>CM076584.1:352397456-352772918 GCA_034641835.2 Pinus albicaulis
AAATGGCCAGGACTTCCATTTGAAAGGTAGCCAGGGAATTACATAGCCCAAAAGGGAGCACTCGATAAGAAAATTTACCCCATGGACATGTAAAGGTGGTTTTGTCTTGATCCTCTGGTGTGATCCGTATCTGGCTATAACCACTAAAGCCATCTAGAAAAGAGAAGTACTTCTTACCAGCAAGGGTATCAAGCACCTGATCGATGAAAGGAAGGGGGAAGTAATCCTTAAGAGTGGCTTTTTTCACTTCTCTATAGTCAATGAAAATGCACCATATCCCATTTTGTTTCGGGACTAACACCAATGGGGAGACCCACTGGCTGTCAGAAATAGGATAGATAAAATCAACATCCAAGAGTTTTTGCAATGCTTCTTTTACAACATATCTTAGAGTCGGGTTCATACCCCTTTGGGGTTGTCAGACAGGTCGGGATCCATCCTGAATATAAATGTGGTGAGTACATGTTTCAATAGGTTTGCCTTTCATATCTTCATAACCCCATGCAAAGGCGTCAAGATGGTTTCACAACAAATTCACAAGCTGCTCTTGCTGGGATGAATCCAAATCTGAACTTGACTAATCTCAACAAGAGTGGTATCAGGCTCAAGAGTACACATTGGTGTTACTAGAGACGGTGGTGAGGGAGGTTGAGAATTGTGACTTTCCTAAAAATCTAGACTACAAATTTGGCTCAATGACTCAAAATTGGGCATGATGTCTAGATTGTTCAGGAAGTCCTGTATCTCACCCTCCTATGAGGAATCGACACAATGATGTAACATAGAGACAGGCCGAGTCTTCTCATCACTATTGTAATCTAACCACGCAGTGTCTCAAAGCTCCTAAATGGATCTAGTGGGTGGATATAAGGTGACCTTCTTCCTAGAATCTCCATGGGAAATATACATGTCACCAGAACGACATCCAATGTAAGCATCAACCGTAGCAAGCCATGGTCGTCCCAAGACCAAGGGATGTCCTCCCATATGATTCTTTGGTTGAAGCATAATGAATTCTTTGGGATATTCCCAAGAATATAATAAAGGACCACATCATCCAACACCCCTTTCAGCTTGATTTTAGATCTGTTTGCCAATTCAAGCACTGTGGGAGTAGGACGAATATGGACCAGTCCAAGTTGATCCTGTTGGAATATTGTCATTGATGGCAAAGGATGTGGCAAAGGCATGGGAAACAGAAGAACAACAGAATTGCAGAGATCAATGATCAGCAGCAGAGCTCAGAGGAAGAATACATTTACAGAGATAAGCAGTGCATTGAAGGAGAATTAAATCTTGATGGGCCGCAGTCACAAATGACAGAAGAGAATTAACAGGTGATGGGCAGAGCCGTTTTGACAGTGGAACAAAGATATTCCCGTAGATTTAATTTACGGAGGAGCAGAGTCATTCAAGACAGTCATAAAATTGAATTAAACAGACGGAAGTCCTTTATTTCTGATTTGGTGGGACAAATGGTCCCCACCACTTAAGCTCTAAATCGGAATCGCAAGTTATTTTGGTGAAGTAGTGTCTTGTTGATATGGAGTCCTGCGATGCGATGCGATCCAATCGAAATCGCAAATCGCAATGTAAACGATACATAAAAATGTCTTGTGGATGTGGCAGTGTTCCATAGTGGAACGGTTGTACACAATACAACCAAATGTTACATTATAAATTTCCCCCACCAACAGCCGAGGCCCGTGGGTCCACTTGACCACGTGGCGATGTTTTAATGGAATCGCACGTCTTGAATCGCAAGGTTCAATCGGCGGAGTTTTTTTATATGCTCCGATCAAAGGTGGACCCGATCCGGTTATATGCTGGAGTTAATATGTGCCAATCGCATCCATGTCCTGATCGCAATCGGAACTTTTCCATGGTGTGCCCCGATTGCATTTGTTCAAAGGACCCGATTGCGCTATGAGCCATGTTTTATTTGGTCATCGCGTCCGGTTAATCAATTGCAATCGCAAGTTTTGTTTGACACCGCCGATCCACCAATTGCGATGTGGGCCCAGAGTCGAAGATTGAATATTATTTGAAGAACCCGAAAGGTTATATGGATTTATATATTACTGATGAGTCAGTGGCACATTAATGTTTATAATATTATATGGCGGAGACAAAGATTGGGGTTTCAAATTGGATTGGCTCAATTATTAATACAAAACGATTGAGATGTATGGCTGTTCCGCTTGCGAAACTCACCACATCAACAAGACACTTGCATATGGAAAAGCATTGAATATTGTTTATAAAATCCGAAGGGTTAAACTTTGGGTTAAAGGCTTGGCGCACATAGATAATTTGAATTTCCTCGTTTGTATGAAATAAATTAAAAAAAAAGGGGAAATTGAAAAGCCCCGGGGACAAACTAAAGGGAATATTGACAAAGGAATACCATTAGCAGTTGAGTGGTTTTAGACTCATGGTATTGAGAAAGGCGAGAACTATATAAAGGGCAAAGATCATTATTCGAAGGTGACAGATGTGCGAGAGTCAAGCGCGGAAGAAGAGCGAATTCCTCTAAGGAATATCTGTATGGACAGACGACGTGCTTAACTGATAATTCTGAGTCCATGTTGCACCTATCGAAAGAATGAATCTGGGATTCATTCAATAGAAGAATCAATGAAGAGCTAATGCATGTCTGATGAAGATTTTTTTTTATCCAGAAAGCCAAACGGGATGTCGAATGCATACATTTTCTGAAATCTGGGGTTGCGGCTGTGTGATCCAGTCTGAAAATTGATGAAACGAGGTCCACAGTGGTGCTGAAGGTCGAAGCTTTCAGTCAGGGGGTTGTAGCTCCCTTCCAGAAGAAGGTGGTAAACGAGAGAAGGTTGTAGCCTTCTGCAGGTGGGTGCCTGCGTGCTAGTATGAGTCTGCACCAGCATATATTGTAAGAATTTTTCTCTGTAATAAAATATTGAAGACTGATATTGCAGCAGCGGTGGGTTTCTCCCAAATTGGGTTTCCACCTTAAATCTTGGTGTCCATATGTGTAGTTCATGTTTGATGCTTTGTTCTACTGTTCATGCTTAATGCTTATCTGATGCAATGCTCTAAGTAAAAAATATAATAAGATAGCTGAACGTACATGATTGGATGCAGTAAGAAAGAAAAATTGTTCAGCTTTAAAATACTGATTCACCCCCCCTCTCAGTATTTTTCAACAGATCCATGGTTTTCTTGGTCATAAAATTAATAGTTGCCCCCAGTTCCATAAACACATTAGAGAAAATTATATCACCTATATTAATAGAGACAACTGGGTTTCTAGGGTCAGTGCATACACCCTGTCATTAACTCTGTTGCTCTTCCAACAAACTGAATGGTTTGGGGTTCCAATCTTCTCCTTCCTGGCTTCTTGAGACAGAGTTCCCAAATTATTTTTGTATAGATGGGGATCTGTTTGATATCTTGGAGCAAATGTACCTTTATAATAATATTCCTAAGCTCAGAAGCTAGACCAGACTTAGGAATGGGGTCATTCCTCTCCAAAACTAGCCTATTTGGATAGGGAGGCTAGTTTGAACAGGATGGAAAAGGATCTAAAGGTACGAGGATGGGATGAATGGTAACATCTCTCACAAAATGGTCAGGATTTTACTCCTCACATTTCTATTCAATAATCACCATAGGCTACTTCTACTTTTCTGAGGTTAATATCTTCCTCGATCTCAATTGGAGTCATTGACTCCAACTGGCATAAAATAATATCTCGATGAAGGAAGCAAGTTCATGGAATGGATAATTTGTACCGATTTTCTATTAGGATTTGGTATGGGTTGGGAAGTGTAAGGCCCCAATAATTCATGAGGCATGTTCGAGGTAACGGGCATGCCCACTGGGTGTTTAGATGATGTTCGGGCACCGTGCGATGAAACAAGTGAAATGTCACACTATAGCAGCACGGGTGCGAGTGTGTAGCGGTGAGCAGCACGAGTGCGCGTTATAGCGGGCGCGTCACACTTGACCGACAAACAACGTTGGAAAGGTGAAGTTTATAGTCATAAAATTGCATCATAGCTGAGGCATGAAGCCGATGGACGAGTTGGCACGGCCTACATATTGGGCGCGACCGATGTTACATAAGAGCGAGGTCAACAACTAAACGTGGGGTTGACTCAGGTCCACCGAGTGACCCATGCCTCACTTAATATGCATATTAATAAAGGAGTGTGTGGATGGTAGAGAGGCATATCACATAACATAAAAACGAACCATATGAATAGTCAAGGTAAAGCGTTAGAGCACCATGAGCTAGCCAACAGCTCGTTGGTGAAGTGGCACGACGATGACGAAGGAAATTCGAGCGAGGTCGAGTCGGGTTCATAGAGTGCAGGGCATGTGACAATCTTCCGCAGGGCATCCGCCCTAAAGAACAAGTTGAGTCAGGCAGCGCGTAGGTCGAGTCGGGTGACGGACGTGCAGGGCATGCGGAACTTCTACAGGGCATCCACAAGCAGGTCGAGTCTCTGCACGGCATTTGCACGAATTGAACTTCAGTTCGGAAGTCATTCCGGGAGCATAATAAGTCAGAATTGAGTGTTGTAAGTTGCAAGAGGTGCGTATTGATGGGACGCATCTAACCATACAGCTGGGGAGAATATTCGACACATTGGGAACTCATGGAAAGGTCTAAACTCATTTGTAGTGCCGACTCGAGTGACCCAAGTGACCTAGCAACACTCGAGCAGATTTGCACAGAAAATTCCCAAGGTGAAAATACGATGTTGTAAATGATTTTTGTAGGCTAGTTTGATGGTTGAGAAGTACTAGAGCTTGGTCAAAAGGCTAAATTTCCTTTCCAAGGAGCAAAAGTAGCTTTTTCTGGATTGGACATTTATTATTTCATATCTATGAAACATATTATCGGGCGGACTCATTATTAATAGGGATTTTCCCCTCCCTTGTATGTATGGGTGTACATGTGGTTTGGTAATGATGTTTATGTTTATTTTTGCACATTGAAAATACATTTGATTAACTAATTTAACAAGTCTTTCTAAAGGCATAGTCTATATACTTGAGTATTTGGAAAAAGAAAAAGTATGGTAGTGCCACACCCGTCTATAGCGTTGTTGAAAGACACCAAAGGATAGGGGCATGACAGGTGGTATCAGAGCTACTGATACAGATGGATTTTAAAGTCTAATCCCACTGTTTTTGCACATCAGGTGGTATCAGAGCTACCATTGTTTGGGAGTTTTTGTACTAAAGCAAGCAGGGACAACTCATAGATGGAAGCTAAAGCTTCGTTGGGCAAACATGGATACTGATGCAGGGTTGCAGCAAGTATTAGATTTTGGCACTATATGGTTGAGTAAAGGTATGACCTAAGTCATGGCTGAAGCTAAACTGATGAAGAAAGCAAGTTTGAAGGCTCAAGTTGAACTTGAGAACATGATAGGACGTTGGAAGAACACAGAAAAAATATCACAAGACTCTTGTGCAAGTGTTTGAACACTTGGAACACATTGGAGATGGGTTGATGGAGATGCAGAAATATTTGGATGGACTATCTAGAAAAACTTCTAAAATTAAGAAGCTTGAAATGGAGATACAACAAGGTGAACAAAGACTTCAAGAACTCTTTGTTGAAAGGGCTCACTTGAAGGAAAGAAGCACCATGTTGTAGGCTAAATTCAAGAGCATTGAAGATGAGATCAAGAGGGACTTCCTTGATCCAAAACCTATTGGATTGAAGAAAGAAAATGCATATGATGGCACACTTAGAAAAGAAGAAGACCACAATATGATTATTGGTGCACTTTGATTGGAAGGAGTCAATATATGTCAGATTGAAGCACTTAGGTAGAATTCGAAAATGAAGGAGCTTGAACCAATTCAAGTAGACCCATGATTGGATTTTTCTATGGAGTTTCATGAGAATAAATATGTGAAAAGAACTATCAGGTCAAAGCCTAGTTCGAAAGACATGTTGGAAGAGGAAATGTTGAAGAATATTGCAGATATAAAGTGAAATACAAGAAGGAGGAATAATGACGAAAGTTCCTTGGACTTGAGATTTGTTTCTACAACCATGCATGGGAAAACATTCTCTACTTTGATAGACATGGGGGCTACTCATAGCTTCCTAAGTTGAAAGGCAACTTCATCTCTTAGAAAGAAGAAGACTATCATGGAGAAAGAGTTGAGTGCTTTCAAGTCAGTCAATTCGAGAATGAAAGCAGTGGTTGGTGTTATGAAAGGCACACATGTCAGAGTAGGGTCATTGTTTAGAAAGATGGAATTAAGATTCATTGACATGGATGATCATTCTATGGTGTTGGGGTGATACTTTATGGTTGCAGCACAAGCTATACCAATGATGGACTAAGACATTCTCTTAATTCTTGATGATGGAAAAACTATGATGGTTCCTATGACAAGGAAAAGTTGTTTGGGATATCAACTGAGATTGGCTTCATTGATACTATATGAGAAGGACCCTGATATGGACCATAATGATATAGGGCATTGGGAACTTGGATCTATGGCTCAAACAACAAAGGAAAAATGTATGTTTGATTTTGTTGGGAGAGACCTAAAAGAAAGAAGGAAAGGAGCGAAGATGACTCCACTTCTTGAGCATGTAGCAGAGAAATATACTCAAGATCTTCACCAGGATGATGTGAAGAAGGACACTTCTTTGGACATGGGACCAAGGAAAGATTATGCAGGTAGAGATCCAGTTGGCATTGTAGAATATTGCAGATATGCTATGGGCATATATGACTTTTAATTAACGAAGGACAAGCTTGGGAAACTAGGATGCACTCAAGAGAAGGTTGATGTTGTTCATGAGTACTTTGAAACTCAACATCAATATAATACATGGGTGGATGAAAGTCAGGGAGGTAGCTTCCTGGCCCTTGCTTTGAAATAAACCTTTGGAGAAAAGGGGGTGTGGTGCCTTAGTGCATGGAGGACCACACCACCCTCAAAAACAAAGAGGATTTGAATAAAGGCCCACATGCATGGATAGATGATTGGATGAATGTGTCTACCTTGATAGCACATTGGAGTAGCATCATAGACCCATATTGTAGATGGAATGGAGGAAAAATTCATGGACCTGGATATGGCGCATTGATTTGGTGAGAGGGCATCTCTTACTTTGATGTTTGGAGGATGTGAACTACTTGGAAAAAGTGGCACATGGATTAACATCATGGAAAACATGTTGTGATGGATATGAAGAACACTTCATGGACTGAAACATGGCACTTAGACTTTGGACATATTCTTGGTTGAATTGATGAATGTGACAAGAGCTAGAGAAAGATTAATGGATGGCATGAGGATGTACATTCTTATGATGAGGACGTTCAGTTGGAATGATCACCTAACTTGTTCGAATCATGAGGGCTAGCAATGCTATGGAGGTGTGCTAGATGTTATAAACATATAGATGATACAAGCATATGGATGTTTGACATAAATATATGGTTATCAATATCTTCTTGGGTTGAAGTATCTTGGCTACATTTTCACATAGACATCAACACTACATCGAGAAGGAATTCCGAAGGAAGAAATGAACTTGGTAGTTTATGCATTATTTTTATGATTATAGAAGAATTGCGACAATATTGTGCACATGGATGCAACGATAGACATGCAGCGACACTTTGCGATGATATTTCACACATGGAGTTGTGACGATGGAATATCGTGCGACGAAGGCATGATGTTGTCAAGGGACGACAACGCTTTGAAGTGGTGGAGGATGTAAGGCCCCAAGACTTCATGAAGCACGTTCGGGGTAATATGCACACCCACCGGGCGTTTAGACGATTTTCGGGCGTCATGCAACCAAATGGGCGAAACATCACACCGTAGTGGCACGGGCGTGGGTGTGTAGCGGCAAGCAGCATGAGCGCGCATTGTAGCGGGCGCATCGCACTTAAGTGACGAACAGTGTTAGAAAGGTGACGTTTATAGGCATAATGTCGCATCGTAGCAAAGGCATGAAGCTGATGGATGAGTTGGCATGGCCGACGTATTAGGCGTGACTGACGTTACATAAGAGCGAGCGAACAACTAAACGTGGGGTCGGCTCGGGTCCACCGAGTGACCCAAGCCTCACTTAGCACGCGTATTAATAAAGGAGCATGTAGATGGTGGAGAGGCATATCACATAACACAAAAAAATACAATATGAACAGTCAAGGTACAGCGTTGGAGCACCACGAGCTAGCCAACAACTTGTTGGTGAAGTGGCACGACGACGGTGAAGGAAAGGTGAGCGAGGTTGAGTCGGGTTCATAGCGTGCAGGGAGTGCAAAAATATTCCTCAGGGTGCCTGCACCGTAGAACAGGACGAGTTTGGTAGCACACAAGTCGAGTCGGGTTACAGACGTATAGGGCGTGCGAAACTTCTGCAAGGCATCCACAAGCAGGTCGGGTCTCCGCAGGGCATCTGCACGAAATGAACTTCAGTTCAGAAGTCATTCAGGGAGCATCTTAAGTTGGAATTGAGTTGTGTAAGTTGCAGGAGGTGTGTATTAACAAGATGCATCTAATTATATAGCTGGGGAGTGGATTAGACACACAAGGAACTCATGGGAAGGTCTGAACTCATTTGAAGTGCCGACCCGAGTGACCCGAGTGACCCGAAAACAATAGCTTTGTGCATAAAATTCCCAAGGTGAAAATCTGATGTTGTAAATTATTTTTGTAGGCTATTTTGATGGTTGGCAAGCCTTAGAGCTTGGTCAAAAGGCTAACTTTCCTTTCCAAGGAGCAGAAGTGGCTTCTACTAGATTTGACCTTTATTATTTCATATCTATGAAACATATTATTAGGCGGACTCATTATTAACAGAGATTTTCCCCTCCCTTGTATGTATGGGCGTACATGTGGTTTGGTAATGATGTTTATGGTTATTTATGCACATTGAAAGAACATTTGGTTAACTAATTTAACAAGTGTTGCTAAAGTCGTAATCTATATACTTGAGTATTTAGAAAAAGAAAAAGTACGGTAGTGCCGCACCCGTCTATAGCGTGGTTGAAAGACACCAAAGGTATAGGGGCATGACAAGAAGGAAGTTGAGGAGGTCGAAATGGTGGAGGAAAAGGTAATGGTGGCATAGGCTGACTCAACTGGGGAAATGATGGTTGTGGCATTGGGTAAGGTGCATATGTAGGTGGGTATGATTGCATAGGTGTAGGATAGGAATGGTGTGAATGATTTGGCCCTCTCCATCCTTGTTACCAAGATTGGGAGGGTTTTCCATAGTGATATTGGTTCCCATGCTGCCAATGTTGAGATTGATTAGTGTTAGGATAAGAATATGGATGTGCGTTATAACTAAAAGAATGTGGTGGGAGTTGAGGAGCCATACCTGCACTTACCTGAGGCCAACTTCTTCGTGCTTCCATATCATGCAATGATTCGGCTTTAGGTTTCCCTCCAAATAAAGCTTTCAGCCCAGGTATGGAGGGAAATTTTTCCTTGGCATGGTTCTTTGCAAAAATTGCACATTTATTAGTTCCTTTAACATTAAGAGGACATTCTCTTAAAAGATGTTTTTTTTTTTTCTGCATTTTGGACAAAAAATAGACAATGAATCTTGTTCCTCTACAATTTTTTGTTGAAATTTCAAAGAATTTATTTGTTTGCTAACAATATTCATTATTTCAATTTTCATATTTTCCGTTTTGTTCTCTAATCCAATGATCATAGCATCAGTAGATTTGGTTTTATTATTTATATTTTGAATTCCTTTACTGGATCTATATTGATTCCTTGAGAATTTCCTGCACAAGTCACATATTTGATCAAAAGGTTTATGGGAAATATCCCCTTGTCCTAAAATATTTAAATTATTCCTAGCATCATCAGTAAGCCCACGTAAGAACAAGGTCCTAATGGTACTTAGATCAAATTTTTGCTTTAACCTTTGGAGGATATACAAGAATCTCTCTAAGTAGTCCTCTAAGGTATCATCATCTGCACAATAGTAAATATTTCATCTTGAATATCTCTAGTTTTACAATATTCCTAATATTTTGAAAATAATGCTCTCTTAATCTTCTCCTAAGAGGCTATAGTGTTTCCTCCTAGTCCCATGAACTAGCATAATGCTGTGTCCTTGAGAGTTGCAGGAAAAAAATTTAACTTCTGAGCATCAGATGAATAATCACAGCTACTACATATAATATAAAACTCAAATAAGAAAGAGTCTGGGTCTTTGTGTACCTTACCATAGAAATGAGGAAGAGATTATGGTGGAATATTCTTCATTTTCACAACTGTGTCAGGATCCAAAATTAGAAATCCAAAAGTGGATTGTTCCTCATTTACTTGATTTTCACTAGTTCCCTCTGCATGGTCCTTATGATCTGCCATTGTTGTTCCTCCAAGAAAACTGCTCTCAACAGGCTGAGAAGGTTGACTATGGGTTTTAATAGTCCCCTTATTCCCCTTCGTGGGTTGTGTCACACTGGACTACTGTTTCCAGAGTACAAGGAGACAGTTCCTGCGTGATGAATCTAGGTCTGTTTGGAATTTTTGCCTACAAAAGAAGGTCCAATGTGAGAATTAGTTTCAAATTTAATAGTATTTTCTCCGCCCTTAGTGGGCTTCAGACCCCTACCCCTTTTAGGCATTCATTTCAAAAAATGACAAAACAAAACTCAATAAAATGCTAAAAATTTAAAATAACTCAACACCTATAAATTCCTTCAAACAATAGAAGCACACTGTAGAAAAAATAATAGCAGACTTACCCCTATTGCAGAAAACGAAATTTTTTTACCAATTCAAATCACCTCCCTGACAACGGCGCCAAAATGTTGCGTGTCAGAATCACAATTAAGAAAACTCTTTTCAACACTTAATTGTCAACCCAGGGGTTTCATAAATTAGAGACGAAGCAGAGGAAATGCCAAAAATGGTATGAAATTTTCCTATCTCTATTCCTACTTATTTAATCAAAATCTTGCAGAATTGAAAAGAAATATCACACAACAATTTACACCAAATAAATTCTACCATTGGAATGTGAAAGAAAGTACTTTGAGAAGAAACAAAATAAAGGAACTTCCACACTGTTGTAAACAATATTGATTGCTGAGGTAAAATTCTATGTTTATCTCCAGTATAGGTGTTGGTAGGTTAAAAAGTGGGCCCTTGAAAAGATATGCCTTATTTAAGGATTTTCCTTATTATACTAAGTTGTTATTCCTATACTCCTACAATATGCTTTCACTAGTACAGGTACAAAGCTTGTGTGCGGGAAGTATATTTTACACTTATACTGGAGATTTATGTATTTATGCAGGGGCTCTAAGATTCAGGCTTAGAGAATTCTGTTCCTGTAACAGGATATTGGTTCCTGTATCAGAACAAAGATTCCTACACCAAGTTTTCCAATTACTTTCAGGAAAAATGAAAGGGTGTGCTAACTATGAAAAGAATTTATAAAGGCAAACATAATTCTGAAATAAATTTCACAAGCAAAAGAATGCTTCAACCAAACTAAATCTCTTAATGAAAATAGACTTTAAAATAAAACAAACTTCAAAATACAAAGCATGATATCTTCATTGCAGTCAAAGAAATGATCTAAGTATGACAACATGCTTTATCCCTGTAATAGTTACCCATATAAACCAGATGTTCCTTTAATCTTGTTAACTCGAAAAGGTTCACTTTAACTATTCAGATTAAGTTTTTATCCTTTCCTTTAAAAATATAAAGTGCAGGCATAGATCAATGTGTTGTAACAACGTTCATTCATCATTAATTATTAGGGGAATTTTGAGGTCTAAAATGTGCCTCCTAAGGAAATTATAAAATAATAGTGGAAATAATAAAATAAGATTTGATTACATCATCAAAGTTTAGAGGGAAAAAAGAAAAAACTACTTTTTCAACTCATATTTTCAACTTATCTCCCAAAGTTTTTACTAAAATTTCGAGCGGGAGTACTCATTGGAGGAAAATTTAAATTTCTCATCTAATGAGTACCCATGTTGCATACTTTCGATGGGTCCTGCTACATGAAAAATGAGAAATACTTGAAAAATGTGATTGCAATCATGTTTTTCATGTATTTCTCATTTTTCGTATAGAAAGACCCATCGAAAGTATGCAACATGGGTACTCCTTCGATGAAGAATTAAAATTTTCATCCAACGAGTATTCCTGCTCGAAATTTGTATATAAACTTTGGGAGATGAGTTGAAAATACGAGTTGAAAATGTAGTTTAATTATTTTATGATTTTTTATTCTTTTTACCTTTTGACTTAAAAAATGGTGAATCATACCCCATGGTTGACATCATCATCTCGAATCCTATTGGTTCTTAAAAAGTTTATTTTTGTTGCACATTTTTCTTAGGAGGCCCATTTTAGACCTCAAATTCCCCTAATGAAACAATCTTTAATTCCTAATATTTTAACTCTTAATATTAAAAATACTTTTATCTGATAAAGAACACTCACTTGAAAAAATATATCGAATTTATTATGAAAGAAAGGAATGAAACAAATTTGTTGTAATGAACCAAAAAAACCAAGTTGCAGTAATTATAAATGCACTAGTGCATGAATAATGTGCTTGCGCGATCTAGGCAGAAGTAAACTAAGATTTAGAAAAGGAAATGACCGAAGTTAAATCAAACTTAAGTAACATTCACACCACAGATCTGTCACATATTGAATTTCAATGAAATAAAACCAAAATTCTTTTGAAAGAATAAAGCATAAACTTAATCCACACTTTTCATTCAAATGAAATCAACACACACCTTTAATGAAATGAAAGCGAGAGGGTGAACGAGCTGGGTTGGTTGGGCCCTAGCCAACCAGATTGTTTACCGTTTTAGGAAACTTGAAGCTTCAACACTCAATGATGCATCATTAATAGATTAAAATGAAGAATGAAAACAACATAGCACAACTCCTTCTATTAATTCCAAATCAGCAAATGTACATCATAAGTTTGAATTCATCCCAAAACGAGGGCGACAACAAAAAAATTACAATTTCGCTAGAGTTAAAGTAGAATTTATATCGATAACTAATTCCTATCTGAAATCTACATTTTATACAACCCTTTGGGCCTATGGCCATAACGAAATTACATACAGTCATTCTAATCCAAGCCTTTCGGCTAAAACAAAATAACAAATAGCATTACAAAATAAGCCTGTGGCTATAACAAAATGAAAATCTAATCATTGCCCAGTGACCTAATCTTCAACTATATCCTTGAATATCCTTCGCTCTAAGTTCAAATTGAGATGAACGCAACTGAACAGGACGAGTTGAAACGAGATGCCCGAATTAGGTAACGAGCTGTCACAAAAGTTTATGAGTGGACGTGTTTTTGCTCAAAATAGTCTCCTAAATTGAGTTCATTAATTGTCAACCAGGGTTGGTAAACTGCTGAAGTGTGGTGCACTATATGTGCCTAGGTATTTGTTTCTCACTATGTTGTGTCTAGTGTTTTATGATGTTTTTGTTTTTTTTTTTTTTTATGGTTTTATGTTCACAAGGGAAAGAACTAAATGTTGGTGAAAAGAAGCTACTGGTTAAAAACAGAGTGAAGCCTAAGTTATGGATGGCAAATGAAAAATGCAAATACTGAAACAAAACAAAGCCTAAATTATGGCTAGCAAAATACAAAGCTTGATAATGACTTCAAGGAAATAAATCACAATATGAGCTTAAACTTGTCCAATTCATTCATTAAAGATGTTTTGGAAGAGCTTGAGAAATAGGCAAGTTAAGTGTAAATGAAGTTCTCCTAACTAAACAATCAAACAATCAATTTACAATGTTACAACATCTCATCTATGTTTAAAGATCTATTGGAATATATTTGGAAAAGAACATTTGTAGCATCATAAGATTTCTATTCTAAACTAGCTTCTAATTCTGTTCTGCAACTCAATTTAACACCACTAGGCCTCACTCAGAAGTTATAGATTTCCTTTTTAGAATGGTCTTTTGAGAAAAGGCTTGTTTGTAAAATGGTAAAAAGGTTGCAAAATACTCTAGGTCTTAGACTGATACCAACTCCTGTCCAAATGATTATGTATTAATATGAGGTTGGAACAAAAGAAGTTTTGTAAATAATGAAGACCGTGGTATTTAAATTTAACAACTAATATGATTTAAAATGCAATGGATGGCAACTAAACTGGAGTGCTAATACAACAAGCTAAAACTAAACTAGAGTGCCACTAGTCTATTTGAAGTACAGTGAACAATGCTAGACTAAAAAGCCATTATCAAATTGGAAATGAAATGACAGAGCTGAATCACATGCATTCTACCTCCAGAGTGCTATAACTAAGTTAACATGCAACTAACCTAAGGAATTCTACAGCCCATCTCATTCAGTATGAATGATGTTTTGGAAGAGTTTGTGAGAACAAGTATGGCTGTATTATTCAAAGCAATTGAACATAAACACAAGACTGAAAGAAAATACAACTAAAATCTAAGACACCACAGCTAATTCTTACTCATTGTTATGATATTTTGGAAGAGCTTTGTAAGAGTAATATTGGCTTTTCCACTTAGTGTAAACTAGCAACTAAAACCTACAATACCACAGTTATGCCTTATTCATCATAATGATATTTTGGAAGAGCTTATTAGAGTAAGTCCAACTGTGATAATTAACGAAAGAAAATGCAATAAAAACCTACAATACCACAGCTATGCCTTATTCATCATAATGATATTTTGGAAGAGATTATTAGAGTAAGTCCAACTGTGATAATTAACGAAAACAAGTATGAACATAAACTTCAGAAACTTGCCTAAACTAGAAATAAAAACAAGACTAAAATACTTATCTACTGTATAAACAAGACCGCTCAGGAGGCAGGGGCCCTCTACCACTAGAGTAGCACGAAATCTAGTTCAAGATCGACTCAACGCGTTCAAGGAAATGCTGCTTCTTTCATTAAAGAGGAATCACTTCAAAACAGAGTATTCTCGGACTTCAAAGATCTAGCAGTCAACCATAAAATCTAACAAAAATCTAACCTTGTATCTCGGTTTCCCGAGCTACATTTATAGCAAATATACATAATAGAACTTGAGATAATACAGGGATTACTATCTTTCCATATTAAAATCGAACTAGAACTCTAAAGGTGGCATCATAATATGACAAAGGACATCTGGACTGTCCTTGTCCTATTAGGAGTCTATCTCCTTGTTTGAGTTCTCACGTGCATAACCACATACATAATTCCGTTCAATCTTCATGGAGAGCAACAAATGCTAAAGGCGTGATGTGGAATATGACCATGTGTGGTTTTCTCTTAGAGGACATCTGGAACCTGCTTAAACATGAAGACGGCTGCAGAATTGGCAACTAGCTACAGAATGTCTGCATTCTGTAGCTAGTCCTAGTTCAAAAAGCACTATAATGACGAAATCATAAAAAAATAGCAAGTTAGTCATAATATTCATTCTTAAAGCAATTTTAACTAATTTCATTGATCATTTGAGCCTGGGATGAATAATGGACAAAATAAATGGAGTGGAATGTGGTGGAAGAAAGAACATTCTTGGAGCTCAACATACCCCCACTGCTAGATTCTTGCATGTCCTCATGCAACTATTCCATGAACTCAGAGACCTCTGCAAGAACATCCAACCCTCTTCTTCTGCTCTGCCTGGTAGTTAAAGGCCTTTTGGGCTTCTTGATGACTAAATTGAACCTTAAATTGGTAAGTGCCCTGATTAACGTTTTGTTCCTCTTTTTCAACTTTTCATTGGCCTTTTCCACTTTGTCCATTTGTAGAGACAGGGTTGAGTTCATACTGGTTTTTAGTTTAACTTGCTCCCTCAGAATATCATTCTCAGTCCTGATATGTCTATTAAGTACTTCTAGCTCGTACTTATCTCTTCTTAGCACATATATTTCGGACAATGGAGGACTAGGGGTTCTGTCTCTACTCTCTGAAGCTTTCCTCTCCAATGTTTCAACATAGTTGTAAATTTCTTGCTGTGCGGGATCAATTTCTGGAACTTCTTCATCAAAATCCTCCTCAGTAGGTGTTTCTTCGTCTTCTATGTTTATAACTCCAGTTTGTTTAAATTTTGTTTTCTTTAGTATCCCCCTCAGTCTGTGGCTCCTCCTCGGTTGAGATGGCCCTTCTCCTTGTTCTCGGGCAAATTTTCTTATGATCCTCTCTTTCTTAATCTGTTTCTTAATCTGAACTAATTTTTCAGAGATCATTTCTTCACTACTTTCTTGTATTGTTTTACCAGTTTCAGTTTTGGAGGATTTCCATCTTCTACTTCTTTTTGTAGGTTGATGTTCAAGTGAAGGTTCTTTTGGTTCCTCAAAGTGATTTCTCACCAAGAAGTTATCCCAATTATCCCCTATTTTTCTCAAATGATGTTCAATCAAAATCTTGACTAAACCATGGTGGTATAAGGTTGTCTCCAGAAATTGAATTCTCTTTTGAACACTTGAAGCCATTTTCTTTAAACTTTGAAGCAAGAAATATGGCAAATTAAGTTCTTCTTCTAGGAAATGCATTATCAACCTAATATGGTAAACATAGAAAGTACCATATCTACCTTCACAAGTGATGAATTTTTGTAGGATAAGCAACATTTTTCTCCATTTGTTCTTTAATGCAGAACTAGGGATACCCTTTTTAAAAACAGTGACATCCATACCTGGTGACTTGAGTATCTGTTTCCATGCTTCGTTATGGAATTCTCTGTTCTTAAACCACCTTTCTCCTTGTCTAGGCAGTCTTGTTGCTTTTGCAATAAAAGCCTCTGTGACAGTGAATTTAATATCTCCAACTTCAACCTCGGCCCCATTAAAATATCTTGCAAAAGTTTTAGTAACCTCTCTGTGGAAGCCACTGAATTTTTCAAGGAATTGCAACCATCTTGCTTATTGTAAGATTTCTCGGATTTGGGGATAGCCTTCCAAGTATTTAGTGCCAACTGGTTCTGTTCTCATGATGAGGCCCATAATTCTTCTTCAATCTTCAATTCACCAGCCTTCTGCTGACGGTGAGAATGGTCGTTAACAAGTTGTTTTTCTCCCCAAATGTTTCCTCTATTTCACAGTGACAATGGTTGTTACAGAGATACCTCTGTTTTACAGAATGAAATGGTTAAGAGTTGGCTGTGGAAAAGAGTGATATGGAGTGGTTACGGAATGAATTAATGAGGTGAGGTGAAGAAAACGAATCAATGAGTGAAAAGACCGCGGAGATATTTTGTAACGAATTCAAAAATCATCATTAAATGCTTCATGACGTGACCAATCCAATCACTTTAGCACTTTAACCATTTAGATTTTGAAATGATGATCGGATATGGGTTTTGAAGTGGTGGAACAGAGGGAGTTTTATCCAAAGTTTTGCGGAAGGTTTGTTCGACATGATCAATAAAATTAATCAAAACAAATTTTTGAATAATATACAACTAAACTACGCTAAATTTTTTCATGATATGTCATTATAATCACTTCATACCTTTGCCTTTACTTTGATTTTCTTGTGATCTTCATATGCTTTGCTCTTCCCTGAAAATCATTACTTTTTGAGTCTTCATAACCTTCTTGATTTTTCCTGTTCATAGATATGCAGGATCATTTTGTTGGAAATCAAATGATTACTAGCCAGTGCTTTCAGCTCTCTGGCTGCAGAATGTCTTCCTAGCTGCAGAATGTTTGTCTAGCTGCAGAATGTCCAACTGATTGCATAATGTACCTGTAGAAGACTTGAAATATGGTTTGAAGCTGGAATGATGAAAGGTTGTATGAAATGAATAATGAAATATGGTAGGAGGGAGTATGAATGAAATGAATAATGGAGTGGAATGGATCACAACTTATGAAATGGAGTGAAAAAGTGCCCTGCAATTTCTGCTGTGTATTATTCAATTGTAGAAAGGAGATCAAACTTAAAGATCTGAAATGGAAATGAAGTGGACCATGAAGTGAAATGGATGAAGTGTGGATGAATGAATGGAATAAGATATGATATGAATGAATGGAATGAAATGAATGAAGTATGGAATGAAATGAAGTGAAATGAGATGGATCATAAGTGAAATGGATCTGCACTTATGATTTTGTAATAGCTGCTTGTAAAAAAAAATAAAAATGGAAAAGTTAGAGTGTCAGAAAGATTCTGATTTTCACTCTATCTTTTCTGTATAAACATGCCAATCAATGATTGTTTTCATATCTATACTTTATTTTTATTTTTACTTATTTTTATTTTTTTTCAATATGTCTGACTTCAGAAAATTCAATTAAGTTGATGAAGAAGAAAGATTCTTTTTCATTAACTTCACATCACTGTTTTCCTGGAAATTCTTGACAAATTCTTCTCTTGAGAGTGGTTTGTGATACAGCTTCAATCTATGACCATTCACAAGAAAAGTGACCTCTTCTTCATCTATTGTCCTGATTTTTACTGCTCCATTGTCAAAAATTTCAACAATTTCATATGGCCCAAGCCAATGTGTTTTAAATTTACCTTGAAAATCCTTGAATTTTGAATCAAACAAGAGAGCCCAGTCACCTTCTTTGAATTTCTTCTCTTTGATGTACTTTTCATGCCATCTAGCCCTTTGTTGTTGGACTAGACTTGTTTTCTGAACTGCATCTTGTCTGATCTCATCCAATTCATTAATTTGCTCCAATCTATGCTTTTGTGCCTCCGTTAAATCAAGTCCTAGCTGAACTGCCATTTTGAAAGTTTGAATCTGGAACTCTATGGGAAACAAAACTTGCTTTCCATAAATAAGTTCATAAGGAGTATGGCCTGTTGTGTTTCTCCATGTAGTTCTATAGGCCCACAAGGCTTCAGGAAGCCTATCTACCCAATCTTTTCTATGTAAATGAACAGTCTTTGTTAGGATTCCTTCAATGACCTTATTAGTAGATTCCACTTGACCATTTTCTTGTGGATGATAAGGAGTAGATTTTCTATGCCTGATTTTTTACCTCTCCATCATTTGCTCCACTAGCCTTGATGTAAATTGAGCTCCTTGATCCGTAACAATTTCCCTTGGGACACCAAAACGAGTAAAAATATCCTCAAAAAGAAAAGTAACTACAGATGCTTCATTAGCAAAAAGTAATGGCTTGGCCTCTACCCATTTGGTAACATAATCAGTGCAAACTAATGTATATCTCTTTTGTCTTGATGGAGGACTAATAGGTCCTACAAAATCCAAAGCCCATTTTTCAAAAGGTTCAATATGTACCTGAGGTTGTAATGGCATCTCACCTGAAGGAGAAGGTTTTCCTACCCTTTGGCAACTGTCACACCTTTTGACATACTCTTTAACATCTTTAAACAAGGATGGCCAATAATATCCTAAATGAAGGATCTTATAGGCTGTCCTCTTATCAGCAAAGTGTCCGCCACAAGGTTCATCATGACATGCTTTGAGAATCTCAGGCATCTCATCTTCCCAAACACATCTCCTAATGATAAAATCTGGACCTGTCCTGTACAACTCATTAGCAACCCATGAATATTTTGCACTGTCATAAATGATTTTTCTTTTCTCTCTTGCATTCATTATTGAAGGAAATTTCCCTGAAACTAAATAATTAGCAATGTTAGCAAACCAAGGAGTCTAAGTAGAAATTGCAAAAAGATATTCATCAGGAAATTGATCTTCAACTGGAGTGTCATCTTTGATGTTTTGGAGTCTAGATAGAAAATCATCTACTGTGTTTTTTTTTCCAGGCCTATCTATAATGGTAATGTTGAATTCTTGTAAAAGCAATAACCATATTATAACTCTGCCATTAGTAATTGATTTGTTCATTAAGTATCTAATTGCAGAATGATCTGTGTGAACAAAAGTTTCATAGCCTGTTATATAGTGTCTGAATTTGTTTATGGCATGAACAACAGCTAAAAACTCTTTTTCAGTTATACTATAGTTTAACTCTGTAGGAGTCAAATTTTTACCGGTATAGTAGATGGCATAAGGAATCAGGTCTTTTTGTCCGAATACTGCTCCTAGAGTTGTATCTGAGGCATCTGTTGAAATATGAAAAGGTAACTTCCAGTTAGGTCCCCTTAAAATAGGTGCTTCATAAATTTTTGTTTTCAGGGTCTCAAAGGCTAACTGGCAATCAGGATTCCACTTGAATTCACAGTCCTTGGTAAGTAATTTGAAAAGTGGAGATGTTATCTTGGTGAAGTTTTCTATAAACCTTCGATAATATCCTGTAAATCCTAGAAAACTCCTAACATATTTTTGACAACTTGGAATAGATAAGTTAGAGATGACTTCAACTTTTGACTCATCAACTCTAATCCCATCCCCTAAAATGTGATGCCCCAAAACAATACCTTCAGTAAACATCATGAAACATTTCTCATGACTAAGTGAAAGATTTGCTTCTTGACATCTCTTTAAAAAAATTTCCAAGTTTGCTAAAGCTTCTTCAAATGTGTTTCCATAAACTGTGAAATCATCCATATATGCCTCTACACAATCATGTATTAGATCTGAAAAAATTCCTAATACTGCCCTTTGAAATGTTGCAGGTGCATTGCATAATCCAAATGGCAATACTCGATAAGCATAAGTACCCCAAGGACAGGTAAATGTGGTTTTGTCTTGGTCCTCAAGTGCTACTTGAATTTGATTATAACCACTAAACCCATCTAGAAATGAGAAGTACTTTTTGCCAGCTAATGTATCTAACACTTGATCTATGAAAGGTAAGGGAAAATGGTCTTTAAGAGTAGCTTTGTTTAATTCTTGTAGTCAATACATAGCCTCCATTTACTATTTTTCTTTGGCACAATTACCAAAGGAGAAACCCACTGACTATCTGAAATAGGATAGATAGAGTTGACATTCAACAATTTCTGCAATTCTTCTTTAACAATCTCCCTAAGATTTGGATTCATCCATCTTTGAGGTTGTCTGATTGGTTTACAATTTTCCTCTATGTAGATGTGATGAGTGCAAGTCTTAGGGCTTATCCCTTTCATATCAGTGTACTCCCATGCATATGCAGAAGAATGTCTTTGTAAGATCTTGAATAGCTCTTCTTGTTGAGATTTGTCTAGGTTCTTGTTTATGTTTAAAGTTTTTCTTGGAAATATCTCACTTGAAGAGCTGCCAAATTTATCCATAGAATGAAGAGACATCTGTCTTGATGAAAAAAACTCAATGTTGGATTCTTCTTGAAATTGGTCATGTTTATGTTTCGAAGAGGATTCAAAGTTTTCTAAAGTATTCAGAATTTGACTATCTTCACTAATTTCTGAAATTGTGAAGAGAGGTTGTAGGTCTTCTTCATCCTCTATCCATTGAGTATCATCTAAATCTGTAATTGTCCTTGCTGGAGGATACAAAGTGAATTTCTTAGTTGAAATACCATCAGAGATGTACATATCACCGGATCTACAACTAATGAAAGCATCAGCTGTAGCTAACCAAGGTCTTCCTAATATAATAGGGTGTCCTCCTAGATTATTCTTAGGAGTTAGGATCATGAAATCCATAGGGTACTCCCAAGAATCTAGGGACACTGGAATGTATTCTATTACCCCATCAAGTTTAATCACAGATCTGTCTGCTAATTGTAATAATGTGGGTGTAAAGAGAAGATTAGGAGGTTTCAGTTTATCCATGATTTGTCTACTCATGATATTGATTGCTACTCCTATATCAATGAGTGTGTTTTGGATCTCAATTCCATTGATGTGAATTTTAACAACTGGATTTCCTGGGTCTAGATACTTTGGAATAGCAATCTTACCCATCATGATATCTGCTATTTTTCCTGCCAGTTGAATTTTCTTTGTCTCTCTTATTCTTTTCCTTGTTTTCTTCATGCTCAACTCCTTTATTGTCTTTGCTAAAATTGGGATTTCCTTGATGGCTTGTAATAATGGAATCTTAATGCAAACATTTCTTAGCTCATCTAGGAAATCATAATTAGGCACCATAATTTGTTTTTCTACACCTCTATCAATTTGTAATCTTTCTGGAAAGGGAGGTGTAAGAGTGGATGTTGATGGCTTCTCTAATACAGGAGTTGAAATTATTGATTCTTTTTGTTTTTATTTTTCAATGTTTGGGTCCTGAAAAGATGTGTCTTCTTCAAGACTTTTATTTTCTCGTAGAGAATCTTCCTCAGAGTTGTCTTGTTCTTGTATAATCACAGAAGGTTTCCTCTTTTCAAGTATTCTTCCAGACCTAATTTGAACATCACTAAGGTCTAGAGGAGTAATTAAATAAGTTGGAAACTGTTGATCTTCTATCATGTATGTATTCTGAGGATTTTTATTGTTGGGGTTTGGTATGGGTTGAGCAGGCAATTGATTTGATTTTTGAGGAAATGGTAATGGAAGTGGTTGATTTTGATGTTGTAGATTTTGAGGATTTTGTTGTTGAGGAAAATGTGGATATGGTGGATAAGATGGTGGATACTGATAGTACTGAGAGTATCTTCCATAGGGATTTTGTGCCCCTTGTGCCCAAGCTTGAGATTGATTTTGAAATTGGGGCTAAGGTTGCTACCAAGAATTCCAATTTGGTGGAGGTTGATTATACATTTGATCATGAAATCCTTGTGTTTGAGGTCCTTGCCAAGGTCTTCTAGAGACAAAATTGAGATATTTTGTGGAACTTGTAGGAATTTATTCTTGAAAAATAGCTTTAAGACCAGGAAGTGAAGGAAAACTCTTGGTCTCATGTTTTTCTGAAAAAATGACACAGGTCTCTACAACTTTTGCATCTAAAGGACATTCTGTCAGGGCATGCTTCTTTCTACATCTAGGACAAAAGATTGCTAAGTCATCAGATTCAACTTTTTTCTTGTTTTGTAACTTAAGGGTGTCTATTTTTTCACTAAGACTCCATAGGATTTCGGATTTGAATTCATCAAGCATATGCCCTATCTCTACCCTACTTACTGTCCCAGAAGCAGACTTGCTTACCCTTGCAAGAACAGGGTCTCTTGGACCTTTTACAGTTTTAGATTTCCCTCTTGAAAGGTTGATACATAACTTAGCTATTTTAGGTGATGTGAGATGAGATATATCCCCTTTTCCCATCATGTTAAGGATATCCAACCATTCATCCCTAATTGTTTTCAACAAGAGAGCTTTTAAGGTGTCTTGATCTAAGTTTTCCATTTTTTCTCTTTTGATGTTGTAATGAAATCTCTCCAACAAATCTTCCAAGTTTTCATCTTATTTTTGTAACATCTTAAACACTTCCTCCTTATGATTGACTGGCATACAATAATCCAAATACCTCTCTAGAAATTCTTGTTTCATGTCTTCCCATGTCTTAATAGAACTGTTGATCAAACTCATAAACCACTTCAATGCTGCTCCTTTCAATGTTGAAGGAAATAATTTAAGTTTTTGAGCATCTTGTAAGTAGTCATAAGTTATACATAGAACTTAAAATTCAAATAGGAAGGTTTCAGGATCTTCAGTTTTAAGTCCATAGAATTTTGGAAGGACAGAGGGTGAAATGTTTTTCATGGTTGTATTGGTTTCTTCATCTACTATAGGAAACCCAAAAGAGCTTCCCATTTCTCTTCTACCTCTTCCTCTACCTCCTTCTCCTTCTGTACCTCTACCTCCTTGTCCTCTACCTCTACCTCTACCCCCTCCAAATAATGTGTGTTCTCCATTAAAGACTCCTCCTCCCCCTTCTTCTGCCATAGTTGATTCTTCTGTGGAAGTGGAAAAGTTTGTGTCTCTAGAAAGGGTCCTTGAATCTTCTTCTAAGGCAGGTTCAGTGGATAAAGTGGAAGGTCTTTCTAATGGAATATCTAATCTTAAGTCCCTTGGGAGTCTAGGATTAGTAAAGGATGGATTGTGGGTCTGAGTTGGAGGTGTACTGGTTCTTGGTCTAGGTGAAACAAGTGGTGTTCTAGGAATCAAACTTATGCTTCTACTTCTTATGAATCTACCCCTTGAGTCTCTCTCTCTACGCATATAATTGTTTTTGGGAGTTTAAGAAACAAGGCTACCTAGTTACACTTCCCCGGCAACGGTGCCAAAATGGTTGTGCTCAACCTAGTCTCCTAAATTGAGTTCATTAATTGTCAACTAGGGTTGGCAAACTACTGAAGTGTGGTGCACTATATGTGCCTAGGTATTTGTTTCTCACTACGTTGTGTCTAGTGTTTTATGATGTTTATTTTTTATTTTTATTTTTTATTTTTTTATGGTTTTATGTTCACAAGGGAAAGAACTAAATGCTGGTGAAAAGAAGCTACTGGTTAAAAACAGAGTGAATCCTAAGTTATGGATGGCAAATGAAAAATGAAAATACTGAAACAGAACAAAGCCTAAACTATGGCTAGCAAAATACAAAGCTTGATAATAACTTCAAGGAAATAAATCACAATATGAGCTTAAACTTGTCCAATTCATTCATTAAAGATGTTTTGGAAGAGCTTGAGAAATGGACAAGTTAAGTGTAAATGAAGTTCTCCTAACTAAACAATCAAACAATCAATTTACAATTTTACAACATCTCATCCATGTTTAAAGATATATTGGAATATATTTGGAAAATAACATTTGTAGCATCATAAGATTTCTATTCTAAACTAGCTTCTAATTCTGTTCTGCAACTCAATTTAACACCACTAGGCCTCACTCAGAAGTTATAGATTTCCTTTTTAGAATGACCTTTTGAGAAAAGGCTTGTTTGTGAAATGGTAAAAAGGTTGCAAAATAATCTAGGTCTTAGACTGATACCAACTCCTGTCCAAATGATTATATATTAATATGAGGTTGGAACAAAAGAAGTTTTGTAAATAATGAAGACCGTGGTATTTAAATTTAAAAAATAATATGATTTAAAATGCAATGGATGGCAACTAAACTGGAGTGCTAATACAGCGAGCTAAAACTAAACTAGAGTGCCACTAGTCTATTTGAAGTACAGTGAACAATGCTAGACTAAAAAGCCATTATCAAACGGGAAATTAAATGACAGAGCTGAATCACATGCATTCTACCTCCGGAGTGCTATAACTAAGTTAACATGCAACTAACCTAAGGAATTCTACAGCCCATCTCGTTCAGTATGAATGATGTTTTGGAAGAGTTTGTGAGAACAATTATGGCTGTATTATTCAAAGCAATTGAACATAAACACAAGAATGAAAGCAAATACAACTAAAATATAAGACACCACAGCTACTTCTTACTCATTGTTATGATATTTTGGAAGAGCTTTGTAAGAGTAAGACTGGCTATGCCACTTAGTGTAAACTAGCAACTAAAACCTACAATACCACAGCTATGCCTTATTCATCATAATGATATTTTGGAAGAGCTTATTAGAGTAATTCCAACTGTGATAATTAACGAAAACAAGTATGAACATAAACTTCAGAAACTTTCCTAAACTAGAAATAAAAACAAGACTAAAATACTTATCTACTGTATAAACAAGGCCGCTCAGGAGGCAGGGGCCCTCTACCACCAGAGTAGCACGAAATCTAGTTCAAGATCGACTCAACGCGTTCAAGGAAATGCTGCTTCTTTCATTAAAGAGGAATCACTTCAAAACAGAGTATTCTCGGACTTCAAAGATCTAGTAGTCAACCATAAAATCTAACAAAAATCTAACCTTGTCTCTCGGTTTCCTGAGCTACATTTATAGCAAATTTACATAATAGAACTTGAGATAATACAGGGATTACTGTCTTTCCATATTAAAATCAAACTAGAACTCTAAAGGTGGCATCGTAATATGACAAAGGACATCTGGACTGTCCTTGTCCTATTAGGAGTCTATCTCCTTGTTTGAGTTCTCATGTGCATAACCACGTACATAATTCCGTTCAATCTTCATGGAGAGCAACAAATGCTAAAGGCATGATGTGGAATATTACCATGTGTGGTTTTCTCTTAGAGGACATCTGGAACCTGCTTAAACATGAAGACGGCTGCAGAATTGGCAACTAGCTACAGAATGTCTGCATTCTGTAGCTAGTCCTAGTTCAAAAAACACTATAATGACGAAATCATAAAAACATAGCAAGTTAGTCATAATATTCATTCTTAAAGAAATTTTAACTAATTTCATTGATCATTTGAGCCTGGGATGAATAATGGACAAAATAAATGGAGTGGAATGTGGTGGAAGAAAGAAAATTCTTGGAGCTCAACAGGACGGTTTCCAACGATGTAGGAATTTGCCTGCACTTGACCATGCTGATAAAACGATTAATACATTTGCCTATCAAATAATTTAGGAAAGAAAGTATTAGTTGCAAGAAATATTAAAGGCATAAAATCTATTAAAATGATTAATTAAGTACTTTATAAACCTTAAATATGAAATATAAAGTTAGTGCAGGAATAGACAAGATTCTTGGAATAGTGTAGGAATAAGGAATTTTATGAGGATAAAATAAAGGTTTATGATTGTGGTTTTTAAGTAGGAAGGGGGTTAAAAATGAAGAATTTTAGCCTACCTACACTTAAATATACAATGAAAGAAAAAAAAAAGAACTGGCAAGTATCTTGCAAAATCTTGAAAAGGAACAAGTTTTGTCTTACTTGTAAATATTTGTATCATAATTTAATGGTAATGAAAGGAATTTATCCTTGTTATGAATAAATAATGACATTGGAATGAAATAAATGTCATCAAAGTTAAATACCTTGGATGTGACACTAACAAAATCCCATATTTCATGCTACTCTGTAGTGTTAGGGATTGACAACAAATCTTGTAAATAAAACTGCACAATTAGACTAAGATTATGGAAGAAAGGTAGTTTTTTTAGTCAAAACTATTGCTACAAATAATTGTCAAGGTTAAAATGACAAACTACGAGTGATAGTGCTAAAATGGAACAGGACTATGGACACAAAAAAGAATCCATAAATATGGAGAATCAAAGTAAAAAAACTTACACAAAGGACTAAGATTTTATTCACACAAAAATAATTGTATGTAAATGAAGAAGAAATGTCCAATATAGAAAAAGTAATTGTCCTAAAACTAAATGTATCCTTGTGGAACTAAAATGTAATATTGTGACATCTTACCAGTATGAAATGGAAACTAGCAGTTAGTTACATATATGAATTTAGCACTCAACAACTAACCTTAGCACAAAGTGATAGAAAGAGATTTATGACTAACATACAACGACAACAATATGCATGATGCTAACAATATGCAATGATCCTTGGGAGGAATTTTTGAATAGTGTCAGGTCTATCAGGATACTCTCTCCTCCCGAGGTATTACAAATGACTTAGGAAGTTATGAAATTGTTTCTTGGTATTATCCCTATATCATATGATAATGAAAAAAATCCATTGCTTCAATGGTATGTGAAAGAGGTGTTGATCCAACTAACATAGAATTATTGCTGGCACTTGGTGCTTGTCATATTAATGAATTGAAGCATGCAACAACACTAGGTTGGCTACGACATCATCAAAAACATGGTGTAATTGTTCCACATGTGCAGACATACAAATTTCCATGTTGAAGAGGCTAGGCTATTCAATGAAGTTTCTCAAATGTCTCTGGTAATGTGCATATGGTTCTAGATGGGAATTGCCTTCATGTTTCTCACCAATATTTTAGAATATCATGTCAAGAATTGAGGTTTGAATTGTAATGACCCCATAATGTAGAATGTGAACATTCTTTTCAAATTTTCCTTGCTTGAAGCCCAAGGAAATGGCCCCACTATTGAATGGTCATGAGTCCAAATGGCATGTAGACTAGGCTTTGATTTTAAGCTTAACTGTTATAAAACCAAATTATAATAAATAATATAATAAACACCAAAATGATTGCCTGAGAAGCAACACAGGAACTGAATACAAGAGTGGAAGAGGAAATGGAGTCCTTGGGAAGGTAAGATATGTTACTTAATTTCCAACAAATGACCAAAAATACATCAAGGATACTGCTAAGTTCATAAGTGGTAGTACAAAGTGGGATTTAAAATGAAACCTATAAAAAAGAAAGAATCATTCCTACTCAAAAATATCTAAGCATGACTATCAAAATTCTAAGAAGAAGAAATACAAATCTCTGGAGCCAAGTACAAGAGAAGCCTCAATGCATCGAATGCCCACTATCAAACAAGGGGTATTCCTATAAAGTTGAAAGGGAAGTTGTCCTACCATCTCAGGCTATGGATAGAAAGTTGTGTAAAAGAGATGGATCTAGTATGGAGGATGTCACTTTGTAAGGAAAAGATGGACCTCTGAATGGAGTTGGTAGAGGGGTTTCCTACCAATCTAGCATGAGCTATTTTGAAACCCCATACGAAAACATCACATGGGTTTTCTTATCAAGGGTTGGGCTGCTTCTTATAACCCAATATATCATTGCTTCCCTGTGTCCTCGACATAGATTCTATATTTTTACCATGATATATTAAAATCTCTTTCACCTACCCTGTTGATCATATGTTCCAAATACAAACTCAAAATGTTATATGGAAGACACATGATCCTCATGCATGGGAGACATAATATATACTTTTTCTTGGAGAGTTTATTTCCCTCTCATTCTTACATTCTTCCTCATGCTGAAAGAACACATTCCCCCATAGATGGCATTCCATGTAACCAACCCAAGAAGCCAATGATCTTGAAAGTTGTGTGAGTTTTTTCCAAGCTAGAGGGGTTGTGGAAGAAGTGGAAGCAATGCATTGTGTTTGAAGAGAGATTTGTAGAGTAAGAAACACAGAATCTCATTACCCACTTGCTTAGATAAATGTTCACTACAAATTAGCTAAGGTATATTTGAAATCACATTATCCACTTGTATGATTCATCACTGTAATGAGCCAAGATATACAAATTTCAGAGATTCCCAAAGAGCAACCAATAGCTCAAATTATTTATGCCAACATTATGGAACTAGAGGGGAAGGATTCAATGGAGATCGTTACCTTGTGTTGTGTTTTTCTAAGAGGAAGAGGTTTGTCACTATTTGAATGCTAGGTGAGATACCGAGAGAAGCTTTCAATGAGGGAAAACATTATTGGTGTCTAGTTGTGGCTATATTTTTTAGTATTGTGGGTTAGGATGGATGAGAAATAAATCCAACTTCTAGATCTTCTTCCACTACTAGGCTGCTCCTCATGAATTATCTACAAATATAACTTTATATACTAGCCTCAAAGTATAACCCCTATGGAAATATTCTTTGACCAGACAAAAGAATCCTCCTCCTCTTTAAGCTCGATGTAATTCTTCTGAAGTTGTACTAGATATTCCTTACACTATTCTAATTCCTTCTATGATAAATTTAACTCTACCTCACTTTTCTATCCCTCATTCCAAATATGTGTGGGAATTGGATATGTTATTGTGCCAAGTAATGGATTCTCCTGTTCCAAATAGGCGTGGAAATTGGATCTACTACATGTGCCAAGTAATGGATTCCCTAGTTTTGCAATGTGATGATCAACGAGACAACCTATTAGATCCAATATTCCATTGATAGTGGTTTTATATACTTACGAAGGATCACTTTCCTATGTATGAATTTCTTAGAAATCAACCTCTATAGAATCTTGGTTGTCTAAGCCTTACCAAAGGAGTGTATGTTTTCTAAACCCAATCCACCAACTTCCTTTGGTTTAGCTAATGACTGCCATTTTACTAAAGGAATTCCATATTTTTCTTTCTTACATGTTCATGAAAATTTGAACCATTTATTCTTAGTTATCTCTAGAACTCGCTTGGGATATGTGTCAATATATGCCAATAAATAGGAATTTCCTCCAAGATAATCCCGACCAAATCTAAATTCCTTCTAAGGGAGAACCATATGTTGCACCACAAATTAGTGTTGAATTGAAGTTATACATTATCATTCAACCACCTCCAGTCCTTATAGTCATTAAAATTCAACAAAAAACCTAGATAATTGAATCCTTCTTGAAATTCCAGGATTTGAAAAGGTAAAATATGCAGTGTCTCTCTCACCTCATCCTCCTCCACTCTGTTCAAAGCTAATGTTCATTTTTTCATATTGATCTCCATACTGAAATTTGTATTGTACAGTTTCAAATCACCTTTAGTTAATTAACATCCTTCCTGGATCCATCGCAAAAAAAAAACACATCATCTATAGACTAAAAAAAAAAAGTGGGTCAAATAAAAGGATCTCCCGAGTTTAATATCTCATAAAGAACTAGGTCTATTTTCTTCTAATAAATACCTACTTAATCCTTCATAAATAATTAAAAATAATAAAGGTCTAAAAAGGTGACCTTGACGTAGACCTTTGCTTGGTTTAAAGAAACCTGAAGTTGAGCCATTAATGATAAATGCAACAGACGTAGAAGATATGCACTCCATGATCCAATTCATTATTTTCACATAGAATCCAATGTGAATTAAAACAAGCCTAAAATATAGCCAATTAGATCATTGCTTGAATTTTCTAAGTTTTCATACTATGTAATCCTTCTAGAGTCATCCCAATTTCTTGATGGATTCATCTTCTGTATTTATTTTTCCGTGGAATACAATTCATAATTCCATAAATATAAATAAAATTACATTTTGTAGATGCTTAGTAAGCATTTCATCGAGCATCAAGGAATACGAGTTAGAATCACATGCTATTGTTCTTCTAAGCTTACATGTATATTTCCTACTAATCTGGTCAGTAATGTAAACATCCTATAATTATCACAGTATATTATGTGAGTAAATTCCTTCCATCCACTAAAAAGAAAAGAAACTCTAGTAGAGGTTATAAAGGAGGTTTTTAGTGTTATAAAACTGGCCAAAATTTTCAAAAAAACATTTGCTACAACATCCGTTTATGGTTACGGAGGTTTTGGCGGAGATTTAAATCCGAAATTCAACATAACTAAAAAAAATGGGCGGCCGAAGGTTATTACGGATGTTTTTTTCATAGGTGTGCTACTTAGGCTTGAATGCACCAGTGCGTACATCTAGAAGGTGGCCCGAGCTGGTCGAAGGAGAATGCACTGGGTCATCAAGGTATAAAACCGTATCGGGTGCAGTGTTGGTGATACAACACATGGGGTCATTCTAATTGGTCTTAGGATTTGTGCGGTGCCCATAGGTCGTCTTAACACACCGGTGCATAGACTTATAGAAATGCACCGGTGCGTAGTATCACACAAACGCACCGAGATTTATAATTTCTATCGATATTTGTGCAGTTCCCATAGGTCATACAAATGCACCGGTGCATAGAGACACATAAATGCACTGGTGCGCAATATCACACAAACGCACTGAGATTTATAATTGGTATTGATATTTGTGCAGTGCCCAGAGGTCGTACAAATGCACCGGTGTGTAATTCCACATAAACGCGCTAGTACCAGTACCACACAAGTGCAAAGATATTTTTAATTGGTTTTCGTATTTGTGTGGTGCCCATAGGTCGTAGAAATGCATCGGTGCGCTTTAGAATACAAACACACTGGTGTACAGTAACTGACACACGTCGGTTTTCATTTTGTATTTTTTAGAAACATCGACCTGTGATAGTGCAATTATTATGATTTTTTAAAAATTCATTATTCATCAAAAATTGACACATCTTATAACAGTATTCACATTAATTAAATTTTTACTAATGCATTTTAATGTGATGTTTGGATTAATTTGTTATATCATATCATAATTATTGTGATTTTTTAAAATTCATTATTCATCAAAATTTGACACATATATATCTTATAACATCATTCATATGAATTAAATTTTTATTAGTGCATTTGAATGTGATGTTTGGATTAATTTGTTATATCATATAATCAAATTTCACATCTCTTCATTATAATATTTAATCATCCATAAATTTAATCAGTGGTGTTACATTTCACAGCGACAATGGAGAACGCAATAGAATAAATAAAAACACACACACACACACACACACACAGATATATATATATAGTCTTTGTCATACAAAATGGGACAATTATTGGTATACCTTTGTCTTTCAATTGGGACCCTATGTCCATTACATTAAAAAAAATGTCTAATTTCACAGGATAATATTTAAAAAAATACAACGCCTTGCTTTGATATCCAAACATAGTGATCATCATTCTTCGCTTGAACTGTTGTCACTGCTAGAGCTACTTCCACGACTTCGGTTATTTTCAAGAATGTTTTGTTCACGATGTTGTTTTTTTTTCTTCTTCTTCACTTTCCATCTACAAACATAAAAATAAATTGTAATGAGTGTATACACATTAGTGAGAATAATGAAAATTGAAATATTAAATAATATACATCAATGTAAATCGAAAAGAAATGATGTACCATTGCAACAATTGACTCATAAACTATACACATTCTTTCAAAACCATGTAACATGCCATCTTTCAAGATTTCATCTGTTGGCGCAGTTCCATACTTTGTTTCCTGCAAGTTTTATACCCCATAACAAGTCATATATTTAATATAGAACATTTTTTTATTATATTAATTATAGACAAAGCTAAGTAAAAAAGATCGATAGATGCTTACAAATTCCACAATTAATTTCTAATATGCCAGCATATACTCACAACCCATATTTAACCCAATTTAACTCAATTCCTCTGATGGTTCTTCTTTGTATGTTAACACCTGTTTGAAGACATTCAATGATGATTTTTGTAAAACAACTTAAAAAATACAAAAATGAAATCTAGTTAAGTTGTTATAAGGAAGTAAAAATTACTCACAAACTTAGATATCAACCCTTTTCTTCCTTGTTGTCCTATTTTATGTGTTGAATGGGTTCCATTTTCTTTTCTTTTTTGCAAGAAAATACTTGAAAATTAATATTTAATGCTAAATTTTTTATTTATTGTACCTAATGATCGAAAAATTAAATGATTACATATTACATTTGAAGCACGTTGTTGTTGAGATGGCTCCTCCTACGATGCAATTTTGTCCATTTCTTTGACCATCTCCTTGTACACCATTTTGGACATTCCTACTGGCATATTTCTAATATCAGCTCGTTCATCTTTTGAGATTTTCATAATCTTCCTGAAAATGTAACATGACAATAAACTATTTAATTTTTATATTGATATATGAAAAGTAAATATAACAAAAGCGATATTTATAAATAATTCTAGACAAACATTTAAATGAATATTACTTTTTCATTCCTTGTTTTTTGTTGTTGTACATTTTTGCTATTAAAAGTCTGACATGTATCATTGACCAATTCTCTGGAAACTCTTCTTGTAGTTTAGATAAAATTTGGTTCTTGGAATCATTGGATTGGTTTTTGTATTGTAAGTGGAAAGAACGTCTATATATTCATTCCATTAGATCCCTCAAACTTTTGTAAAAGTTTTTCCCCCTTTCATTGACCTCCAACACCACTCCAGATGAGATAAGGGGCAATTCATTTTCATTTGCATGTTCTATTTCTTTTCTTTTCTTAGAACAACATTCCTTTTCTGAGTTATTGGTCCCTATAGAACATTAAACCTATGTGAATTAATAGATTTTTTGACACATGTTATCTAATAATTTTAAGTATATTATTAATGAAAAATAAAAAAAAACTCATATTGGATCAATAGTATTTTTTCATTCACCTGATTCATCCTTTTGCAATTTTTCCATCAAGCTTTTACGCTCTTCTGATCCTAGATCATAAATAATCTTATCGAGCTTTGTCATTTTGTGGCTTTGCATGATACATAGTAAATAATACATATTAGTTAAACTTACATGTAGTTCAAAAATACTATTTTTTCTAAATAATTTACAAAGAAATTACCTTTTTTTCTTTTCTTGATGTGTTATCAGTATTTTTGTTAATGATATCTTGTCAGTCATTTATTTATCAATATGAAACCTATACCATATCATTCATTAATATATTTATAAATAAATTGTCAACTTTTCAGGTAAAAAAAAAAATCTTAAGAAACCGGTGCGCCATTCATTCTGTACGCATCGACGTCAGTGTGTGGAGGTATTATAAACACACCACACAAAAAATATAATAGACCGTATGGTGCTCTATGTAAACAAGGAGCACCGATGCATTACATGTTAACCACCACACTGATTATCACAGAGAAAATAATAAAAATCATCTAGTGTTAGTTTTTGTAGCATAAACCAATGCCATATTTTACATATGATGCGTTGATTAAAAAAAATTGTTTTTTAATTTTTTTATCACAACAATTTTCCGTGCGCTTGGAAAATACAGCGCACCGGTGTGCTAGGTTACGCCAAGTGCACCGATGAAAAAAATATGTTTTCTTTTTAAATTCACGCAAGGGACGACATGGATTAGGATCCGACTATGCAAGTCGTCCTGTGGGTCGGATGTATTAGGCCTATATTTAGCAATACAAACCCTATAAATCTAAAATTAAAAGCCCTAATTCTAAAATCACAGAAAGAGGGAAAATAAAGGGTAGAAACAAAAAGAATGTAGGGTTTGTTTCTAAAATGGATTTTTTTGTGTGTGAAACAACACGTTCGCGGTGCGCCATAATGAAATAGCACATAGGTGGCATATTTTACATATGCCACACTGAGAAAAAAATATTTTGTTTTTTAATTTTTTATTATAGTACTTTCGTGATGCACTGAGATAATACATCACACCAGTGCACTAGGTTACGTCGGGCGCATCGATGAAAAAAACGTGTTTTTTTAAAAATTCACACAAGGGCCGACATGGATTGGGATTCAACTATGCAAGTCGTCCCGTGGGTTGGATGTCTTAGGACTATATTTAGCAATACAAACCCTATAAATCTAAATTGAAAAGCCCTAATTCTAAAATCACAGAAAGAGGGAGAAGAAAGGGAAAAAACAAAAAGAATGTAGGGTTTACTTCTAAAATGGATTTTTTTTTTTTGTGAAACAGGATGTTCGCGGTGCACCATAATGAAATAGCGCACCGGTGGCATATTTTACATATTTCACACTGATAAAAAAATATTTTGTTTTTAAATTTTTTATCACAGTACTTTCGCGGTGCGTTGGGATCATACTACGCACTGGTGCGCTAGGATACGTCGAGCGCACCGATGAAAAAAATCTGTTTTTTTTTAATTCACACAAGGGCCGACATGGATTGGGATCCAACTATGCAAGTCGTCCCGTGGGTTGGATGTCTTATGTCTATATTTAGAAATATAAACCCTATAAATCTAAATTGAAAAGCCCTAATTCTTAAATCACTGAAAGAGGGAGAAGAAAGGGAAAAAACAAAAAGAATCTACGTTTTTTTTTTTTTTTTGAAAACTGCAGAAAAAGTAAAAAAAAAACTACAAAAAAAGTTAAAAAAAAGTAAACATTGGTTTTTTTCTTTTACTGTGTAAAAAAACTGCAGAAAAAAAAGAGTAAAAAAAACAATAAACTTTAATCACGAGATTGTTTGAAATTCTATGCTACAGGGTTTGAATCGCCAGAGGTTTGGAATTATGATTGTCTAAATACTTCTATTCGAACGTATTTCCCTACTCCACAGTGCTCTCGTGCTCTGTTTGCTCCAGGTATGTCTCTTGCAAATATCTGGCTGATATTTTTTGCAAAAATAGTGAAATAATGAAAAGTGTTTAGTATTTAAAGAATTGTTTTATGAAATTAGATTTTTGAAAATATTTTGCCACCCATTTTTCAATTTAGTACTTTTTTTTTCACTTAAAGAAAATAGAGTTGCACTTTTTTTATTTGCGGTTATTCGTCACTGGTGAGTCACTTAATATCACCGCACTGATGTGTCTGTTTATAAAACGACGCCAGTGCGCAGTAACAAAAACACAGCCATGCGGTGATCTGTACATTAGCACCGATAATAAGAAGTCCATTTTTAAGGCACTGAAATTACTTTTAGGTGTGTGCACCAAAAAGTTATTGTTGATTTTGCTCAAATGCAGGGAGAAAATATCATAATTATATCGAATAGATGATTCTTTAAAATCCAACTCGTTCCATAATATTTCTCAAATTCCATCGCAGAGTTCTCCCTATCCATCTCGAGACGTAATATTTACTTCAGATTTTATTTATATTTTCATTATCTAATTGAATTTATGTTTTTTATCCATGTCAATCATGCACAACTTAATTATATTTATAATGTATACAAATTTTTAGGTTCATGCAGATTCAATATCGATTTCAGATGCACAAAATATTCAAACAACTCCAAAACATCGAAAGTTCTTATCAGGAGCTGCATATCGCAAAACACATTTGGTAGATGAAAATGGACAACCGCTTCACCCTGCCAATTTTAACAATATTGCATCTTCTAGCCACAGTCCCAGGACAATGATGGTAATAATTATAATTGTTTGGTATATTGATTAATGAAATTATTTCAACGTCAAACCAATTTATAATCATGCAATATTGTCAACATGGTTACTAATTGATATCATGTATTTTTTATTAATCATGTTCAAATATTTTTTTTTTTAATTATTAGGATTATAGTGATGATGAGCGACCTACCTACCATCTTCCATTGCACCCCACGACAATGTCAAATCCAGAGAATATTGAATTAAGAGAAAAAATCGGAGAGGAACGATACCAAGAATGGTTGAATCAACCACCGATTCAATTCCTGCTACGTCTAGATTCACCAATTAGGAATGATTACAACAATAGTAGTTCTTCACAAACTGGAAATGGAGGGAATCAAATAGAGGTTGGTATGGATGATTACTTAAGGGATACGACTTCCATGGAGACAATTTTTTTATATGCATTCCAAAACGATGATCAGCTAGAGGATGATGCTCATATCGCTAACACCTTTTTCGAAAGCCTTAAATTTGCTTCCACCACCCCTCTCTTTGGACCTAGCGGTCAGTCAAAGTCTACCCAGTTGGGGACATAAATGTTACTGTACAAATTGAAAGTAAAGTTTGGCTTGTCGAATGCATTTTTCTTGGAACTTTTGAGGCAAGTTACCATAAAGTACTCCCTTATATAAATTTGAAATATAATCAGTACACTGCAATGAACATTACAAATGGTAAATTTTATGAATGTTAATAATTATATCGACATTAATTTACATTTAGTAATATATTTTTCCATGATCACCAACTACAAGTTATTCAAAAATAATGTACTTTCGAGTGATAATGACTTGCCCGGTAGCTGCGAAGAGGCAAAGAAATTGTTGAAAATGTTGAGTGTTGAGTTCATATCATATCATGCATGTCCAAATGATTGTATTCTATATAGAGGAGAATATGCACACAAAGAGATGTGTCCGAAATGTGGGCATGAAAGGTATGATAAATAAAAAAATAAGGGTAAATCACGTACTGGTCCTCCTTTTAAGATATCGAGGGACATGCCTATAATCCCAAGGATTCAAGGCTCTTTCGTTGCAAATAATTAGCTATGTTGTAGGGATGGCATGCCTCACATAGGAGTGAGTTGGGAGTTATGCGAATCCCAACTGATTCAATAGCCATGAAGCATATAGAGGATACATGGCTTGAAAAATTCAAGGATGAAGTATGAAGTCTACGACTCAGCATAGCCATGGATGGCGTCAACCCATATTCCTTCCAGAACACCAAATATTCTGTTTGGCCTGTAGTAGTGATCAATAATAATATCCCCCCATGGTTGTTCGTGAATAATGAACATCTTATGTTGGCTCTCATAGTCCCTGGTAGAAGACAAGTAAATAATATGGATGTCTTCTTACAACCATTGGTAGATGAATTGAAGGAATTATGGGATGGGATAAATGTATACTATGTATCAAGACCCATCGCAGCAGAGAGGAGTTTTACGTTGAGTGGCATATGTGCTTACACGACACATGATTATCTAGGCTTAGGAGTTTTCTCTAGTAAATTATGTGTTTAATTTATTGATTTTTTTATATACATAACAATATTATATCACATATTAGTTATTTAATTCATTGTAATATTTGTTCTGATCTTCATGATATTCTTTAACGTGCCATGCATATTAATTGTATACAATAATCTCGCAGGTCTTGTAACAAAAGGGTATTTTGGATGTAAATGTTGTGGACCTTCTCTGAAAGCTAGATGGTCCAAGGACCTATGAAAGCCAGTGTATGATTTCTCCAGGGTATTCCTCCCAGAAGAAAATCCTTACAGAAGAGCAGAATCCACTTTCAATGGTAAATGAGAGAGAACCCAAAGGACTCGAATAATGACACCAGCTGAATGGCTTAGAGCATATGAGAGAGAGAAGAAGAAGGAGTTCATAAAAATGTTTGATTCAAATGGGGAGCCTATGTTCAATGATCCAAAATTCTTCGACACCTATGTTGAGAAATTTCCCATTGGGATGAAAAGTAAATCTATCTTTTATAACCTCCCATATTGGGAGCATCTTAAGATTACCCACTTATTAGATCCCATGCATATATTTAAAAATGTTTCATATTCTTTATGGAGGCTCATATCATAAAAAAAAAGTGACACATTGGCTGTTAGGAAAGATCTTATTACTTCAAAAACTAAAAAGAAACATTGGCCAAGAGATTAGAAAGTACGGGATTAGAGGCAGGCGCTGGTCCCTCTAATTCGTGGTTTTTCAAATAAGGTGATGTCCCATGGAATTTAAAAAAAGATGACAATTCTTTGGAAAAGGAATTTATAATGGGTGTGAGCGTGCCAACTTCATACGGGTCTTCACTATGGCGCTGCTTCACCGTGGATGACCATTTGTTGAGGTTGAAATCACATGACCATTTGAATCTTCTAAGAGCATGTATAATGCCAAAAGCATGATTTTATTATTTGTTATATTAATAAATTTTATCCCATGCGGGGATCATAAAACATAACTAATTTTTTATATTATTGCACATGTTTATAAATTTGCAATGTCATTATCCTTTGTTCATGTGTGGGTGTGTGAAACATGAATTACCTCAAGACCTAGGATGTGCCATATCTAAATTATCTTCATTTGTACGTTGGATCACATCAAAGGAGATTCATGTGGCTAGCATTCCATGGTGGCGTCAAGAGATAGTTGAGAGTGTTTGTATGTTTGAGAAGGAACTTCTGACGAGTTTCATGGACTTACAGGTTCATCTTCTAATCCACCTAGTAGATGAGGTTGAATTATTTTTGTGGTTTCTTATCGTTGGATGTTCTTCTTAGAGAGGTACATGAAGAAATTGAAAGGTTTTGTTCGACAAAAGGAAAAACCTGAGGTGTCTATGGTAGAGGGGTACATATCGTATGATTATTTCTATTATGCCAGTGAGTACATCAAGCAGATTGACAATAGACCAGGTGCGGTGATTTGGGACGATGAAAGGGATGAAGACAAAAGAGAAGGGGAGTTTCTCCAAACGAGTGGAAAAAAGTGTTTGATAAAGAGTAAGTGACTTATAATTTTTCAAATTTACACAACGTTAATATTCATGTTGAACTTCGATATAATGTATATTTTGATCTCTAAGTACTATATAATGTCGATTTGATTTCATCAACGAATGCAGAAATTGAAGCAATCAATAAATTCCTTCTTTACAATTATGAAGCGACACAACCATGGGTCGCATTGTACGAACAAAAGAGGATGAAATGGGATAGTAACAGGAAGGAATTTAGATGGTTGAATGGTAGAAGTGTGCCTTATCCCCATAATTGAAAATAAAATATCCCAAAAATATGCCCCAACAGTTGGGTTGCTGACCAAGTCATAGAGAAATACGGTGTAACCGGTCGTTACCCACGTGTTGAAGAGGATGCGCTAAAAGTAGGGATTGGGTGAAAAAACTCAGTAATAATAATTTATATGTACATTTGAAACTTATAAGACATCTATATTTCATATTTTAACAATTGGGTTATTATAAGACACGTGGCACTATTATTTTTTTAACATTTTTATAATAGGTGCATTTGTTCCCATCTATGTGGGAATATGGACACCATTTTCGCACAAAAAATTCCGATGCTGGAAACATCACACAAGAATGTGGAGTGGAAATTGAATTCGATCAATCTAGTCGATCTAGCCACCGTGATCAAAACCTAGTAGGAGGGATGTTAGGTTACGTTAGAAAGATACAAGAGATCATTGAAGTGGATTTCTCTTCTTTCCAATGTGTTATTTTTAGGTGCAAGTGGTGGGGCACCTTTGATAGGAATAATGTAAAGGAATATCGTGATAGTAGGCTGATATGTATAAACTCTAGAAAGATGTGGTATAAAACTAAGGAGCCCTATGTTTTCCTCAAACACTGCAACCAGGTGCGTTTTTACCCAGATGTGTTGGATAGGGATTGGTGGTTCGTATTGACACATGACCCTAGATCAAAACATATTTTTGATAACAATAGTGTTATCATGCCATGCGAGCTGGAAGATAATGAGGGTGATCATGAGAACCGAGATTGATATGGTACATCTGTTATTTCATCAATATTTATACTTTTTAAGATGGGTTTTGTTAGCCCCCTATAAATTCCTTGACAAGCAAGCAAGGTATAAATTGTTTGTTGAGCCTTCAAGGAATGCATTTCCTTGGTCACACATCATCCTTGAAAGCTCTTTCGTACCCTCTGCCCTTTGATTATTTTCCTCTGCTGTTCCCAAGTCAATAGGCCTCACTGATTGTGACAAATTGTGCTCCTAAAGGCCTTCATTTGCTCCTTGTACCCCTGAAGAATTCTCGATTTCATCCCTTTTTCCCCCTTTTTTAAAGCCTCCCTTTCGTCCCAAAATTTATCCCCTAGTCCTTCTAAACCTTCCCAAAAATCCCCTCTAAACCATACACACCCCTTTGTTTGGATTAAAAACCCTTATTCCCTCTATCGTTACCTTTTCCTACCCTCAATTTGCATTAAAATGGGCCTAAAAAACCCACCTTATGCATGTAAGGCTTAAGCCCCTCTCGGCCCAGCCCTTTAAACCACTTCCCCATATGCTCGCGCCCGAGACCAAGCGCTTGAGCCCCGGGCACTTATCGCAATCGGCGGTTTCACATGCACCCTTATCCTTTGTAAATCTAAAAGTTTCCGATGCGATTGAATTTGGCCAATTAAACCCGCGCTGTAATCTCAGTCGTCGATCTGTGTAAGATCTGACGGTCAGCGCTATTTCACAATGCACCTGTCGCTCCCCCGTTTACTCCTCCGATCACATTTACACCGTCGATCTGATCCACAGATCGACGGCCCACATTTCATCTACCCGGTGGTCCCTGTGCCATGGTCACTGTTCTAAACCGACCGGTTTCTATCACACCGCCTTTGGAAGGTGGGCGATTTTTCTCATTTCGGAGCGATTCCACTCACCGCAGGACACGTGGCACTGAGCACTGTTTGAAAACCGCACCCCATTGCGCGTTAACGTTCGGCATTTGACCTGGCGCAATATGAACGTACGCTGTCTGATCCAGAGCTGCCCATCCAACGGTGATCGCGCCACGAAGGTGCACGAGAGATAATCCAAGGCAAATAGATCCCTGGCCCACCATCTGTCGCCCTCCGAGGCGTTCTCAACCGTCGATCTCCTCCTGAGATCAGACTGTTCGGATTAACTGTATGTCCTGCCATTGATCGGGTCCCACCACGTCACCATTCCACGTGTTTTGTCGCATTTTTTCTCCGCCCTCTTTATATTTCATTCAAAGGTAAAAGTTTCAGTGTTTGCATTTAAATTTTTGCCGCAGTCTACCAACGTTCACCAGACCATCCTCCATTGTTTCACTGCATTTTTTACCATCACCCTGCACTATTCCACCATTTTTCCAGCCTGCATAGCCATTCTCATTTTCCCCACTGCATCCACCCTTCCCATGCATGGTTTTCTTAACGTGTTTGCATGTTTTACAGGGTTACAGTCAGGTGGGCAACTGCCATGATTCGCAGTCTCTGTCACAATGACAGAGAACACAGGAAAGGCCATGCACAGAGATTGAAAATTATGGAGAAAATCCTAGGAAGGTGTTATGACATGACTGCCATTTAAGGAACAGGGTTAAACTCTGTAAAAACTTGCCTAGAGCCATTAAAGCGCAGATCTCACAGATAGTGACAATCATGAAGCAGAAAAGAGTATCAGTGAGGGATTAAAGGGTCTAATGCACATTGTTGAAGATCTTAAGCCTTAATCCAGTGTTTAAAAGGAAACTGTACCAGATCGAAGACCAGGATCGTCGGAAGGTCCTGCCTGAGAAAATAATAGTACCGAGGTTTTCACATGTGGGAATGTTCTTTCCATAAGGATGCAGTGCCCATACTATCTCCATTCTATACGAGTGTTCCTGAGGAAATTCCGGCCATGACAACGGTCCTATGCTATTAGAAGCATTTGTTACGGTGTAGCGGACCACAGCATCATTATTCTACCTTTTGTTTAATTCTGCAAGTGCTACAACAAGTACATCAGGAACATACCAGAGTAAATGGAAGCTAATGAAGACCTCTTTCATCCAAAGAGTACGAGAGATAAATACCTAGAAATTTAAAAGCAGGCAGGGCCTCATCCCTCTTCCTCTTTTGAGTTTAATGCGTTGGTTTCTATCTACCTCCTATGCTCGTCTTTCGGCTATAAAATTCATGAGAAGATACTCATTGTAAAGGTTGTTGATCGGATATACGAGAATTGCAAGCTATTTCCTTTGGAACACGGTATTTGTGTAAAGTTGTAAGATAAACTGGGAAGATGTATTCGAGAATGAATATTCAAGCTATTAGCGATGTTGTACATGACTGGTGTTGCTCTTTAATATGGCAAGCACATTTCTTTGGATCCTGATTTAAAGCAGCGGTGATGTTTTTCTATCTTTGTATTTGTTAACTAGCAGTCCATTTCATTTCATTTCTACTGGCTTGCATCAGAAATCTGGCATAGGATTTACCCTTGTTAGGTACCCTATGTTTCTGCTCTCCTTGCCTTCAATGTTTTCTACTGTATGTGCTATCTGAGGACTGATTTCAAGCTAATTTAACCAGTGTAGTGGTCTGATATATCGCTAGCTAATGTATGAATTGATGAAATCTGTCTTTAGATGTTCTTATTAGGATTTAATTGAATGAATTGGGAATAGTGGGAGGTCTAGAACTCCGTCTCTGTCTCACTAGGATCCTTTTCAATTAATTGAACCCTTCTAAGATCCCTCAAGCTGGAGGCCGAAGCATTGAGAGTTCAAAGTCTCTCTCTGATCTCAGGTTTTCAGCTTTGTGCTCTAAATCTTTAATGTTTCCTTGTTTGAAGGGTTAGCCTTTTAGGTTTTGGATCACAGGTTGTCCAACAGCATGTCCTGTCCCTGGATATGATTCCTGAGGGTCACCTTGGAGGTTTCCTTGCTTTCATCTTTCCTCTTACCTTTTCATGCCATACTATCATCTTTAATATCCAATGCTTTAGATGAATAGCCCAACAGAAAGCCTGCATATTGAATAGCAAGTAAACCCTTTCCTGACTCCATTTCCCAATGGTCTTGAATGTTCCCTGAAGTTATCTCTCCTTTGCCTAGAATCATATTTGTTCATCCTTGTCTTATATTGAAACTTTCTTTCCTGATTCCCAACAACCAACCAAACAAACATCAAACAAACAAACCCTGTGCCCATAACTAGCCTAATATATTAACTATGAGCTTCAAAGACAAAAACCTTTGCTCATATAGAGAGATCCCTCTCTAGACCCAGGAGGGCTAGATCCTGAGGTCTGAAAGTGGTTCTGATGTTGTCTCATCTTTTGGTCTTGCCAATCTGGCCAAAACATGGGAACCCCAACATAATGTTGACTCCACTGGGGAACTTATGAGTATTTTCCACCTTACTAGATCATAAGAGCCTTAGAAACCTACAATCTATGGTTAGGTTGGCAGTTAAACACTCCTATTCACAAAACAACCTCTATACCATTTGTTGTGTTCTCCCACACTCTTAGACAAAGTCTAGAAAGGGCCAAACAACCTCCAGATCTCATCCTCTTTCAGAGGTGACATATCTAGCAAATGCCCTCCCAGTCCATCTCTAGTTAGAGTTTGTTGTGTTTTAAGGATTTCCCCTAAAAAGGTCATTACAAAAACACTGCGGTGGACAGTATACCCTCTTGAAACACCCTAAACCTTCCACCTGGAGAATCCATAGCTCCTAAACGACTAAAAGAATCCACTGGTGATCAGTAGGCCTGCTGATTATCTTGGTTCACATAAGACTCCACTAGGAGACCAGAGCCCAGAAAAACATCAACCACAATAGAAGTAACAAGTAAGGTTAAGCTGTTTTGTTGGAAAACAAAATTCTGGCTTCAAGAACCATTCACACAAGAGCTTACCCCAACCCAAACCCACCAGGAATAGTTGATAACCCTGAGAGCATCCTCAAGAGATCTCATATGCCTAAAAGACTAGCTATTTCCAGACTCATCCATAGAGCTAACTCTGCACCGGAAGACCTTACAGCTCTATCAGACCCACTTTTTGACTTAGACTCTAAAAACTGTGTACCTAGAACTAGGTCATTCAGTGTTCTAGACTAGCCAGACCTTGAGCTTACCAGTTCACCACCACATAGTGTTCAACATATTAGGGACAGAGAGACCCCTCCATATACACCTCATGATATTCACTTCATTCAAAACTTGGGGCTCTGCCACCCTAAATCTGATCAATTGACTTTTGCTAGCCCTAGTATCCCTGCCATCCACATACCAGCTGCTCAAGCTAACCCCTTACCTCCGCAAAACATCATCATGGTAGCCTGGTATGCACCCATGGTTTTACCCCAGCCTCTAGTATCCTTACCCAATGATTATCAGTCAAAGATCCCACACTTCACTGCAAAGGAGTCTACCACAGCCCAACACCATGTAGATAGGATGGAAGATTCTTTTGACTACATGGAGATAGATGATGAAACATTCAAAATGAGAATCTTTGCCCAGAGCTTAGGAGGTGATGTGAAGAAATGGTTCAAAAGCCTACCTCCTAATAGTATCAAAGACCTTCCTGCTTTATATCAGACCTTCATAAAAAAATGGGAAGTTAAGGCCAACCCTCTCCAAATCTTAGTAGAATACAAGAACCTTAAAATCAACGTAGAAGAGAGTGTCCATGACTACTCTACAAGGGTTAACAGCGTTTATAACACTCTCCCCCCACATATGAAACCTCCCCAAGGTATGGCTCTAGTGAAATATCCGGAAGGCTTCGATGCTGACATGGCCTACTAGCTTAGGGAGAGGGATTACAACACTTTGGAAGACATGCAGAAGGGAGCAGTGAGTGTAGAGGCTAACCTGATTGAGAAAAAAACGAGATTGAGAGCTGAGAAGAGGGTAACATATAGAGATGACAATGTAGCTTCCACATCTGATCCCAATTATGATCGCCTATCTAAAAACATGGAAAAGCTACAACAAATGGTGGAAAAAATGGTTGTCACAGTCAGTAACCAAAATAGAAATCAAAATCATAACCAGAACCAGAACTTTACAAGAAACAACGCCACTCCCAACAGACAAAGAGAATCAGATCAAAAATTTATTCCCCCATTTCAAGATAACTTTCTTGATGAGGATGAGGGAATCATAGAAGAGTCTGAGGGAGCCACAATAAACATGTTTGAGATAGAAAATCCAATTCACAATTTTTCCACAGAAGAAGATCAGCCCTCACCCTCATACCGGGATGAGGAAAGATTAGAATCTGAGGATTACAAACTTGGATTTGAAAATTCCATCATGCAGTTCAGAGAACAGTATGAACTTAGAAGCAAAAAGAGCCCAGACACTTCCAAACCAAAGGCTTCTGAGGTTACCATCAAGAAAAGGCCTGAGAAAACTTCTAAAGTAACTGTTGAAAGTAACAAATCAACAGCTGAGAGTTCTGGGAAGAACAAAGAAAAAGACAACCAAAACACTGATAAACAAAGCTAACCCACCAGCAACGCTGGCACTGCAGTTAGTGCTCCTGATAAAACTATCACAAACGCTATGTATAGTGAGAATTAGCCCACTGATTCAGCCACTAAGGTGGTGGCTAACAAAACAGAGTTGAAAATTCCAAAGAGTTAGTCCACTTTCAATTTGGAGAGTGAGATTGCAAAAATTAAAATCTATGTCCCACTCTCTGAGCTGGCCACTCAGGATGTATATAAAGGCCAAATTTTGAAAGCATTAAATCTAGGGGAAAACAGTGACACTGTAAATCTGAGTGATGATCATCCAACCCTTCTGTTTGGTCCCAAGATAGAAGGGAAGTTTCAAGAAGGGTTAGTACCTCCTTTTTATATCAGTCTCAATATCCATGATAAGATCCTCCACAATGCAATGCATGACTCTGGGGCCTCACACAACCTGATGCCTAAGATAGCTATGGAAATATTAGGCCTAGAGATAACCCGACCTTACAAAGACTTATATTCATTTGATCCTAGCAGGGTAAAGTGTCTTGGTCTGATCAAAGATTTATGTGTGAGCCTTACCCAGATTCCAGCCAAGTGTATGGTCATGGATGTTGTAGTGGCAGATGTGCCAACCAAGTATGGCATGTTATTATCGAGATCATGGGGAGCCAAGCTGCAAGGTACATGTAGATGGATGGGGCCTGTGCCACATTCCCAGTCTTTAGCCAACTTAGAAGACTGTATAGAGAGGCACAAATGAAATTCCTGGTCAGCAGCCTAGAAAAGCCTAAAAATTCACCTTTATACTCTGTACACACAGATCTTGACTCCTTCATCCTTTGTAATGATGAATCTTTGGAGGATCCAAGATTCAAAAACATGGATACAAACAATGAAACAGGGCCCATAGACTTTAACATAATGGCTACTCTAGACCCAGAAGAAAACAAGGTTGAGACTAGTGGACAGTACACTGAAAACGAAACTCCGAGTAAACAAGAAACATGATGTAAACAGCTGGCTAGTCACCCCTCACAAAATCATACACCACACAAAGAAAGAAACCATCCATAGTCCAATGTAGACCACGTAACACAACAGACCAGTGAGACCTGCATTGGGGAGGGAAATGATGATAAGCCTGAGAATGGACCCTTATGGGAAATGAATTTCGATGGGTCATGCACCAGGAGAACTGCAGGAGCAGGAGTGTGGGTACATAACATAGAAAGTGACTACGCAGAGAGTCATGCCTTCAACCTGAACTTTAAATGTACAAGCAATATCACAAAGTATGAGGCTCTTATCCTTGGCTTAACTCTGTTGAAAAAATTAGGAGCCCGTAGGATAACTGCGCATGGAGACTCTGAGCTGATCATTAAACAGGTGAATGGTGAATACACAGTGAAACATCCTAGACTGAGAGTGTACAGGAATGACGCTATGGATCTATTGAAAACCTTTGTAGAATACGAACTGGTGTTTGTCCCTAGGAGTCAGAACGCAATTGCAAATGGATTAGCCTGCATGGCTAGTTCGTATCATAAACCTCCCAGTGACCAACAAATCATCATTCAGACCAATTTCAGACCTGTAGTGCTGGACAATGAAAAATATTGGCAGGTCTTTGAGGGAAATAAGCATATCGAATATTTCTTGATAGGCAGGAACGAGTTTGAATTTTCCGATTTAGACTCTAAATCTGACAATAGCTGCCTAAGTGAAGAGTCCTCAGATGAGGAAGAACCACCCTGTAACATAGAAATAAACATTCTAAACGAACAGATTGGAAATCTAAACGAAGAATGCAAAAATGCAGATAATGAGGAAATAGAGGTGTCTCAGGCCAAAGATAAGAACATACCCCGAGGTCTGGCACCTTTAGAGGACCTTTTTGATTTTGATGATGTAGCAGAAAAGCCCACTATAGAACACTTAGATTCTGAGGTTGAGGAATGCAACATAGGAATTAAAGATAAGCCCAAGATGATTAAATTGGCTAAGTCCCTGCCCGCAAACATGAAAAAGAAATACATTGAATTGTTCAAGAATTCATTGATGTGTTTGATTGGAGCTATGAGGACTTAAAGGCCTATGAAACAAACATCATACAACAAAAAATACCTTTGAAAGAGAACCAGAAACCTTTTAGACAGAAACTTCGTAGAATAAACCCAAAACAATCACCTGTAGTGGAAAAGGAAATAAAGAAGATGTATGAGGCAGGCATAATAGTTCCTGTGAGGTTTTCTGATTGGGTTTCAAACCTTGTAGCTGTGAGAAAGAAAACAGGTGAGATCAGATTGTGCATATATTTCAGCAATCTTAATAGAGCTTCACTCAAAGATAATTACCCTTTGCCAAAATTGGAACACATTCTTCAGAGGGTATTAGGCTAAAAAAGGATCTCCCTGCTAGATGGTTTTTCAGGTTACAACCAAATTTTAGTACACCCAGAAGACCAACTCAAAACAGCTTTTACCACTCCATGGGGCACTTTTATGTACGTAAAAATGCCCTTTGGACTGATGAACGCTGGTGCAACCTTCCAACGAGAAATGGACATAGCCTTTTCAGATGAAATAGGGAACTTCATTGTCATCTATCTGGATTACATAATAGTCTATTCCAAGACTGAAGAAGAACACCTGAAACATTTGAGGAAAGTGTTTGAAAAATGTAGAAGGTTTGGTCTGTCATTGAGTCTTAAAAGGACTGTATTTGGGCTGCAAAAAGGTAAGCTTCTCGGCCACATTATATCTGAGAAGGGGATTAGGATAGACCCACAGAGATTTGAGGGAATACTACAAATCACACACCCAAGAAACATCAAAGAGTTACAGTCCTTCATTGGGAAAATCAACTTCCTCAGGAGGTTTATTCCCAACCTAGCTAAACACCTTAGGAATATGACTAACATGTTAAAAAAAGGAGTAGGAGTTAAGTGGACTGTTGAAGCTAAGAAATATTTTGAATCAGTTAAACTTGCACTCACCCGGGCTCCTGTCCTAATCAGCCTTGATTTCTCAAAATATTTCCTGATCTTTTCATTTGCCTCCGAGCATACAGTGGTTGCAGTTCTACTGCAGAAAAATCCAGAGGGAATGGAACAGCCTATTGCTTTCTTCAGCAAAGCTCTGAGGGACACACCCTTGAAATAAGACATAATGGAAAAATAGGCCTATGCCTTAGTCAAGGCCTTGAAATATTTCAGGGTGTAAATATTGCATTCCCACACCATAGCCTATGTGCCTAACATAGTGGTCAAAGATATCTTGTCCCAAGAACCAGATGGGAAGAGGGGAAAATGGATTGCTGTAATCTTAGAATATGACCTTGAGATAAAACCCACAAAACTGATCAAAGGTCAGGGCTTAGCTCAACTAATGGCTGAATCAAATCTGCAAGCCCTTGACATAAACATGGTAGGTGCCTTGGATGAGCAGGAGGTATTTCTTGATCCCACTGTTGAGGAGAAATTTCAAAATTATCCATGGTATTATGACATTCTCTATGTTCTCACAAACCTCAATGCCCCTCACGAACTATGAAAGACTAAGGCCAGATTCCTAAAGCTAAAAGCCAGAAACTATTGCATACTGAATGAATGCTTATACTGGAAATGTACAAATGGCCTACTGCTTAAATTTTTTCCTGAAAATGAGGCAGAGAGAATTAAACAAGAATTCCATGTAGGAGAGTGTGGAGGCCACCTGAAATGGAAAGCCACTGCAAAAAAAATACTCAAATATGGTTACTACTGGCCTATACTTTTCAATGACATCCATAAGATGATAATTGCCTGCCACAAATGCCAGATTTTTGAAGGCAAAAGAAAAATCCTCCCCTTACCTCTACAACCCATCACGGTTGAAGGTCCATTTATGCAATGGGGCCTATATTTCATAGGAGAAATTCACCCTGCTTCTTCTGCACAACACAAATGGATCTTAACAGCAACAGACTACTTCACTAAGTGGATAGAGGCCATACCTACTAGGAATTCCATAGATTCAGTCATCATTAGGTTCCTAGAAGGCCATATCCTCTCTCAGTTTGGTTGCCCAAGAAAAATAATCATTGATAATGCTGCTACTTTTGGATCCAAGAAAATGGTTGTTTTTTGTCATAGGTATAAAATAACACTCGGTCATTCAACTGCCTATTACCCTCAAGGTAATGGATTAGCTGAATCATCAAACAAGAGCCTGGTGACCATCATCAAAATGCTACTGGAAGAGAAAAAAAATTCATGGCATAACAAGTTGGTGCATGCCCTGTGGGATGATAGGCTTACAACAAAGAAATCCATTGGCATGTCACCATATCAGCTTGTCTATGGAACAGAAGCAATTTTTCCACCAGCCTCGGAGTGCCAGTAATCAAACTTGTCCAAGAAATCCAGATAGAAGAAGACAACATGGTAAGGAGAATAAACCAAACGATTCATCTCTAGCAAACAAGGGAAGAGGTCTATAACAGAGCTGTGAAATTTCAGGAAAACATGAAGAAGTTGTTTGACAAGATAACCAAAGCTTCTGATTTCAAAATCAGAGATAAAGCTATGAAGTGGGACTCAAGGAGAGAGGACAAAGGAAAGCACGACAAGTTTTACAATTTGTGGCAAGGTCCATACATCATCAAGGCCACTGTGATCCAAATGCATTTTTTCAACAAGAACTAGATGGTACATAGCTATTTGGGGGTCCTATCAATGGTAGGATGCTCAAACACTACTTCTGCTGATTTCCAATTTCCATTTTCCGTTTCCATTGTAAATACCATTTTCTGTGTTTGTTTTCAAGAGAAAAGAGAAAAGTGTTCCAAAAAACAGAGAGAAAGGAGAGGTTCAGACATGCTCAAAACATGAACCTCAGAAATGCAAAGGATTGGCTCTAATGTGATCAAAACCTGAGCCAAAGAAATAAAAAAGATGGTCCTAACATCTCCAAAATTTGAACCAGCAACTAAGGAAGAAGATCAGCTCTAACAAGCCCAAAACCAGAGCCGAAATGAAGAAGAGAAATTGACTCTAATAAGCTCAAAAATTGAGTCACAAAGGAAAGAAGGATGCTTCAAAACTTCATATTTCAAGCCTTCAATATTTTGTTTTCAGTTTTCTGCAAGTTTCTGTGCATGTGCAAATGTCTTTATGCCTTGGATCCACAGTAAACTAGAATGTCTAATCCTAGTTCGACTGTTTTTAAATTTCTGTTGTAGAATGTAGAGAAGAAATCTGCTGGACAGTTTAATCCCAACAGATGTTAGATTAGGTAGAGAAACATATGAGACCAACAGTTTAATCTGGTCTCATGGAGTAATAAGGGTAGAAATAGAATAGGTTTATTTTCTTGATTGTAAAAAAGAAAAAAAAGAAAAAACAAAAATGATGTAAAGGGTATGCTAGTTCAAATGCACCCTAGAAGAAAAAATGTTAAGATTGTAGGATGGGTAGGTAGATTGTTTGGGTGATGTTTCTACTAATTGATGTCTTCACAATTGTGGTAGATGAAAACCAAAGAAGAAATGTGGCTCAAGCAGCAGGCATCTGGCCTACACCAAAGATCATTTTCTGAATTCTTGACTCCTTCAAGAAGAAGCCATCCCCATGTGGAGCCACTGTTAGCCCCCTATAAATTCCTTGAGAAGAAACCAGAGAGCTAAAATTTTTGTTGAGCCTTCAAGGAATGCATTTCCTTGGTAACACATCATCCTTGAAAGCTCTTTCGTACCCTCTTCCCTTTGATTATTTTCCTTTGTTGTTCCCAAGTCAATAGGCCTCACTGATTGTGACAAATTTTGCTCCTAAAGGCCTTCATTTTCCCCTTGTACCCCTGCAGAATTCTCGATTTCATCCCTTTTTTCCCCTTGTTCAAAGCCTCCCTTTCGTCCCAAAATTTCTCCCCTAGTCCTCCTAAACCTTCCCAAAAATCCCCTCTAAACCATACACACCCCTTTATTTGGATTAAAAACCCTTATTCCCTCTATCGTTACCTTTTCCTACCCTCAAGTTGCATTAAAATGGGCCAAAAAAGCCCACCTTATGCATATAAGGCTTAAGCCCCTCTCGGCCCAACCCTTTAAACCACTTCCCCATATGCCCGCGCCCGAGACCAAGCACTTGACCCCCGGGCGCTTATCACAATCGGGGGTTTCACATGCACCCTTATCCTTTGTAAATCTAAAAGTTTCTAATGCGATTGAATTTGGCCGATTAAACCCGCGTTGTAATCTCGGCCGTCGATTTGAGTAATATCTGACGGTCAGTGTTGTTTCGCAATGCACCCGTTGCTCCCCCGTTTACTCCTCCGATCGCATTTCATCTTCTCGGTGGTCCCTGCGCCACGGTCATTGTTCTAAACCGGCCTGTTTCTATCGCACCGCCTTTGGAAGGTGGGCGGTTTTTCTCATTTCGGAGTGATTCCACTCACCGCAAGACACGTGGCACCGAGCAATATTTGAAAACCGCCCCCCATCGCGCGTTAACGTTCGACATTTGACCCAGCGCGATATGAACGTATGTCGTATGATCCAGAGCTGCCCATCTAATGGTGATCGCGGCACGAAGGTGCACGAGAGATAATCCAAGGCAAATAGATCCATGGCCCACCATCTGTTGCCCTCCGACGCGTTCTCAATCGTCGATCTCCTCCTGAGATCAGACGGCCCGGATTAACTGCATGTCCCGCCATTGATCGGGTCCCTCCACGTCACCATTCCACGTGTTTTGTCACATTTTTTCTCCGCCCTCTTTATATTTCATTCAAAGTTCAAAGTTTTAGTGTTTGCATTTAAATTTTTGCCACAGTCCGCCAACGTTCACCAGACCATCCTCCATTGTTTCACTGCGTTTTTCGCCATCACCCTACACTGTTCCACCATTTCGCCAGCCTGCACAGCCATTCTCATTGTCCCCACTGCATCCACCCTTCCCATGCATGGTTTTCTTAACTTGTTTGTGTGTTTTGCAGGGTTACAGTCAAGTGGGAAACCGCCATGATTCGTAGTCTATGTCACAGTGACAAAGAACACAAGAAAGGCCATGTGTAGAGATTGAAAATTATGGAGAAAAGCCTGGGAAGGTGTTATGACATGACTGCCATTTAAGGAACAGGGTTAAACTCTATAAAAACTTGCCTAGAGCCATTAAAGCGTAGATCTCGCAGATAGTGACAATAATGAAGCGGAAAAGAGTATCGGTGAGGGATTAAAGGGTCTAATGCACATTGTTGAAGATATTAAGCCTTAGTCCAGTGTTTAAAAGACAAGTGTACCAGATCGAAGACCCCGAGGATCAATCAGAAGGTCCAATGCACAGAAAATAATAGTACCAGGTTTTCACATCAGCATAATGTTCTTTCCATAAAGGACGAAGTGCCCATACTATCTCCATTCTATACCGTGTTCCTGAGGAAATTCCAGCCCTGGCAACAGTCCTATGCTATCAGAAGAATTTGTTACATGGTGTGGCAGACCCTAGTGTCATTATTCTACCTTTTTGTTTAATTCACTAGAGTGCTACAACAAGTACATCAAAGACATACCTGGAGTAAATGGAAGCCTAACGAAGACCACTCTTTCATCCAAAGAGTACCAGAGATAAATGCCTAGAATTTAAAACAGAACGGGGCCTTGGCCCTCTTCCTCTTCTAAGTTTTAATGTTGCATTTAGCTTTCCATCTACCTCCTCTGCTCGTCTTTTAGCTATAAAATTCATGAAGAAACTCATTGTAAAGGTTGTTGATAGGATATCTGAGAATTGCAAGTTGTTTCCTTTGAGACACAGTCTCTATGTAAAATTGTAAGATAGGCCGAGGAAGATGTATTCAGACTGAATATTAAAGCTGTTGGGAATATTGTACATGACTGGTGTTGCTCTTTAATATGACAAGCACATTTCTTTGGATCCTGATTTAAAGCAGCGGTGATGTTTTTCTATCTCTGTATTTGTTTTTAACTTGTAGTTCATTCATTTCATTTCTACTGGCTCGCATCAGAAATCTGGCATAGGATTTACCCTTGTTAGATACCCTATGTTTCTGCTCTCCTTGCCTTCAATGTTTTTTGTTGTATGTGCTATCTGAGGACTGATTTCAAGCTAATTTAACCATTATAATGGTCTGATATATCACTAGCTGATGTATGAATTGATGAAATCTGTGTTTATATGTTCTTGTTAGGATTTAATTGAATGAATTGGGAATAGTGGGAGGTCTAGAACTCTGTCTCTGTCTCACTAGGATCCTTTTCAATTAATTGAACCCTTCTAAGATCCCTCAAGCTGGAGGCCGAAGCATTGAGAGTTCAAAGTCTCTCTCTGATCTCAGGTTTTCAACTTTGTGCTCTAAATATTAAATGTTTCCTTGTCTGAAGAGTTATCCTTTTAGGTTTTGGATCATAGGTTGTCCAATGGCATGTCCTGTCCCTAGATCTGATTCCTGCGGGTCACCTTGGAGGTTTCCTTGCTTTCACCTTCCCTCTTACCTTTTCATGCCATACTATCATATTTAAGATCCAATGCTTTAGATGACTAGCCCAACTGAAAGCCTGCATATTGAATAGCAAGTAAACCCTTTCCTAACTCCATTTCCCAATGGTCTTGAATTTTCCCTGAAGTTATCTCTCCTTTGCTTAGAATCCTCTTTGTTCATCCTTGTCTTATATTGAAACTTTCTTTCCTGATTCCCAACAACCAACCAAACAAACATCAAACAAACAAACCGTGTGCCCATAACTAGCCTAATATCTTAACTATGAGCTTCAAAGACAAAAACCTTTGCTCATACAAAGAGATCCCTCTTTGGAACTAGGAGGGCTAGATCCTGAGGTCTGAAAGTGGTTCTGATGTTGTCTCATCTTTTGGTCTTGCCAATCTGGCCAAAACATGGGAACCCCAACAGGTTTTTCGAAACATTATAATATGTATTTTGAATTAATTGGTAATTTGCATTGTGTTAATGTTAAAATCAATATTTCACTTGATAATTTGCAATTATGTTGATCTCAAAAACAATGGCGTACTGTATAAATTAGTTGTTTTTTTTTGTATTTAAGATCATAATAAAATAATGATAATTCTAAAGTATATGAATTTATTTGCATTATTTTCTAAACTTTATTATGTTACAATAATTCATATTATTCTAGATTTATTATTTTACAATTATTTAAAATTTTACAAATATTTTACATACAATTACAATTAAAATTAGAATTACAATTACAATTACAATTTTAGAATTTTACACACAATTACAATTTTACAATTACAATCAAAATTCCCATAATATTGTTAACCATGGCCTCCTAAGGAAAATGTACAATCAAAATTCACTTTATGAGAACCAATCACATTTTAGGGGATGACATCATCCTTAATGGTTGGGGTGGCATTGATTGAGTTAAATGTACTTCCTTGTCACATTCTCAATGGTGGATAAAAACTCATGGTTAACCATGGTAGTGCTCTAAGTACTTTTAAAGTCAAAGTAAATTACTCATAATAAATGTCATTTCACACTTTTTGAATAAAAATATATTATTGTCATTTCATATTTCTTCAAAGAAACAATGCATATCCCTATACATTTATTATATTATATTATTTTTATATAGTATATTAATTACATGTTATTATACAATTTAAATAATATAAATTTTAATTAATAGCATATAGTAATTAAGAATTTATAAATTTATATTTATATTTTATTTTAAGTTATTTAAGTACAAAGGGTCAATGCATTGATTGTTCAATTATAATGACTTTTTCTTGAAAAGCTCATTCTTATTTATAGTCACATCAATACAATTTTTTTATTAGTTTTATTTTGGTACAACTTTTGAATTGAATTTAACTATGGTTACATGGATTGTGATGCAAAAAGTGAATTTCAAACTAATAAATATTATTTTATTGGTTTAGCTATTATTTTATTATTTCCTTAGGAGACCCATTTTAGACCTCAAAATTCCCCTAATTAGTACAATCTTAGAATTTTACATATATACAATTACAATTTTACAAATTAAAAAATTACAATTACAATTATAATTTTACAAATTTACATATATACCATTACAATTACAATTTTGGAATTTTAAATACAATTAGAACTACAAATATTACAATTTTACAATATCATGATAATTTAATATTAAATTAATTAATAAACATCATGTTCATGAAAACCATCGTACAAACATCATATTTGACTAAAAAACACATTCAAAATTGCTAACATCATCGTGATCATGATCATCTAACAAAACACAATTAGCAATATATATTAACATCATCACAACACAAACATCAAATATACATCTCATGTCAAATAACTCATGCTATCACATACACATCTATCTGCAAGCTGCACATTAATTGAACATATCTAACATGACCTAACAATATACACATCATGGTGATCGCCAACATGTAAACTAAGTAGAACTGCAACATGAACATAAAATACATGGACTATATATATATATATATATAACTGAATAATGTCAAAAATATACAACTGTAATATAAATGTCATGGATCAGCTAGTGGTACAACATCAATAGCAGTACTAGTTGAGGCCTGCTCAGTCAATGGTGTAGCCTCGATGGTTGAAGGTCCAGCCTGCTCATGATCATGAGTACTATTGGATGCTACAGGCTGCTGACTGAATGTGATTGATGGTCTAGCTTGATCCCCATGATGACTCCTACTAGATGCTAGTGGAGGTTTCTCATCTGGCGTGACACGAGGTGAACGATCATGAGATGATGAGTTGCTGCTCGCGGACTGTCGATCACGTGATGCGTCTTGACCATGCCTATAACGTGAAATGGTCCTCCTCGGCTGCGTAACTAAGGTCATAGCTCCTACAACATGCCGCATCAGGCTAGAAATTTCACGCGACATGCATCTCCACATCTGTAAAAGCCTACCATTGGCCTGTATGTCTCTCATATGAGTGGGTCTGATGCCCACCTCAATAATCAATGTAGTGATTTGGTCACCCAACTCCATCTTGTATCTGCTATCAAGCTGACCGTGCCTAGAAAAAGGCGATACCGGTGCAACAGCAGGAGCAGGTCTCTCTGCACCAGCCTCTTGATGATCCTAGGCATTTGGCATGCCCTGATCGTCATCAGGATCCACACCTAGATCATGTGGTGGTGCTAGCATGTCCTCACCATCAAAAGACCCAATGTCTTCAAAATATATACAAGTACACAAAAATAATTATACAATTTCATTACACAATTTAATAAAAACAAGTTAAAGAACATGTTAGAATAAATTTAAATAAAAAAAATAATATTACCTCTATCATCCTGCAGCTTGTCAGCTGTGAAGAGGATGTTGGCACACCCTCGCCAATCCAAACCCGCATAACGACATGGGACCATAATGAAGGGATTCCTTTCAACACTGGCTATCAACTCTAGTGCATCATCCGATATCCTCGCTAGAAACACAGTCTCGTCCCTCTTGGGAATCATTTGCCCCCACATGTGCATCTGTGCCTCGAACATTGGCCTAAGAGGCTACCGAACAAAAGTAGGCCTTGTCTCTGGAAACCCCTCACAAAATAAACAAAAAATCTCTGAAGAAAAAGGGAAGTTGACCCTCCCTTGTGCATGAGCATGACATCTATCTAAGGTTGTACAGAACTGCCACAAAAAAATGGCAGACCACTTGACAAGTCATGGCTCCTATACTAAAGAATCAACATAATATAGAAGCGAGCAAATAATGCGTTTCCTGTCAATGATGTTGTGTGAAATGGTCAAAATGAGAAGTAAGAGACACCTCACCTCCTCACTACCAAATGCACCAATATGTAACCGACCTCCAGCGACATGAAAATCTGAAGGAGACAATACTGATGCTCCAATGTATCTCTGGGAGTATACTAACTGACTCCCTGCTACATAGCCAGCTGGAACCTCTGGGAACGAGCGAAAATCCACCCCCCTCCTTGATATCCCTGTAATGAAATATATATCCTCCCTAGCGGGCATGTACCACTGGTTACAACCAACCTAGAAAGCATGTTGGTGGGAATTCCACCTTCTGATAAGATGTCTCAAAAACAAACCATGGCCCTTTAGGGAAGTAGCTTCCTCATAGAACTTGAGGAGGCCTACCTACCTAAGGAGCCCCTGGGTAGCTGTTGTAATAGGGTGATGGTACGCATGTCTTTCCCTCTCTCGTGCCTCCCACAAGAAAACCATGTTATATTGGTCCTCCTGTTGTTGTTATTGTTCCCCCTCTTCTCTCCTTTCATGTCTCTGAATTATTGACATATTAAACACAATTTTTTTTATTAAATGAGATATGTATTTAAAAATATGCATATATAATTTTTTTTGGAAAAACAAAAAAAAATAGTCGGTGCACCAAAAAAAATCAGTCATGCACCGATCCCGGTGCATCTCTTTATAGAGCGCACTGGCGACAGTGCACCAGATAATATTCAACGCATCAGCGGCGGTGCTCCCAAGAATTTGTAGCGCACCATTGACTATGTACAGTGTCAAGAGTGTGGTGCGCTAACTAAACTCTATGCCCCAGGGCGTCTAGTTATGTCAGTAGACTGACCTCCTTCCATCATTACATAGTCAACAGTGCAGTCTTTTACCAGGCCACATCATTGACCCTGTTGAAATATGGACAACGGTGCACTAACAAAAATACCCATCCCAGGGTAGATATTTTAGTCAACGCACCGCATTTTCGCTATTCCAGTAGGTCAACGGTGCGGCTAGGTAACCGACTGCATTGCACTTTTTAAAAAATTTAAAATAACACGATGCGCCTTCGGTACCGCCCCGGAACCGACGCAGAGTGCAGATACTGTTAGCACCGGTTTACCAGGCCGCACCATTGACCTTGTAGAAATGCGAAATGCGGTGTGCTGACAACATTACCCACTTCGAGGTGTACATTTCAGTCAACGCACCGCGTTGTTGCTATTCCACATGGTCAACGGTGCGTCCAGGTAAACGACCGCACCGCACTTTTTTTAAAATTTTAAAATAACACAATGCTCCTATCAATACTACCCCGGAACTGGTGTGGATACCATTAGCACTGGTTGCGGTGCGACCTGTAAATTTACAGGCAACACCGCGAACAGATCTGAGCCGAACGGCTCGAGCGCATCGCGTGCCAATTTTTTTTCTTTCTTTTAAATGGTTAATTTTAAGGTTATTTGAAATTCTAATTTTCTAAAAGGCTTAATTATGGAAAAACAAGAAAAATACCTTAATATTTGGCTATCAAGGAGGCATATTGGCTCTAGAATTTTCAAAACATAACTTTCCCACCGTTTTGAAAAATTCAAGCTGGAGATTGGTGGGCAATGCACAACAGCAGTGTGTGCAATGGGTGTAATGGGAGCACTGATGTAAGGGCGGCTCAGACAAGGATAAATTGCACTGGTGCTTGAGAGCTCTGGAGCACTGAGAAAAGTGAAAAATGTGGTTTTTTGGCCGTAATTTTTTTTTATTCAACCCTGTTCCGGTGCATGGGGTTTTATGGGCGCACCGGTGTAGTTGCTTAACACCGCACCGGGCGATTTCTATTTTGGCACACTTTTTTATGAGGCACCGGTGCGGAAGAGTTGTAAAGCACCAGTGCACTATAGTAATATGATGCACCGGGCAGGTGTGTACGGAGTGCACGGTGTTCGATGTGCCAATGTTTTGTGCACACCGGTGCTTTCTCTTGTTGAACGCACTGGTGCGGTTTACGATGATAAGCCCACCGGACGGAAAACATCCACAAAAAACTCTACCCGCCAACCTCCTCTAGTAACCTCCACTAGAAACGAATGTCTGGGGTATTTTTATAATGGGTTCCTCAAAAACATCTGCTAGAGGGTCTTTTCCTTGTAGTGATACAATATGTGTGATCATTTATTCAACATTTTATTTGCAATAAAAGAAAAATGAGGAGTTTCAGAACTTAGTCCAAAAGTAAAGAAAAAAAATGTTTTGTATCTGATTTATCAAAAAAGAGTGGTTGGATTTGAGAAGTTAGATATGATGACCCAATGCTCTTTCCACATCGTGAATATCTTGGAGTCAATCCTAGATATTGTTTTGAAAGCTCATCTGCTTGCATATTGCACTCCCTCTATATATGTTGAAAATATATGAAAAGGAAAAAAAAATTATGAATGTTGACATCATTATAAATTGTTTACATATAAAATATTTTTTCATGAATATTCACCTCTCATCCATTTTATGACATGGGAATCCCTGAAAAACTGTACTTTCCTTGCACCATGTTTCCATGATAATCTAAGTACCAGTTTGAATGCCTTAACTCTACAAGGTTGTTTGAACTTGATGCCATCCTTGCTTTAAATTTTAGACAATGAATATAACCACCTGCACTACACTTTGAATCATTCTTGTGTTGTGCCTAGGCCCCAGAATTTTGCATAACTTCTACAGGGATTCTATGATTTTTTACAGGGTGACAGCTATTTAATATTAGCTTGTGTGGCACTCTGTAAAGGATGCATCCTCCAATCCCCATATAAGCTCTGTTTAAATGATACCACATGCAGTAATGAGAGGAAAAGTTCAATACTCCTCGGTATTGTTATTTTCATCCCAAAAATTTAGACAACCTTCAACTCTATCACCATGCCAGACATTTCTTGAGTGAAGTACCAAAGCGTTTAGATCCTTCCATACTTTGTGTAGTATAAGATCAGTGTATGAGCATGTGGTTGATATTCTCATCATTTTCTTGGCATAGAAAGCACCATCCAAGTCCACACTTTTTCCTCTTCTGAAGTTGATCCCAAAATAAGACCTTTCTCTTCTAAGGAAGTGATGTAAATTTGCAGCTTTTTAATGGGAAATTGTATTTCCATATCTTCCTCCACCACCATCTAGGATCCTCTTTGATTTCATCTTCAAATGGTGCCTTGTATCCAAGTTTGGGTGTGTATGTGCTTCTGGTTGGATTTTTACTACATATAGTATGTCCTCTTAATCCCTGATTTGTACAAGACTAGGCTTCAAATTGACAATATAATCCTCGTGCTCACTAAACAACATCATCATTGGAAAAACCTATTTGATCTGCATGTAGCCATTCCTAGTTGTTGATTCATTGTCCACTAGTTGGGACAGTGTGAAAATTCCTTCCTCCATGAGTAATGAAATTAACCTTTTTGATAGTCTAACAGAATCTCTACAACCAACCCATGGGTCCTCTCCAATGTGTGTCTATTTTCCATCCCTAAACTTTCAAGCAAGGGAATTGTCAATGAGAGAGAAAGGCTTCACTCTAGATTTCCATAAAATTTAGGTTGTTTCCATTATGGGGACAAAAGCTGGCAGTGTTCCTCACACCTCAAAAAATCCTTCCAGATCCCAGGAGTAAGAGTTGAACCTTAACTTTCTCAGTTAATAAGTTGAACCCAATTCTTCGTTTCCATATCTATGCAAATTTATGAAAATAATTGTACCCATTTCAATTCTTTCAAATTTCCTAAATGTTTGTTTGAGCTCTCTAGCTATTTAATTTAATCCAAACAAGTACTTTTAGGTAACCCTAGTGATTTCTTACTTGGGTTGAATTAATTACCAATTTATTAAGTAGGACCAAATGCTTGTGATGTGGTTTATGCTAGAAATGTTTTTGTTCTATGCTCTGTGTCATATTTGTACTGAGTAACCTGTAGAAACCACTATAGGAATGTTATAAGTTTTTGTTCTATGTTTCCAATGAGGCAATTTTTGACGAGTGAGGTGGGAAAAGGATCAAACTGTCCACCAAATTTCCTTATCACCATAGTCTCTACTTTTATGTCATCGGGTGGGATAATCAAAGGTGCAAGTCCGGGGTGATTTTATCATGAAGAAAGTATGTTGTTTGTAGTGCAACCCTTGGGGTGTGAGGAGGGGATTTTTTCATCAAGTTTCCAAACCAAATTGTTGTAATTATTTTACCCCATATAAATTTTAGATAAAAAAATGAGCCTTGCATTCAACGGAGCTCAAATTTTCCATAGCTTGGAATTCCAAAAATGCCATGTGTGACTCATGATTACTATTTATCAAGAGCTCAATCTTGTATAATGGTAGGCTTACAATATTATTATGGTCCACACTATGAATTTGATACTTAACTATGAGAAGGTGAGACGATTTTAGTTTCCCAAAAAAATCAGTGTCACTTAAGATTTATTGATTATATTAATTCCTCAACTCAAAAATTCTTATTCATTTTCATTCTCAACACTTCCACCCATCATATTTGAGAATTTATGAGTCTTATTCACTTCATTTTCAACACTATTTCCCATCATATGCGGTATTTTATGAGTGCTATTAGGACCAACAGACCTTGACATCCTTGTCTCTCTTAATTAGCATGGGGATCTATAATCTTTGGTCTTTTTATTGTATTATTGATATCTTAGACAATTATTTCTCTGGTATTTCTGTGTGTTTTGTACTATTGTGTCTTTTGGTTAGCGGATAACTGAGACAATTATTTTCTTTATTTTCTCTTCTTTCTCTTTCATCATTGATATACGAGTCACTTTCATACTCACACAAAATGTTTGCTTTGGGTATACCTTTTACTCTCATTGCAATATTTGTGTTCACTTCTTGGAAATTAATAAAACTATCATATTTATCTTTTGTTGAAACACAAGTGATTCTTATCCACATTTGTAAGAGATCATCCCTAGTAAACCCCCCAGTGTAGACCACTGCACCTAACCCTGGATGATTCTAACTGGGCACTTGCTAAGACAAAACTAGCCAAAGGTCTAGTGGCATTGGTGACCATTTGTTGATTTATCCCCTTGGGCTTATCTTATTTATGCATTTAGTTGTAATGTTGTATTTTTGGTATAATTTAAGGTCTATGCACCTTTCTAAAACATACTCTATGACTATGCCACAGGGTGAGCATGCTTATTTGGGGCGTTTATACTATAAGTGTATTCAGATAATTCCTAAATTTCTTATATCTGATGTGTTCTACTTGACATTTTGTTCTTACAACAGATAAAACAAGATAAGATCATTTTTTAAATGTCCAATGGATGGTGACTGTAAGTAAATCAATGGGACTAGTAACTAAAAAGTACATCCAGTGCAATTGCATAGTGGGAGTGCAAAATAAGCTCCTAAAGAAATGATAACAAAGAGGTACAAGGTACATCAAAAATAAAATTTCTAAAACTAAATGAATCTATGCTCAACAATTAAGAGAAGAAGTCAAGGCCTATTGATGTTAGATGCAAAACTAAAGTGAGAGGGTAGAGAATCCTCTTGAAGGGTCATTACTCAAAAGGTTTGAGGACCGCTATTTAGACCTATCTGACTATTCAAGTTATGTTGCAATGCTTGCCCTTTAAGTTGCACACTAGGTTCACACATTTCCCAAAGTTTAGAACTTTAGGAAAATTAGTGAAAGCACATAGTAGTTATAACTTGTAATACGTATTGGGAATAGAGTACAAGGCTTAATGACCATTTTGCTGACTAGAAAGTAGCTACATAACATGATATATAGTATAAAATGGCTAGATTAAGGGGATACTAAAACAAAGAAACATGTTGAATATCTGCAAGATCAATGACTTGCAAGCTACATGATTCTTGCAAGAACTCCACTAAAATTTATCTATTTTGATTTGGAATTTCAAATATTTTCCATTTTTCAACCTTATATTATGCAAGGATCCCAGAGGTCCCTTCCATTAAACATGTAACATGTAGGTTCAAGATGTTATCTACAAGATGTTAAATCTATCTAACCTGGTGAAAGTTTTTGGTCTTGATCACCTGGTTATCAGTTTGTAACATAGTTTCTAAACTCAGACTTAGACTTCAACTTGGCCACCTATTAACTTGGGTTTTTACTTGTTTTTCACATAAAAAATTAATTTTAAGATTTCGAATGATTAGAGACAATGCAAATTTTCTCATCTATATACCATGTAAGGGATAATATATCAAAATAGCACAGAATGAAATACATATCAGCAACAACAAAACACATAATCAATGAGGCTCTATGTGAACCCCTCCACTGAGTAAACACTGAGGGTTTTCCATCAGGGTAATGTTAAGTTGGTAACCCCTAAATATGCACATATAGACAGTGGAAAAATCAGATATTTAGATCTCATAGTGGACTATGGTTTCTTCTTGTAGTTGTTGTACATGTGTCCACTAAGTAAACATTGATGGTTTTTCATCAGGGTAATGTTAGCCCCTAAATATGCTCATAGGGCTAGTGGGAAAATTAAACTTTTAAATTAGATATGCAGGCCTTGTATCTTCCCTGAAAAGTAATTCCATGAAGATTTTGTGGGTATGTTTCCTAAATAATATATATATACTTGTGGTTTGATGTTGTTATGAAACCAACTCCAAAAATAGAAGAAAAGAGAGATCAACGCCTTAGAAATCAGCCACTTCAAGGGGGAAACCTACTTTACATTACACAAATGAGAAATTATTAGATGATACCAATGAAAAAACCTCCTTTTGATATATAGGAGTCCATGGGGCCACAATATAATCCTGGCCAACCTAACAATAATAATGTAAGGGCACAATAATAAAAATATGGGGGTTACAAGGGTACAACAATAACAAAGGGGGCTACACTAACAACAATAAGGGACTACAATAGTAATACAGGGACCTAACATGCCCCTCTCCTTCAGAAAAGTGTTGTCCTCAATGCTTGAGTAGCTCTGGATGCTTTTGTATAAAATTCTCATCTTCCCATGTAGAATCTTTAGTGGGTAAGTTCTTCCACTTGATGAGATACTATGAAATTGATCAATTTCGTAGCTATCAAGTTCTTGTTTCTGTGACTGCTTTAGGTTCCAATATGATTTTTCCTTCCTCATCAAGTTCTGGCAATATTGTTTGAACTCGAATTTAATCACATATAAACTTCTTTAAGCATGAAACATTTAAAATTGGATGCACTCGAGAAGAAGTAGGAAGCTCCAATTTGTATGCCATAGTACCAATATTTTGCAACACCTTGTAAGGACCATAGTAATTTGGTGATAATTTATTATCCTTCTTAGATTTCTTGAGGGACATTTTTTTGTATGGTTGTAGCCATAAAAATACCTAGTCTCCTACATCAAAACTTCTATCGTTATGATGTTGATCTGCCTATTGTTTCATTCAATTTTGTGCCAAATTTAGGTTATCCTTTAAGAGTTGGAGAACTTGTTGTTGATGCTTGATGTGATTTTCCACTACTTGAACCTTATAATTTTCTCTTAAATATGATGTGATGGACGGTGGATGATATCGATAAAGTGCCATAAATGGGGTCATTTTTTTCTATAGTATGAAAGGAAGTGTTATACCACCTTTTAGCCAGAGGTAACCACTTGAACCGTTGTGTTTTCTTATCAGATACAAAACAATGAAGATATCCTTCCAAACATTTTTTCACTATCTCAGTTTTCCCATCAGATTGAGGATGATAAGATGAGCTATGAGCTAGTTGATTACCCAAACAAGAAAATCATTCCGTCCAAAAATTTCCAGTAAAAATGGGATCTCTCTCACTTACAATAATCTTTGGGTTTCCATGTAACTTTTGAGTTGTTTCCATAAATGCAGTAGCAACTGTAGTTGCTTTAAATGGATGAGATAATGCACGAAAGTGTGCATACTTGGTAATTCTATCAACCACCATCATGATGACACTCTTTCCTTCAGACTTAGGTAAACCTATGATAAAATCCATTGAAATCTCCTCCCAACGTTGAATTGGAATGGATAAAGGTTGTAGAAGACCCGAGGTCTTAATTGTCTCAACTTTATTTTGTTAGAAAACTAAACATTCCACCACAAAATTTTGAATATCATATTTAAGGCCATCCCAAAAAAATTATTTCTTCACCCTGTGGTAAGTTTTTAAAAATCTCGAGTGCCCTCCTCAGGGAGAAGTGTGAAATTTCAAAATAATCTTTTGTTTTAGTTGGGAATTCTTACAAAGATATAAGAAATCTTTGTACCATAAGGAATCATTTTTCCAACTAAATGTATCAGATGTAGTAGGATCTTGCTGCAACTTTTGAATGAGTGTCCACACTTCTTCATCCTTTTTCCATTCACCCCTTGCTTTGGTTATCCAATTTGGTTGGATAATATAAATGGAAGAAAGAAATGCTTCCACCTCTTCATCCTTTCTTGAGAGTGCATCTGCAACAAAATTTAGTTTCCATTTTTTTTAAATGATTTCAAAGTCATAACCCAACATATTTGTGACCCATTTTTGCTGCTCTTCTGAAGATAATATTTGTTCCAAAAGGTATTTAAGACTACCATGATTATTTTTTACCTTGAAGTATCTTGCCATTAGGTAAGGTTGCCATTTCTTTAGTGTATGTAGTATTTCCAACATTTGCTTCTCCTAAATAGATTTCTATAAATACTTTCGTTTGACTAGATGAATTTAAAAACCAATGGGTCTTCCTTCTTTCATTAAAACAACACCAATTCCATTTCCTAAGGCATCACATTCCAAAATAAAGGTTTTTGTGAAGTCTGGCGTAGCTAATACCGGTGCTAGGCACATTTCCTCTTTAAGATGTTCAAGGGCCTTAGTTGCTTCAGGATTCCATGAAAATCTGTCTTTCTTTAATAACGTTGTTATAGGTGTTGCTATTCTCCCATAATTCTTAAAAAACTTGTGATAATACCATATTAACCCGAGAAATCCTCACAACTTATTTATGGTTGTGGGGAATTTCCATTCCTTAATGGCTTTAATTTTGTTAGGGTCTACCTCAACACACTCGTGAGATACAATATGACCCAGATATTCCACCTCTTGTACTCCAAAGAAACATTTGGAATTTTTTGATAATTGTTTCTCCTCCAATAGTTTGAGCACCCTATCAACATGTTGAACATGATCGTTCCAAGACATGTTATATATTACTATATGATAATAAAATACTAATACAAATTTTCTAAGGTTTTGAAAATAGAATTCATCAACCCTTGAAATGTAGAAGGTGCATTGGTAAGGCCAAAAGGCATGACAAAAAATTCATAATGACCCTCATGAGTTTGAAATGTTGTTTTCAGAATATCTTTAGTCTTAATTCTAATTTGATGATATCTTGAACAAAGCTCCAACTTGGTACAATAAATTGCTCCATGTAATTCATCCAATAATTGATCAATCATAGGAATGGGAAATTTGTCTTTAATAGTGAGCTTATTGAGCTCCCTATAATCTGGACACATGCACCATGATCCATCCTTCTTGTGCACCAATACTACTGGAGCAGAGAAAGAAATTTGGCTCGATTGAATTATACCAACCTCTAACATTTCTACATCATACGTTCAATTTTTCTCTTTAGGACATAAGGATATCTGTAAGGCTTGATGTTTGAAGGAACACTTCCTGGAATAAAATGAATAGCATGATCATGATCATAAATAGGTGGGATTCCTTTGGGGGTTTCAAACACCTTGGAATTATTATCCAAGAATTTTTGGAGATCTGGAGAAACATATTATTTTGATGTTGGAACTTTTAGTGAGGATAATTGTGCAATTAAGTCTTTTTGTTATTTTTTCAGAAGATTTTTCATGACATTAGAGCTTATTATCTTTCCTGGCTTCCCTGCGATACTCCGTAATTTAACTTCCTTTCCTTCTGAAAAAAAAATTCAAGAAACGTTCTTGAAAATTAAAAGCTACCATCCCCAAAGATTGTAACCATTGTACTCATAGTACAACATCAACACCTCCCATTGGGATGGAAATAATTGGACTATTCAATACATATTCCCCCATGGTTAGCTTGATATTATGGAATTTTCCAAGGCAATTTATAATTCCTCCATTTGCAACTATCACTTGACATTTTGGTGCTGGGTATAGGAAGAAATTCAATTCCTTTGCTACCTTACAATGAATAAAATTATGGGTACTACCCAAGTAAATCAACACTATTACCTCTTTCTTCTTGATATGTCCTTCTATCTTGAGAGTTTTAGGAGTCATAATTCCTGCCAATGCATTACAGGATATGGTCGAGCTCATTTCTTCTTTCTCTAGGGTTGGTTCTTGGTGTATATACTCTTCTTTTGAATTTTCTTGTTCATTTTCTTCCTCCTCTTCAAAATCTATGCAAAATAATTTCTTCTTAGCACACTTATGACCTTTAGTTTATTTGTTATCACAAATATAAAAAAGAATTTTTACTCTTTTTTCTTCCAATTTTTGTGGTGTCAACCTTGTAGGTTGTGGAAGTCTAGGAGTAGCAAAACTTCCATATTTATAGATGTGAGTGGTAGGATTCCTTGTCTCCATACTTTTACATCCAATTTTTTGTAGAAATTTGAATAACTGATATGTTATCCACCGAGATTCTCCTGATCACACACTATTTTAGCTTCATGCATAATACAAAATATCTTCTACCATTGATCATCACATGCGGAAATAAAATCAATTGTATGCACACATTAAAACCATACAAATTCACACATATGAACACAGTATGTAATGGGAAAGCTTAAAGCTGAAAACCCCCAACTATCTGTATATTATACATGTCATAGAGATCATGTAAAAATCATCATACAAATCTCCTCACAAGCTCTCAGTATAATCTCCACTTGCTACACACTAATCAGGCCCGATCTTGCAAATCCCATGCATCGATCTTTGCCAGCCTTTAGCCTGCCTCTACTGCGCAATCCCTGCTGAAGAATGCCTCTTGATGAGAATGAATTAGCCCAGCCTTGCTCATGCAGTCTTTATAGGCATCTATACTAAGTGTTGGATGCAAACCATGCATCACTTATAGTCACAACTGATAGTCACACTTGCCCTTTCACCTATCTTTGCATCGGTCTCCACTGAAACTGTCCATGCACTGAAGTTAACTGATTTATTCTTTAGTTGATTAATGATTTTATAATTAGTGAATTAATTAATAATTAATTCACACCACTCTCACTAATTGTATCAATCAGTTAAACTAGATACAAATAGCTCAACTATGTTTAGATTAGTTAAATTGAACACAACTCCATTAACTCCTCAATCAACTCCATCAAACTCTGTCACATGAGTTCTAACTGAAGTATCCATGCAATAACTCCACTTAACCCTCAGGAATAGCGTAATTCCTTCTGTCAGCTCCTGTGCCACATCTGTGCACTTAACTGAAGTGCTCCAAGAGAATAAGATAATGTTTAGAGTCCAAATATTATTAAGAGCTAATAATATTCGACATATCTATTTTTAAACTGGAAATCTAAAAATAGATTCCGTCCAATATGTCTAAAAATAGAAATCCATCTATTTTTCAAACTTGACCAACCATCCACAAATAACATCCCGCAACTTATAGAACATGATCCATATGTCTAAAAATAGACATAGTCTAAAAATAGACTTTGCGAAAAAAATCACCTGTCTGGCCCCCACCTAGTTTAGGTGATCACTTTCCAACTAGGATCAGGAATGATGTTTCAAGATGCCTCCTTCACTTTTTATTGTTGCAATCTTCAAAACTCCCTATCAAAAAGAAAGGACCGTCTTTGCATGCGACATGCAACTCCATGCATTCGCCCTGCAACCTTCACAAGTGCCATGCAACTCCATGCATCTGCTCTGCAAATCCTCTGAAACTGAATAGGCTCCAAACAACTCAATCAGTCTGATGCATCTATCATCAAAATCTTCGACTTCTGCTGGTACCAACTGCACATGTCATCAGGAACCATTGCGCTATTGAACTCTTGCACCCATGCACTCTGCACTTGCTGTCAACTCGGATCCGTGCTCCAGTATCCGACACTGTCACTTTGATCTGCCTGCATCAATCCAACTGATCATGCTAATGTTGCACTGTGGGCACCTCGTAGCCAGGTTCAATTCATGAGATCCACACCATCTCATGAATCCTACCCAGAAATCTCCTCTTGGGATTAATCATGCATGCTGCCCCACCTCTCACCTGGTGGTAGAGTTGCATGCACTTTCTCTGCCCATCTAGCACGAAATTTCTCTGCATGAGTGGTTTCTTCCACTCCATGATCCTCATCTTGTGGCTGCTCCACATCCCTAGGTTCACTCTTACCTGCATACAAATCTTGCTCCCTCTCAAGCTTCAATTTCATGTCTTTCTTGCACTTCCCAACAGTAGGAAGCTCCGTAGACATCCCATCTACTTCAAGTCTGTAGAGATTCTTTGCTCAAATCCCAACCTTCTTGACTTGTCATTCCTCATCCACACTAACTCCTACACTCCGAAGCGCATCTCTGTAGTGGAAAAACTTTGTCAAGTATACCGGAATAGTGCCATTCTTCTCCATTTTTATTTTCCTGAGTTTATCCTAAAACTCAACTGCTTCAATGCTTTGCAATTGCTCCAATGATCAATATCGCTCTGATACCATGTAGAAATTTGAATAACTGATATGTTATCCATCGAGATTCTCTTGATCACACACTATTTTAGCTTCATGCATAATACAAAATCTCTTCTACCATTGATCATCACATGCGGAAATAAAATCAATTGCATGCACACATTAAAACCATAAAAATTCACACATATGAACATAGTATGTAATGAGAAAGCTTAAAGCTGAAAACCCCCAACTATCTTTATATTATATATTTCATAGATATCATGTAACAATCATCATACAAATCTCCTCACAAGCTCTCAGTATAATCTCCACTTGCTACACACTAATCAGGCTCGATCTTGCAAATCCCATGCACCGATCTTTGCTAACCTTTAGCCTGCCTCTACTGCGCAATCCCTGCTGAAGAATGCCTCTTGATGAGAATGTAATTACCCCAGCCTTTCTCACACAGCATTTATAGGAATATCTACTAAGTTTTGGATGCAAACCATACATCACTTATAGTCACAACTGATAATCACACTTTCCCTTTCACCTATCTTTGCACTGGTCTCCACTAAAACTGTCCATGCACTAAAGTTAACTCATTTATTCTTTAGTTGATTAATGAGTTTATAATTAGTGAATTAATTAATAATTAATTCACACCACTCTTCACTAGTGTATTAATCAGTTAGACTAAATACAACTAGCTCAACTATGTTTAGATTAGTTAAACTGAACACAACTCCATTAACTTCCTCTATCAACTCCACCAAACTCTCTCACATGAGTTCTAACTGAAGTATCCATGCAATAGCTCCACTTAACCCTCAGGAATAGCATAATTCCTTCTGTCAGCTCTTGTGCCACATCTGTGCACTTAACTGAAGTGCTCCAAGAGAATAAGATAATATTTAGAGTCCAAATATTATTAAGAGCTAATAACATTCGACATATCTATTTTTAAACTGGCAATCTAAAAATAGATTCCACCCAATATGTCTAAAAATAGAAATCCATCTATTTTTCCAACTTGACCAACCATCCACAAATAGCATCCCGCAACTTATAGAACATGATCCATATGTCTAAAAATAGATAGTCTAAAAAATAGACTTTGCGACAAAAATCACCTGTGTGGCCCCCACCTAGTTTAGGTGATCACTTTCCAACTAGGATCAGGAATGATGTTTCAGGATGCCTCCTTCACTGTTTCTTGTTGCAATATTCAACATTTTTCTTTCCAACCTGAATGCCTTCTCCAATGAATTAGGTTCCCAAAGGCGAACTTCATGTTGGATGTTATCCTTTAAAGTCCTTATGAAGACATCAATCCTGTGTTCCTCTAGAATATCTTCTACCCTTATATTCAATTTTTGGAAGTCTTCAAAGTGATCCACCACTGAACCCTTTTGTTTGAGATTTAGCAATTGGCTAAAGAAGGTGTTTCTCTTTGTATCCTCATAATGTGCTATCATTTCCTCCGTAAAAATTGACCAAGTGACAATTTTTTTACAAGATCAAAGTCACCGATACCATACAAATGTATTTTTTTCTAAATGTAAATTTGAAATGAATACCTTTCGTGTGTTTTTCACATTATGGAGATCAAAATTGCTCCATCTGTAGTATCCATGTTACGAGATCCTTGCCATCAAACTTCCTCATATCCATATTTGGAATATGGTGGGTCTTTCATCCAACATTAGAGTTTATGAAATCATGATTAACATTTATTTTTTTCTCATCATGAGTTTCCTCTACTATATTTCCTCCATTAGGAATCATTTCTTGTATCAAATTTGTCAAACCTTCCTTCAAACCTTCCATGTCTTCTTTTATATCATTCTTCATGTCTTCCATGTTGTCTTTCATTTTTTTGTCTATACCACCCATCTTACCTTCGATTCCATCCATATTAGCTTTCATGAAATTCATATTAGCTTCCGTTCCTTTCTTCAAACCATCTATATTAGCTTCCACGCCTTTATTCAAAACTTCCATTTCATTTTTTAATGCTCTTCACGAGAGCGAAATTTGGTGCACTTTCTCTAGCAATTTTGATATATCATGTTGCACTTCTTCCTCTTCATGAGTCATAGTAGAGTATTCTGAGGGCTTAATGGGTGTTAAATGATTTTTAGGGGGAATTTTAGAACCCAATACTAATATCTATGCTTCAATATGCCCTTGGAATCACTTCAAACTAATTTTTCAAGCAAGACTTATGCAAATTGAAAAAAAATACACACCTTTTTCTTGATTTTGAGGAGCTCTATATTGAAACTGAATTATCTCTGTGATTTCATATGTTCAATATATGAAATTCAGCCCTGTAGTAGCCATATAAATATTCTTTTTAATTCCACATTTCTGACCTGATTTGGATGCTTTAAGACAAAGTTATGCCCAATCTCCCACAATGACCTAAGTATGGACTAGTTCCGTAGAGCGAACTTGTATGGAATGACACGTGTCACTGTTTCCTCCTTCAGCTTTGTAATTGATATAACGGAAACTACAGTCTGTTTAATTCTAGCCACTTTTAACAAAAGTCAAATCCAATGCTCATAGAGAGAGTTATGACAATTTTCCCAAGTTCACCTCTTTTAAATCAAATTCGGGAGCCTGCAAAAAACCTAACTTCCACATACCATATCGCCGAAAATAGTCAAAACCAAGATCTGATATTTTTACATGAAGATACTTAGGATGCCAACTTATTGTGGTAAAAGTTTTAGCTTTTGAACCTCCATAGAAAATAATTATAGCAAAAGTTCCACGATGACCTGTTTGGAGTAGCGAAACCCTATAATCCAAATCTCTGATACCAAATGTTATGAAACCAACTCCAAAAATAGAAGAAAAGAGAGATCAATGCCATATAAATTAGCCATTTTGAGGAGAAAACCTCATTTAAATTACATAAATGAACAATTCTTGGATGATAAAAATGACAAAACCTCCTTTCTATATATAGGAGTCCATGGGGTCAGAATATATTCCTAGCCAACCTAACAATAATAATGTAAGGGCATAATAATAAACATAACGGGGTTACCTAGGTACAACGATAACAATAAGGGGGCTATACTAACAACAATAAGGGACTACACTAGTAATATTGGGACCTAACAACTATTATTAGAATACTGTATGTTATCCTTTTGAACTTGTGACAATTGTTGTTAGTGTTTTCATATATGTGTGAACACATCCCCTTGTGATTGATTTGAGTGCTTGAACTAGAATAGAAACACAATGGAGAGTGAATTTGTGATAACAATAAATATGACAAGAGTAAGGTGTGCTTCCCAATATTATGGTAGCATGAAGGCAGAGGAAGCATGTTGATTTCAAGCTCTATTTCAATAAAGGATATGGCAACTACGAGGGATGAAATTATAAGGAAATGAGGCTTGTGTGGGTTTTGGAGGTGACTTGGCATGTACGTAATGGACTCTACTAATTTGGGCTGGTTTGGTACTATTACAATTACACATGGATATACAAGGGTAACAACAAGAGATATTTCCTCCATGATGCAGATTTCTAGCGAGCAACCTCACATTCTCCTCAGATAGTAGCTTCTCAAATTCCTCTCACCCAATCATGGGTCATCTCATCAACTTGACTAGCATGCCCTTATGATGAAGGTAGGTTAGTAACCATGAGGTACATTAGCCATTGTTTCATACGAAGTGATTAAATTTAATTTTCTATACATCTAAGTAAGGATAATGGGTTGAAATCAGATAATGGATCATGATGCTTGGAAGTTATACTTATTGCCTTGTTTCACCTTGGCGGTCATTTCTTCCTTCTAGTAAATTTCAAGTACCTTGGAGATTTACTTTCACTCCTTGGGAGGGGCAAAATAAGAGGCCTTTATAGAGGTAGTGTGCCTACATCCTTTCATACTTGCCATCTATCCCTTATTTATTAAGCGTTGTTTTGTTAGGTTCTTGTGAGTTATTGTACTAGTTCCTTGTTTGCTTCATATTATGGGAAGAGGGGACTGGAAATGCTCGAATTTTGATGCAGCTGCAAAATGAAAGAAATTAAAAGCATATTCCAATGGTTAAAATTGCAAAAAAGTGTCAAGGGATGAAATCAAAAGTCAAGAATAACTTGAGTTATACCCCCTCATGTGATGCCACCACCCTACTCTCATGCATATCATACCCATCAAAGTAAAAATAAATTAAAGAAAACATCCCAGCCTGTAAGAGAAATGGACTGCCCATATAAAAAGGGGGTTTCAATGAAATCAATGAAAGCTTGCTGAACAAGCCAATTAAAGAAAATAAAAATGTTAAATAAAGGGTGGAAAAAATAGTGTCGAGGTAAAGGTAACTTAAGTAATGCAAGTGTTCCCACAACAAAGGTGATCAATGATGATGGTGTTTCATAACTCATATATAATATTATGACATCTCTCATGAAGTACACCCCAGATCATATCAATTATCACTGACACCTATTAATTGAAGGGTTGGTCTAAGAATTGTTCCTCACCTAGGGTTGGAAACACCTAATAGGGTTATTTGATGATTATCCCATACTTAAATGTAACAACTTGTATAAAGTCTTAAGCTAGTGTGAAGTTTGAAGAAGATACTTTGTGTGATATACTTACATGGATTTAACATTGAATATGGTCCACTTTTTATGCTTCAATGGCTCTTGTATCTATGATAATTGATATTACTTGATTCCTAGAGCTTGTGCTTGATGATTCATACTTGGTCATGGTCCTTTGAGGATGTTCATGATGCTTCTCCTACACTTCGTGGATGATGATTTCACACCATTTTGAGGTCCCCCAACTTCATGATGGACATTGTTAGTATGAATCTTTCGTCGTAAAAGATCACTTTAGCTACACATAACAAATAGCCCTAACATCGATTATGGCTGCAAAATACCTTTAAGATTGCTGCACAAATTTAGATCTAAGCACAAAAGATATTAAGAAGATAAGAAATAACATAGATCCATAGATCTAATGAACAAGACAAGAAGAATGTATATGAAAGAATTTTGTATTATATTAAAGAATGGGGCACCTGAGAGGAAAACAAGAAAGGTGTTTTCTGGTTCTTCTCAGTGGGATGGGTTCTTGGAAGTCCTCAGTGTTTCAGATCTAGCATTTCTCTCTCTTATGGATGTGGAAAAGCAAACATAGAACTCAATGGGAGTTCACAAAGCAAAATGGAAAAATGGTGACCAAGAGAAGATCTAGAGTGATCTAATGCAATGAAGGTGACTAATTAATGGGGAAAACCCCCCTATTTATAACAAAATATTGGGGCGGTCTAGAACTCGGTGCATGAATGAAATATTATTAATCGAGTTCTAGAAGCACCTTTTAGGAATATTTTATTATATTTGTTGGAGGGAAAAGGATTCTTGACTTGGGTAAATTCCTTTATTTATAAATAATAAATAAATAAATGTTTTGTTTATCATTTTAGGGGAATGATGGGAATATAATTAAATAAATAATGGTTTATTTAATTATTTATGGATGATTTAGTCAAATTTAACTAAGAATATTATTTAAATAATGATTTAAATAACTTGTTCTTAGGAAATAATTAAATAAATAAGGATTTATTTAATTAATTTCCTTGTTTTGGGTTAAATATGACCAAATGAGTTATTTTATATGGTGAAAGCAATTTTAATTAGGGTAAAATTGGTCTTACATGGTGTACTTGGGTTCATCTAATAATAATAGGTTAGATGACCAAAAAAATGGTGTAACAGATTTCCCCCCAACGTATGAGTGTTAGGAGAAAATTGTATGACCGAAGTACGTTGTAAGAACTCAATCACTAGATATCAAAAGGGAAGTGAGAGAGAGAAGTGTAATGTTGTCTAATGTGCTAACGAACTAGACCCTAAGGAGATGAGACTTACAGGTGCAACAAGTCTCTAGTTTATGAAGTGATACCTGTGCTAAAGGTGGCAGGGGAGGCATACTTATGCCCGCCGAGACAAAGTACAAAGAATAAGGCACCCGGAAAACCGTGGAACGCAATAGTGAAGCATGTGCTGGCCTAAACATGAGCTAGATAAATAACATGATGAATCTCAGATACATGCGATGCCTGGAATAATCGTTAGGACTTATACAATAATATGGTAGTACATGAGATACAAATACACCCAAATTCCCCCTACATGCGGGGAAGGGCTCACAAAATCTGACTGATGCGTGCAAATCGAAGAGGCGCCACAAGCGGTTGAGGCTGATATCATCAAATGGGAAGAGCTGCATCAAGGGTAGAAATGAGGAAGTCATCCGGGCATGTGGGGGGCTACCTGCAGGGCCACCCCCTCATGAGGGTTGAGACATCTCACACACACCCGGGAATCACCAATAGCTGCTACTGCATCACTGGACTATCAAGTGTATAGATCACGATCATGCTGAAAAGAGCTCGAACCAAGGTACACTGCCCCCCAGACCTGGCTTCTGGAGTAAATGAGTTGATGTCGACAGACGTAGGTCTGCCATAGGTGAGGCAACAAGGGAATCTCAACTAAGGCATGGGATAAAATAGTAGAGTGACTAACAGATGGACATTGCTGATGATGATGAAACGAGGAATACTGAGTAGTAGATGGACGACTTCCCTTGTTAGAGCATAAAGGGCATGAATGGCTTGGTAGCGACTGACACACTATCATGAGGGATAGGGGACAATGGTACGGAAGGCCATAATGTGCAACATGAGAGAGGGACCAAGCAATGAAGGATGGAGGACTATAGTGGGATACAAAGGGATGCGAGATAGACTCCATGACTGATGATGACGCAACTCAGATGCGCTAAACAAGGGTGACTTGATGGTGTTGCCACATAGTAAAGGTCCAATGGGGAACCATAAAAACATGAGTACAATAGTGTATCTCATGACGAAAATCAACACGAACAAAGACAAGTAAGGATACAAAGGGGTGTCCCAAGTACAAGTATGGTAAGTGAAGAAATTCGATTTGTAGGAGAGGTGAATAGACTCTTCGTGGAAAAAATGTGTCCTGGTGAAGTATCAAGGTACTAAAAACTAAAAGGTACCCAGAGCTCATGAACAAGCCAGGTCGCACTTTTTGGGGTCTGTGCTGTGACCTGGGTAGTAGGTATTGGGCAGAAAACTGCGACCTGTCCCAGGAAATAACCTGAAAAGTGCGACCTGGCAGAGAAAGGGGGTTTCAGTGCTGTTTTTGGATGAGATATGGGATATTTATGGTTGAGGGGCATAGGTGCCCCCAAGCATGTTGTGGTCAGGCCAAAATGTATGTAGAAAAAGGGGAATTTAAACACGTTTGAAGCATATGGTGCGCCATTTGTTTTCGTTATGGTTATGCAGTTTGAGAAAGGAAATTGAGGATTACCAATCTCGTTTAGGACTGCATATATGAATCAAATGTACTTTAAGTTGCTGGGTTGGCATACCTGGTGCCACGATCCCAAATAGAGGATTTTGAGATAATGAATTGATGCTCTCCTAGAAAACCTATAGGTTGGTCAACAACAATCTCTAAGAGACTCGGTTGCGGATGTAAAATGAAGGAACGATAAGGGGTATCATCCCGAGAGTGATTTGAAGGGGTATGGGGCTCTAGAGGTTCTTCTAAATGTGGAAGAATAATGGTACTAGAATCGACATAACCAGATACACTAGGAGAGTTATGGAGAATGACTTCTCCTGGTCTCTCAAATATGGGTGCCCCCTTACCCAAACATTGGGTTGGAATGTAATGGCCACAAGGTGTATGTGGTTCAAATGCATGGTTTCGATGTAAGGGGGAAGAGAGAAAGTCAGGGGAGATGATTCCTTCTATAAGGTCATCATCGTGATAGAAGATGGGGTGATTGGTGGAAGAAAGACCACTTGGCACAGCGAAGCTACATAACTCATCATCATGAGAAGAGAGGTTCACATGCGCATCGTCACAAAGGGTGATCGAAGAGTAAGAAGATAAAGGATCTATCGATGTTGAGCCCAAGGTGATCGCTGAAGGAAGGTCAAGCGAAACAACAGGGGAGGATTCAGAGGGAATTTTCCCCGAGGGTTTCATGGATGATGATAGGTAGAAGATGGTGGACGAAGGCTTTGTCATCTCGACATCAGGAGGGGGAATGTCAAAGGGATCCGTCATGTCTAGTAGTTCTGCTGAAGCAAAATGCGCAAGTAGGGGAGAGGTGGACTCGTTGCGCTTGGCCTCGAATTGGTGGACCGCAGCTAGAGAGGTGCGGAAGTCCTCGAGGCGGGAACAAAGGTGGGTGTAATGGCCATGGAGATCACACAAGGCACAGGGGTGGTTGGTGTGAATATTCTTGGGGTTCTTGGCCGTAGGCACGGGAGGAACCAAGGCTTCCGGGATCATGGACTCAGGGAACGCGACATTAACCATGGGCTTGAGATGAGGCAATTCAGGACAAGTATGTGTGGCGTGACCGACAACATCACATAAGGCACACTGGATGGTAGGCTTTGGAGGCCGAGGAGGGGCAGTATTATCGGTTGATGTCCCCCTACGAGCTTTGCCAGTCTTACCCAAAGTGGTCGCAACGGGAGGTGGTTCCTGTTGAGGTGGCTGAGGCACTGTTGCAGCGGGAAAATTCATGGGGACCAGTTGAAACTGGGTCAAAGCAAGATAAGGTTTGGGTTGACCAGGCGGGGTAGTGGTTGGAATACCCAAGGTCAAGTTAGGGAGGGAGAGGTTGGCCAAGAGAGGGACTGAATAAACTCTGGGAGGGGGAGCAAGGGAAGGTATCTGACCAGAGGGGTAATGGCCAGGTGGGACGACTCCTAAATGGCTAAGGCTTGGGGGAACCGTTCCAGGAGGGTAAAGAGGTTCATGAGTATTAGCTGGATGGGAAGGTCCAGGGAGAAGAAGTTTGGGCAGCTGAGGTGAAGGGCTAGGAGCGGATTGCTGCAAGTGAGGTTGAGGTTTCTGACTAGTCGAAACGGGCTGTTTAAGGGCAGCTCGAGACGGTTGCGTCATGCAAACATTCGCTAAGCTGGGATCAGAGACAGGAGGAGGAGGAAGACCAAGGAAGGTTCCAAGCAAGGAGGAGTCTTTGTAGATGCCAGGGGAAACACTGGTCAAAGAATCAACAGTTTGTTTATTGGTTACAGAAGAGATGGTTGACTCAGGGGAGGTCTCAGATTTTGGCTCATGATACGTCAACTGGTTGATGGTGACTATCTTTCCATTGTGAGGGAAAAAAATCTTGCGGTGGACCGCGGATGGGACAACAGACATGGCATAAGTGTAGCTATGCCCCAAAATAATGTTATAATCAAGAGGGGCGTCGATGACTTCAATGTCAACGCAAAAAGTCTTGCCAGCAAGAGTGATGGGACAATTATGGAAAAGGACAATGGGTTGGGAGGCGTGGCCATCCCATGCTCGAAGAGTGATCGTGGAAGGGGCCAACTCAGGAGATCCGATTTGTTTCCAAACCGAGGCAGACATCACACAGGTGGATGCCCCCTCATCAATGATGCACCGGGAAATGTTATTATTCTGGATTTTGACTGAGATTTGGAAAGCTACGAAAGCAGGAAGAGGAGGAGACTCCGACTGATGGGCATCGAAAACAATCAATTGGTCATATGCTAGATCTACAGCACCCAGGGCAGATAGTAGAGCTCTTCTTTGGGAGGGGCACGACTGGAGGAGTTCCAGTGTTGAAATGGCAACAAAATATTGGGCTAGCTCATCTACTATGCTAAACGAATGGGCAGCTCGGTCAGAAGCAGCATTTCGGCGTAAGGGTCCTTGAGGAACCTTGGTATGAACCTTGGCTTTGGGCGGAGGGATATGCAAGGGACCATAAGTTGTCGAAAGAGGCTCTGTAGAACCTGAAGAAGGTAACTCGGGGACAGATGGAGTAGGAGGTTGGGGGTACGGACGGGACTGAGTGTGAAGGTTAAGGTCGGTGGTTATAGGTTGGTCAGAGTTCATCATGAGGATTTGGTAATCAGAGGTACCAGATGTACGAGGTTGAGTGGGTACTGGTCTGTGAGGTGGTTGGGTAGCCATGAAGCTTGGCTGTGGGAAAGGATTGGTCGCACTATGTTGTGCATACACCTACCCCTGAGGGGGTGGTGGCTGCTGTTGTGGGGGTTGAGAAGACAAGCGAGGCGGGAGTGCTAATGCTGTAGGAGTTGGAGCACTAGGCTGTGGATATGGATGAGAATGAAGTTGGGTAACAGGGGGTTGGGCAAAAAGAGGAGGCATGCCGGATCCTGGATGCGAGCTACCGGGAGGGGGAGAAGTGCAGGAAGTGGTTCCCCCTCTCCCAGGGAAACCATAGCTCATGGGAGGTTGAGCGGATGGATGAGAGATAGCTCCAACGATACTGTTAGCGGCATGAGGTGCCCCCGGTGCATGGGCATTACTAGGTCTAGGGAGGTCAGGTAGAACAATATAAACATAACCCGTCTGAGCATAGATCAGGTCATATTTTAACGCCATTTGGAGGGAAGCTTCTTCAGTTTGAGGAAAATGCGATGCGACATCTTTCCCGATAGGTGGCAAGAGAGATATAAGGAACCAGTCCATATAGACACGGTCTTCGAAGGTAGGAGATTGACATAGGCTCTTTCTTCGCCACCATTCCTGGACATGAACAGATAGGCGGGTCACAGACGATTGACAGAAAGAAGTCAAAAGTTCGATACCCGTGTCATAACGAAGGGGAAGCTGGAAGTAAGATAAAAAATCCCGAGCAAGAGTCGAAAAGGTGGTATGAGAGGAAGTGGGCTGGTCAACATACCACTTAGAAGCTGCGCCTATAAGCGTGCGTTGGAAGAATCTAAGATGGATGGAATCGTCAATAATGGAATGGGATGAACACCACATGTGGAAAGATCGGATATGGTTGGAGGGATCTTCTCCAGCAAGGCCTTCAAACTTGGGAATGTCGGAGGGGAGCTTGGTTGGCATAACAGGCCAACTAACATCATGGCGGATAGGATCATTGATCAATTGATTGAAATCAGGGAGACTGAGGCCTGCCATGAAGAGGAGCAAGGGAGCAGTTGAGGTAGTTCCTGTGGCGGTTCTGCTAGTAATAGTCCCAGCATTAGGGCCGGGGCGGGCACTAGCGTTAGGCCCTAGACCAGACATGGTGGAGGTAACAGGGGGAGAACCAGAAGTAGGGGAAGAAACCAAAGAATCAGAAGACGGGGGAGGACGAACTCGAAGACGATGAGAAGGAGCAAGTCGACCAACCGAAAACTGAGGGTGAAGGCTAAGAAGTCTTTGGGATAAACGCCTTGGAGGCACAATGATGACGGGAAGAAGAAAAACTGACAAAGGTAGGGTGGTGCAAGATCAAGTGAGTAAAATGTCGAAACAAGGGCAAAGAGGTGCAGTGTCAATTGATTTTAAAGTCTTTGCTAGGCGGTGTTAACCAGGCTCTTCTTCACTTAGGGTCAATGTGTGGCATGGGTTAATTTTAATTTTTAAACCCAGAAGTTTTGAGAATAAAATAAAAGGTGTGCTGCGTAACTAAAAATAAATCTACAGAGAACAATAAATAAGACTAAAATAACAGAAAATTAACAGCTAACAATGCATCAATCTAACCCAAGGAGGTGGGTCTCTCAAAACTAGTCTATAAGAGGGAAAAAATCTAATCAAAACACACTAAAAAGAAGGCCAATAGATCTAAAGTCGGGAGGAACAGGGATCTAAAGGAGAAATCTGCTGAAAAGAGGTGCAGAAAACAACAAAGAGGTAGAGGCAAGGTTGCTGTTAAAAAAGAGGAGATCAGCTAAAAATAGAATGGACAAGGAGGTGGACAAAACTATATGAGGTGTTTTGAAAGGGAGAAGAGCTGATCTGTAGGGATCTGAAAAGGAGGTATCAAATCAGAAAGAAAAAAGGTTGAAACGCTAGAAATTCAGACTTCTGAAACAGAGAAAACTTTCCAACAAAAAGTGGAGGGTACTGAAGCCCTAGGGGGCTAGATTCCCGATTAGTTGAGTAAAACAGAGCAAGAATAGGTCTAAACGGGTGAAGATGGAGGTCAGACAACCCTGACAGAGGTTCAGACAAAACCCATAAAAATTTCAGAAAAATTCCAGAAAAAAGGCCAGGTCGCAGTTTTTGACCTGTTTTTTGCTCAGGTCGCACTTTTTGGGCCAAAAAGTGCGACCTGCACTTCCGACACTCTCGGCAGAAGATTTCAGAAAAAAAATGTTGTCTCAGCTACGGCTAATGTCGGTCACCTGTGTAATAGGGCCATAAACACACAAAAGTTAAAAATTTTACTGTTTGAGGGTTTTAGAGGTGGAAAGCACCATAAAAATAGGAAAAACAGAAAACTGAAGAGAAACCCTAGGGTCTGAAACAACTGGATATGCAGGAATAGATAAAATGACAACAGTTGTAAAATAAAACCCGTGTGGAGTCGCCAATTGTTAGTATGAATCTTTCGTCGTAAAAGATCACTTTAGCTACGCATAACAAATAGCCCTAACATCGATTATGGCTGCAAAATACCTTTAAGATTGCTGCACAAATTTAGATCTAAGCACAAAAGATATTAAGCAGATAAGAAATAACATAGCTCCATAGATCTAATGAACAAGACAAGAAGAATGTATATGAAAGAATTTTGTATTATATTAAAGAATGGGGCACCTGAGGGGAAAACAAGAAAGGTGTCTTCTAGTTCTCCTCAGTGGGATGGGTTCTTGGAAGTCCTCAGTGTTTCAGATCTAGCATTTATCTCTCTTATGGATGTGGAAAAGAAAACATAGAACTCAATGGGAGTTCACAAAGAAAAATGGAAAAATGGTGACCAAGAGAAGATCTAGAGTGATCTAATGCAATGAAGGTGACTAATGAATGGGGAAAACCCCCCTATTTATAACAAAATATTGGGGCGGTCTAGAACTCGGTGGATGAATAAAATATTATTAATCGAGTTCTAGAAGCACCTTTTAGGAATATTTTATTATATTTTTTGGAGGGAAAAGGATTCTTGACTTGGGTCAATTCCTTTATTTATAAATAATAAATAAATAAATGTTTTATTTATCATTTTAGGGGAATGATGGGAATATAATTAAATAAATAATGGTTTATTTAATTATTTATGGATGATTTAGTCAAATTTAACTAAGAATATTATTTAAATAATGATTTAAATAACTTGTTCTTAGGAAATATTTAAATAAATAAGGATTTATTTAATTAATTTCCTTGTTTTGGGTTAAATATGACCAAATGAGTTATTTTATATGGTGAAAGCAATTTTACTTAGGTTAAAATTGATTTTACATGGTGTACTTGGGTTCATCTAATAATAATAGGTTAGATGACCAAAAAAATGGTGTAACAGACATTTCAAACTTGGTGGAGAACATTAAGCTTTATGATGACTTGGCATACCTCCAGAGGCCCTCCTCCACTATTGGCACCTTGGACATTGTCCATGGGAGCTAGAACGTTGCTCCTACATGATGACATGGTGCCATATGGCATGGTGTGGGGCTTGAGGAGGATGTCTTTGGGCGTGTGAGAGCACCTTTTGGTGATGAAATATGACCTTTCGATGAGGAGACATGCCCCTTGGAATTTTCATTGCCCCTTTTGATGGAAAGACATGTCTTTTGAGCATGATACCACTCTTTTGAGGCCTCTACACTCATAGGTGTTGCCTTTTGAGGGGAATTTTCATTTTTTATCATTGTATTTTCATATTGGGGGTATTTTTGGGGTCAAATTGATGACCAATCCATCTTGTATCATAGATTTATTATTTTTAGGGGCTTTTAGCCTAATCTGAGCTAAAGTTCTTGGTTGCCCTAATATATAAAGGGAACCCTCATTTGAACCATGGCACAAGTTGAGAGACATACATCTCTTGAATTATCACTTTTCTCTAGTTTTACATGAAGCACTAGTTAAGAGATTTTCTTGGGGACTATTGAAGAATATGACTAGGTTCGATCTTCATAAATTTTTCTTGAGTCAAAATGTAATATATTTGTCAAAATAAAAGAAAAAATAATTTTTATTATTATTGAATTGAATTGTTAAAGCATGGGTTTCATGCTTGGGTCAATTTTTATAGGTCAAGCCTCCATTGTAGGCTTTAGGTTGTTGAAAAAGCCAATTATTGTTTAGTCAAAGACTTCTCCACTGATTCAGCCTCTTCACCTTCAAGTCGGCCTCAAAATAATCATCATCAATTTGTATTCCATAAGTGAACTCATGTTAGCCTAACCTTAAATGGAGACAAAACTATTCATGGAACCATGTCGGCCTATTTCATGGAAAAACAACTACATATATATAAGTGTAAGAACTTCACATCAGTCACAGTGAAAAAAAAGTTCAGATCACTCTCTGAAATAGGTTCAGATATCACAGTGTGCATAGTTAGGATAATTTCAGGAAGAGGTTTTAGTGCTATTGCAGAAGGAGAGGTTCAGTGTCATTGCACAGATAAACTTGAATTACAATGACCACAAGATTTGGTGCTACTAAAATAATCTTAGGTCGGTGCTACCACAGTGACAAGGATTTGGTGCCATCATAGTAATAAGGTCTCAGAGTTTCGGTGCCATTACAGTTTAGTGATACCACTGTGAGAAGGGTTTGGTGCCATCACAATAAGAAGGTCTCATAGTTTCAGTGCCATTATAGTTCAGTACTACCACAATGAGAAGGGTTTGGTGCCATCATATTAAGAAGGTCTCATAGTTTCAGTGCCATTACAGTTCGATGTTACCATATTAATAAATTCTCAATGCTACCATAGAGAGAAGGTCACGATGCAACTATAGTGATAAGGTCTCGATGTAACTATAGTGATGAGGTCTCGGTGCAACATAGTGAAATGGATATTGTATGACTTGATGGAGGGAGTCTCTAGTCTAGGGTATAAGGGTCTTGGTAGTCTCATCCTTTGAATCTACTGAAGGAAGAATTTTGATCGGGATTTCCCCTAGAGTGGTTTTTTTCCCTGCATGCCTACATCTTGTGTCCTCTTCAATTTGTTTCTTGGCGTTAATCTTGATGATAAGAAAATATAAATCGAAAGAACGAATAATAATAATGAAAAAATCACAAGATAATGTCATAATAAGAGAAATCATTTAACTTCATACTTCTAGTAGAGATATATAGATAAAACACCTCCTTAAGTTTTTCATCATCACACTGCGAGTCGTCCCTTAAAAGAAGTGTGTCTTCAATGAGTTTAGAATCCTGTTATTTTTACATGTATCAATGTCTTACTAAGTCTTGCCACAATGAGAAATGATAGGGGAGATAGCAAACATCCTTGTTGAGCCCCATTCCTAGCCTAAAGAATCCTAGAGAAGAACCATTTATTAGTATGGAGTAGGAAACAAATGAAATATAGGAAGGCAAGTTGTTTTTGGAAATGGCCTCTGGAGATTTTTCTTCACTCCAACTTCAATAATCTTGTAGATACAATTACAAAGGTAGACAGACCTAAAATTATCGAAAGATGCAAGTTTATTCTCTTTAGAAATTAAAGATAGGAGTTTTAAATTGAAGGACCCCAAGACCTTCCCCTGTCTACTTGTCCCCCCAACACCTTGAGATATTATTATTTGAGTAATTCATAAAATATCAAATAATAATAAGGGCATGGGCTCTTGTACTTATGAAAAGATGCTAGTAAAGTCTTGGATTTAGCCTTAGACACTTCTACCCGCACTTAATTTTCTTATGGGAAATAAGAAATAATATTTAATATCTATGCTATGTTTACCTTGTCCAGCACCTGGTATAAACCTTTAAAATGAGACAACCAAACCTCTGCAATTGCCTTAAAAGTCATTGATGTCCCTCCATAACTATTATGAATTTTCCATATAGTAAATATTCTTCTCATGATTAACATAACTATGAAAATATTTAGTGCTTTCATTCCCATTTTCTTATTTCAGTGCCCAACATTTTGGCCATCACTTGCTAGCCTAATCAGCTAGGAGTTTGAAGTCCTGACCATAAAAAAATACTAATTGATTCTCCACTAAGACAACTTCCTGCTCATATTTTCTCCTATTATCATTTTCCCAATTCACCACCTCATGATTAACCCTTTTAAAATTTGCAAGAAACTATATACGAGTAGACACCAATGATAATGAATCATAACTTACCATTCTAATTCGAAAAAATATAGAAAATCCTCATCCTATATCCATCTTGAATTGAATTTTATGGACTCGGAAGCTTTCTATCTTTCCTTCTAGATTTAAAGCATAATAGGGAGATCATAATCACCTCCAACTTCAACCCACCATATAACCTTTTCAGGTTCAATATGTGAGTTAAAAAAACTGCTAAAGGATCACCTCCTACTTCAACCTATCATTTAACCTCCCAGTTTACAACATCAACATGGGCAGAATTTCATCAACATCCATGGTGGACCAGTCAACCTATAAAAATATGCCATGTGGAGAACTATAACAGGCTATTTCACCCAATTATCTTTGTATCCTTCATTTTACAAGATGTAATATCCCAAATTGGGAACTGATAGCAAGGCATGACTGGAAAACACATTTTCCAGTAATGGATGTTGTATGAATGAAAACCAACACTTGGATCCCTTAGATCTGAGTATCTAAGTCCTAAATCCAAGTGGGCATGAGAAATAAATTCTCCTAGGTGGGTTAAACAGATCTCCAAGACCTAGTTGTCTTCAGAAATGCCTCAAAGAGAGACTGTAGCAACAATAATCAATTCTGCTTAGGAAATAACGCATTTTCTACAAAGAAATGATAGGAGGCTCATGAAATATGTTTAAATAGTATTTACAATAGCAAATAAGTCTTACAATTCAATCCATCAAGTACATAGCTGAAAATACAAGGCATAGATAGAAGAAATCTCCTCAAAAGATGGCTACAACCATAAGTTTGACAAAAGTTGCCTTTACAGCATTATTTTTATTAAGCTGCACTATTGTATGTTACATGTCATATCTAGAGAAAATATTTGCATAAAAATTCAGATCTATATCAGATCCATGCACTAGAAAAGCTCCTCTTTCAGATCCCCTTGGAATTTCGGGATTTGCACCAAGCATGAGCAGTAGATCTGAGATCTAAGAAAGAAGATTTGTAGAAATATTCAGGATTACTGAAGCATTCAGATTATGTATATCAGATCTGAAAAGTGCAAGTATAGATCTCCTCCACAAGATCTCAAAATGAAGAGTGGATTTTCAACACTCCAAAACCAGCTCTCCAATTGATGCACCCAAACCCCTTACAACATATCCTACAGGAATAACGCGGATCTAGAGCAGAAACTACACTGTAGAGGATAGATAGCTGATGGCCACATGCCAAGATCAGAAATTGAGGCTCATGCACTCCAACACACTTCCTCCAATATATTAGAGGCCTCCTCCACTGACAAAGAGCATTGAAATGACTTAGATCTGAAGAGATCTGATCTCCATGAAAAAAACGCAGTCTCTCAAGGGAGACTGTGCTGTAGCTTGATTAACTGTATTGGCCTGATTCCAAGATGAAAAATTGAAGCTCAATAATGGATACACTCTTCCACGAGGTTAAAATACACACTCACTGAGAAGAGGTTCCTATACAAGCTAGATCTGGACAGATCTAGTTCTCCACTTGCTGCAGCTTACAAAAGCAAGAAAACCCTCATTGGATCTACATTGTAGTTGGAAGTAGAAGCTTGGTATTCAACCTGATAGTGGGCAAGAAAAATAAGGCTCCTCCAAGGGCTGCTCAAGGAAGGAGGTGTGAGTTCCTAAATAGGAAATCCCAACAAAGGATGTCTAAGCAGACAATGCCTTCAGAAAATGATAACATCAACAACCTTCTCTTGTTGTCCTCCTCCTTCTTTAATAGGATAAATTCCTTGCCAAACCCTAAACCACCTCAAAGAGTTAACCCCTTTCACATGTGGAGCCTCCATATAGAACTGCACTGTGTATCCATGAGGTTCATTGAACCTAGACTGCGTTGTTGATTTGGTCAAGGTTGACCCAGTCTTGTGATTTAACCTCATTCACACCTACAAGATATTATTTACATGGCCCAGATATGTCTTTGTTTACATGGGCATTGATTTATTCATGGTTTTTATGAGTTTTACATGTCCTCCTTCATATTTTATTCATAAACATGAAATGCAAGATAAAATAAGGCAAAATAAGATATTCTCATAGGCTTGGCCTAAATGGGAATATTATAGTCCTCCCCTCCAAAATGTTGCTTGTCCTCAAGCAACTGATAAGGTGAGTGTTGCAAGACTTCTCCTCCATTGGAGACATCATCAAAGATCAAGCTTTTTGAATAAGATGAGTGTTCACCAATCCATCCTCCCATGAGTTGTCTTTCCAAAATCATTATGAGATGTTCATGATCCATCCCATAAGGTGTCAAGAATGCCATTGAAACAAACATGGATGAACCCATACTCTCCATAAAACATGTAGAAAAGCATACAAAGAGAGCCTCCATCCCATGTGGTACACACATGCCTCCTATCCTCCCTCCATACAATTCCAAAAATAAGACAAGTACAACATCCATGTATGGAAAAAAAACTACAAATACATCAATAGAAATTGGGACGTGAGGAGGTGGATCATAATCCCATATATGGTACCAGCGTAGGGCATCTTCTGCCTGCATCAAATCAAGATGTGGTAAGTGATTTTTCCACCACTTACTTGCAACCCATGCCATCTCACTATAGCTGAAAGTGTGAGATATGTTTGGTGCCTTAGGAAAGCACCCATCATGAAATAAGATCCCCCTTTGTCCACCAAGGGAGTGGCCAAGTACAGCAAGTGTTGTGGCCCAAAATTTTCCATGAGATTGAAAAGATAAAACTCTCCTCCTTGAATTCATGGCCTGCATAAACAAGGTGGAAGAATGCATATAATCAAAAGAGAAATTACATGTATTAAGAGCATGCTCTCCACCAACAATTCTCCTCCCATCAATGGAGTGGTGCATAGATCTACTCTCTCTCTCAAGAGGAGGAAGAGAGGGCTGATTTAATTCCCCCTTAGAGCCATATTGCTACTCCAACTCCACAGAATCCATTCATGCATGGAGATCCTTGGAATATTCCACCAATTGTTGGAATTACCAATAGGGATCTAGTGTGCCCCATAATGACAGCGCTGATAATATGCCAACTGAAGTGGCTACCATGTTGTTGCTCCTCTCCTTGACATCCTTCATGTCCAGGGTGTATGTTGGAAGGCCATACCTCCCACTCTTCTCCTTTTTACCATTTCCCATGCCAAAGGTATGAGATGAAAGGTTGTTATTCCTTTCTTGCTGCCCTCCTTCCTCATGCACATGCTTCAGAGAAGAAGGAAGCTATTGGGAGTTAGTCTTCCATGGAAGGCTATCATCTATCCAAGGCATATCTGTTTTGGCCATAGCATGCATGTGATACCACCATCTCTCTTCCAGCTGGGAAGAGTTTTCTTCAAACAAGTTTGTCTTCTGATTCAAGTCTGGCCTTCCATGCTTCATGATGGTTTCATTTTCTCTCCTTGTAGCATACCTTATCAATGCAATTTGAGAGGTGAGAATGGATAATGATGTCAAAGGAAAAATTCTTCTCCTTCCTCTATACTTCATGGAAAATTTAAGGGGCTAATATTCGCAGGTGGGCTAATTTTCCATGGTTTTTCCAAAAAACATATTCGCCAATTTCCATTTTTTTATAAAAATGATTCGCCCAAATTTTACAATATAAAATTATTTTACCTTAAAAATCGCCAACATTATATAGACAATATATATAATATCATTATAAATTTGAATAGTTTTACAAATACATCAATAAAAATTTTATAGTTTGCATATTACGGACTAGTGAGATTCGCCATCTTTTTAAACTTCAAAATAATTTTACATCCTTAAAATTTTTCCTGTTGTACTTCCCCCACACTCTCAACGTTGTAGCATGGTCTACTAGTGCTCCTTCCTTTCTGGGATCTATGAAAGGAGCATCAATGTAGGAGACATCTTCCATCAAATATGATTCAGGTGGTCTCCCAGATGATACACCACAAGATAATGATGTCTCATGGTTCATCCCCATGTAAACAATAGAAGGGAACATATCATGACTACTTCCACTGTGCAAATCCATCTTTGATTGTTGTGTAGAAGTACCATGAAACTTGGAGACCCCTCTTAATGGTGTAATAGTGTCTTTGATTAGAGCCCTTGCCCCGTTTTCAGATAGTGGATCAACTGTGTGACCCCTCCTTTGTTCTGTCTCATTGTATTCTTGCAAACACACATGCTGCTCATGTCCTCCATATGGAATATCCTCTGGAATCCTTGCAAAGGTGCAAGAATCCCCCTAATGGAAGCCATTGCCTCATCTCTATTAGAAAATAAATCTCCTCCTGTTTGCACAGCGCTGGAGGATCTTCTTTGCTCTTTCTCTCCCTTCTCCCCATTAGTGGAGAATGCTTCATCATCAAGAAATCCTTTGCCTTGACTCCTTAGTGAGGAAGGAATCCTGAATTCTTCTCTTTGGGAAAAGAGATCTTGCTGAATTGGGCCCTCTGCCTCTAGTACAAGGTGTAGCAAATTTTCAACCCCTTCAACAATGTTTAGGACTAGAATTGGCTCCATGGAATCTTCCAAATCATGCAAAGATTCAAATTTCTTGGGCTTGATCTGCTCCCCCCAAGAAGTCTCAAAATGTCTCTCATCAAATATTTCCACTAGTCTCCTGGTGAATCTTGCATAAGAAGAGATGTTCCTCCCTTTCAAAGAAGAAGACTCAAACAACCACCAAGCATAAGCCATCCCTTGAAGATGCAGTGCTGCTACTCTCAAGGCTTCTTCTTCTGATACTTGATGCAACTGAAGGTATGTGCCAATATTATTTACCCAAGACTTGGCTAGGTATTTAGGTGATCTGTCAAATGTAGGTAGAGATAATCTACCCAAAGTGTGTTGCATGCACCCTTTCATCCCACAGTAGTTGCAAGACCTTTCTTCTTTGAGTTGACAGAACTCTGGGAAACCGATATGCTCTTTGAATCCCTCTGATTGAGATTCATATTCTTGGATAAATTCACCAAGAGATCTCTCCTTTGGTTTTTCTCCTCTCCCTCCTTCCTTTGACAAGAAAGCACGTGTGCTACCATGTTGTGGACCAGATTGTGTATCTGGATGCTTACACACATCATATGAAGTAGTGGCGCTATCCTCTTGTGAAAACCTCATCAAGAGATCTACTAATATTCCATTCCTTACTCCCTGATTCCTCCCTCCAGCTCATGCAAATATTGAGAAATAATGTTAGATAACTCTCCTCCTCTTACTCTTTCAATAGTGTAACCATTTTTCTTCTGTCTTCTCCCATGATACCTCTACTCTCTGTCATTGAGAGGTTCTCCTCCCTCTGAAGACATATTGGCTCCAATAATGTACAGGTAAATATATTGCTCTGATTGGATCTGAAATCCACAGGCTGAGCCAAGATGGCAGCTTTGATACCACTGTAATATCCCAAATTGGGAACTGCTAGCAAGGCATGACTGGAAAACGCATTTTCCAGTAATGGTTGCTGTATGAATGAAAACCAGCACTTGGATCCCTTAGATCTGAGTATCTAGTTCCTAAATCCAAGTGGGAATAAAAAATAAATCCTCCTAGGTGGGTTAAACAGATATCCCACACCTAGTTGTCTTCAGAAATGCCTCAAAGAGAGACTGCAGCAACAATAATCAATTCTGCTCAGGAAATAACGTAGTTTCTGTAGAGTAGTGATAGGAGACTCATGAAATATTTTTAAATAATATTTACAGTAGCAGACAAGTCTTACAATTCAATCCATCAAGTACATAGCTGAAAATACAAGGCATAGATCAAAGAAATCTCCTCGAAAGAGGGCTACAACCATATGTTTGAAAAAGCTATCTTGACAACGTTATTTTTATTAAACTGCACTGATGTATGTTACATGTCATTTCTAGAGCAGATATGTGCATAAAAATTGAGATCTATATCATATCCATGCACTAGAAAAGCTCCTCTTTCAGGTCCCCTTGGAATTTCGAGATTTGCACCAAGCATGAGCAGTAGATCTGAGATCTAAGAAAGCCGATCTGTAGAAATATTCAGGATTAATGAAGCATTCATATTATGCAAATCAGATCTAAAAAGTGCAAGTATAGATATCCTCCACAATATCTCAAAATGAAGAGTGGATTCTCAACACTCCAAAACCATCTCTCCAATTGATGCACCCAAACCCCTTACAACATATCCTACAGGAATAATGCAGATCTAGATCAGAAACTACGTTGTAGAGGATAGACAGCTGATGGCCACATGCTAAGATCAGAAACTGAGGCTCATGCACTCCAATACACTTCCTCCAATAGAGTAGAGGCCTCCTACACTGACAAAGAGCACTGAAATGACTTAGCTCTGAAGAGATCTGATATCCATGAAAATAACGCAGTCTCTCAAGGGAGACTGTGTTGCAGCTTGATTAACTATATTGGCCTGATGCAAAAATGAAGCTCAATAATGGATACACTCTTCCAGGAGATTAAAAGATAGACTCACTGAGAAGAGGTTCCTATACAAGCTAGATCTGGATAGATCTAGTTCTCCACTTGCTGCAACTTACAAAAGCAAGAAAACCCTCACTGGATCTGTGTTGCAGTTGGAAGTAGAATCTTGGTCTTCATCTTGATAGTGGGCAAGAAAAACAAGGCTCCTCCAAGAGCTTCTCAAGGAAGGAGGTGGGAGTTCCTAAATAGGAAATCCCAACAAAGAATGTCTAAGCATACAATGCCTTCAGAAAATAATAACATCAACAACCTTCTCTTTTTGTCCTCCTCCTTCTTTAATAGGATGAATGCCTTTCCAAACCCTAAACCACCTCAAAGAGTTAACCCCTTTCACATGTGGAGCCTCCATCTAGAACTGTGCTATGTATCCATGAGGTTCATTGAACCTAGACTGCGTTGTTGATTTGGTCAAGGTTGACCCAGTCTTGTGATTTAAGCTCATTCACACCTGCAAGATATTATTTTCATGGCCCAGATATGTCTTTGTTTACATGGGCATTGATTTATTCATGGTTTTTATGAGTTTTACATGTCCTCCTTCATATTTTATTCATAAACATGAAATGCAAGATAAAACAAGGCAAAATAAGATATTCCCGTAGGTTTGGCCTAAATGGGAATATTACACAAGATCCAAAATAATTTTTGCAGGGTTATATTGTTAATATAATATTTCCATAAAGAAATAGAAATCTCATTTTTCTAATAAACAAGAGATTGATAGAGGTTGTGGTCAATCAAATTTAAAGTTGGAAACGGGTGTTGATATTCTTGTTGCAACGTGTGTTGGTGGATTTAGTGCACAAGTGTACCAATCCACACTTGCTTAACAGGAGTGGTTGCTGCCTCTTAAGCTTCTAGTCACAGGCAGATAAAAAAAAGAGTTAGTGAACATGCTATAAAGAAAAACACACTAAATAATGATATAGTATGCATATGTAGAGAGAAAATAAGGCTAAACAAAAAAAAAACACGAAAGCTCATTTAGAGTTAGAAAAAATAATACTAACGGTGGCATCAATTTCCCCTCTTATTGTTTTCTATTAAGGAGAAAGATAATACATTTACACACTTTCCAAGGGGCCCTTATAACTATGGAGTTATAAGACTCGATGCAAGGACATTTTTACCTCCTAGCTGCTTGGTGCAAGGTCTCTCTCTCTACTCCAAAGGATTGGAGTTGTTGGATGGCCAAAAACTGAATCCCCTCTCTACTTCTGCTCCAGATTACACACTGCTGGATTGCTTCAAATAAATTTTGGCCAACATAACAATCTTCTTTCCCTTTTTTCATCTCTTGGTGGCCTTTTATAGATGAATTCAAGCTCTCCTTCCCTCTCTTGGTACACTTATGGATGGTGACCCAAGAGAGGGGGTTGATTCCATTGTGTGCCACTTAATTCCATTGTGTGCTCCATTGGGGTTCTAAGGAGGCTTAGGTGGTTGTCCTTGGGCCACCTCAAGTGTGAGATCATTTTCCTGGAATCTGCCTTGTGGTCCCGGAAAGTGACTTCTGCCACTCTCAGGTCTACGCGGTTTTTTGAGGGAAATTCACGCAAAGCTGCACCTATCAAAGAAAAATGCACACGAAGGTGCATTCTGCTAGTGTCTTGAGTGTGCAATTTGATTTTTCCTCTGAACCTTAGAGATTTTTAAAAAAATTTAGAGTCTCTAATGTGCCTCAACCCTGTAAATCCTTCTACCTAAAATTTAATAATGTCATATTTTCTTGCTCAATTTTCCAGTGATAACAGTTGCCCCCTAATGTGTGAGGTCTATGAAGAACTGTATAACCGAAATAAATTATAGTTTATTTTCTGTTTATTATGTGGAGAGAGAGGGAGATACCTGCGTGTAGAAAGAAGTTGGAAATGCCTTACAACGGGTCGAAGAGCTGCCTTACAACGGGTCGAAGAGCCACCATGTCCTATGGGAACCTTGCAAGAAATGGTATGATACAATAAATACAATGTTTCTACGAGGCAGGCATGTCCCATGCTCATGATGCTTTGGCTAGCTAAACAAATCTATTTGATAGATAAAAACTATGCTTTTGTCACTAGTATGGTAGTGATCTTCTGATTTGGTTGATGACGACGATTCCTCACGCCCTCAGGGGCGTTTTTTCTTTGACAATAGGTGGAATGTGGTACCCACATGCGTAAGCTTGGTATGACATATAAATTATCATTGTACGCATGGGTTTATGACTGGGACATTCCTGTGTAAGCATTGCTGAAAGAGATGCTTATAATGGCATGGGTCTTTGACAAATTTGATCAGAGTGCAATGGTTGTAAGGTAGGATACCATCTTGAAATGAAAGTTTGTGTCATAGTCAAATTTCAGGAGAATCGATGACATCTATGGGAAATTATGATTCCCACAGTGCCACCCGAGGATGTCCCTATTGTGGTGAGGGGTGATCTAAGGCACTGCTTCATTTTTTTAAAATAGGAGTTGACGTCGACAAAAAGGAAGCCTCAACCGAACAAGGTAGTCACTGATTCAAGGGATCGGGATCTTGGGTGCAATAGGTTTAACATAGGCATGATGGCGAGGGGTGACTAAAAACTGATGATGGGGATTAAGTGGCCCAAGGTCAGAGTACAAAAAGAAGCTTGGCGACACTAATAAGTATTTCTAATGGGGGGATTCATGGAATCGGTAGGATGTCCAAGGTGTGTATATGTTGGTTATGAATGTCATGGTGGCTTATGCATGAAAGGTGTGATACTTCAACCAAGGGTGACTAGGGACTGCTTCCATGGGAGAAAAAATGGATGGTTGAGTGGGGGACGTTGTTCATCATTTGCGGTCTTTGTACACTTACCAAAAGAATGAAACAATGGGATTTGGATTGTACAAAACATAGAGACGGGTGCCCCTAAACATGAAAGTGCTCGCTCATTGATGATGCGAGAAGGGTGTTTTTGCTGAGGGTGGGGGCCCCATTGGTTGGTCTCTTGTGTGGGGGTGATGAAGTGGATGGAAAGTATTACAGATGGGCTATGTTGAAGGAGGTAAGGTAGGCCAAATGAGAGGCACACTGGTGTGCTTTCGATCTGCTTTCAAAACTTGGTATTCTGGGAAAGGGGTTTTATTTTGATATGGTAAAACTTGACTTGATGCATGGTGGGTGAATGGGCATGAAGTGCTTCCCGGACTAAATTGGTGTCACCATGGCGTCATGATTTTTCTGATATATGGTCTACTTTGAGTGACAGGCGCCATGGAGAGGAGGCTCTATCGACAAACAAGGATATTTATCATGTACAAGGTGGGGAAATGATAAACATGCTCGGGTGCTTGGAACCTATGGTTAATTTTTTGTGGAGAAATGATGTCAGGATATGAAATTTTTTTTTGGGACTCTATCATGCTAACGATAGAATGATACCTGCTCTGGTATTTTTAATGGATGGGGCAATGGATGGTTTACACAATACCTACAACAAAATACCCCAAGTGAAAGCATCTTCTTCATTCAAATATTATTGAAAGACGTGCTAAATGAAAATAAGATGAGAGAGGGCATACCTGTTGACACTGAAAAATTATTTTTTCGGAGGTGTGAACGTGTGGCACCTCCTTTGGGCGTTATGACATGTTGATCATTATGTTACTTTTGATTCTGCAATTGGGCCTTCTGAGCTCTCATTATGGTCCTCCAAATAATATGAAAAGGGCAACATATAGACCAATATGGATCATGTCAGTTCATTTGCGACATTTGATTGTTTGAGGTTTTGAGAGGTCAGAGGATTTTGCGGAGCTATTATTGCCATTGCGGTCAGCCTGAGTACCCGGGACTTACGATTCTTGAGCTAGGTAGGGCCCATGACGTCCTGCATTTTAATTTTTTTAGTATTTTGGGGTCAGGGTCCATACATAATAGGTTTGTATGGAACCCAGGTCAGTTTTTTCCTTGACCACGCAAGTGATCAAGGCACAAGCACGTAATTTTCATGCAAAATCGAGGGTTTTGCATGAAATTATCATGCCTGTACTGGCTTTAAGCACGCCAATTTTACCTCTGTGAGAAAAATAGGCACATATCTCTCATGTCTATCTGCAAAGCAGGCGCGCAGAGAGACAAAGCAATTTTTTGAAAAAAATTGGGAAATTTTGTCAGTTTTTTGGTGCTTTTAATGTCACTGATGTGTGCATTTTTTATGACAGGATGTTGTGGAGGGAGAGGGATTGGCCTGAACTCTGGGTCAATTTGGTAGTTGATGCTAATGCACGCCAGTAGTTGGCACATTGGGGTCTTCTCAAGTTCATGCAGAATTACCTCTTATGATCCCAGGATCGTCTTTTGCATTACCTGATTCAATGCTGGAAAAGGCGACACAAGGCCATGGTGTTGTGGGGGTGTGACTTGACTATATGTCTTGAGACATATATCTATTTTGTGACTGAGCTGCTACCTCAAGGTGAGCTGCTTCACCCTGGGAAAGTGGATCTTCAGCGGTTCTCGGTGGGGCATTTTGGCAGGGCGCCTCTCACGGAGGGGTGTATTCAGATAGCCTCGATGATTGACCTGGCTGAGCGGTGTGCTCTAAATGCTATTGTGAGACTGTCGAGGTTGTCTGCACCTAATCGAGCATTGAGCCCATAGATTGGTGTTCTACGCCGGTTGAGGGTCGGTCACTTCTTTGATTTCGCCCATCACTGCTATGATGGGATGTTGGCTCAGCTCTCCAAGGTCTGGGATGGATCGAGGTTGTTTACATATGCTAGTATCCTGAGTAGAATTATGTATGATCGAGTGGTACTGCTGAGGCCTACACTGGCTGTGCCTGTTGGGGGTCCTCGAGAGCCTCATATGAGGAGGTGGGCCCCCGTGATGCCTCTCGGTGGTCGAGGTCGGGTGGGGCGTTATTGGAACGCCATGATCGAGGCTTGGTTTGAGGCCAATCCTCATATGTTCTTTCCTTTCCCTTATGCGGGGATGGACTTCCATGGAGACCTAGACATGGGTCTTCCTGTTGGGTAAGCATGAGGTCCAAAAGGTATGTTCTTATGTTTTATTCTGCATTTACTTGAGTATTTATGCTTTATATGTGTATTATGATGACACCTACATATCTTGGTTACTCTTACAAATGTTGGCGAGGTCGGGCATCCCATGGCTTAGTTGGTGGGACATGATCTGATCTAGAGGCCTCGAGGTGTTCCACGCATAGATAGGGGATAGAGAGGGGCTCCAACGCAGTCTCATCATGGAGCAACTGGCGGGGAGGCTGGTGCTTTGGGGGAGGGTAGCAGCTCAGCTACTACTGAGTGTGTTGCTGCGATCGCTCGCATCAAGGCGACAGAGGCTCGTGTCGCAGAGGTGAAAGAGTAGATGGCTTCTATGGACGTTAGAGCTTGATTTTTTTAGGATGCATGGGGTCAAGTGGAACACTTGACCTAGGGGATGCCTACTTATGGTTTTGTAGATGACCTCAATGATGCATGCCTAGAGAGGTTTTTGGCCCAGGACTAGAGGGGCTATCGACCAAATTTGCGCTAGGTGGCGATCTCTGTTTTAACAATGGCTCTAGTACTGGTACCGAGAGTGACTATGGGTCCAGGTGCCCCACTTGAGGGGGCATAGCCCTAGAGTATTTATTGTACACAGGGAAAGCACCCGTTATGAGGATGCTTCACTTATTTTTTTTTTACTTGTATATGTGTATCTTTTGGCTAACTTACGGGTCAGAGACACAATATTTTTTGTACTTAGATACATATTTTTTGGTATATATGAGAGATATTTTTTGTGGCTCTACATGGTGTGTCCCCTGTTGATATTTTTTTATGGATTATGTGTTGTGTTGATGGATATTTATATTTTTTATTTTTTATGTTTTTTATGTATGATGGTTTATCCGAGATGCATTCCAGTTTAGGATATTGTTAGTTATGCGATCAGCTGTTTGGTTTTAATTTCTTAGTACATGTGTGAATGTAATGTGCTCAAATTGACAACTTAATCTTTTTTCATGCAAATATTTTCTAAACAGATGTGAATCTCGTACCTTAAACTCTTGGTTTAAATGTGACACCACTAACTGGGATTCGAGGTAGATATGAAAATGGTGTATGCCTTGATTGAGGGCTTCGCACATAAGTCCGATTACGACGTCATATTCTGCCTGATTTTTTGTCATTGAGCCGATGCATACACCATTGGTGAAGAATGGAGATTGGTCTGGGTGATAGATGACCCAGGTAGCTGCTGCTAACCTTTGAGACCATTGTGATGCTCCATCAGCGAATCCAAAGTAATGGTCAGGTTGAAAATCCATTGTGACACTAGAGCATATTTTGAGACAAGTAGTTTGGTCAAATTTTTAAAGTGTTTTGATCTATGTACTTTGACTCTAGGGGTGGGACTTCTTGGCCCATGTGGGTAGAATTTCTTGAGGTAGAGGCCATTGATGGGCTTGTTGAGGCATGTTCCATCTGGCTCTGTTAAGATGTATTCCCCCTTGAGGAGAAAACGTTTTATGATGTAGGGTCCTTTCCACAAAGTTTCGAACTTTCCTGGCCCTAGGGATTCTTTTGTGACATCGTAGTGGAGGAATAACTCTCCCTTAGTAAATGAACGAGGGTTGATGTGGTGATCGAACAATGCTTTTTGTCGGTTGTGGAGCCTGATTATCTTGTTTACTTTGTATCACAGCATTGGACCCCTATACCTTAAATGGGGCGGCAACGCCGCCCGTAAATTAATCGCTACCGTGGGGGGTCCAGGGGGGCAGCGGCAGCGACTTTATGGAGCCCCCTCCTAGCGGGGGGTTTCAGGGGCAATGCCCCCGAAGCTAAAAACATATGTAAAATTTCCTTGTAAAAGTATAGTAATTTCTAGTCAATCTGGGTCGTTCATTAGGCAAATGATCTGACGGTAGAAGTTATGTTTAGTTTAGGGTTTTTTTCCCTAGAAGGCAACCCCTCACTTTTATGAGGGTATTGTATTGTGGCTGTGTATTTTTTCATGTGTATTCTATGAGCGGGAAATAGATAGGGAGACTGTGAGAGAGAACAGAGGATATTACAATGGATCCACTGTATGTTTTTTCTCTTCATTTTGCTGGATAATAGAAAGGAAGGACTGGCTGTTTGGGGTGGACGTAGCCCAAAATGGGTGAACCACGTATATCTATGTCTCTCTGGTTTTAAGTGTTTTGTGTGTTTGTATTTTTCGCATATTTTATGTGTTGCATTGCTCCGTATTATATAATTTTATAACAACTGGTATTAGAGCCGAAGGTATATTTGGATGATAAACTCACAGGAAAGAAGGGTTCCTGGTTCGAGTGGGAGCAATGGTGGAAGATGGTAAGTTTAGGGTCGAGAAATTTAATGGCCAAAAATTCCCGCTGTGGAAGATGCAGATGGAAGATTATCTGTATCAGAAAGATATGTACCTACCATTGAGTGGAAAAACAAAGAAGCCGGCGGCCATGACAGACGTGGAATGGAACATTCTCGATAGAAAGGCACTCGGAACAATACGTTTGTGCCTTGTGGCATCAGTCGCCTTCAATATTTCGAAGGAAACAACAACAGAGGGTTTGATGCAGACGTCGGTGAAACTATATGAAAAACCCTCGGCCTCAAACAAGGTATTTCTTATGAAACAATTATTTAATATGAAGATGTCAGAAGGTGGATTTGTTGCAAACCATTTAAATGATTTTAATACAGTTACCAGTCAGTTAAGTTCTGTAGGGGTAAACTTTGATGATGAATTTAGAGCTCTGTTATTTCTGTGCTCATTGCTAGAAAGCTGGAATGGTTTAGTTATGGCCATTAGTAACTCTGTCTCTGGATCTAGTACTTTAAAGTTTGATGATGTTGTCGGTGCTATCCTTAGTGAGGAAATGCAACGGAAAAGCTTCGGTGAGACATCAGGTAATGCTTTGAGTGCAGAGTCTAAGGGAAGGAGAATGGACAGAGGAAAGAGCTCGAGATATCGTAGTAAATCAAGGAAAGGCAGATCCAAGTCCAGATCGGGGATAGTGTGCTGGAAATGTGGAAAGAAAGGACACCTAAAGAAAGACTGTAGATCTCGGAAGGGAAAAGAAGGAGACACACAACAAGAAAACAATCATGAAGCAAATGTGACGGGTGATGTGTTACAAGATGCTTTGATTCTTTCTTTCGAAAATGTTACTGATTCTTGGGTTGTAGATTCAGGGGCTTCATTCCATGCCACACCTAATAATAAATATTTCCATGACTGTGTTCAAGGAGATTTTGGACAAGTTCATTTGGGTGATGATAAACCTTGTAAAATGGTTGGAATGGGTAAGGTTCTTATAAAACAACAAAATGGAAACCAATGGCTATTAAAGGAGGTAAGGCATGTTCCAGATCTAAAGAAAAATCTGATTTCAACAGGGCCGTTAGGTGGTGAAGGTTGTGTTACAACTTTCAAAAATAAATCTTGGAAGGTCACCAAAGGAGCCCTGGTAATAGAAAAAGGCGAAAAGGTTGGTACATTGTACTTATGCAATGGTATTTCTAACTCTGTTAATGCTTTAACTTCCAAAGGAGCAGATACAACATTATGGCATCATAGGCTTGGACACATGAGTGAGAAGGGGATGAATATTCTTCACTCATGAAATTTTTTTCCAGGTTTGAAGAATGTTGATTTGGATTTCTGTGAAAATTGCATTTATGGAAAACAAAAGAGAGTCAGATTTCTCAAAGTTGGGAAAGAAAATAAGAGCGAAAAATTAGAGCTTGTGCATACAGATGTATGGGGACTTTCTCAGGTATCATCTCTTGGTGGCTCTCATTATTATGTTACTTTTATTGATGATGCAACTAGAAAAACTTGGATTTATTGTATTCAGAATAAATCTGATATATTTGATACTTTCAAGAAATGGAAAGCTCTGGTTGAGATTGAGACAGGAAGGAAGTTGAAGTGTCTCAGATCAGACAATGGAGGTGAATATTACAGCAAAGATTTTGATAGGTATTGTTCAGAGCATGGAATTCGTAGAGAAAAGACAGTTCCAAGAACACCACAAGAAAATGATGTGTCAGAAAGGATGAACAGAACAATCATGGAGTGTGCAAGGTGCATGAGATTGCATGCGGGATTGCCTTTACAATTTTGGGCAGATGTTGTAGATACTGTTATTTATCTAATAAACAGAGGGCCTTCAAGTTCCTTGGATGGTGGTATTCCAGAGGAAGCATGGACAGGTAAAAAGGTAAACTACTCTTTTTTAAAGCCTTTTGGTTGTGAGGCCTTTGTCCATATTAATCAAGAAAATAGAACAAAGCTTGAGGCAAAATCAAATAAATGTAACTTTATTGGATATGCTGTTAATGATTTTGGTTATCGCTTATGTGATTATGAAAATCACAAAATCATTAGGAGCAAAGATGTAATATTCAATGAAAAGGTCTTGTATAAGAATCAGTTGCAAGAAAAGAAACAGGAAAAAGAAAGCAAGGAATATACAGTTCTTGATGAGATAACTGAAAAATTAAAGGTGCCTGAAAATAATAATAATCAACAACCACAACAGCAACAACCACCACAACAGCAACAGGCACCTCAAACACCTGAAAGTGGTGTTAGAATATCTACCAGGATAAGTAGACCCCCTGAACGATACTCTCCTTCATTATATTATTTACTGCTAACTAATTATGGTGAACCCGAATGTTATGAAGAAGCAATGCAGGTTGAAAGCAGGAAGAAGTGGGAGCTAGCCATGGAAGAAGAGATGGACTCCTTAATGCATAACCAGAATTGGGACTTAGTCAGGTTGCCTGCAGGTAAAACTACAATGCAGAATAAATGGGTTTACAGGCTGAAGGAAGAAGATGGAGGAAAACATAGGTACAAAGCTAGACTTGTGGTGAAGGGGTTTGCACAAAAGAAATGTATTGATTTTGATGAAATATTTTCTCCTGTTGTTAAGATGAATTCAATTAGAACTATTTTAAGTCTTGTAGCAGCGGAAGATTTACATCTTCAACAGTTAGATGTAAATACAACATTTCTCCATGGAGATTTGGAGGAAGAGATATACATGCAACAACCAGAAGGATATGAGGTCAAAGGGAAAGAAAAATTAGTGTGCAGGTTAAAGAAGAGCTTGTATGGATTAAAACAGGCTCCAAGGCAGTGGTATCTAAAATTTGACAAGTTTATGTCTGAACAAGGTTATACTAGATGTCACTCTAATCATTGTGTTTATTTGAAAAAGCAAACTAATGGCAGCCATATTATATTGTTGTTGTATGTAGATGACATGCTTGTTGCAGGGTCTAACATGTAGGAAATAAATGTGCTCAAACAAAAATTGGAAAATTCATTTGCAATGAAGGATTTTGGAGCTGCAAAACAAATCCTTGGTATGAGAATAACCAGAGACAGGAAAAATTGCAAATTAACACTGTCTCAGAATGAGTACATAGAAAAGGTGTTGAAAAGATTTAATATGCAGAATGCAAAACTAGTTAGTACACCTTTTGCTAGCCATTTCAAACTTAGTAAAGAGATGTGCCCAAAGACCCAAGAATACATAGATTATATGTCTAAAGTTCCATATGCATTAGCAGTTGGAAGCTTAATGTATGCAATGGTATGCACAAGGCCTGATATTGCACATGCAGTGGGAGTTGTAAGCAGGTACATGAATAATCCAGGAAAAGAACATTGGATGGTTGTAAAATGGATTCTCAGATATTTGAGAGGTACCACAAATCAAGCATTATGCTTTGGTGGTTCAAACATTGCTCTACAGGGATATGTTGATGCAGATATGGCAAGTGAAAGAGATAACAGGAGGAGCACTACAGGATATCTTTTTACTGTACGTGGAACAGCTGTCAATTGGGTTTCAAAAATCCAAAGTGTTGTTTCACTTTCAACAACAGAAGCAGAGTATTTTGCTACTACAGAGGCTAGTAAAGAAATCATTTGGTTACAAAGGTTTATGGATGAATTGGGTAAGAAGCATGATATGGGCACGTTATACAGTGATAGCCAAAGTACCATTCATCTTGCAAAGAACTCAACATTTCATTCCAGGACTAAACACATACATCTCAAGTACCATTTCATACGGTCAGTATTGGAAGATGGAGAGTTGAAGTTGGAAAAGATACACACTAGCCAGAATCCTGCAGATATGCTAACAAAATTTGTAACAAGGGAGAAACTGAGAATGTGCTCAGTTTCAATTGATCTTCAAGGATGACGATGAAGATGAGTAACAACCAGGTCCAAAGAGGAGTCATTGTCCAGCAAATGAAGCAGCGGTGGAGTTGCTACAATCAGTCTCCAAGTGGGAGATTGTCGGGTGTGGAGCCTGATTATCTTGTTTACTTTGTATCACAACATTGAACCCCTATACCTTAAATGGGGTGGAAACGCCGCCCGTAAATTAATCACTACCATGGGGGGTCCAGGGGGGGCGGCAGCAACTTTATGGAGCCCCTCCCTAGCAGGGGGTTTCGGGGGCAGTGCCCCCGAAGCTAAAAATAGATATAAATTGCCTTGTAAAAGTATAGTAATTTCTAGTCAATCTGGACCGTTCATTAGAAAAATGATCTAACGATAGAAGTTATGTTTAGTTTAGGGTTTTTTTCCCTAGAAGGCAACCCCTTGCTTTTATGAGGGTATTGTATTGCGGCTGTGTATTTTTTCATGTGTATTCTATGAGCGGGAAATAGATAGGGAGACTGTGAGAGAGAATAGAGGATATTATAGTGGATCTGTTGTATGTTTTTTCTCTTCATTTTGCTAGATAATAGAAAGGAAGGACTAGTTGTTCAGGGTGGACGTAGCCCAAACTAGGTGAACCACGTATATCTGTGTCTCTCTGGTTTTAAGTGTTTTGTGTGCTTGTATTTTCCCCATATTTTATGTGTTGCATTGCTTCGTAATATATAATTTTCTAACATTTACCTGTTTCTTGTGGGCCTCCTTGTGTTGCAGTGACTGTCATCGGCTTTCATCGATGAATTATAGTTATACTACATGATTTTCTAGAGGCTAGGTGTCATCGACGAGTTCGATGGAGACATGTAAATTCAGGATCTCGTGTTCTATCAGAATCATGGCTTTGACCCCATATACCAAGTGAAAGGGTGTGAACCCAATGGATGTTTCCCCAAGTGAAAGTTGTGCTATCATCGGAGTGGTGGAACCAGATGCGGTTGACAGAGTGCATAGAGACTGGGTTTGCACCGTCATTGGTGCAACTACTCTTGTAGTTCCAGCTGAATTGACACCTATGAAAGATGAGCAGAAAACCCGATTCATGGTTTCAATACATGATGATATGAATCGTATATGGTGTATCGTGTCGTTGTTGTTTGGTGGGGGAGGAATTTCCATCATGGGAGCTTGTGTGAGCGCAAGGCTAAATTCCTCGCTAGGCCGGGCACTTTCCGGGAGATGAAAGTTGTGCCTAGTATAGGTGCCTAAATGTTTCCATTAGTGGGCACGCCTCTGGTTTGTGGTTATGGCTGGTGAAAATGGTGCACTGTACCACTGTGCCAACTGAGTAGATTGTGTGGGAGTCAACACTACTCTTCATCCCAGAAGTGGACGCTCAGAAGGGATCAGATGTAGAGGAGAGGGTCATCTGCTACCATTGCCAAGTTTTTGGCTTGGCTATGTCTAACTCACTTGAGAAGTGTAGACTTAATGCCTCTCTTGCCTCTCTAAGCTTTGGGAGATGATCACATTTTATTGTATGATGAAAGTGTGAGAAAATCCAGCAATAGAGAGATGTCGTTGTGGGAGGGAAGAGACTATGCGAAAATTGTTTGCAAGGTGCTTCAGTTCTTTGCATTGATTGACCTAGTGGTGAATTCTATCGCATAGCCTACATGTTATCCTAGGTTTAACTTGGGTCATGCTTGGTTGGCATGCCTTCCTAACTTTCCCAATATGTTGAAATGGGTATGGAGTAGACTGTGTGTGGGAAATATGCCTTCCATGGTGGTTGTTAGGTTTTGGAATGATAAGATCCCAACGTTTCATCTCTAATAGATGTATCATGTCGATTAGAGGGCACACTTGTGGGATATAGGTAAAATGTTGCTCATGGTGATTTCCCTGAGACACTAGGCAAAACATCCTAACATGGGGGTTTCCTTCTTCTTCGTTTGATGACGTGATTGGGTACCAATGGTGTAGTGCTTCTAAGTCAGGGCAAGTGGTGACCATATGATTTCATTTGTTGCATAACGCACATGTTGGTCTTCTCCGTGGAGGGCAGTTGGGGGTGACTAAGGGCTCCCCGACTAGCCGCTTTTCAGCTGATAGGAAGAGAATGGATCTACTCGTCACATCCTCTTGTGTCGTCGAGCTATCTATGGATTCAGTGTTGGAGCCGTAGTCTCGGGAGAGGCGAGATATGGCTGGGCGTAAAATAATTAGCACCACAAGGAATCTAGGGATGTAATGGCACTATTCTAAAGTGTGGTTGCCAACACATATAGAACATGTAAATTGTGTTGCTCGCAAACCAAAATAGTATACGTACTCTACTAGATACCAACTATGGATGAGTTCCAGGGTTGTGCACTCATCTATGAAGTGGTCACGTTCGTCGCACAGTGCGCAACGTATGATAGGAGGGGAAAAGATGAACGAGAGTCTTTAGGTGACTGTTGTTCCTCCTGTAGGTATAAAATGATGAAATGTTCATCTCTAGTTGACTGGATGGAGGGATCCTCTTGATAGGATTTCTCGATGGCGTGTAAGGCATCCCTGTATCATGGAATTTCTGGGCTATGATGGGTATAGTGCCATAATGGTTGCAGATAGCGCATGCGTGATTGGTACGCAATGCCTTGCCTAGATTTTTGGTGGCCAGTTCCTTTTTACGAGAACTGGTTGCCACGATATTTTCTACAGAGCTCAAGAGTGGTTTTAACTCGTCCAGGTTTGGGTAGATGTGGGTAGGGTGGCCTACTATGTCGCAAATGGTGCAAGTTTGTAGTTCCCATTACACGGTGCGATTCTCTACCTTATTCCCTTTTTTATTCGTGTTCTTGGTCGTAACCATCGGTTTTGCGATGGAAATTTCTTTCGAAGGGATGTTTGCAACAATCTCCTTAACATTTGGGGCCTCCTCAAGATTTAGGGGGATTAACCCCGTAGAGGTGATATGTGTGACTCCCATTGTGGTAGGTGGGACTAGGTAACATACTGGGATTGTGAATGATAAGTTTGGTAGGACCATCGTGGCCATGACCTGTTGCGACACAAAACTAGATGGGGGGAAGAGGAAAGGAGTTTGGGAGGCGGCGTAGGCTAGAGAGGCTACCATGGTTGAGGACTCTTTGTTGTTACTACTCATCTCTGTCTCTTGGCTGGCTTCGATTCTTGATGTGGACATCATGCACACTGGACCCTCTGCGACATTAGATGATGATTTTGGTATAACAGGGGGATCTCTTAGGAATGATCTAAGGATGGACGATGGCTTGAACTAGCCAGGGCCATATTCTTGGTACTGTGTAAGCATCTTGACATATGTGTCTACATAGGGTAGAATGACATTAGTATTTGTTAGGGGTCGCTTTTCATGGTATTTCAATTGGTCGTTAGTAATGATGCGATCCTCATGGGGGAACATCATAGTTCGGAAGATGGAGGAGGCTATGACTGACATGGCGTACATATAACTCCGACCAAGGAGTGTGATGTAATCCAGTTGAGCGTCCAAGACTTCATTGTCTATAAGGACCATATTGTCGGCTAAGCATACAGGGACATTTTGGTAGAGATTGACGGGGGTTGATGGGCACACGTCATATGCTCTGAGTGTGATGTCTGATGGCTTTAGCTCAAGAGACCCTAACTTCTGCTAGAAATTATTTGACATGATGCATGTGGATGCACCCTCGTCAATGATACATCAGTGAATGGTGATGCTTTGAACTGACACCAGTATATGGAGGGTGACCATTGAAGGAAGCCTAGGGGTGGATTTATCTAAATCGAAAGCCATTAGGTGCAAATCGGCAGGGTCGATGACGCCTAATGTAGAAAGTAAGGTTTTCCTTTGTTTTGGGCATGATTGTAATACCTCCAAAACTGGCATGGCGGTGGGAGATTTGGCTAAATCATCCACAATGCTATAGTTATGGGATGCTTTGGAATGGTTTCCTGCTCACCTAGTTGGTCCCTTAGCCATATTTGGAAAAGGTTCAATAGGTATCTTTGATATGGTCAATGGTGCTCTTGGTGCAATCATGCTAGCCCTTAACGAATTGGTGTCTGGTGGGGTATCGTAATTTCAGTTCCGTGTCTGAAAAACATTTCTTCTCCATTCATGTAGATTTCAAGGTTTTTTTTTTCTGGAATCATCAAGAGTTGTTTGTTGATGTTGGGTGCTAACTGTCCCTTGGTGGGGGAAAGTCTCCTGCATGACGGTTGTCTACTGTGAGGACCCCCCTTGTCCACGGTTACTGTGAAGCTTCTTCAACTCAGGGAGATCAGGAAAATGGTGAGTGTAATGGTTGTATTCACCATAGATTGAACAAGAGTGGTTGGTCCAAAGATTTTCCCTCTTATTCTTCCCTTGAGAGTTGTTTAGCTCCTAGTTTTGATTCCGGTTGGAGTTTCCTCTAACCTGAGATCGCGGAGGGTGTTGTTGATTGTTGCCCCCCTGTCCAGGATTTCCCTTTGGTTTCTTCTTTCCTTTTTTCCTCGTTGCATTAGGAGGATAGCTAGGATTCTCTTGATTATATTATTTGCGCGGTTGTGCTTGGGAAGGTTGCACAAAATTCACCTGTGCATTATTCTACATGGGCGCGCTTTGTGCTAGGGATTGGGCATATTGTGGTCCTTGTCCCTGGTTTGTGAATGGATGTTAGGGAGCAGCGCTTCCGTCAGCATTCCTAGTTAAGTAATAGGTCCCCTGAGCTGAAAGATATGGACCTCCTTGTTGATGGTGGTACAATGACGCCCTATTGGTCATGTTTTGCGAAGGTGCACGATGACTCTAGTAGCTAGGTTGTGGGATGTTCTGGTTAGAATAATATGCGTAACCGGGGTACTATACACTAATACTTAGGTGATTTTTGGTAAATCACCTAAACAAACCATTTGTGGAGTTAGATGCGCCTGGAAATTATTTGGAAGTTTGCAGGCGAGGGGCGCTAGGCAGGATATTGTAAATATATCCTGATTGCGTATAAATCAGCTCGAGCTGCTGGGCCTTACTGATGGAATCCTCTTTAGATGTAGGTTTTTGAGTTGCTAAATATTTTGAAATATCTACAGTGAGATTTTTTAGGAACAAGTCTAGCAGAACTCCATCGTTGAGTTTGGATTTGAACAAACTATGACGTTTCTGCCATTCGTGGAGATGGTCCGATATATGGACGACGGGTGTCTGCCTAAAATGGGTCAGTAATTCCATCCCGAAATCATGGTTGATGGTTAACTGAAAATAGGTAAGGAATGTAGTAGTGAGGGTGCTAAAATTTCCATGTGTATCAGATGGTTGCTCCACATACCATTTCACAGTTGGTCCGGTTAGGCTGTGTTACACAGCATTTTGTCACTGTCCCTGCAATCCCCAACTTGCACATTGGAGGGTCGTTTCTATGACCAATATGTGGTGTCATGATTTGAAAATAACATCCTTGCATCCCTTTTGATGAAGGAAACATTCTTCTTGTTGGAATTTCCTTAAGCAGAGCTGTAAAAATCCCTATTTTTGCCTTGGCACGGGTAGCCTTTTGCTTCCTCATGCCGACCTGGAAATTTAACACTAAGCCGGTGCCACTTGGCACTTTGTGAAAGTGTAACACCCGTGCCAAGATATTTATGATTTAAAAAAAAAAATTTGAGGCGGAGGTTCCATTCAAACCACCTCGGGGATGAGTCATTGGGAGTGGTTGAACTGAAACAACCACGGGCTTCCTCCTTTAGTGAGTAGTTTCCACATCCCTTGGAACACTCCTAAAGGATAGGCCTCCCTTCCGCCTTTGTATGGATCCCAACCTCCTCCTTTTCCTCTATATAAACAAGCCTTCTCCCTTTATGAAAGCTAGCTGAACAAAGAGAATTATACAGTCGAAGTGCTGAAATAGGAGAACTGAGCTATAGCTGAATAACTGAGTTATTGAGAAGGTAGAAGAAGGAGAAATCCATCGAGAGGTCCTTTATCCTATCCTAATTCCCCAACGAGCTTTGAGACATGCTTCACCTGAGCCCCGCTGGAGGAGACCGCAACGTAAACGCATGGTTATATCTCTTCTTTCTACCTATTAATATAAGTGACTATTTTCTGGTTCCCGTCTTGTGTTTTATCTTTATTGAACGCAATATGCTAGTCCTCTCTGACTGATTAGTAGATTTTGGATGAAATTAGTATGTGAGATATGGTTGTCATTTTCTAATCTTTGTGCAGGTGTCCAAGCGTGATAAGCGAAGGGATTGTGACTTGCCAAATCGGGAGCAAGCAGTTCTCATCACTACTAGGATTGCCAACAACAGCATTAGACCACAGGTAGGCTATCATCGCATCCTTTTTCATTCAAATATCTAGGAACCTACACCTTAGCATGATTCCTTGTTACTAGACCCACCCTAGGGCTCGAGGGATTGTCTCTGTCCGTAGAGAGGATTTACCTACATAACAAGTTGGCAACTCCACTGGGGAACAATGTGAGTTTGTCTTTGATCTTGTTGGGTCATTTTTTGGGTTTTTTGTCTTGTTGTTTACCTTCCTGGTTGTTTAAATGTGTTTAAAACCATTGTTCATCTCCAGAGTGTCAAGATTGACCTCTGCTCTGTTGAGTTTTTCCCTTTTCATTGGTTAACTGGCTTGGCACAGTTTTTCCTTGAACAGTCACACCGATTGGCGCATGTTGCCTTTGTAGCACTCATGCCATCACTTGTTTGGCATTGAATATTGCCTCACAGTCGCGCCAACCCCTCTGAGTTTTTTGGGTGTGAGCTTTTAATGAGTTTTTGGTCAGTTTTCTTTGTTTCTGGGTTTTTCTTTGGAGTGATTGAAGTGTTTTGGATTGTCTTTGATTGCTAGAGGCTTTTTTTCCTTAGTTGTTTTTCCATTTCTTATCAGTGACTTGAGGTCTTAGGGTTTCTGAGTCCCTTAGTGCACTGAGCCTTCTGATTGCAGATTGAGTTTCTTGATAGTTGTCAGATTCGTTCCCTGTTTAATTTCTCTTGGTCTCTTTGATCCTATTGAGTATGTTCATGGGTTGAATAATCATTGCTTTGCTTGTTTGATTTTTCTTCCTCTTACTCCAAGCACCGATTACATTGCTTGCATGGGTCATTTTGGAGATTTCTCTTTGATTTGAAAAGATTGTAGCATTGGTTTGGGTGTTGTTGTGTTTGTTTTATGTTGGAGGAGTAATTCTGTTTCAAATTTTACATTCACTCTCTCAAGCTAGTGTTTAGTTTTGTTTTTCATGTTATTTAGTGCATTGTTTTCTCTATTGCATTGAAAAAACCAAAATATTGCATTCTTTTTTCTTTGAAAATGAAACATTCTCTCGCATAACTAGCATTGCATAGGCTAGGAAAGAGTTTTGTTTTCCATAGATTTCATTAGATGCATTAGTGGATGTTTTCGCATGATTTCATTATTTTCTATTACTTGAAAGTTTTCTTTCCTTCTCGTAGATAGCTTTCATTGAACGAAAATGGTATCTTCTGCATATAATTTTTCATTTAGAAAGTTTTTAGATCTGACATACGTTAAGGCCTGAAAATTGAAACTTAATACAATATCAACCTTAAAATATATTTCAATTAACCTAAGGCAACATTTAAACCTAACGAAATATTCTAGTGGTCTAAGTTAGAGACGTGTTCCGGCTTCTTAAAACCTAGTAGCTGTCGTTTGCCATCTGGCTCCAGACAGCGCTAGTATGGACTTGTGCTCCCCATACCATCGAGTATATAAAGGGAGACCCCTATAGGTTGAAATACTTTAATCCATAGGAAGTCGAGTCTGCCACCCTGTAACTATGATACACCGAACACAGCATTCGGGGAGACTACCTGCACGTACGTTAAGTCCTTTGTCATTTCTCTTTCATTTGATAACCAAGGTGTATATGGCAGTTCACGGAAACCTAGCATACCCTCTTGCTTAGAATACTTGAGCAGTAATTTTTTATCTTTACTGACTCCTTAAATTTGAAAATATCATCGAGCACTTGGCCTTTCATGGTTGTTCAAAATTGAAAGTGACTAGAGTCATCTTTTTCATGTTTCTTGACTCTTAAAACATGAAACGACAAATTTTGGTTTTAGTGTCATAAAATAAAATACCCATGATCACACGCCTAGTAAAAAGTTTTAGCACTTGGCTTGTTTTTGTTTGCCTTGGTTTTTGAGCCTTTTCTCAGATCTTTCTTTTTCTTTATTTTTGAGAAGCAGTCACGGTGGCAGAACCATCGGTTTCGTCATCCTCGCTCCCTTCTATAGGTAGTCCTTACCAGACAGTTCATTTGAAACTCCTCAATCCTCTAGGTATGTCGAGCTTCAGCAGCCTATTCTCCCATCAGTCTTACCCCTCACTACTCAGTCTCCCACTGACGAGCCAGTTGAGTTCAATTGGCCCCCCTCGGGTGCTTGGTCTGGTTTTGGGGATGAGGAAGATTTCCCTCCTCTTATGTTGAGATCACCATTTTTAGCTGCTGTTATAGCTCCTAGTCCCCATAGTCTTTTAGAAGATCTTATGGAGGACTAAGACATGGACACATCAGGTCCTATTGGCAGTGATGGAATTCCTGTTTCTACAGAAGGGTATCAAATTTTCCCTGAAAACGCTACTCATTGTCTTCTCAATCCTCACCATCAGTGTCACTTCCAGCTGGATATCGGTCTCTGGGTCATATTATTGCTGGTGTTGCATCCATGGTAGCATCTACTTCGTCTAGGAGTCCAGTCCTTCCATCATCAGGATTGTCAGCGACGACACCTGCTTCGTCGGTTGCATTTACATTTGTCCCAATTCAACCTACTCTTTGTGTGGCTGCGTCTACGTCGGTCACTTAGTCACCAATAGCCTCGATTGTGATACCTGGTGGCCTCAATTTTGAAGAGTATCTATTGTCTATTCATCAAAAGAACTCTCCGCCGCACCATTATGATGAATATGGTAATCCTATTTATTTTCCCTATATTAATCCTCATCACTATAATGTTGTCGGTACCCCCATCTATGCATTTCCTACTCCCCATCATTATGATGAGCATGGTGTTCCTGTTTATGACCCCTATGAAATATTTCTAGAGATTGAGAGGACTTATCTGATGCAACCCCCTGGCCTGCAAGGACAACCCTTTCAGGGACAACCTTCAGCTCAGTTGGGATTTACATACGGTCTTCAGGGAAAAAATTATGGTGGGCAAGGCCAACCTTTACAAGGTCAACCTATGGTCCAACAAGGACAACCCCAAGGACCTTTCAGTCCACCTCTGTATCAACCAGGACCTTCTTATGGTCCTGGGGGGTAAATATATTCGTCTCGGGGACAACCTTTTGTACAACAATCAAGATCATATACGCAAATTGGTCCAAACGTTGGGTAACAAGGACAACCCTATGTTCCTCCTCCGGGGAAACCTAGTCCATCGCAACCATTAGGTCAACCTTCTCAGTAGGGGCAACCTGGTGGCTCACAGCATCCAGTTCAATCTTCTCCACAGGGGCAACCTACTCAACCGGTCCAATAACCGGCTCAATCTGCTCAACAACAATTTTACATTGCTTCACAACAGGGTCCTACTTTTCAGCAGCCTATTCAATCTACTCAGAAGTTGATTTACCCTGTTTATTCATCTCAACAGGGACCCACTTATCAACATCCAGCTCAACCCCAAGGCATTTATTCTCCTCGTGGTCAATATCAACCAGTATATAGTGTGCCTCAAGGTTTTACTTATCACCCTCAAAATTCGCTGCAGTATAATCAGCCACAAGGTCATACTTACATTCTGCCGCAAAATCCTTTTCCATCTCAGCAAGGACCTCGATGGTATACTCAGAATCAGTATCCTAAGTATCAACAGAATTATTCAGCTTATCCCCCATATCGTCCAAATCCTTCGAGACAGAACCCATGGGGGCAGAATTTTTCTCAAATAGGGTGGAATGCAAGTTCAGGTTCTTATCAAGGACCTGCTATGCCTTTTAATCCTCAATTACCATTTCTCACCATGTTGGAGTTACCGAATGTGTCAAAGTTAACGAATGATCCTATTCTTCACAACCCATATTGGCCTCCTGTTCCGACTAAGATTCTTGGTGATTGTCCCAAATTTGAGGGCAAGTCCGGAGAAGACCCCCAAGCACATGTTATGACTTACCACTTGTGGTGTTCCTCTAACTCTTGGGTTGATGATTCCATACGGCTTCATATTTTCCAACGGACTCTTACTGGTGCTGCTGCTAAGTGGTATATCAAGCTTTTTCGCGGCATCTTTCAAGATTTCAACTCTCTCGCTATGGAATTCCTTACTCATTTTCAGTTATAGGTTCGTTATGAGGCCGAGACGCATCTCCTCACATCCTTGAAATAGGACCGGGCTACTCATATCTCAGACCATATTTATGAATGGAGACGTCATCGTCGCTTAATCAAGTTTGAAATTCCTGATCAGCTTCTTACTCATTGGTTCACTACCTCCTTTTTCAATCAGATTATGAAGGACATAGCCATGGGGGCATTTGTAACGAGGAACAAGCCATTTCTCATACCCAGTACCTTGATCTCGTGTACTCTCAATCAGGCATACTGTATGATATTTTGACTGATGCCCCTCGACCTGGAACTTCTAAAGCACCAGCGACCCCATCCGTCGACAGTATTATTGGTTTTGTGTCTCAAACTTCGCGTAAGTCTTCTTCTTCTAACCCTAGGAAGCAAAAATATAATTCTTCCAATGATATTGCTCCTCAGTCTAGACCCAATATTGGTAAAACCTCGGAGGTCAATGCCGTTCAGGCCAATCCTGTGGATAAGACTTATAAAGGTAAAAATAAGGGTAAAGGAAAAGCCATGACCGATGCCCCGAAACTAGATTCGTCCAAATCGTGTGTTGATGATGGTTCACAGCGTAAGCCGAAGTATCCTTGTCTAATTTGTGATGAAGAGAATTACACCAAGGACTGTCCTCGACGAGCCAAACTGAGTAAATTTCTCAAAGGCACTAAGGGTATTCCTGTTGTTCTTAAAGAACCTTTTTCATCTCAGCTGACCCAGAGGGTTGAGCAGCCTCAGTCATCTGTTCCATCTGGCTCTCAAGTGTTCATGATGAATGGTTCTGCATCTGTTTCCATTGATACTCGGTCGAAAGATTATGTAGGGTCGCGCCAGGCAATAGGGAAGGAGATCATTGATGGTCCTCCTCCTCCACCTATTTCCAGCCCTCTTGAGATTGAAAGGCCTAGTGCTGAACCCGTTGTGCGACCACCTTCCAAAGGTGTTCTCCAAAAATATTATTATAATCCCAATGCCCGTGCTGCTCAACATTACAATATTGTTGAGGATTTAACATAGGCGCCTTCCATGATGTCCGCGTTAGAAGTACTCCAGAGTTGTCCATCTCAGCGGAAAGCTTTATTATCTGTGATCAAGGGGGGTTGATCCTGCTGATAATAGCATTCTCGCTTTCGATCTGGAGAATTTCATCCCACGACTTCCGCACCAGATTGCGCTCATTATACAATTTGTTATTAATGGTCTTGACATCCATCGAGCTGTTGTGGACGAAGGTGCATCCACCTGTATCATGTCAGCTTCATGCTGGAAAGCCATTGGCTCTCCGGCCCTGAATTCCTCGCCAAACACCCTTGAAGCATTTGATGGAAGGGTAACAAAACCTTTAGGTGTTCTCGCAAGTTTGCTAATTACATTGAAAGGGAAGACAATAAATGTTGAAGTAGAAGTCGTTGATGCCAAACTAAATTACAATCTTCTACTCGATCGCAGTTGGACTCATGCTATGCTTTGCATTCTGTCCACCCTCTTCCATGTTTTGCAATTTCCACATGAGGGTAATATTGTTACTGTCAACCAATTATCATTCTTCACCTCTTCTTTCGAGAACAACATTCCGTATGTGGATAAGATTCCTATTCCCTTCGAGAGCGTTGGGTCAGGTTTCTTCAAGGATCCAGCCCTCATGGGTATTTTTCCCCTTTCACCACCAATGACTGTTCAAGTCCATATGATCTCTCAGTCTGATGACCCGTGGATTATTCCTTCACCTGAACAGGCCAATTTATATGGAGATTCAATGCCTTTGAGTTCGATTGAAATCGATTATTGTGAACTCATTGCTGCATTGGATACTCCACCTTCTAATGGTTCTCCTTTGAGCTTGTCTCTTGACGTGTATTCTCAATCCCCCTGGCTCAGTGATTGAGACTCTCTTGATCCTTTGAAAGAAGTGTTTCCTTCCAACGAAGCTATCGTGGAAACCTTGTCTCTCGAAGACCTGCCGTGGGACAATGGTCATCATCGTTCTTCGTTTATGCCTGGCCTCAGGGCCATGTCTACATGTCTTGAGCGTTTTGCAACTCAAGTCCCTTCTCCTCCGCTTCAAACGCAAATTATGACACATGAAGTCTTTACAGAAGGTAACTTGAGCAATATCACACAAACGATGCATATTGAAATTTCCATGAAACCATGAATTGTCGAGAACATCCATGTGGGAGTCACTTGTTCTTCAGATGAAGTCCAAGTTTATACTATCCTTTTCCACGAATTTTGTGATGTTTTCGCATAGACCTACAAAGAAATTCTTGGCATTGATCATAGTATAGTGGTGCATGAAATCCCTACCTATCCCGATTCGAAGCCTGTTCGCTAGCATCTTCGTCCGGTGCACCCTAGAAAGGTTGCAACCATTAAAAGTGAAGTTGAAAAACTTCTCAAAGCTAGTTTCATTTATCCAATTCCCTTGACAGATTGGGTTTCAAACATCGTTCCTGTTGATAATAAACAAGGAACTATTCGCGTCTGTTTTGATTACCGTGACATCAATCAGGCATGTCCTAAGTATAATTATCCTACTCCCTTCATTGATCAGATTATTGACGACTGTGCTAGGAGTGAGATTTTTTCCCTTATGGATGGATTTTCTAGGTATAATCAGATTAACATTCTCTCAGCCGATCAACATAAGATGAATTTTATCTGTCCTTGCGGTACCTTCGCATACAAGAAGCTCCCTTTTGGCTTGAAGAATGTTGGGTCCACATTCCAACGAGCATTGTCCTACGATTTTCTTGACATTCGTCACATTGTTCAGCCTTACTTGGATGAACTTCTAGCTCATTCAACTAAATGTAGGGACCATCCAAACCATCTTCATCAGATATTTCTTCATTGTCGACACTACAACATTCAGCTTAATCCTCATAAATGTGTCTTCTGCATTGATTCTTGTAGACTTTTACGGTTTATCGTGTCTAAGGAAAAAATTCACCTCGATCCACTCAAGGTTGAGGCTATTATCAATCTCCCCTCTCCATCCTCATTACATCAGTTGCAGAGTCTGCAAGGAAAAGCGATTTTTTTACGCCGTTTTATACCAAACTATGCCGAAGTAGCTAAAGGATACACGTGACTTTTGAAACAGGACGTCCTTTTCTGTTGGGATGAGGTTGCTCAACAATATTTTGATACACTCAAGACATTTTTGGTCAACGCTCCTCTATTACGTCCTCCAAATTATCATCGTGATTTTTCTCTCTACTTAGCTACCTCTTTTAGTACAATTACCATGGTTTTAGTTCAAGATGATGATGACGGTCATGAACATGTCACTTATTACTTGTCACGTAACCTTCTCAATCCTGAAATGTGTTATGATTATGTCGAGAAGTTAGCACTAGCTGCTGTCCAGGTCGTCCAGCGCTTTCGTCATTATATCCTTTTGCGTACGGTGACAGTGATTTCCGATTGCAACCCCATGACCTATATTTTGTCTCAACAATTGCTGGGGGGGAAATACTCGAAGTGGATCATTATCCTCCAAGATTTAGATTTGGAATTTACTACTGCCAAATCAAAGAAATCACTGGTTTTTTCTGATTTGATTTGTTCTCTTCCTTCTAACTCCACCTCATCTCGTTCTAAGGACCGTATTCCGGACGATACATTTTTATTGATTAGCGCCCTCGATCCCCGGTATGGTGATATCATCGTATATATCTAGACTTTAACATTCCAATATTAGTTGACGAAGGATGCTCACCGTCGTATCTGGCATCACTCACAACCTTGTCGTATAGTCGCAGATACGCTCTATCGCGTTGGAGTTGATTTCGTACTCCATCAATGTTTGACCCTCGAGGAAGCTGAGAAAGCATTGAATTATTGTCACAGTGGTGCCTGTGGATGTCTAGTTATGCTACTGCACAAAAATACTTCGTGCTGGTTATTTTTGGCCTTCCATTTTCAAAGACTGTATTGTCACAGTTTGTAAATGCCATGATTGCCAAATTTATCAATGCAAGATGCATGTGCCACCTGTTCCTCTTCATCCTGTCATTGCCGTTGGTCCCTTTTCCAATTGGGGAATTGATTTTATGACATTTAACCCTCACTAGACCGGGGGGCATGCTTATATCATCGTAGCCATGGACTACTTCACCACATGGGCTGAAGAAATTCCTACACTTGCCGCTGATGTTAAGACAGCCACTCAGTTCATTTTCAATCATATTATCACTATGTTTGGTGTCCCTCAAGCCATCGTTACCGACCATGGTTCTCATTTTCAGCATTATATGATGGCAGAGTTGACTTCTAAGTTGGTTCTGTGTCACGACAGCTCAACGCCGTACTACCCTCAAGCCAATGGCCAGGTTGAGGTTGTGAACAAAGTTCTTGTCACAATGCTTCAGCGTACAATTGGGATCCACAAATAAAACTGGAATCTCATGTTATTTTTGGCTCTTTGGGCATACCGAACCTCAGTGAAGAGTGCGACTGGATTCACCCCTTTTCAGTTGGTTTATGGTCTAGAAGCTACTCTCCCGATTAAATGTGAAATACCTTCGCTCAAGCAAGCTGTGGAATTACTGCCTAACACCTCGTCAGAAGAAGAGCGTCTCCTTTACTTAGAGAGGTTAGATGAAACTCGTTGCTTAGCTGCTTTGGTCATCGAGGAACAAAAGAAGTGATTCAAAGCTCATTTTGATCAATCAGTTTCCCCTTGTTCTTTCGTTGAAGGAGATCTCGTCCTCCTATATGATCAAGCTCATGATAAGCTGGGGGTAGGTAAATTTAAACCTATGTGGCATGGGCCCTACATCGTTAAACGTGTGTTGCAAAATTAAGCCTATGAGCTAATTAACTACGAAGGTCATCCTCTTGAACAACCCAGAAATGGGTTGTATCTCAAAAAGTATTATGCATGAGTCATCCATGTGTAATAGATGTACATAGGTGTTATTTTCATTTTTGTACATGTTTTCGGGTTTGGCGTGCTTTGTGAGCATTTTCTTGCTTATTGGGTCTTGCTTATTATCCAAATGTCTATTACCCCTTATGTTGGTTTTGCGGATGGTGCTTCCTGCAGTACCAGGAATTTGTCTTCGGCAGCCTGGGTAATTTATAATCCTGCTGGTGAGTTGATAGCTCTGCAAGGTATTTGTCTAGGATGAACTACAAAAAATGTCGCTGAATATAGTGTTGTCATTGAGCTATTAACCAAGGCAATTAACCTAGGCAATTAACCTCAGCATACACACATTGCTTGTAAATCTAGATTCACAGCTTGTTGTTCTGCAACTCAATAATCATTATTCGGATAGAAATCCGCACATTCTGAGATTGTATTTACGTATTCGTTTGTTGGAAAGAAATTTTTATTTCATTACTTATCAACATATTCCTAGACGAATGAACACATTAACTGATACAGTGGCTAACATTGTATTAGATAAACATTTGCATAATTTGTAAAAGCATCATCATATGTAAAAATATCCATGTAAGTAAATAGATGTGTATATATAGATATTTTCAACTGTGTGCATCATAACGTCAAAAAATATGTGTATGTTTCTATTACATCCCGAGACATCATGTCTAGCAAAATATGCAGATAAAATAAACCTAGGTGTCTAGTCAGCATGATGCTCATGATAACATGTCACGGCTTGTACTAGCCGCCTCAACAAGCAGTGGATATGGCTGGACACTCCTACAATGTGTCTCTGATAGGTGCAAGGAAAATCATCAAAATGTGCATAATCTAGGACTCCTCGGGTGATCCCCTCCAGGTTGTGCACTATTTCGTCTTCCTCGTTGCCCTCACCTTGGGGATCGAAATCGCGAGGGATTTGCCTTGCTATCAGGGACATACCGGCAGGTCTCTCTAGGCCAACGTCTGCATCACATGGATTTAATGTCAGATCATGCATTAAAAAAAAAAAAAAAATCATAATACTCATAAAATTCAAAATTTGAGTCTTACCCAAATCTTCATCCCAATATTCTCCCTCCAGGAGTGGGAGGTACAGGTCACCAGTGAAGTTTGTGCCAGAGTAGGGCCAATCCTCCATGATAATTAGTTGTCGATAGATCCAATCAAAAAATTCTGGCCTCCAAGACATCTGTTGGCCGCCCACTGCCCTTGGAATCAGTGCTTCCCATCGGGCCCTCCGGGGTTCTCTCGCTGGTGGATTCGGAACTATGACCTCTTGTCACTAAAAAATTGGTAATCGTTCCAAGAAGAATGATACCAAGATGGATCCATAACCAAATTGTTTCATTTTTTTCTTCTTGCATTTGGTTAATTAGTGCTTCATGTTTATGGTCACCGCCTCTGCCGAGTTGAAGAGGGTCAGAGCCATGCAGTCCACAACAAGAAGAAACTGTGTCTTTGTTGCTTCGTGAAGTGCTTGCGATCCCATAATGTGAGTGATGGTACGCAATACCACGTGTAGTGTCAAATCTGGGATAGTTTGTATATCAACTTTCCCACTACTGGTTCCCTTCTGTGCTCCTCGACAGACCCTGTCTATCACCATGGACATGTTTTCCATGCAGGGCCGAGTGCTGGTTAGGATTGGTGCTGCAACTATCCATGATAATCCTGTGGTGAAGTACATGTCATAAGCATCAATCTCAAGTTCTTGATCCCATAGGATGAACTTCTCTTGATTTTTTTCCCATATACTGATGAGATATTGTAGCAATTCTGGTTGGGCTCAGAGACATGGTGTCAGGAAGAATTTTTTCAAACCACAGTTTCTGGGGGCTTCCATAATTCCCTCATTTTCCATGGCTTACTCATATTATTCACTATGTTCCTGTTCTTTCCATTAAATAACCATTTTTCTCTTTTATACCTACAAACACACACAAATGAGTGATATTAGTCAATTTTCATCCTTAAAATTGTAAACAATTGGGACATTGGTGTGTATTATTACTTGAAATTGGTTTGCGCCGTTGGCATGACTGTTTCTAAAACAGTCACGCCAATGGGCACGCCCCAGTATTAAAAAATGGGTGGTCAGCACAACTCCGTGCCCAAAACCCGCGCTGACTGTGCAGCCCTAAATTTTACAATTTCTTCCCCCAAATTCAAAATTGACAAATGTAGAAAGTAATTAATAGCTTAAAATGTGAAGAGGGATCTCATCTCTTACTTGGATTTGACGGATTTGCGATTGATGTACTCGATTGGCCGCTATCATCGCCGCAAGATTGCACAATAAAATGGGTAAAAATTGTGCCACAAGAGGTAAAAGTGAAAAGTAATTACTTTTTACCATTTTTGGCATTTTATAACTTTTTCACAACCCTAATTAGGTTTTTAGGCATGTTTTTTGATTATTTTATTGTATTATTTTTGGAAAATACATTTTACACATCTCTCTTGTGCAACAACAGGTTTTTCATGCGACAATGATGAAGTAACGAGTTATATTTTATAATTTTTTTGGACTCGATAAAAAAACGAAAAAGTCACTACTGGAGTCATCTTTCAACTCTTTTCTGACTCTCTAAAATTGAAAATATTTCCGAGACACTTGTCTTTTTGAGCTCGTTAAATGGCTGCAAAATGATATCTACCCAGTATACATTTAACCGTTTTTCAAGCTGGGATGGATTATTTACGAAAAAGGAATACCTTAGCCTATCGCGACTAAGAGGTTCTCTCAGACACAGTTTTCTACCTTTTCGGATCTGTGAGACTACCTACGAAAAGGGACTGCTAGAGTTTTATTTTTTGCCTTCTTTTCAAACTCTCTAAACATGAAAAGATGCCAACTTCTTCCTTTGTTAGACTCGGTAAACCCTGATGACATCGGACTTCGTCACCATGACATTATTCGAGTTCCTCCTTCCTAGGGCTCGTAAAATGTACTAGGATGGATTTTTCCGAAGGAAAAACTTATAGTGCAATCATATGATATCCCCTTCAAGCTTTTTTTCAAAAATAATTGGAGTACTAGCCAGAAATGGTGGGGGAAAATGGAACTAGATTTTAGTTGTGTTGGCAGTATGCCGCTCTTGAAAATGGCACTTGTCTGCATTCGTGTCGTGTTTGGGAAATCTCATTTTGTCATTTTTTCCTCCATGGGTTTGGGTAATATTTTTTGACCTCTCATTTTCTCTTTTCCATGTCATCATGACCTCAGATCCTTTGATGTCAAATATTGCCAAATCTAGTGTCGTGCTACTGATATGTTCAAGAGAAGTTTCCTTTGCAGTTTTTTCAACCTCCCTTTGATTCTCTGTTGGTCTTGATTCACAAACATCATATTCCTCTGTCTCATGTCGATGATGTGGGAAACATTATGGCGCTCCTTCGATCAGGTCACTTCCTGTCGACTTCATCTCATTATCCAGGAATCTGATCTAGAGACTCCCTTCTGGTACCTTTGAGCCCACATGCCTCAATGGCAGGTTCTTCGCATTCGACGCAAGGTCTACATCATTGGCCTTCGATCAACTGACTCTACGGGTGTTCAACGCCAGATAAATGTTCACATACTATAGATTTTACCTTAAGATCCATTTTAATTATTGGTGGTTCCTCTCGTGTCTGTTAACAGCTTTCATCATTGGCTGGTAATCAAATTATTTTCTTGCATGTTCGACTTCAAATCACATTCGCATGCTTGAATTTGTACTTGTCGGATTGAGATGGAATGCAAGACCTTGGGTTTTGTCTGATAAAATCCAAGTTGTGGGTTCTTTGTGGATTATCATGATTTATTTCATGACTCTTTGATTGGATGGCTACGACCATACCTGAGTCTATTTGTTTATCTTTATTGTTGGATGGTTGCATCCAACCTAGATCTCAGTTTTTATATACTCTATTATGGATGGTTGCGCCCATGCCACATGTTCATGTATCAGAGATATCAGTTTTAATTGTAATTTCAGGCTTTCCGACAACGATGTTTGGTTTGAACGCATTCTCATAAAGCATTTCGCCCCTCCCTCTCCCTCAGACCTCATGCTTTAGGGAGCATATATTACACAAAAATTTTTCATTGTCCCTACAATCCCCAACTTGCACATTGGAGGGTTGTTTCTGTGACCAATACGCGGTGTCATGCTTTGCAAATAACATCCTTGCATCACTTTTGATGAAGGCAACATTCTTCTTGTTGGCATTTCCTTAAGCAGAGCTATAAAAATCCATGTTTTTGCCTTGGCGTGAGTAGCCCTTCGCCTCCTTGCGCTGACCTGGAAATTTAACACTAAGCCCACGCCACATGGCACTTTGTGCTAGGGTAACACCCACGCCAAGCTATTTATGAAATGTTTTTTAAAAATAGAGGCAGAGGTTCCATTCAAACCACCTCGGGGATGAATCATTGGGGGTGGTTGAACCGAAACAACCACGGGCTTCCTCCTTTAGTGAGTAGTTTCCACCTCTCTTGGAACACTCCTAAAGGATAGGCCTCCCTTCCACCTTTGTAGGGATCCCAACCTCCTCCTTTTCCTCTATATAAACAAGCCTTCTCCCTTTATGAAATCTAGCTGAAAAAAGAGAATTATACAGCTAAAGTGTTGAACTAGGAGAACTGAGCTATAGCTGAATAACTGAGTTATTGAGAAGGTAGAAGAAGGAGAAATCCATTGAGAGGTCCTTTATCCCGTCCGAATTCCCCGACGATCTTTCAGACGTGCTTCACCCGAGCCCCGCTGGAGGAGACCGTAATGTCAGAGCATGGTTGTATCTCTTCTTTCTACTTATTAATATAAGTTACTATTTTTTGGTTCTCGTCTTGTGTTTTATATTTATCGAATGCAATATGCTAGTCCTCTCTGACTGATTAGTAGCTTTTGGATGAAATTAGTATGTGGGATATGGTTGTCGTTTTCTGATCTTTGTGCAGGTGTCCAAGCACGATAAGAGAAGGGATTGTGACTTTCCAAATCGAGAGCGAGCAGTGCTCATCACCACTATGATTACCGACAATAGCATTAGACCACAGGTAGGCTATCTTATCGCGTCCTTTTTCATTCGAATATCTGGGAACCTACACCTTAGCATGATTCCTTGTTACTAGACCCACCCTAGGGCTAGAGGGATCGTCTTTGTCTGCAAAGAGGATTTACCTACATAACAGGGTGTGCTGAAATAATCTCAGTCGAATAGTATCATTAAAGATGTTGTTCGACGAACACCACTGTTGGAAAGTCATAATGTGATTTCCTGGGTCGTCAACTTGCTTCCCTTTGAACTTTGGAATGTACGAAGGGAGCTTCTTCGGCATGGTTGGCCATGTTAGGTTGTTTGCAATAGGGTTGTTCGTTAACTTGGCATAGGCTTTGTCTGCGATGTACCCAGCTATGACTTCACTTGGCTTCTCAAATGGGTAGCGCTCCTTTGCCCCCTAGGGGTTGTGGGAGGAGTGGAATGTGGTGACCATGTGGGGGTGTCCAATAGTATGGTGTTGGGTGACTTTCGAGGGTTCCCAACTAAAGATGCCCCAATAAAGGATGAACCCATAAGGGTGGAAGTGTTTCATCTTTGACGCCCAAATGGCGAAAGACCTGGAACCCCTCTCGATAATGGGGGAAGGTCCAAAATATGTATCTACAAGTTCTTGTTGGTTCCGTTATGGTGTTGACTAGGTATGGTTTTGGAAAAAAATTCAGTTCTATGAGAGGTGAACTATCAAAGAAAAAATGGTGACCACATACATAAAACAAAGCGAAAATAAAAGTTAATTTCCCTTTAAATTATCTCTATGTAATCAAACAATAAAAAAATGGTTTTTGTTTTATTTGCACATGATACTCAAAATCATAACTACATATACGTCCTCACACTCTCCATTGTAACTGGGCCTTGCGAATATATCATTTGATGGGTACTGGGGCTAACGTCCCGAAAGAACTGGCGACACCTTCCAAAAGTCGAAGAACCGACCAAGGTAATGGATAGAGGGTCTAGTGTTGCCTTCACCATGACCTACAGGGAAGGATGTCTCAGATTTGGCCATTAAGTACCATCGTCCCACGTGAGCGTTCGAGTCTTGAGCTTCTTGGTAAATCGGCTACTAGTACCGAGTATTAGACGGGTTAGGTAGCCCCAAATAATACTGCATGCACTGGGCCTAAGCTTAACCCCCTCTGAATTGGGTCTTTGTGGCGCTCGGGTTTTCTTTTCCCTAGGCAGATAGACGGATTTAAAGCTTCCTAAAAATTCAAATTCTATGTTTCAATATGTAAACTGGCTAAGGTAGCTTATTGGATGCCTACTCGTTGGTCCTAACCTGAACTATAATTTCTCTTGTGGCCCTGTGGGGAGAGTTAATGAGTTTAGTTAGGTTAGTTTTAAGGTGGATTTGATTCACTTATGGTGTGAAAGTGTGTGAGTAAGAAGTGAAAAATTGCACAGTTTTAACATGTGGATGTGTGGTGATCCTTTACACATCCCCTATTTAATATATGTTTGGTTGTTCCTTGCTATAAGAAAATCATGTGCGGATATGGGCCGCTTACAACATTACCCAGTTAATTTAAGTGATCAACTAAAGGGAGATGGAAAATTATTAGAAGAGATATTTCATATGATTCCCTAGGGTCACTAAAAAGTGCAAAGGGAGCATATATTACTTGCTCTCTAAGGATAATTAGATCCTAGTCCCAACTCCTAGTGCCAAAAAATTAAACTAAAATTAATGACTTTAAACTAGGAAAAATGAAAAATTTATCTAAGCATGTGTGGACTAGGGCCACTTACTCCAACTAATTACCTATGTGCTTTGGTGTGTATGTTCACAAAAAACAAGTTATTTCAAATTGCATGCAAATTTCCCCCTACTTAAACTATATGGTTTTTTTTTTTTTTGCGAAAATAAACTTTGAAATTTTAAAACTAAGACCTAGGACTACTCAAATGCAGCCAGCAGTGAGTTTTAACCAGTCATAGGACACCTCAAACAGTGCTGTCAGTTTTCTTATGGGCTGCCAGTCACTTTAAAAACAAGAAATGAAGGAAAATAGCAGAAATTTTCTGCCTCTGGTTTCCACGCGCAAATATCTCACACAGGCGTGAAATCTATCGTGTAGGTCAGTGATGAACGTGCACGATCGAGCACGTTCGTCTATGAAAAATGCGCGCGAATTTCCAGCAAAAAAATTTTCAGATCTTCTGAACTTCGGCCTCTCATTGAGGGTGAACAGGCAGAGAAGAAGAGAAGAGGGGTTGTTCAAGCCAAACTCCAGAGCAGAGAAAAAGGTCCCTGCAATAGGCACAACCACATTAACTAGAAATTAAAATCAGTGGAGTCGCCAATCATGTGTTGGTGGATTTAGTGCACAAGTGTACCAATCCACACTTGCTTAAGAGGAGTGGTCACTGCCTCTTAAGCTTCTAGTCATGGGAAGATAAACAAAAGAGTTAGCAGGTTAGTGAACATGCTATAAAACAAAACACAATAAATAATGATATAGTATGCATATGTAGAGAGAAAACAAGACTAAACTAAACAAACATGGTGGCATCAATGTCCCCTTTTATTGTTTTCTATTAAGGATAAATATAGTATGTTTACACACTTGCCAAGGGGCCCTTAGAACTATGGAGTTCTAATTCCCAATGCAAGGACATTTTTACCTCCTAGCTGCTTAGTGCAAGGTCTCTCTCTCTCTACTCCAAAGGATTGGAGTTGTTGGATGGCCAACAACTGAATCCCCTATCTACTTATGCTCTGGATTACACACTTCTAGATTGCTTCAAAGCAATTTTGGCCAACATAACAATGTGCTCTCCCTTTGTTCATCTCTTGGTAGTTTTTTATAGATGAATTCAAACTCTCATTCCCTCTCTTGGTACATTTATGGATGGTGACCCAAGAAAGGGGGTTGATTCCATTGTGTGCTCCCTTAAGGTCCCAAAGAGGCTTAGGCAGTTGTCCTTGGGCAGCCTCAAGTGTGGGATCATTTTCCTGGAGTGTGCCTTCTGTGTAATATTTCCAATTTTTCCACAAGATAATTGGAATATTAGAGTTCTTGATTTTCATAATTAATTAAGTAAATAAGAGGGTGGAGGGACCCATAAACCCTATTGGATGAATAAAGTCCACTTCTATTGTATAAATATGGGTTAGTAGGTAATGGATCAACATTATGGAGTAGTGGAGCAGCTCCTCAATGAAGGGAGATTGGAGATCATGTAGCATTAATGATAAGATCATGGAGATCATGGAGAGACAGCGCAGTCTTCATGGAGACTAGTGGCCACATGTGAAACACAGTTATGAGGTGGGCTAAGGCTAGGGAAGGTTGAAAACCATATAAGGAAGGTTAGGGCAGCAAAGAAAATCAGTCTGGAATTTGATATTTTATTTGCAATTCACATTCTTTGCATGCTTCAGTTGTTTAACTAAGTTTTTTGTGTTGTTTAGCACATGGGTGTTCCCGAGCGGGAATCCCACCCTCATCCTCAGAGGATTTCTAGTGCCTTCTCAAGAGAGGTATCTTGAGCATTATTTCCACTATCCGTCATTTGGCCAAGCTTCAGCCATTATTCCCATCATAGTCTCCTTTAGGATTATGCTGTGTTGCAGGGTTGCTGTAATGGAGGGTTGAGAAACCCAACATCTAAGCTTGTTTTCCGGTGGAGGGAGCAGACCTTCATCAGGGAGGCTAGTAAGGAAGTTCTTAGAGCTTCATTCCACCATGTTTCATCAGGCCAAGTAGTAGCATTCACCCACATCGCAGTCTCCTCCAAAAACTGCGTTATTTTGCAGTGGGAGATCAAGTACCCAATTTCTTGACCCTATTTTCCTGTGAGGGGACCAGCCTCTCATCAATTGAGTTGATTGGGTGTTTTTGCAACTGATATATCATTATTTTATCCCCATATCAACATTTTTCTTCAAGGAGTGTGTAACTCAGCCAGCAAAGGTGCAGTGTGCAACCTAAAAAGGGCTGAAAATCCAAAGTTAAAATATAGCCAAACCATTTCTGGATTTTTTTGGGTTTTTTGAGTAGAACCTGTGGATAAATCCTGGATCATGCTGAGCACCCCAGCAGCCTCTTGCACATAGATCTTCTTCATAATAATAGTATTTTCTAGCAACAGCAACAGTATCAGCACACATTTCCGGTGCTTGTTTCTTTGGTGTATTTCATCCATCTTGTGGCTTGAGTGCATTCCTTTTGGAGCACTGTGTATTTTCATTTGCTGTTGATGTATAATGATATGACTCAACTATTTTCTGCTAATGTTTTAATGTCTTGATGTTATATTCATACATTTCCAACATTTTACAATTCTGTGCTTACATTATGGTTATTTCCTAGATTGAAATGTTATAAATGTTCTATATTCCTGTCTTTTCCATTTTGGAATATTACAGTGGTATCGGAGCATGATCTTTGGCTCAGGTTGTGGGCATTTCATGACATCAAAATAAAAATAAGAAGTATACAATGATGGATGATTGTAGTTCTGCCACTCTTCTCTTTAGATCCATGCAAGATCTCTCCAAGGAGTTAAAAAAAATGAAGAGAGAATGGAAAAATAAGGATCCATGAAGTAGATTTGATGAGGAAGGTCCCAACACTTCTTATCAGCAGAAGAAGAAACCAAAGAAGCAAGGAGCTTCACATTATTCCACTAGATCCACTTTCTTTGATAAGAAAGAGGTATGGTTTGAATGTGAGGAAGACTTGGGGCATGAGACCCTAAGTAAATATTTGTCTGCGTACAAAGCACAACCCAAACCTTTGAAGGAGCATATCTCTCTCCAATAGTTCTTGCAACTCAAAGAAGAAAGAAGATCCAGAAGCAACAATAGAAGAAAGAGGCATAGATTTTTCATGCCTACATTTGATGGATCTTTCACAAGCACATTGAGGGCTTGGAGGGAATATTTGGCTACATTCTTTCTAAAATATCCTATATCAGAAAGAGAAGTTCTGGAGTTTGCAATGTTGCACCTAGAAGGTGAAGCTACTGATTGTTGGTTCAGTCATTTGTCACACATGAAAGTATCTGCTTATGCAGATTTTATTCTAAGACTAAAGAAGAAGTTTGGTAGAAATAAATCGAAGACATCTCACATAGAGGCATCTCCCATCATTGAGGAGATAGTACAGAAAGATCCAAAATAAGATGTCCTCATAATCACTCAGGAGGACGAGCCTATTTTTGGCGCAAAGTCTATTTTTAGACTATGTCTATTTTTAGACATATGGATCATGGAATGGGAGTTGCAGTATGCTATTCTTGGAGGATTGGTCATGTTGGTAAAAATAGATGGACCTCTATTTTTAGACATATAGGTCGAAGTCTATTTTTAGACTGCCTGTCTAAAAATAGAACAGTCGAATATTATTTACCCTTAATAATATTTGGACTCTAAACTTCAATTTACTCTCTTGGAGCACTTCAGTTTGACCCCCAGAGGTGGGGCATGCAGATGACATGAGGATTTACGCTATTCCCATGGGTTTGGTGAGCTAATGCATGGTTGACTTCAGTTAGCGCTCAAGTGGCGGAGTTCGGTGGAGTTGATTAAGGAGTTGATGGGGTTGAGACTAGTTGAACTAGTTGTGATCAGTTTAACTGGAAATTACACTAGAGAAGAGTTGGGTGAATCAAATATTATTTAATTCACTAATTATTAACTCATTATTCAACTAAATAACACATCAGTTAACTCAGTGCATGGACAGTTCAGTGAAAGACCAGTGGAAGAGGTAGATGAAAGGGTGAGATCGACAGCAGTTGTACATTAGTTGTGCATGAGATTTGCACAATCAGTGGGATGAGTATGCCAATGATGATTGCGATGTTCAATAAAGGTGAATTCAAACTTGGTTCAGCCACATTCACACTTTGGATTGCGTAGTAGAGGTAGGCAGCTAGTGGAGGAGTTTTGAACCCGCGACTTGTTCAAAACTGAGCTAGTTTTGTGTGTAGCTTTTGGAGATAGTACTGAGTACTTGTGAGGAGTATTGTATTGTGTAAAGCTACATGTTATCATCCATTTATATGATACATATAGCTGGGGGTTTTCAGCTATAATATTTCCCCATACATGCTGCATCCTATGTGTGTGAATTGATGTTCTACCGCTTGTTTTATTTTCCGCACGTGATGATTAATTTGTAGAAGATATTATGTGTTGTGAAACAAATTGAATTTGTGTATGATCAAGTTAATATCGGTGGATAAATATTCATTATTCAGCAAATTTCTACATGGTATCGGAGCGACATTAATCGTCAAATATCTATTACGGTGATGCAATTTATTTCCTTGGACAGAGACTGCACTCGGGCTAGGCAGCCTTCAGATTCATCTTTCTTCGGAAAGTGAAAGTTCTGGTAAATGCCCATGCAGTCAATCTCTGATTTGGAAATAATTTTTTCTCAAGTGGAGATCGGAAGCGACTGAGTTATCAGCTCTTGGAATTCAAATTTGCAGATTTGTGTTCTTGGTGCCGCGGCGAAAATTTCTTTCAACGGATTGCGACTAGAATATGCCTTGGAAGGCAGTTCGAATTATGTTGCATGGAAAGACCACATGGAGGCTATATTAGATGATAATGGGCTGTTGGAATTCGTGGAGAAAGAGATTCCAAAGCCTACTTCTACTGATGCTGCTGTTGTCAAAGCATGGCAAAAGAAACAAGCAAAATGTCGAAGGATTCTGTTGGAGGGCGTAAAGGATCACATTGTATCCAGCCTGCATGGAAAAGCTTCTCCATATTTAATGTGGAAAGCGTTAACAGATCTGTTCCAGAGCAAGAGCGACCAAAGGAATTTGGCACTCAAAGATAAACTCAGAAACATTAAGATGGAGAAAGGCGACAGTATCGCCAAATACCTCACGAAGTTCACTCAATGCAAAGATGAGCTGGGAAGTGTGGGGGTGACTGTTGATGAAGACGACTTGGTGGACCTAGCTCTCCTTGGTCTTCCGAAGGCTTGGCATTCCTATCAGGACTCTGTCAATGGTCGGGAGAAGTTTTCGGGATGGGAGCTACTTTGGGCGGATCTCATGCAAGAGGAGATAAGGAGGACTACCAAGGACGGATCTTCATCAAAGGCATCTGATGAAGAAAATTGCGCTTTGGCTGCCAAAGCAAAGAAGGAGAAGAGCAAGAAGGCTTCTCAGTCTGGTGCGAAAGGCAAGAAGCAAGACATGTCCAAGGTGAAGTGTTTTCACTGTCACCAGCATGGACATTATGCCACAAATTGTCCGCAAAAGAAGAAAAATAAGAAGGCTGCTGGATCTGCAGCGGGAGAGGCATTGGCTTCTCAATTCGAACTGGATTTTTCACTGATCGCATGCTTGGTTTCAAGTGTGATGGGATCATTATGGTTCTTGGACAGTGGTGCATCATTTCACATGACAGGAGATCGAGATCTGTTTTCAGATCTGGAGGAAAAAGATCTTGGAGTGCACATCGAGATGGGCGATGATGGTAGATATAGTGCGACCGGTATCGGTACCATTTCCTTTGAGAGGGAGTCTGGTAAACCCTTCATATTGAAGGAAGTATTTCATGTTCCAGGATTGATGAAGAATCTGATCTCTGTGGCGATGTTGGAAGACAAGGGTATGATGTGGTCTTCAGCAAAGGAAAGGCTTTCCTGCGCAGTAAGACAACTGGAGAGACCCGGAAGATAGGGGTTCGATTCAAGAACCTTTATCAGTTGCAAGTAGATGGCTGCGCAGCAATGGCATGCAAGGCGGAAGGAGTGGTGAGCTGGGGATGATGAGGGCAAGCTGTGGCACAGGAGATTGGGCCACCTTCACCATGGCGCTTTGAAGATACTGTAGCAGATTTCTACTGGGCTTCCTAAGGGCACTCTTGCGCAGTCAGATCAGTGCAAGGGGTGTACCTTGGGAAAATATGTGAAAGCCACCTTTCACAAGAAGGATAGTCGCGCCACGACGATCCTTGAGAGAGTTCACATAGACGTGTGTGGTCCTTTCTCAGTAGCTTCGACAGCAAAGCACAAGTACTATGTGATCTTTGTGGATGATTTCTCTCGGAAGTGCTGGATCTTCTTCATGCAGAAGAAGAGCGAGACATATTCAAAGTTCTGTGAATTCAAGGCGCTGGTTGAGAAGGAATCAGGGAAGCATGTGAAGGCTCTTAGGAGCGACAATGGTGGTGAATTCATCTCTGTTGAATTCAAGGACTTTTGCAGCGCATAAGGGATTCGGAGAGAGCTCATCGCACCCCATAACCCACAGCAGAACGGGGTTGTTGAGTGGAAGAACAGAACGATCGTGGGAGCTGCACGGGCGATGTTGCATGATCAGGGCCTACCCCTTCACTTGTGGGCAGAGGCATGCAATACTGCAGTATATGTGCAGAACCGTTGTCCTCACAAGATACTTGGCATGAGTACATCGGAGGAGGCGTTTTCTGGCAAGAGGCCTGATATTTCCCATTTGAGGATTTTTGGTTCACATGTCTACATGCATGTGACGAAGGATGCCAGGAAGAAGCTAGAGCCGACCGCAGAGGTTGGGATATTTGTGGGGTACACTGATACGCCCCACAACTATCATGTGTATTTTCCAGACAGTCGCAAGACTGTTGTGCGATGGGATATCAAATTTCAGGAGGAGAAAGCCATGCAGTGTTCACTTGAGAGGGAGCCACACTTGCATGCAGAAGAGGAGCTATTAGTTCCTAAGGAGGAGCTTCCGGATGTGGATCAGCCACAAGAGGAAGTTCATGGAGTGGAAGAAACCACTCATGCAGCACCAACCATCAGAGGGCGCAAGTGCACTACAGAAGCTAAGCGACTAGCTCAAGATGCAGAGAAGGTTGTAGGACCACCTACAGCACAGCGCAGACAGAGACAGTCACCAGATCGGTACACTGGATACATGGCTCTTATGAGTCAATGTGTCGTGACGGAGCCATCCTCTTTTGAGGAAGCTGTGGAGGAACCCGCATGGGTAGATTCCATGATCGAGGAGTATGACTCGATCTTCAGAAACAGTGCATGGGAGATTGTCCCAAGACCGGAGGGGAAATCAGTGGTGGGTTCACGATGGATCTAAAAAGTGAAGCAGGTGGCTGACGGGAGTGTCGAGAAGTACAAGGCGATATTTGTCGCCCCTGGCTTCTCACAGATCAAGGGGATCGATTATGAGGAGACCTTTGCACCTGTCGCAAGGTACTCTTCCATATGGACGATCCTAGCTCTCTCAGCGCAGATGAGGTGGCGCATCCATCAGATGGATGTGAAGACTGCGTTCCTCAACAGAGTCATTGAGGAGGAGGTGTACATAGAGCAGCCCGAAGGTTTCAAGATCTTCAGCAGTGAGTCACATGTGTGCCGACTCAAGAGAGCACTATACAGGTTGAAGCAAGCACCTCGTGCTTGGTACACACGGATAGACAATTATTTCACCGGGCTTGGATTCTCCAAGAGTGAGGTGGATCCTAACCTGTACTAGATTGTGGTGGAGGGGAAGCTGTTGATCATTGTACTGTATGTAGATGATCTGATTTTGACGGGTGATGAGCTGTTGATACTTTCATGCAAGGAGGATCTTGCACGAGAGTTCGAGATGAAGGACTTGGGCCTCCTTCATTATTTCCTGGGATTGGAGATTTGGCAGTGCAGTGGTGGACTATTTGTTTCTTAGAGCAAGTATGATCGAAAGATTCTGGAGAGGTTCAACATGCATGGCTGCAAGCCTGTTAATACTCCTCTTCCTGGTGGTTGGAGGAAGGAGGATGCTACTTCAGCGGAGGTAGTGGATGCCACTGTCTATCGACAGTTGGTGGGGTTGCTTATGTATCTGGTCAATACACGACCCGATATATGCTATGCTGTTAACCAACTTTCGCAAGCTATGGTTAAGCCTACCAAGCTCTTCTAGAAGGCAGGCAAGCATGTATTGTGTTATCTCAGTGGCACATCGGGATATGGTCTGTGGTACAGACAGGAGGATGGTGTGAAGCTTTGTGGCTTCACGGATGCAGATTGGGCTGGGAGCCCAACGGACCGGAAGAGCACATCTGGAGGGATATTCAGTATCGGATCGACGGCAGTTTCCTGGTACAGCAGGAAGCAGAGATCCATGGCACTCAGTTCATCAGAGGCCGAGTATATGGCAGCAATTTTGGCTACATGCGAGGCTATATGGATGAGGAAGATCCTCGTTGGATTGTTCGGGTCACATTTGGAGCCTACTGTGATTTATTGTGATAACCAGAGCTGCATCAAGCTCTCGGCTAATCCAGTATTTCATGATAGTTCCAAACACATCGACATTAGGTACCATCATATCAGAGACTGTGTTCAGCGGAGGATCATGATGCTTTCATATATTCCCACGGAGGATCAGGATGCTGACATTCTGACGAAGGCGCTCACCAGGAGAAAATTCGAGTTCCACAGAGGCAGGATAGGGGTTGCAGATAATCCATATCTTGCTGAGAGGGAGTGTTGAAAATGTAGCAAGATGATGGAGCCTAGTGAAATGAAGTCGCCTTCACTAGGTGGGCCCGCAGGCTATTTTTGGCGCAAAGTCTATTTTTAGACATATGGATCATGGACTGGAAGTTACATTATGCTATTCTTGGAGGATTGGTCATGTTGGTAAAAATAGATGGACCTCTATTTTCAGACATATAGGTCGAAGTCTATTTTTAGACTGCCTGTCTAAAAATAGAATAGTCGAATATTATTTACCCTTAATAATATTTGGACTCTAAACTTCATTTTACTCTCTTGGAGCACTTTAGTTTGACCCCTGGAGGTGGGGCATGTAGCTGACATGAGGATTTATGCTATTCCCATGGGTTTGGTGAGCTAATGCATGGTTGACTTCAGTTAGAGCTCAAGTGGCGGAGTTCGGTGGAGTTGATTGAGGAGTTGATGGGGTTGAGACTAGTTGAACTAGTTGTGATCAGTTTAACTGGAGATTACACTAGAGATGAGTTGGGTGAATTAAATATTATTTAATTCAATAATTATTAACTCATTATTCAACTAAAGAACACATCAGTTAACTCAGTGCATGGACAGTTCAGTGAAAGACCAGTGGAAGAGGTAGATGAAAGGGTGAGATCGACAGCAATTGTACATTAGTTGTGCATGAGATTTGCACAATCAGTGGGATGAGTATGCCAATGATGATTGCACTGTTAAATCAAGGTGAATTCAAACTTGGTTCAGCCACATTCACACTTTGGATTGCGTAGTAGAGGCAGGCAGCTAGTGGAGGAGTTTTGAACCTGCGACTTGTTCAAAACTGAGCTAGTTTTGTGTGTAGCTTTTGGAGACAGTACTGAGTACTTGTGAGGAGTATTGTATTGTGTAAAGTTACATGTTCTCATCCATTTATATGATACATATAGCTGGGGGTTTTCAGCTATAATATTTCCCCATACATGTTGCGTTCTATGTGTGTGAATTGATGTTCTACCGCTTGTTTTATTTTCCGCATGTGATGATTAATTTGTAGAAGAGATTATGTGTTGTGCAGCAAATCGAATTTGTGTATGATCAGGTTAATCTCGGTGGATAAATATTCATTATTCAGCAAATTTCTACATATGTGACCATGAGACAACACATGTATCACCTTGTAGATCTACAACATTGTCACTTAGCAAGAGTGGTGATGAGAGGGCCCCATTATTATTGGAGCATCTTGAGGGTAGCTTCACTCATGAAGCACTGGAGGGGCATATGATAGAGGGTATACATCTTGTGATGGTGAGAATTACCCATTATCAAGATGAATTTTCTTTGATGAGCATCTCAAAGCTGAAAGAAAAGGTTCTACCTATAGCAAGCATGGAGCCTTATGGGTTCCCATGGGTCAATGATAAGAAGATCTCATATTGAGACCTCAATGGAGATGCACTTCAACATTTCATGGAGTGCAAAGCTATTCTGTTGGAGGATGTTGGTATTCTACATTGGGAGGATACCAAGTTTGATCTTGGCATGATTCATCATCCACATTGGGATGAATGGATACGGATGAGGAGCAGGAGGTTCCCTACCTCCTTGCAGATCTATGATACCAGACATCAAGAAGCATGGTTGCGCTGGTTACTTTTGGGTGAGTATGGATACTACCCAACATCTCACATTTCCAGGATCCATGCCATACTTATTACTGATGACATGCACCAGCAGGAGGCATGGATGCATTGGTTTTTGATGAGAGAGTTTGGACATCTCATGATATATCTTATGTCCATGTATTTTCTTTTGTTTGGGATATGTCTCATATCTTTACATTTATTTATGTTTGGGATATATCTAATGTTCATGTATGTATTTGGGCTTGGGAGGAAGCATAACTCTCACATGATGTGGTATAGATTAGCTTATTTGTATTGTCCTAATGAGACATTTTACATGCCCATTAGTATGTTGTTGCTCCATGATTTGCATCATGATGATGTAATGAGGCAACAAGAATCCTTGTTGCTTTGGTTACTCTTAGGAGAGTATGGGCTGATTTTACCCCATACATTACATGATGATGATAGAGGATGGAAACAGAAGGCCTTACCGCATTGTCTTTTGTTGGGAGATTATGGTCATTGTACATGGTATGATGATGATATGATGGGGCAGCAAGATGCCTTACTACGATGGCTTCTCTTGAGAGAGTATGGCAACTAAATTTGGTACAATGATGATGTGGCATGGCAACAAGAGGCATTACTACGATGGCTTCTTTTGAGGGAGTATGGCTCTCTTACTTGTTTTCATGGTGATCTAGCATGGCAGCAGAAGGCTTTGTTGTGGTGGTTATTATTGGGAGAATATGGTTTGACATTTTTCATGTTCATCCATATGTCTCTACTTCTTGTTTTTCATGACGTTGATGTTATGTTTTCTTCCTACATGGCCAACAGGGCTAATGATGAGAGCATTGATATATGCAATCTACTCTATGTATCATGGGTTGGAGAGATAGTTCATGAGTTGGGACTTTCCACTTTTGGAAGAGACCACTTCATTTTATGTATCTCATGTGTAGAGGAGATATTTGGTCATCATATGGTTGCCACTTGGAGATTCATTGATGAGGATGGGTATCTAACTTTTCATTTGGAGGCTATTCTAGACATTCTAGAGAGGTAGCTTTGGAGCTGGACATGCATGACACATTGTGATAGATGGGAAGGCCTTCCATAAGAGGATGCCATTTGGAGGGAGGATGTTTGTTGTAGCATCCAATTTTGCAGTTGCTTGAGGACAAGCAAGATTTTTCCGAGGAGGACTGTAATACTCCCAATTTTTCCACAAGATGATTGGAATATTAGAGCTCTTAATTTTCATAATTAATTAAGTAAATAAGAGGGTGGAGGGACCCATAAACCCCATTATATGAATAAACTCCACTTATATTGTGTGAATGTGGGTTATTAGGTAGTGGATCAACATTATGGAGTAGTGGAGCAGCTCCTAAATGAAGGAAGAGTGTAGATCATGCAACATTAATGATTAGATCATGGAGATCATGGAGAAACATCGCAATCTTCATGGAGACTAGTTCCCACATTTGTAGCATAGTTATGAGGTGGTCCAAGGCTAAGGAAGGTTCAAAACCATATAAGGGAGGTTAGGGCAGCAAAGCAAATCGGTCTGGAATTTTATATTGTATTTTCATTTGGCATTCTTTGCATGCTTTAGCTGTTTAGCTAAGTATGTTGTGTTGTTTAGCACACAGATATTCCTTAGCAGTAATCCCACCCTAATCCTCGAGGGACTTCGAGTGCCCACTCAGGAGAGGTATCTTGAGCATAATTTCCACCATCCGACATTTTTCCAAGTGTCAACCATTATTCCCAGCGCAGTCTCCTTCAGGATTGTGTTGTGTTGCAGGGTTGCAGTAGTGGAGCATTGAGAAACCCAGCTTTTGAGCTTGTTTTCCAGTGGAGGGAGTAGCCCTTCATATGGGAGGCCAGTAATGATTTTATTAGAATTCATTCCACCATCTGGCATCAAGACAAGCAATATCATTCACCCACAGTGCAGTCTCCTTCAAAAACTGTGTTATTTTGCAGTATAGTTACAGTGGGAGGTCAAGTACCCAAGTTCTTGAACCTATTTTAAAGTGAGGGGACCAACCCCTCATATATTGAGTTTATTGGGTGATATTATAGCTGATAGATCATTATTTAAGCCCCATATCAGTATTTTTCTTTAGGGAGTGCGTAACTCAGCCAACAGGGGTGTGTGTAACCCAAAAAGGGTCGAAAATCCAAAGTTAAAATCTTGTGAAACCATTTCCGGGTTTTTTGAGTAGAATCCATGGTTAAAATATTGGATCATTATAAACACCCTAGTAGCCTCTAGCACATATATATTCTTCATAATAGAAGTAGTTTCCAACAGTAGCAGCACACATTTCAAGTGCTCGGTTCTTTGGTGTATTTCAGCCATCTTGTATCTTGAGTGCATTCCTTTTGGAGCACTGTGTATTTTCATTTTCTGTTGATGTATAATGATATGGCTCAATTTTGTTTCTGCTAATGTTTTAATGTCTTGATGTTGTATTCCGACATTTCCAGCATATTACAGTTTTGTGCTTACATTCTGGCTATTTCCTAGATTGAAAGGTTATAAATGTTCTATATTCTTGTCTTTTCCATTTTGTAATATTACATTGTGGTCCCGGAAAGTGACTTCCACCACTCTCAAGTCCACGCGGATTTTTGAGGGAAAGCCGCGCAAAGGCACGCCTATCAAAGAAAAATGTGTGTGAAGGCACATTTTGCTAGTGTCTTGAGTACGCAATTTGATTTTTCCTTTGTAACTTAGAGATTTTAAAAAAAATTCAGATTCTCTAATGTGCCTCAGCCTTGTAAATCCTTTTTCCTGACATTTAATATTTTCATCTTTGCTTGTCCGATTTTCCAATGATAACAAAACTCATGGATGTTTTGGGGACCTCCTTGAAAGGGAAAAGTTGTTATTATCCGTGATATAATGTTTGGCCTTATATGAGGCTGATCACATGCTTGAAATGAGATTTAAACAAAAAATTCACAAAATTTTCAACTAAACAGATATGCCTAGACCAAGCACAAGGGAGACCATGCTCTTTAGTGCTACTTTTCCAAGGGAGATATAGAAGTTAGTTTTATATTTTATTTCAAATTACAAATATCTGGTCATGGGAAGGGTTGGTTCCAGTACAAATTTTCTTGTATAAAGAGTATAATTTGTTTTTTATGCTGATAAACATAGCCATTTAATTTATAATCTTCATGATAAAAAAACTAAAGTAGTGATGAAAAGAAATATTTAACCTTAGTCTTTGTGGAGATGCAAAGGGGGTGATAAAGATGCATCTAAACCAAAAAAGGAAATATTGCATTCGCTTGTGAATTGGGTAGAGAGGGATTTTTTATAGAACAATTTGTTGACATCAATGCTACCAAGCTTCGGAAAATATCCATATCATTGAAGGTGGTCTTATGGGGAAGCTACTATTTTATCCCAAAGACCAAGATGATTGTTGGGAAGAAGGTTGCAGGGAGTAAGGATAAACCTATGTTTGTGGAATTTATACTTGAACTTTTATGGTAAGCATATGGATCTGCACTTGAAAGTAATCAAAGATGTAGCATGTTGGAGACAGTCATTAAATCCATGACTTTGATAATATCTCCTCAAGATTTGCAGCATAAGGACCCCAAGGGTGTTCTTCAGACTATCCTAAGCAAATGGTTGTGACTTTCAAAGACAATTCTTTCAACTTCAATAGAGCTTTTACTAGATCTTGTTTATACCCAATCAAGTTATATTTCACAAATTATTCCCAGCAAAGAGGTATTAACTAATGCTGATGATGAAGTGATTCTTATACCTAGCGTCATTTCCATAGGATAGATTAATTTATGTGGACATGTTTTTGGACATTTGGCTTTGTGTGAAAAATATAGAATGACATGAAGATGAAATTGCTTTAGATGCATTCAGTGCTCCTATTTTGCATGATAAAATTTGGGAAGAAGGGTTGATAAAAGTGAGAAGGGTTGTAGAAATTTTACAACTCTTAGGTGAGATGCCAAAAGATGGATATTTTGGTTGTATGCATAGTTGAATAGGTTGGATTAGGAATTAAAATAAAAAAAAAATTCCAAAATCTAATTTACATTGAATTCCATAAAATAAATCCAAGAGTTTCTTACAAAAATGAATCATATCAATATTTTTGTTCAGATTATATTGGATTCCATATTTCCAAGTGAGTATTCAAATTATTCTCTTCACATGTATTTGCATGAAGCATTTGAACTTTGAAGAGTATTGTTTTATATTGACAATGTCAATGACTGAATAACTGCATGTTGTTTGTCATCCTCCCCTCCATTTTATGTGAATATGGAGGTGGAGTGAACAATAACGACATGTGGAAAACTATACTACTTTACTCTCATAGGTTTGTATGAGGTGAAGATCGCAAATTGAAATTTTCATATTTAAGTTAAAAATAATGGTAGATACAGATTTTTGTACCCTAGTCTTGAGATAGTAGAAAATAATGATATTGCTAAAGTGGTCGGTGGGTATATCTAGTATTCCACAGCTGCAGGAAACAAAAGGTTGAAAATAGAGTGTTGAAAAAGATTCATGTTTTATTGGAAATTCGAATACTGATCAGTGTATGGATGCAAAGGATGACCTCTTCCATACATAAACTTCTTGGATATCTTCTAAAGAAAATTTGGAATACTCAAAAGGAAAAAAAAATTGGAATAATAACCTTTCTGATAAAAATGAAGTAGGTAAAACGTGTGGTAGTTGAAGAGGTACCTTTCAATTTAATATCAATATAAAATATTCAAATCATTTTTTTCCAAGTGAACATAAGAAACTAGCAAAAGAGATTTACCAAACTTTAAGAAAATATGCACTAAAAGTTCTTTCTCAACAAAACTTACAAAATATGTTGTATAACAGTTGTCTAGAATAGGTTACAACACTTTCCTTGTTTAAAGGACAGTTGAAATATTTTTAGGGGACAACTACATAACAGTTCAAGGTTTTTTGTAGGTTAGAAACCTAAGGATCAAACCCAGATTTAGGGGAATTTGACTCCATTGGTTCCAAATTCCACGTGACAAAATAAGATTGTTTTTATTTTTAGTTTATTAATAGAATTTGATTACTAAAAGCTAGTAATAGCTTGTAGATGTATTTTTTCATAAATTATATTATTTGAAATTTAATAGGGGTTGTATTTTGGAGAAGTCTTATAACTTATTTTAGAGCATTTACTTTTATCTAGGCCAGATTGCCAGTGGATGGAAGTTCAATCAATCCAGATTGAGAAATAGGCCATATAGTTCATCTAGTCCAGATTTCCAATTGAGAAATAGGATTCAACCTTATTTCATGAAGTCATGCAAAAGAAAACTTGGTTTGTGAATTAGAAAATTTCCTTAAGTTAGACCTTTAACAATAGTATGGAAATAATTCAATCTAAAATAAACATTTTCTGAGATCATTGGATCTAAATTTTTGCGATCTGTAAATTCAAAATTTGTTGAACATTTGCAAGATAGAGATTTAAGTAATGGGTAACTATAAAAACCTGGATGATGTTGAACAAGACTATCACAATTAGGGGTAAGATCAACACATCATAGAAATTTATGGGTATTACTAGAGGCATTGTAATTGGAATGGTAAACACTTTCTTCCTTATTCACCCTTCCTCCTGATCTTTCTTGTTTTAGGACACGAGATAATTCGTTCACCCACCCATTGCAAAGCCCTACATATAAGAAATATAGTTTAAAAAATGACACTTTTTAGAAGCATCCAAATATAATAATCTAGATTTAGTCTTTTTTCCTAGTGTGCATTATTCAATCCATGCATGTATTTTTCCTTTTTATATAAATATTGCGAGAAAAAAAATATGAGGAAATTTCATTTGACATTTCCTTTTGGGCATGATGGATAAAATTCGAGGAAATATGGGAATGAAAGCACATGATAGAGTTAATGGCTTAAGATTCATGCAACCATGAGCAGTTAACCTCCTCCCCTTGATAAAATTAATTTACAGTAAGAGGCTTTTGGATTGGAATTGACAATAATTACACATTACTGAAATGTACAATGATTTTTTTGTGTCCAAATCATGCATGATTCATTATAATGTGCATGGAGACACAGAATCAGGGCATATATTTCTAGATTCATTCCAATAGATGCCCTTCACGGAAAGGGCATCGAGCATACCAGAAAGGCGATGAAGCAGAAGGCTTCCAAAATGATTTCTTTGCCAACAGTCGTGGCAGATGCATATGTCTATCTGAGGAAGCAAGTTTTTCTTTATTTGCATTCTAATCAAGGTTTCCATGAATATTTTGCAAAAACTAACAATATGCATCTAGTATCCGTCGTACTTAAGTGAGGGGATGAACTGTCGTGGAAGAAGTGTCATCCACAAGCGAAATCTCCTCGATCCTAGAAACTACCATTTATATGCCCAGGAGGCATGAAATATGTAGTAGTTGTTGTTTTAAAAATCTTCCCATTGATATGTCTGATGCCCTGGAGGGAAGTGCCGTCCACAAGCGCAATATCCTCAATCCTAGAAACTACCATTGATATGCCCATGAGGCATGAAACTATAGTAGTTTTTATTTTAAAAATCCAGCCATTGATATGCCCGATGACCAGGAGGCATGAAATATATAGTAGTTCTTGTTTTAAAAATACCGCCATTGATATGCTCCATGCCTGGGAGGCATGGAATATATGTAGTAGTTCTTGTTTTAAAAATATTGATCTAGATTCCTTAAAGTAGGATTTCAATCTTATAAGGTGGTGTCCATTGCTGAGGATGAAATGAAAGAGAAAAAAGGAGCTAGTGGGAGATGCACTCCCACCCTATGATGGGAGGCGCCCACAAAATGCTTGCAAATGTTGGAGCCATCAATGCCACAACTCAATATGAATATAGTTTCCACGAGCCCTTAATACATGTAAATGGTGATAGAACATAAATAATGGTCCTAATCTTTGAACAAATAAAGGGCCATGCCCATGGAAATAATGTAGTGTTGATGAATTTTAAAAGTATATATAAATAATAAATGTAAAATGAAATAGATTGAGAGTATATAAATTTGAAGAGGACAAGAGAGAATTTCACTTTAAACACATATTTTACCTTCGTGTTTCCATAAAATATACCATAAAAGAGGTTAAATCATTCATCTCGAACCTAAAAAAAAAAAAAATAGAGCAATACACACAATGGATTAATTAATAACGATGCAATAAGAATAAAATAAATCAAGCGTGAAAGTGAAAATAATTATCTAGGAATTATATAAATGAACTAATATTATGCATTGGTTTACTTAGGTTAATTTTCTAGAATCCTTAAAAAATCCCCAACAATCTATGGATTCATGTAGCATGTTTTGAAATTTCTTGTGGATTTTGTTGATGATGGATTCTAATTTCCTTCCAAAGAAACGCTGGTATTCCAAATATCATTTTAATTTTGGATTATCAAAATTTTTGAGATCACAAAGTATGGTAATGTTGTAAAGCTACACAATGATTAGGTTGGATTATTTTCATAGGGGCTAGATATATATATTTGATGGAAGAAGATCATAATCAATGTGATGAAAATTAGCCATGGGGACCAAATCTAAAATATGCGTCTTAAACATGATCAACTTGATCAAAGATCAAAATTTGAAGTTGTGAGGACTACGAAAAGCCAATTGATTTCAATTATTTTCCTTTATCTTGTATGGGTGATGAACCAATAAATGTCAAAGAGAATATTAATGGTGAAGAGACACCTCACTAAATGAAGAATATGGGGGAAGTAATGAATACCTTCGAATGGAAACATGCTTGGTATCTGTAGGATTTTTCAAAAGTAACGAAGGCCTGTACAAAAAAATGGGCGTTCAAGGAGATGCATAATATTCATGGCTATGTGGAGCAATATATGATTTGAAATTGGAAGAGAACTTCTCCTTCCTAAAAACTGACCATCCTCCAACACTTTGCAAGTAAACAAATGGGTCTTATGTAAACAAATTTTATGGCCTCTAGAAGGATAATGAGTTATTTTTCATATCAAATTTAAACAAGCAACATATCCACATGTAACTCATAAAGGCAGACAAGAAGAGAGACAAAAAAAAATTGGTGATGGAGTTGACCCCTCCTAGGCTACATCTTCAGGCCTACTAACAAAACTAGAGTGCTCCATAGATTCTAGAGATTAAAGAGTAGATGAAATGTGTTGAAAAAATGAGTGGCTTGTTTTCCCTTCAAGGAAACATTCTCCTGCAAAGAAATCTCACTCTAAAAAGCATGACCACCTACAATTAACATGAAAATGTCTCTCACATCAAGGCCTTGTACACCATCTGAAAATGAGCATAACATGTACAACAATTCCATATTGAAGTACTAAAAGAGAGTTTTCCTCAAAAATACATAATGATAAAAGTCAAATAAAAGTTGCACCATATAAGTCACAACTGCTGCACATAACATACGAAGGCTAGAAAACCGCTACAAGGTCCTCTCCATGCTAATAAATCCTTCAAAACTGATCCAAACCATTAATTGTCCTTGGAACTCATAGATGTAAACCTGCAAAAATTCCTTCCAGAAGTGCTCGAATAAGAAAACATAGGCTTCCAGTAGATTTAGAATGTCCAAAAACCCCTACCTAGGCTCTTCTTGGGCTCAAAAAGACAAAAAAACTAGTCAATTTATGGCTCTCCCAAGTTTCTTTTGCTATTCTTCCTCCAAATTGGCTGAACCTGCAAGCCGAGCGACAAATCGACCCTTTAAACCATTCAAGAGGAAAAAAAAATTCCCACATCTAGTTCATTTTTTCGCCTAGTTAGTTTTCCCAATAACCCCGTAGGTGCAAAAATAAGGACACGTGGCGCACCATATTTAGGCTAGGGGATGGGGCCAATGGTCTGCCTTGACCGACCTTGGTGCCTTTTCTGTTAGCTCATGGTCCCATGTGGTGATGTGGCTGGGGGTTAGGGCTAACTGCTCGTTGTCGTCGTGCTAGCTACCGAATCTTTAGTTAGTAGTTATGCGTTGATATCGTGACCTAGATCCAGGCCTCAAACTATGTCCCCATGAGATTAGCCCTTTATATTTCCCCCTGTGGTTACATGCAGCGTCATGGGACTGGGATAGGGCCTACAACCCCACCCCACTCCACCAAACGCCTCTCTGGTATTTTCTCGATCCTATGGGCTGTGAACATGACTAGGAGATGGGGCTGGTACATGCTCCTTTGCTTTGTCCATCTTCGCGATAGGTTATGTGGGTGCGATACGACCAGGGGTCGAGGTTCACCACTCAACCCCTCCTCCCAATGTGCCCATACATTCCATTCAAATATAAGTGGCATACATTATGGTTGAGAACCACCCATAGGCAAGATGGTAAGGCTTTGGAGTTTGTTGTGGCAGGTCGCTGGTTCGATTCCCGCCAAGGCCTTCCAACCCTTAACAATTTTGTATCCAATGTGGAGGTGCCATGCGACAACCTCTGGTTGGACCACATGGAAACTTCCCACTAGGCCACCAAAATATAGTGCAACCAAAAAAATTCGGCCAACTCACACTTCAGTGTCAAAATTGCAATTTTTCATTTCCAGAGTGACATAATTAAATATTACTAACATAAATGACTGATTCATATACTTCTTGTACTTATTATTTGGTCATATTTTTATTCTTGGACTATAGTATCCATTTGCGTTAATCATTATTGATTTTGTCACTTATTATCTATTCATATAGTTTAGTCTTGGACTAAATTAGTCATTTTAGTTAGTCGCTTTTAGTTTGGTCACTTAATATCTAGTCATATATTTTATCCCTAAACTAAAATAGTTGTTTAAGTTAGTAATTTTTAGTTCGGTCACTTAAAATAACTCAAATTTAGTAGTAATTCACTTGAAATAATTGCGGTGACTAAATTTTTTAGTCACCTAGTCACTAATTTCATCATTTTCTACTAGTGTGACCAGGGAAATCTATTTGAGTGGGACTAATATGGAATAAATATTTTAGCCTCTATAGGTACCATCGGGCTTACTTACTAACCATAAACCCAAGGAACTATGTGCACATGCACCCGATGCCACCCTCCCTACCATAGATCAACACAAAGTGTCGAACCGATGTCTTTTTAGGAAATTCTTCACTCACGAAGCCTCAACACACCTTGATCCAACAAATCAAGGACAACCAATCTCTCCCAATCAAACTAATTGGTAACCAACATGTTATCAAAACCTTTGAGAGATTCACCAATAAAAACACAACCCCAATCAGAAATACATATTCAAGTATATAATGAAATCAAACCTACAGGGTTTCGATTTTGTTCTTCAGTTAATTTCAGTAGGACTATGAATTGAATATTTGAAAGAAGATTCCTCATACACTTTTATTTCCTACTTTTCATGTAGCAACATATTATTCAATCAGATCCTGCTTTCCTTCTTATAGTAGTACCAAAGAATTCTCTAATCATGACTATGATTCTTACTCATGATCTTCACTAAGACTTACAATTGTTAGTCCTGGTCTAGTGCATGACACATAAATTAGAGAACCATAACCATTTCTTCTTTTATTGAGGATCCCTCTTAATCTAGGGAGATCAACTTCTTCCTTTAGGTGTTGGAGAATATTTCATGGCTTACATCCTTATCATCATACTTATTAGCTTCTCATCTTTATGATGTACCTGCAAAACATTATATAGCAAGTACAACCAAAACTATAGAAGCATAAAGTTAGCCATATCAGAGTCATGGAAGCATTTTCAACTTTATACATATTAGATACCCAAAAAAGAGACATATACTCTTCAACATTTTGCTAGGGAATTTTATCATAAACCATAGACTACTTCATAATGTATTTCATTCTTAACTAGAGTTTCAATGTTTCTTCCAAGGTATAACATACCTTACTATAACATATAACAAACCCTAGTTGTAGACATGTTAGACTTTATCATGTTATAATTTCCACTAGGGATTCATACAAATCCTAGATTTCATACAAAAGAGTCAATCAAGATTAATCACAACTCAAACATTATCATGACCAGCTTTCACTAGGGTTAGTTGCAGACACTAGATTTTCAATCAATTATCAAAACATATCATGAAGAGCTTCTACTAGGGTTTGAGGTAAACCCTAGATTTTCCATCTATAAATTCTCAACACACATTATATAGATTTAGATGAATACACATAGTACAGAAATTAATCATTACTAGAATTTAGTATAAACCCTATAATTTTCAATCATCATCTTATAACTTTAAAACTTTCACTAAGGCTTGATTCCAAACCCTAGATTCTTAGCACAAGTAGAAATTAAGTTAACACGCATATCTAGGAGATCGCCATTATAAGCATATCATGCGTTAGTCATCATTAATACATTAGACACATATTTTCCTAGACTAGGCTAGGGATTCAATCAAGAGAACATATACCTAGGATTTCATTCCTAGGACTTTCCATAATAAGGATTATACCTGTAGACCTAACCGAAACCTAGGTTTTTGGTTCATTGTTAAAGAAAACCCTTATTATATCAAACTTTAGAGGTTTGATATTTAGAAAAACATCATTTCAACCCTCATAATTTAGAGCTTTTGTGTTCTTATCAAAATCTCAAACATGACATTACCAATATTTATTAAACATTATAGCTATTTCTTCATTAATATCCCTAATTAGGTTTAGGGTTTCACACATCATCAATATAACGTTAGGTCATGGTTTTCCTGATAATCAGGGTTCTTTTCATGCAGATAGTTAGAGTTGTATATAGTGGTAGATTCATCAAATGATGAATCACCCAAAACAAGAATCTTTCAAGATTCAAGAGAGCTAAGCACAAAAAATGTTGGTAGTGCATAAAAGTATTTACCAAAGATATTTAACAAAGCTTTGTAATTTAAGACATACCTTTGTTTCATGACAAACCTTCTTGTGATGCCTTCATCCATACTCCTTGATCTTTTGGCAAGTCCTTTTGAAGAGTAAGTTGTGGTCTGTAATACACACTCTCAAGCAAAACGATGATACCAAGATCATCACTTAATTTCTCAAGTTAGATAATTTATATAATCATGAAAGATGGAATTATAATATATCTAGGATCAATTTGATTTGATAATAAGACATTTAATTTTATATCTAGACTTCTTTGTAAAACCTAAGAATCATATGTGCTATCTAAAGGTCACAATTTAAACTAGCTATATAAATCTGGAAAGATACATAGCTTGTAGCTACATATATTTGATTGGACTTGATTTAATAATTACTTGATTTCCTTTAGAATTTTTAATTCTTATGTGGAGATGCATTCGTCCTTTGGCACTGAGACTATGATAGATTTTACCAAGACTAGCCCATACTTTATTGTGATATAGATCTTTGACTATGAGATATTATAGTGGGAGAACAATATGAATGTTGTAGTATACCACTGCATTGAGACTTCTTGTAGCATTATAAATTCTATTGCTTTATCACTGTTGTTTTACCGAAGTGGCACCCTTATTCTCATGGTACATATTGCATCGAGTTAGGCCAAGATTGTAGTGGTGTTATCAAAAGACAAGACTGTGGTGTCTTCAAAGGCCGAGATTGTGATGATATCATTGAATCAATTTTGATCCTCAGTACTGTGATTTTATTTCTATACTGGCCAAGACATGTCATGATAATTCCTATCTCATATGCCTGTCCTTAATGGTGGTAACACCGGTATTGTTGAATCCCTGAACCTTGATCCAAACTTGATTGTGATTTATATGAACTACAATGGCACTATAATAAAGAGACTTTCTCTAAATCTAAACACTGTGATATGCAAGGATATTAGAGTTATCTCTTGTAGCCTTTCTATGCGGTAGTAGCAGCAAGGAATTGTATCTTATAACAACAATGAGATATTTTCACCAAACTTGATTTCATTGAGACATTCAAATCTACAATCCTAGTTCCATTAGATCTTTCCCATCATCAGACTATCTTTGATCATGACCATATCTATGAAACCATGATAGAAAAATGACAATGAATAGTTTCTATTATGATGACATTATCTTGTGATGTTTGGTTATTATTTTTTTTTCTTTATTTTATAATCAAGAGTAATTCCAATAAACAAATACAAGAAAACACAAGTTGTAGGAAAATGCTAGGGAAAAACCCCACCCTTTTGGGAAAACCCAGTCAAAATTATTCCTTCAATAGTTTCAAGATGAGACGACCAAGACCCTTAGACTACAGGCTTACTCCATCAAGTCATCCATTCATTTTGTTAGCACCGAAATGCCATCCTTCTTCCTAAACTTCAATATGATCACCATAGTAGTAGTTATGAGTTTTGCATCACTAAATAACACCGAGGTATCATGTCTTGGGATAACATCAAGCACATAGGAATATAGTACCAAGAATAGAGACATCATCATGTTATTGTACATAGGATTCCATCATAGAGCCACTGTATCACGAGTTCCTATCACGGAGCCACTGTCACTGTCATATCATTGAGCATAATATCACAAACCATTATATCATATTCATGGCACTGAGTATCAAGTGTGAGATAAAAAAATCAAAACACAAAGTTTCATATTTAATTCAAATAGCACCAAATCCAATGTATCACACAACATTATCATCCTGAGGTAACACCGAGACTGTAACATCATCCTGAGGTAGCACCGAGACTGTAACACTGTAATGTAATCTAAAAATTTCAGAGATGATCTGAAATTCATGTGGTTGGTTAATTCAAAAGAATAGCTTAGTATTTATAGTTGTTTCCCCATAGTAAATTATCCAACATGCTAGAGTGAAGAGGTGTTTCCTATTTTGAGCTAACTTGAAGATTGTTTGAGGCCGACTTGAGGAGGTTGCTTTGATGGCTTGTATCATTTGACTTGAGTGTTGTTATTTTAAATAGATATTTGTTGAAGACTGAGGATGATGATCTTGAATAAGATGACTTTATGGAGGAGCATTTTGAACAATAAATAAGAAACCTAATATTACATGATTTAAAATCCCAATATGGATTAATTTAAATCTATAATGACTAACCTAGAAGTCCACAATTGGGACTTTAAACTAAATATGACCCAAGCATGTAACCCATGCTTTATTAATTCATTTAACAATAATAAATTCTTTTGAAAAATAAAATAATAATGAAGACCAAGCCTAGTTACATTATCCAACATTCTTCATCCTCCAAACATGTGGAATCAAAAGACTACTAACCTTTTGCGTTGCGGGCTTGCCCCTTTTTCTTCCTTGGGGGTTTTTTGGCTCGTGTACAAGAATCATGTAGTTGACCTGTTTGAAAGCATGTGAAACATATGAACACTTTTGTTTTTCATTATATACTTTAGATCCATTGAAACGTTCCATTTTTCAGCATTATGAAATCAAGTAGACCTTTGCTCAGGTCTATTTTGGCACATATTCAAGAAAAAGCAAGTAGCCCTTATTAAATTATCTCATTATCTTACTTTTAAAAAATTCCACAGTATTCCCAATGCCATCTAGAAAATTGTGATGCCAAAAAGGGAAAGGTATTTGTAATACACACCCATACTAACATCTTTGTGATTACCATTTTTATGGGGTCGGATTCTAAAAACCATGGATCTATGAAAAATCCCGCTCTTACCCAAAACTAGGGTCCCTTATAGCAGATATAGATGTCACATGTTTTGGTCCAGGTTATGAAAATCCATTGATGCAAGGCATATGTTTTTGGCCAAAACCCATTGAATATACATATGATAACCCTTGAATGAAGGAAAGAAAAAAAATGGTTTACCTATTGGTATTTAATGTCCAAGGAAGGCATATCATCCACCTTCTCCACAATGTATGGCCCTAGGATGGAGGATGGTTGTTCCATTTGAACTGGCCCCTTTCCACATGTTTCTTCCTTATATGATGATGAAGTGATACATAATATACATATGAATTTTCAACTAATCCTAAATTTCAAGTTAGCATTAATCTGAAACATTAAATGTTTTAGATGTTTTCATATTCAATTTTCATTTTCATTACATTAGATTTGTACATTAATTTCGATGTGTCAGTGGTTTTAGACACCTCTTGCCATATTTTTCCACCACTTCACCACCTCTGCCCACCTGCCAGCTTGTATTCACCACCTCTTCCCACCTGCCAGTTCGTATTCACCACCTCTCCTCACCCATCAATTATTCTTCCTCTTATTCATATCTATTCCTGACCAACATCAATCAAGTTGTTGATCCTTTAACCTAGCTAGGTCGAGCAAGCATTCTCTCTCAGAGGGAAAAAAAAATAATTCAGAACTAATCTACATTCACTAGTAGGTTTGGGAATACATATTAGGGTAGCAACATGATATTGGTTCAAAAATACCTGATAAGGAGTTCTAGTTTGAAGACACCATAGTTCTGATTTGAAGACACAATTCTTTTTGTCAGGTCTCCAAAAGGATCCTTTCCTTTAGACTAGTTTGCCTCTTCATCACACCCTTCTTTTGGCCAAAAATGGGGAAGCAAGAGATCAGGGAAGTAAGAGGAAGAAGTTCAACAAAAAAATTTTGGGAAGTAGGAGGAAGAAGTTAAACAAAAAAATTGCGGCTGGAGAAAATTTGGACATTGAATATACTCTAGAAGATGCAAATTATTCACATGATGAAAAAGAAGACATGTTAGTGACATATGTTATTTAAACTAGAAAAAATGAGACAATTGATGATCCCCTCCCCTATACTACAAAGAAGAAAGGAAAGCAAAATTTTTTATAAGAAACAGAGATAGAAAGAAAGATGGGGATTAATAATAAAATGTATAAAAGTGGCAAGAGAGATAGTGTTATCTCACTTACTGTTTTTTGTTGAACATTCTATCTGTTCATGCTATTCCTTTGCTTCTTTCCAACTATTTCTCACAAATGTTGTTATTCATGGCCAAAGTATTATTACTCCCAACAACAAAATGGGGAATATCTAGAATTGGGATTAGAAGCATCTTAGTTGGTTCAGGAATCACTAAGACAAAAAAGTAAGTTATTTTCAAAAATCAACCTATAGTGGAATGCCTCAATCACGTTAAGGAACCCTATTCCTTGCAAGGATAAATACTCCACAGTTACTGACGGTGAAGTAGTACCATGAGGTAAAAGTGAAGAGGAGAGTGAAATAGAACATGAAACCCCCTCCCACCCCCTCCCCAACGAAGCAGTAGGAGGAGGGAGAATTGGCAAAGCTAGAATTAAATGCAATGATAGAAGTATTGAATCAATGAAGATATAAAAGGAAAAGGTTTCACGTGATAGAACAAGAACATAAGTAGCAGATAAAGTAGTAGAGCATGTTTCTATAGAACAATTAGATCTCCTCCATATAAGGAAAATGAACCTCCTCCTCCCAATAATACCTTGCACTGTGGTGGTCATAAAAGTCCCGCACACAAAATCCTAAGGGATTTGGGGGTGTTGTCAGGTCAGTCTTCCTTCCCATTAACCGTGTTTATTTTAACCAGATACATGACCTCTAGAGTCCATATGGAATTCGAGCAAAGTGTACCCTTTTACATTTTTCCCTCACCATACCCCTTTGATCCAGTCAATCCCTTTAAGTAGTCTATTTTTCTAGCTTGTGATGTGAAATCCTATCTAATGTAACGAGACAAGCACGTCATTATTTGTTCTTAGTGAGTTTTTAGTAAATAGATAGTAAGAAAGGTAGTAATGAACATATTGGGTAGTCATAGTTAAGGCCATTGGCAAGGCATGTTATTGTGCTTTTCTTGACTGCCATTCAAATCAAGGATCACATTTTCTTATTTGTACATGTATTTGTTGCAAGTATATGGTCTATCCACCCCTGCTTATACCACTCCTACACCTCAAACACAATCTACTATGGGAATCATGTGTCATACATGCAAGTGGGACACACATATGACAGTCTACATGGTGATTATGGCGACAAATAAAATGGGGCCTGCATAGATTTTAGACTTAGTTAAAATATAGGTGGGGTGAAGCGAATACTTGAGAAACGGGTCATAGCATATTCTTAGAGAATAGCTAAAAATATGGTGGATCTCACATAGCTATGATACCCTAAGAGAATACAAAAACGACGTTTCCATCTGAACTCAAGGTTGCTTGAAATATGATCTATTGAGCACAATTAGTGTTTTCGATTTATGGATCATCTATACCTACCCTTAAAGTGGATCATTTTTAGGTCCCTATATTACTAGTATAGTCTCTTATTGTTGTTATTGTAACCCACTTATTGTTATTTTTGTACCCCTGTAACCCCAATATTGTTATTATTGTGCCCTTACATTATTATGGTTAGGTCGGCTAGGATTATATTGTGACCCCATGGACTCCTATATATAGAAGAAGGTTTTGTCATTTGTATCATCCAAGAATTTTTCATTTATGTAATTTACTGGAGGTTTCCCCCTCAAAGTGGCTTATTTATAAGGTGATGATCTCTCTTTTCTTCAATTTTTGGAGCTGTTTTCATAACATTTGGTATCAGAGCTTTGGATTCTAGGGTTTCGCTACTCCAAACATGTCATTGTGGAATTTTTTCTATAAAAATTTTTTCTACGAAGGTTAAAAAGCTGAAATATATATAGAGAGAAGTCAAAATCCTAAGGAACATCATGTAAAAATTTTATATTTTGTTTCACAATATTTTCAGAGATATGATTTGTGGAAGTTAGGGATTTTTCAGACTCCTGAATTTCACCTAAACAGACCATCGTGTAATTTTTGCTATAAATTTGTTTCTACAAAGGTTCAAAACCTAAAAGGTTTACAAAGCACAGCTAAAACCCTAAATCACTTCCTGTAAAAATTTCATGTCTTAGTTTGCAACATTTTCAGAGATATGATCTGTGGAAGTTAGGGGTTTTTCAAGCTCCCGAATTTCATCTCAAAGAGGTGACCGTGGGAAAATCATCATAAATCTCTCTCTGAGCATTGGATTGGAATTCTATAAAAAGTGGCCACAAGTACATAGTCTATAGTTTCATGTGTATCAATTTCAGATCCAAAGGAGGAAATAATTACACGTGGATCATTGTACAAGTTCACTCTACTGAAACAATCCATAATTAGGTCATTGTGGGAGATTAGGCATAACTTTGGCTTGAAGAATCCAAATCAGGTCAAACCTATGGCATTCAAAAGAAGATTCAAAGGGCTACTATAGGGCCAAATTTTAGATATTGAAGATCTGAAATCAAAGATATAATTCAGTTTAAATATCGAGCTCCTAAAAAGCAAGAAAAAGGTGTGTATTTTATTTTATTTTCGAATTCCATAAGTCTTCTATGAAAAATCAGTTTGAAGTGATTACAAGGGAATATTGAAGCATATATATCAGTATTGGGTTCAAAAATTCCACCTAAAAATAATTCAACACCCATTAAGCCTTTAGAAGGCTCTACTATGACTCATGAAGAGGAAGAACCAAAACATGACATATCAAAATTACAAGAGCAAGTGCACCAAATTTCGCTCTCGCAAAGAGCAACAAAAAATGAAATGGAATTTTTGAAGAAATGCGTGGAAGCTAAGATGGATGGTTTGAAGAAAGGCGTGGAAGCTAAGATGGATGGTTTGAAGAATAACATGGAAGCTAAGATGGATGGCGTGGAAGCTGGCATGGAAGTTAAGATGGATGGCATGGAAGCTAAGATGTATGACATGGAAGCTAAGATCGATGAAAAAATGAAAGAAAACATGGAAGACATGAAGAATGATCTAAATGCATACATGGAAAGTTTGATGACAAGGTTAATACAAGAAATGATTCTTAATGGCGGAAAGATAGTAGAGGAAACTCATGATTAGAACAAAATAAATGTTAATCGTGATTTCATAAACTCTAATCTTAGATTGAAAAACCACCATATTCCAAAGATGGATATGAGGAATTTTGATGGCAGGGATCTTGTAACATGGATACTACAGATGGAGCAATATTTTGATCTCAATAATGTGCAAAACACACAAAAGGTACACATTGCAACTTTACATTTAGAACAAAATACATTTGTATGGTATTTATGGCCTTGTTCCCGTAAAATAATTTTCACTTGGTCAATTTTTATGGAGGAAATGATAGCACATTATGAGGATACAAAGAGCAACACCTTCTTTACCCAATTGATAAATCTCAAACAAAAGGGTTTAGTGGTGTAGCATATTGAGGACTTCCAAAAATTGAATATAAGCGTACTTGATATTCCAAAGGAACACATGATTGATGTTTTCATAGGGACTTTAAAGGATAACATCCAACATGAATTTCGCATTTGGGAGCCTGATTCATTGTAGAATGCATTCAAGTTGGCAAGAAAAATTGAAGGTAAAATTATGGTGACAAGAAAGCCTACCACTCACATCTATAAATATGGAAGTGTTGCTACTCCTTTACTTCCACAACCTACAAGGTTGACACCAAAAAAATTGGAAGAAAAAAGAGCAAAAGGGCTTTGCTATAGTTGTGATAGAAAATACACTAAAGGTCATAAGTGTGCTGAGAAGAAATTATTTTACATAGATTCTGAAGAGGAGGAAGAAAATGAACAAGAAACTTCAAAGAAAGAGGATATACACGAGAACCAACCCTAGAAGAAGATGAAATGAGTACGTAGTATTGTATAATGCATTGGCAGGAATTACCACTCCTCAAACTCTCAATATAGAAGGACATATCAAGAAGAAAAAGGTAATAGTGTTGATTGATTTAGGTAGTACCCATAATTTTATTCATTGTAAGGTAGCCAAGGAATTGAATTTTTTCCTATACCTAGCACCAGAATGTCAAGTGATGGTTTCAAATGGAGGAACTATAAATTGCTCTAGAAAATGCCATAATATCAAGCTAACCATGGGGGAATATGTATTGAATAGTCCAATGCTTTCCATTCCAGTGGGAGGTGTTGATGTTGTACTAGGAGTACAATGGTTACAATCTTTGGGGACGGTAGATTTTAATTTTCAAGAACGTTTCTTGAATTTTTTTTTCAGAAGGAAAGGAAATCTAATTAAGGGGTATCGGAGGGAAGCCAGGAAAGATAATAAGCTCTAATGTCATGACAAAGCTTCTTAATAAAGAACAATGAGGCGTAATTGCACAATTATGCTCACTAGAAGTTCCAACATCAAAGTCATCTATTTCTTTAGATCTCAAAAATGTTTTGGACAATCATTCCAAGGTGCTTGAAACTCCCAAATGACTCCCACCTATTCGTGATCATGATCATAGGCCTTACAGATATCCTTATGTCCAAAAGAGTGAAGTTGAACATATGATTGCAGAAATATTAAAGGTTGGTATAATTCAACCTAGTCAAAGTTATTTCTATGCTCCAGTAGTATTGGTGCACAAGAAGGAGGGATCATGGTGTATGTATCCGCATTATAGGGAGCTCAATAAGCTCACTATTAAAGATAAATTTCCCATTCCTTTAATTGATGAATTATTGGATGAATTACATGGAGCAATTTATTTTACCAAGTTGGATCTTCGTTCAGGATATCATCAAATTATAATGAAGACTGAAGATATTCTGAAAATGTCATTTCGAACTCATGAGGGTCATTATGAATTTTTAGTCATGCCTTTTGGCCTTACTAATGCACCTTCTACATTTCAAGGGTTGATGAATTCCATTTTCAAACCCTTCCTTAGAAAATGTGTGCCAGTATTTTTTGATGACATACTAATCTACAATAGGTCTTGGAAGGATCATGTTCAACATGTTGACAGGGTGCTCAAACTATTGGAGGAGAAACAATTATATGAAAAAACATCTAAATGTTTCTTTGGAGTACAAGAGGTGGAATATCTGGGTCATATTGTATCTCAAGAGGGTGTTAAGGTAGACCCTAACAAAATTAAAGTCACTAAGGAATGGAAATTCCCCACAACCATAAAGAAGTTGTGAGGATTTCTCGGGATAATAGGGTATTACAACAATTTTGTTAAGAATTATGGGAGAATAAAAGCACCTCTAACAACATTATTTAAGAATAATGCATTTTCATGGACTCCTAAAGCAACTAAGGCCTTTGAACATCTTAAAGAGGCAATGTGCCTAGCACCAGTCTTAGCTACGCCATACTTCACAAAAACCTTTATTGTGGAATGTGATGCCTCAGGAAATCGAATTGGTGTTTTTTTATGCAAGAAGGAAGACCCATTGCTTTTGAAAGTCGTCCAATCAAAGGAAAGTATTTTCAAAAATCTATTTATGAGAATAAAATGTTGGAAATACTACATGCACTAAATAAATGGAGACCTTACCTAATGGGAAGACACTCAAGGTAAAAACTGATCATAATAGCCTTAAACACTTTTTGGAACAAAGACTATATTCAGAAGAGCAGAAAAATGGGTCACAAAGATGTTGGGTTATATCTTTGAAATCATCTACAAAAAAGGGAAGTTAAATGTTGTTGTAGATGCACTCTCAAGAAAGGATGAAGAGGTGGAAGCATTGCTTTGTGCCATTTCTATTATCCAACCAGATTGGATAACCGAAGCATGGGAAGAATGGAAGAAGGACAAAGAAGTGTGGACAATCATTCAAAAATTGAAACAAGATCCTAGTAAATCTAATAGAGTTAGTTGGAAAAGTTATTCCTTATGGTACAAATATCGCTTATAAATTTGCAAGAATTCCCAGCTAAAACAAAATATTCTTTTGGAATTTCACATTTCTCCTTTAGGACACAAGATTTTTAAAAAATTACCACAGGGTGAAGAAATAATTTTTTTGGGATGGCCTTAAATCTGATATTCAAAAGTTTGTGGCAGAATGTTTGGTTTTCCAGCAAAAAAAAGTTGAGACAATTAAGACCTCGGGTCTTCTACAGCCTCTATCCATTCCAAGTCAATGTTGGGAGGATATTTCAATGGATTTTATAACAGGTTTACCTAAGTCTGAAGGAAAGAGTGTCATCATGGTGGTAGCTGATAGACTTACCAAGTATGCCCACTTTTGTGCATATCTCATCCATTTAAAGCAAGTACAGTTGCTACTACATTTATGGAAACAATTCAAAAGCTACATGGAAACCCAAAGATTGTTGTAAGTAATAGAGATCCCATTTTTACTGGAAATTTTTGGAGGGAATTATTTTCTTGTTTGGGTACTCAACTAGCTCATAGCTCATCCTATCATCCTTAATCCGATGGTCAAACTGAGATAGTGAATAAATGTTTGGAAGGATATCTTCGTTGTTTTGTATCTGATAAGAAAACACAATGGTTCAAGTGATTACCTCTCTTTGAATGGTGGTATAACACTTCCTTCCACAATGTAGCAAAAATGACCCCATTTATGGAACTTTATGGATATCATCCACCGTCCATCACATCTTCTTTAAGAGAAAATTCTAAGGTTCAAGAAGTGGAAGATCACATCAAGCATCAACAAGAATTTCTCCAACTCTTAAAGGATAACCTAAATTTAGCACAAAATTTAATGAAATAACAGACAGATCAACATTGCAGTGAGAGAAGTTTTGTTGTAGGTTACTGGGTATTTTTACGGCTACAACCATACAAACAAATTTCCCTCAAGAAAGCTAAGAAGGATAATAAATTATGCCAAAGTACTATGGTCCTTACAAGGTGCTGCAAAATATTGGTACTATGGCATACAAATTGGAGCTTCCCGCTTCTTCACGAGTGCATCCAGTCTTCCATGTTTCATGCTTAAAGAAGGTTATAGGGGACAAAATTCCAGTTCAAAAAATATTTCCAAAACTTGATGAGGAAGTAAAAATCATATTGGAACCTAAAGCAGTCAAAGAAACAAGAACTTGACAGCTACTAAATCGATCAATTTCAAAGTATCTCATCAAATGGAAGAACTTACCCACTGAAGATTCTACACGGGAGGATGAGAATTTCATACATAAGCATCCAGAGCTACTCAAGCATTGAGGAAAACACTTCTTTGAAGGAGAGGGTCATGTTAGTTCCCTATATTACTAGTATAGTCCCTTATTGTTGTTAGTGTAACCCCCTTATTGTTATTGTACCCCTATAACCCCAATATTGTTATTATTATGGCCTTACATTATAATGGTTAGGTCATCTAGGATTATATTGTGACCCCATGGACTCCTATATATAGAAGGATATTTTTTCATTTGTATCATCCAAGAATTGTTCATTTATGTAATGTATTGGAGGTTGCCCCTCGAAGTGGATGATTTCTATTGATCTCTCTTTTCTTCTATTTCTAGAGCTGGTTTCATAACAATCATCTACACCTACCCTTAAAACACATGTCCTCTTATATGGGATAAGTGATAGTTATGGTCCTTTTCACCACATGCAAAAGTTCCTTTTTGTGGAGCTATTATCGAAGTCTTTGCAGGTATATTTCTCGAACCATAAATTGTTTCCAAGCTTGCTCATCCAATCTAGGGATGCTAAACACACATGCTTATAAAGTGGCCTACTAGCTAAGTCCACCACTTTGGTATCCATTCCATTAAATCCTTGGAGCAACTATCATCCTCCACAGTTTTGGATCAAGTTGGTTTTCCTAGGGGAATTTTGCTACTCCGTTTCATTAAATCCTAGGGGTAGAAGTTTACACTTCTTCCTATTTCCTATGGCTAGAAAAATTTCATATTTCTATGAAGGAAACAACTATGCTCATTCAATTGTTTATACTTTTTCTTATGTTTGCTTGCTTTCCCAATTTTGAATTCATTTCTCATCATTCATTTTCCTTTCCATATCCATTTTCAAAAGTCTGTATGGTTTTATTATTTCTTTCAATTTTTGGGCCTTTATAAATGGTCCGAGGTATTGCACAATACACATCACATGTGTTAATACTTATTTTTTTTTATACTGGGACAATTATCTTCTTACAAATAAAATTTATGTTGTGTTTCAGTGTATCATGGAGATGAAAAGTCAACAAAGTAACATCAATATATCATATCCTTTTTAGCGTAGATATGCATTACCTTTGGCCATGAGTAACATCTTGAATTTCATTTGATTTGGTGGATTTTTAAATGTGGTTTGATAGGTGGAGGCATGTTTTTTACTTTCAAGTGAGAATAATTTGTAGTTTTATATACTAATACTACTACATCTAAATGGGATATCAAATATTGGCATTGGATTACTTCTTTATTAGCAATTGAGTGGAATTAATGGTATCATGTTTTACAACATTAACATTTTCAAATATGCAAGTGAGTTCTCATCTGAGATAGGTTTCTGCACACTATTGTTTCTTTTCAAGATCTGGGTTTATTTTTGCATGAATTATCACCCACCAATATCTCATGCCCATGCCCTACACATAATAATATTATGGTTTCTGATAACTATAAAACAAAAGTTAACCAGAAATAATCATTTTCTACCAGATGCTACATGACAATGGTTCAAACTGGTAGTGGTATGAAAAAGGTAATAAATTAACCATATCGTACAAACTCTAGTATTTCCCCAAGAGATGGATGCATCAATTACAATAAATTCACAATAATTATGTATCTTATTTAGTTGGCGATCTCTCCACTCTTTTCTATATTGCATATGGGGTGAGGAGCAACATACAAAACACTACAAGTTTGTGTGTTCGATCCATGCAAACAATAGTTCATTCTCCACATGAGTGTTATGTCATACTTTTGTTATTTTATTTTCCTTTTAATCTCTACTCCAGTGATACATTATGAATCCCTATGATCTCATTTTATTTTTGTATGGTATTCATAGTGCACATGTATCTTTGAGAATTATTAGCATTATTCTTAATGGCATGCCAATAATGGTTATGATATGGAGCCAAGGACAACTTTAACGATTTCATTTGTTCTTCAATCTACTATCAAATAGAATATTATTGTTCAATTCCAAGGATATTGAGGTATAACATATATTGTACAATTTGAATTATTTTAGATTTAGAAGTGTATATATCTAAGAATACACAATATTAATTACTTTATCATTAAATGTATAGTATATATTATCGTTAACAATATGCTAACATATGTGCAAAACAGTGTGCATTATTTTAAGAAACTTATGTTTATCTTACAGAAGTGGATGCAATTATCATCCCTTGGATAGAAAAGGTTATCATGGCATCAAGAAATGTTGAAAAATTTGGCTTGAATCAATGAGGCTAAAATGTTTGAGTATGTCCGGGACTCATAAAATGTTTGGAAATAGAGATGGCATTTAAATTTGACATTGGGAGTACTCACTGGTTTGAGTCACTTTTTTTTATTTGAAATTCAATTTTGCATATGCCATTGCAGTATGTTAAAGAAATAACATTTAATTTATATTGAGTTGATTGACACTTTCATAAGGTTCTCATCATTTAAAGAAATAACATTAAATTTATAGGGATATTATTGATAGTATCATAAGGTTCTCATCATTTAGATTGTTCTCATAGTTTTAGTCAATTGGAGCCAAATGCATTAAACTATTTCTTTTTGGGTTGCATTATTTTTTGAGCATTTAGTTGATCTAATTTTGCTTAGTATATGGGCTATTGTAATACATATAGGACCAAGGAAACTTGTCCAAATCCACCTAGGATATTTTGAGATGATAATATGGCCTTGCCCGATTATAATTATAGGAAGGGGAGTTGGGTAGCCCTGGATAAGATGTCTTAGTTGCATAACTACTTTTCATCCCACCTTTCTTCCTAGGATATGTTGATGGAAGAAAGGTTAGGAGTCTTATAACATTAGAATTTAATTTTCTACACAATGCACACACTAAAGTGTAACTTTATAAGGTTTATTCAAGCCCTACATGTTCCCTTGGAGCCTTGGATAGGTAGTGCCTAGGTTACCTCATTAGTGCCTAGGATTAGTTTCAAAACCTCATTCTTTAGGTTAGCTAGGTTACCTTCTAAGGAAAGGTTGTGACATGGCTTTTACTTGGAATATGGGAGGGTGTGGAAGAATAGTTTCTAGTCTGTTGATAACCAAGACTAAGGTACTAAATGAAGAAATCCCGCCTTATGCTTTTCCCAAAAATCACAAATATTGGCAACTCACGAGAAGCTTTATAGTTGCATGCAGATTTGGGAAATTAAGGGATTATGAACTTAATAAAATCTGCATATTTTAAACTAAGAACACGATATGTTGTGGCTCCAATATCAACATTTGAAATAATAGGAAGCAAAATGAAATATATGCAACCCATTAGAGCTGCTACAAGTCTATAAAAATATTCCGAACTGCTAAAATTTTTGCTTCACCATATTTTATTCGTGGAAGCATGAGATAGAATTTCCAAGCAATCGTCCCATATATTCCTTGCATTGACCCCATCCTTGACAAAATTTTAAATACATAAATATAATGTATGGATGTCACATTCTATCCCTTCACTAACTTTCATGAATTTGTATCCAAATATTTGATTGAATCCTTGCAATTACCCAAATATTCATTCATTTTGTGTATTGATTAATAAATTGTTGCAGTCTGTGACTGGAAGAAATAGAACTCTGTGTTCATCGATGGATGGTTGGAAATCTCATGTTCTTTACACCAGATGAGATATGAGCTTGATTCAAACACACCTACTTTTCATTTGAAGTTCTTATTGTTATTTTTCCCATATAGGAGATCATTTCAGTCTCCCTTTTTTCTTTTCTCATGGCTATAAAATCCTATAAAGGAAAAAACTCCTTAACAAAGCAAGCGATCGAGAGCTTCTAGTGAACTAATCATGTGATAGAGGAGTTGTGCGTGCTGGAAAAATGGGCACTGGTAACTTACTGATATAAAACATTACGAAAAAGAACGAATAAATTCTATGAAAATTTTGGGTTAAATTTTATTTTTTTCAAGTAAATTTAAACATTGTTCAACTTAAATGTGTAAATTACAGATTTAAAAATTGTTCCGCTTAAATGTTTGAGAGATTATGAGAATTCCTGATCAATTTCTGTTAGGTCCCTATAATACTAGTGTATCCCCTTATTGTTGTTAGTGTATCCCCCCTTATTGTTATTGTTGTACCCCTGTAGCCCCCATATTATTATTATTGTGCCTTTACATTATTATTGTTAGGTCGGCTAGGATTATATTGTGACCCCATGGACTCCTATATATAGAAAGGAGGTTTTGTCATTTTTATCATCCAAGAATTTTTCGTTTATTTAATGTAAAGGAGGTTTCCCCCTAGAAGTGGCTTATCTCTAAGGCATTGATCTCTATTTTCTTCTATTTTTGGAGCTGTTTGGTATCAGAGATTTGGATTCTAGGGTTCGCTGCTCCAAACAGGTCATCATGGAATTTTCGCTATAACGTTTTTTCTACGAAGTTTAAAAAGCTGAAATTTTTACCACAAGAATCAAAAATCTTGACGAACTTCATGTAAAAATTTCAGATCTTGGTTCACAACATTTTCGGAGATATGATCTGTGGAAGTTAGGGTTTTTGCAGGCTCCTGAATTTCGTCTAAATGAGGTGACCTTGGGAAATTTTTCATAACTCTCTCTCTGAGCATAAGATTGGAATTCTATAAAATGCGGTCGAAATTACATAGACTATGGTTTTCTATGTATCAATTTCAGAGCCGAAGGAGGAAAAAGTGGCACGTGGCACACCGTACAAATTCGCTCTACTGAATCAATCCATAATGAGGCCATTTTGGGAGAATGGGAATAACTTTGTCTTGAAGCATCCAAATCAGGTCACACTTGTGGAATTCAAAAGAAGATTTAGAGGGATACTACATGACCAAATTTTAGATATTGAAGTTCTGAAATCACAAAGGTAATTAAGTTTCAATATCGACCTCCTAAAAATCAAGAAAAAGGTGTGTATTTGTTTTTTAAAATTGCATAAGGTTTGTTTGAAAAAGCAGTTTGAAGTGATTCCAAGGGCATATTGAAGTTTTTTTTTCAGTATTGGGTTCTATAATGCCTCAAAAAATAATTCCACTCCCATTAATCCCTCAGAAAGCTCTACTATGACACATGAAGGTGAAGAATTGCAATATGAGATATCAAAATTATGGTACCAAGTGCAACAAATTTCGATCTTACAAAGAGCAATCAAAGATGACATAGATGGTTTAAAAGAAAAAATGGAGGCTAATTTGGGTGGTTTGAAGGATCATATGAAAGCTAATATGGATGATAAAGTAGTGGAAGATCACATCGAGCATCAACAACTAGTTCTCCAACTCTCAAAGTATAACCTAACTTTGGTGCATAATCAAATGAAACAACAGGAAGATCAACATCGTAGTGAAAGAAGATTTGAAGTAGTCACAGAAAAAAGAACTCGAAAACTACTAAATCAACAATTTTAGAGTATCTCAGCAAGTGGAAGAACTTACCCATTGAAGATTCCACATGGGAGGATGAGAATTTTATACAGAAGCATCCATAAATAATCAAGCGTCGAGGGCAACACTGGTTTGAAGGAGAGTTGCATGTTAGGTCCCTATAATACTAGCACATCCCCTTAATTTTTTTAGTGTATTTGATCCAAGTGGATATTGGTGGCCACCCTCATATTCCACTTGGGTCCCCACAATTGTCTCTTTCAATTTTTCAGTTTCGGCACAACTTACTATTTTTAGCAGTTTTTCGGGTCCTCAACTTCCGGAGCCGTTTTGAGGCCCTAAACAATGTTTTTGGGAAAAATGAGAGCAACATGGGCCCATGGAACAATGTTGCTCAAATCAAAATTTGTATTCCTCAGATAGACGTTTTTAACAAGGTATGGTTCGCGTCAAACGAAGATCGTATGCCAAAGTTATGTCACCAGAAAGTTGAAACACCAATTTACCCAACTGGGGCCCATGTTTTGGCGCTTCATCTCCTAAGATTAGGGTTTTGGATGTTTAGGGTTTTCCATTGTTTCTAAATGATAAATAATCCCTCGAGCCTCATTTTAACTCAGTTCAGAGGCCTGTAGCCGCTAGATCACTTCTCAGAGATAAACTACCAATGCCCTAGCTAGTTTATTTCCATTCTGTCTGTAAGCAAATTTTAGTTCTTTGATATTAATGAAATGAAGTGTTATTTACATTTCATATTTGTATTTATGGTTACATGTGTATTTTTTTGCATTCCTGCATAAATCCGAATCAGTGGTATCAGAGCAGTTTTCTTTTTCTCAATCATTCTTTGCATGTCCCCAACAAGGTCAGGGTATAAGGAGTTAGGGCTGATCTGGTTGAACCTTTGCAAGATCAGCCTCAAAAACCCCAATGGCCGGGGGATGAAAATAAAGATGAGGGAGTAGGAGATCCTATCAAAATATTTCTCTATGAGGCCCTCGAAAAAAAAAAGGAATGTGATGATGGATAACTTTTCCCAGATCCTTCAACGACTACCCACTGGCAGCGCATCCGCATCCAATAGCCACTCTGGAGGCGCGACTCCCTTTAAGGTACAAATAAAATTTGGCATTCCCATATTTGAGGGTCAAATAGATGTAGATGTCGTAGATATATGGTTGAATCTATTAGAAGGATATTTCTCGGTTCATGACTTTTCCGACTGGGAGAAGATTATTTTTACATTCCTCAAAGCTACCCCCCATGTTAAGGACTAGTGGGAAACCTACTGTGAGAAAAAGGATGAGACAGAACCCTCTCTGTTCTCAGCCATACCCACTCGGAATTCTTTCTGAGACGCCATCAAGGAACATTACTATCCCGTGGGGAGCTATGAGGACAAGTACATACATTGGACCATGCTGCGGAAACAAAGGGATCAAGATGTGCATGAGATGACGAATCTGATCCATACCGTGCGCACAAAGTTGGGTATCAAAGATACGGAGAAAAATTTGGTGCTAAAGTATCACAGTTGATTGCACATATACATTCAGGAGCAAATGGAGTTCCTCGACATCTCCTCGCTTGGTACAACATACTAGTATGCTGCCAAGATTGAGCAGAAATTCAAACAGAAGAAGCAAGACTTTGGATCTACGAATCAAAAGAAAGGGAAAGGTGCCCCCAAACCGCAGAAAAAAGGACAAAGCCAATGCATGGTGGCCCAAGACAACCTACCAAAGCCACAAGCAGAGAACAACACCATGAAGCCAAAGAAGGACATGGGAATGTGGTGTGAGTTCCATAAGAGCTCCACTCACAAGTGAGTGTCGGGCCAAGCACTCGACGACGGCCAAGATCAGGGCTTTTGAATCAGATGAATACTCTGACTCTAAATTAGAACCTGACAAAGGGAATGACAAAGGGAAGCATATTATTGATGCGGAGCCCAATGCCACTGTTGCCATTGTGAAGATCCAGAAGGAGGAACCAGAAAATCTAAAGGAGGCAGAACATCTCCTCCACTCCTAGATGTGGGTAAAGGGTTCCCCGCTACAGTTCATTGTCAACAATGGGAGCCAAAACAACCTCATTTCAGCAAATTTCATGAAGCAGTTGGGCTTTCTGACCATAATGCACCCACAACCATACACTATCGGGTGGCTTCACGAAGGACGAGATCTCTGCGTTAGCAAGTAGTGTCGCCTTCCCTATAACATCAAGCCCTTCACGGATGAGGTATTGTGTGACATTGCTCCTATTGATGTTTCTGATGTATTATTAGGCCAACCATACTTGTGGAAGCGATAGGTTGTGTATGAGTCTCAGCTCACACTATTATTGTCACTCTAGGAAATAAGTTGTATAGGATACCATAGGTACCACCGCCTCCCACTATCTCTTTAGTTAATACAAAACAATGTAGTAAGCTCATTTCCCAAACTATGAAATTTGTTTTCCTGATGATCCGCCCCCAAGCAAAGAAGAAGACGGTGGCCATGACCTCCAAACATGGCTCCTCTACATGACAACAACAAATGGACAAGTTTGTGGAGGAGTACAGGGACATCTTCACCTCACCCACACAAGTGCCTCTGCACTGTCAGGTCAAGCACCCCATTGACCTGAACCCAGGTGCGCCGCTACCCAATGGACTGATCTATAGGCGCTCTGTTCTGGAGAACAATGAAATCAAGAGGTAGATTCAGGAGCTGCTATATAAAGGTCACATCTGGCCAAGTTCATTGCCCTATGGGAGCCCAATCTTGTTGGTACAGAAGAAGGATGGGACTTGGAGACTTTGTATTGACTATCGGGCACTAAACAAGACCTCTGTCCAGAATAGGTACCCGATCCCACAGATTGACGACCTTCTGGACCAATTCAAAGGGGAAAAATATTTCAGCAAGATTAACTTGAAGTCTGGGTATCACTAGGTACCAATTGAACCCTCTGATGTGTGGAAGACTGCCTTCAAAGCCAAGGAGGGCCTTTTCAAATGGCTCGTCATGCCTTTCGGGTTGACAAATGCTCCCACAACCTTCATTAGGTTGATGGATGATATCTTGCATCCATTCACCAACTCATTTGTAGTGGTGTACTTGGATGAAATTATGATCTTTAGCCAGACTTGGGAAGAGCACCCCCACCACATTCGAGAAGTCCTCTAAACACTACGACAACACAATTTGTGTGCCAATTTGGAGAAGTGCACTTTTGGCATGACCCAGGTTCAATATCTAGGATACATTATTGATGAAAGGGGGGTGCATGTGGATCCAACCAAGATCCAAGTCCTTCGGTATTGGCTAGCCCCAACCACTCTAACAGAGCTTCACAGCTTTTTGGGTCTTGCTATTTTCTACTGTAGGTTTGTGTTGGGATTCTCTCAATTCACTTGGCCCTTGAGTCAAGTCGCCAAGGGATAAGCGAAAGAAATTTTCTTTTGGTTAGAATCTCAATAGAAGGCGTTCATGGAATTGAAACATCACCTTTGTTCCGCCCCAATTCTCACATTACCAGACTTGCAAAAACCATTTGAGATCAAGATAGATGCCTCTAAATATGCTATTGGGGCAGTTATTACTCAACATGGGCATCCAATGGCATATCACAATGAGACATTGTCCGACACAGTTCGCAACTATCCTACTTATGAAAAAGAAATGTTTTCCATTGTGCAGGCTTGTCAACAATGGAAGAATTACATCTTGGGGAAGGAAAAAATCATCCACATAGACCACCAAACCCTGTAGTTCATATAGACACAAGGGAAGTTGCAGAATGATTGCCATCAGAAGTGGTCCACATATATGCAACAATTTCATTTGAACATCAAGTACAAGAAGGGTAGCACCAATAATGTTGCAGACTGCCTCAGCCGACCACTGATCATGGCCATAACCATTGTTCTCAACTCTTGTGGGCACGAGACTTCTGATTGGCTGCTTCTCTACAAGAGCGATCCAGAATTCGGCCACACATACAAGTCACTCTTGGGGGTTACGCAAGTTCCAAATTTTCACCTCCAAGATGCATTGTTATGTCACCTGGGACACCTTTGTATTCTTGCAAGTGAGCGTGCCAAGATGATATGGGAAGCACACTACAGTCGAGTCACTGGGAATTTTGGGGTCAAGAAAACAATGGCAGTACTGCAAAATTATTTTTGTTGGCCGAACCTTTGACAGGATGTCGGGAAGTACATCAGATCTTGCATTGCTTGCGCCATTTCCAAACCGACCATCAAGAAACAAGGCCTTTATACTCTGCTACCTACCCGTAGTCGACCTTGGGAATCCATCTCGATGGATTACATGTTGGGCCTTCCTTCTAATAAGCATGGAAATGACTGTGTTTTCGTGGTCGTCGACAAATTATCGAAGATGGCCATTATGGGGACCTGCAAGAAGAATATCACAGCAGAAGCCACTGCTAAACTCTTATTTGAACGAGTGTGGGTGCACTTTGGGATCCCACATTCTATCATATTAGATCATGAAAACAAGTTCCTCAACACATTTTGGGCCAGCCTCTGGTCAATGTTGAACACCAAGCTCACCAAGTCCACAAATTTCCATCCCCAAACTCATGGCCAAACAGAGGTCGTCAACAGGATGATTGTACACATTTTGCGCATGTACAATTCAAAGAATCCACGCACATGGGATGAAAGCCTCCCCTATGTACAACACAGTTATAACCAAACTCTTCACAACTCAACCAACCATAGCCCCTTTCAGGTGGGCTTGGAATTCTAACCACTATGTCCCATTGACGTAACCATATCATTTGCTGCTACTTAGGTCGATTCGGCTCATGTCCAGTCTGAAGCTGACAAAGCGAAAAACTTCATCAAGCGCATTCAACAAATCTACCCATAGGTTCATGACATATTGGACAGAGCCAATGCTAAGTACAAGAAATGAAATGATCAACATCGAGTGCCACACAACTTCCAAATGGGCGACAAAGTGTGGCTACATTTGCAGAAGAAGCACCTCACTGAACCCCACTGTAAGCTTCGCCTGCTCCGATATGGGCCATACACCATCACCAAGGTTGTAAGGAACAATGCCTTCGAGCTCAGTATTCCACCATTCCTTGGTCTACACCCAGTATTCAATGTAGACTGCCTTCATCCCTACTTTCCACCTCTACTGGACACCTCTGACATTGCAGAAGAACTCACACCAAAAGAGTTAAACCCAGACTACATGGAAAAATCCACCACAGCTTGTATGATGGACATGCAAATCAAGAAAACTCTCCAACAGAAGATCCAAATGTATCGGGTTGTCAAAGTTAGCCAACTCCTGCACCAAGGCAAGTGGTTCACCAGGGATCAAGTTCAGCAAAAGTTCCCTCATCTCATGGAGGAACTCAACGCAATGGGGATTATTGCTTCCTAAGGGGGGAGGAATAATCTAGGTGGATATTGGTGGCCACCTGCCTATTCCACTTGGGGCCCCACCATGTCTCTTTCAATTTTTCATTTTCGGCACAACTTACTATTTTAGCATTTTTTCGAGTTCTGAACTTTCGAAGCCATTTTGAGGCCCTAGACGACGTTTTTTTAGGAAAACCGAGAACAACATGGATCCATGGATCAATGTTCCTCACATCAAAATTTTTAGTCCTCGGATAGGTCTTTCTAATGAGGTATGGTTCGCATCAAATGGAGATCGTGTGCCAAAGTTACGTCCCCAAGAATTTGAAACGCCAATTTACCCAAACGGGGCCCATATTTTTGGCGCTTCATCTCCTAGGGTTAGGGTTTTGGATGTCTAGGGTTTTCCATTGTTTATAAATAATAAATAGGCCCTCGAGACTCATTGTAACTCAGTTCAGAGGCCTATAGCCGCCACATTTCTTCTTAGAGATAAGCTACCAGTGCCCTAGCTACTTTATTTCCATTCTGTCTGTAAGCAAATTTCAGTTCTTTGATATTAATTAAATGAAGTGTTATTTCCACTGCATCTTTGTATTTATGATTACATGTGTATTTTGTTGCATTCCTACATAAATCCGGATCAATATCCCCCTTATTTTTATTGTTGTACCCATTTAGCCCCCATATTGTTATTATTGTGCCCTTACATTATTATTGTTAGGTCAGCTAGGATTATATTGTGACACCATGGACTCCTATATATAGAAAGGAGGTTTTGTCATTTGTATCATGCAAGAATTGTTTATTTATGTAATGTAAAGGATTTTTTCCCCTAGAAGTGGCTTATTTCTCAGGCGTTGATCTCTCTTTTCTTCTATTTTTGGAGCTAGTTCCATAAAAATTTCCTTGGTATGTCAGTTATTTCTTTAGAGATTTTCACAATCCTAGAAATTTCAAGTAATCAGTGAATTAGAAGTGAAGTCTCCCTTCTGGAACTTTCAGTTCCTGTTGAGACTACCCAGATTTAAATCAGTTGGATTGTCGAGATTACCCAGATTCAAATCACTTGCAAATTCCAATTGAAAGAAATTTACTAGCATACATTACTTTACTGTTACAATTTAAGGACATGTCAAATATCAATTAATTTTGTTACTCTTATATAAGCTAATTCTCCAATTTCAAATTCCTCAATTTCTTATTTGATGTTTGAGGTTACCTAGACTTGAAAAAGGATACAGGTGAACATACTCTACCTCTTTGCATTCAAACATATCTATTTCTTATTAAAATAAATCTTCCTGGAAATCACATGAGAAATTTTGGAACCGATGCGTTTCTAACTACTGACTGTAGTTCATCATCAGGATACTGAAGACTGGCTGATCCGACTATCCAATTTTATAAGAGGCAGAGAGAAGAAACGATCAGAACCCAAGGAAAAAATAAAGATGTTACGAATGGTTAAAAATAAATAAATAAATAAAAATAAAAACATAAAAATCCCAACCTAAAGTAATAAAATAATAAAATAAAGAACAAGTCAAATAAAAATATATAAAATAATCAAATTTAAACTTACAAAATAGCCATAATCATAAAAATAAAGATTACTTTAGAAGGGATTTTTGTATTTATTTATTTTTTGATTTAATCTTTATTTTTATGATTGTGGCTATTTTGTAAGTTTAAATTTGTTTATTTTATATATTTTTATTTGACTTGTTCTTTATTTTATTATTTTATTACTTTAGGTTGGGATTTTTATGTTTTTGTTTTTATTTATTTATTTATTTTTAACCGTTTGTAACATCTTTATTTTTTCCTTGGGTTCTGACCATTGCTTCTCTCTGTCTGTTATAAAATTGGATAGTCGGATCAACGAGTCTTTAGTATCCTGATGATGAACTACAGTCAGTAGTTCGAAATGCGTCGGTTCCAAAATTTCTCATGTGATTTTGTGGAAGATTTATTTTAATATGATATCGATCACAGAAGCTTCCACTCTCAAATATCTATTTCTTCTTAATAAATTAAGCCCACTTAAAATGTATATATTAGTAATTATATTATTTGAGATTTCTAATGGTAGATTTAAAATGTTTGAAGTTTCTAAAACACTAGTTATTCACATTTTAAAATTCATTATCCATTTTATCTTTCACAAATACTGTTGAGATTCAAAAATATGATGATCGTAGTGAAAATTAAGCACCTACACTAGGTGGGGCCCGCAGGCTATTTTTAGGTGTTTTTAGAATGGTGAGAAAATTCTATTTATAGCGAGATTCTATTTATAGATGCTTGAGAAAATTATATTTATGGATGGAGTTCTATTTTTGGAATGCATGTGCGAATTCTATTCATATATCTCATGTCTAAAAATAGAATGCATGTCGATTATTATTATCTCTTAATAATAATTAGACAATAAATAATAATCTATTCTCTTGAAGCGCGATTTTAGTTAACTAATGTGGAAAACCAGTTGACTGAATGAATTACAAGTTCTAAGGTTGGTTAGTGGGACATGCAAGTGGACTTCATTATAACTGAGTGATACATAGTTGTAACAGAGTTGCATGTGTAGTTATGTGAGTTATAAAGTAGTTTAACTTTGTTAAGTGAGTTAAAATCATTTGTGCTAGTTGTAACTAAATATACACTAATGAGAGATCAGTGAGTTAAATATTAAATTAATTCACATGGAGTGATCTCACATGCAACTGAATATTTACAACTATTAACTACATGCATGTCAGATCCAGTGGAGACCCAGTTGAGAAATAGGTGAAAGGGATAGTTTGACTATCAGTTGTGACATTAGTGGGTGCACTCATCCAACCACACACACATTGGAGATGCCAATGAGGATTGTGTAGTCAAGGCAAGGAAGTATCTCATTCATTCAGGGATTGTGATCAACAGGGATTGTGTAGTGGAGGCAGGCTATCAGGAGGCAGTAAATTGGTGCATGTGTGAGCCAATTTTTGTATGACAGTGTGGGACGATTGTATATTGTACTAATAGATCTTGGATTATACTTTGTATGAGATTGTTTCATGATCCATGATATATACATAATATATGATAGTGGGATTTTTAGCTTCATGCTTTACCGGTAAAAACATCTATGTTATGTGTGATTGATCTTTCTTCATGTGTTTGCAATTGGCGATTAAATTTCTGCAACGATTTTAGTAGAAGGATTTTGTATTTAATAGGGGCATATAATTTTTAGATCAGGAGAATCTAGGAAATACATAATTGTATTAAAATTTCTACAAATACAATAACAAAATATGAAAAACTGACATGTTGTAATTTCGGGAAAACTGAACAAAGGGTTTGTCTTGAAGGCAATTTGTGCAGGATTTCAGAAAACTACTCAGTCAACTGTGTGCTTGAGTGATGGTATATTTCTTTATGGGTGGTTTAATTTTAGTTGCATAGCCATATACCTTGAATAAAAATAACTAAAATAGTGGTTATTATCATAGCATATACTCCAACTGAAAAATGTGGAGACAATGTATATGCTAGAAATGATGTTGTTTCCTACATATGTGAGTATCTACACACAAGTATTGGAGGTGAGTAGTTTATACCTTCATTGTGTAGTCTAGTTAGGTTCTGAGATACATCTATGTATACGTTCTTAAATGTGTACATACCATAACACATGTTAATTAATTTCCTGATCATGCTAGCAATATTAAGATTGAGAGCAAAGGGAAAAATGGACGCAAGATCAAAAGATACTATCACAACACATTGATACTGACGGTTATCTGCACAATCATGATAAGTACACTCGAACAACTCAAATTCATATTGTTTTTGAAATCATTTTTCGTGGTTCTAAAATGTAAAGTTTGGATTACCCCTCTAACAATAATACTTTTTTGGGCCATTTTATGATTGGATATATCTTCTGAATAGTATGGGGTTAGATTGGTTTGGCTAACTCTTCATTACTAACCACCCCTTTCTACCATAAGCTCTCATTTCAGTTATAAGAAAACCTACATATATGTCAAGTTTCCCTACTGTTTAAGGATGGTAATATTCTATTTTTCATGTATAGTTGTTGCGTTGAAAAGCTTTCAAACATTTATCTTAAGTTTCTCTTCTGCTAACATAGAGGAAATTCCATAGATAATTTCTCATACAACTACTAGTAATCGTCCAATGAATTTTATTGAAGGAAATTTTTGATGATATTTTCCACATTTATGCTATAGAAACTGCTCTAACAGAAGGTGACCACAATAGAGATTGTTAACTTCAAGTCCACTTTAAAAAAAATGGCTCTTTAACCTGAGTTGTTTGAGAAGATTAATGGATACCACTATATAGATCTTCCTGAAGGTTCAACCTCAATTCACTTGCAGTCAAATTTGCTCGCTTAGTGGAACCTTTTTTTTATTAGAAGATGCCTATATGAGGCTCATTCCGCCAACTATTGACAAAACATAGTTACCGAACTATTACCTCAAAATGATAAATCTAACCAAAAAAACATCAAAAACCCATGAAAAAATAGCCCGAAAACAAAAAGTTGTATTCTGGAATAACCTTCTTTTTTCTTTCTTCTTTTTTTTCGGGGTAATTTTCAACATTTTTTAAAAATGGAAGTAAAATTCAATTTTGTTTGTGCAAAAAACAACCTGAAAACGAAAATTTTTGATGTCGGAATAACGTCGCCAATTTTGTGTGTGCAAAAAACAACATGAAAACGAAAAGTGTGTTAGCTTAAAAATAACGATTCTAAAATGAGGAATTAATACTTTAAAAGAATCGTGAAATAAAAATAAATGCCCAATAAATCATACCTCCAACCATTGATGGTTCACAAGCTATTTTGTATGCAAAAATTTCCGGTTGCTTCACTGTATAAAAAAAAAAACTTTCGCTACCAATCTATTTTGCTGAAACTCTTTAAAACTTCATATTTTTCTTCAAGTGATGAAAGTGGAGAGATAGAAAGCTTTGCAAACTCCACCCTTGGATTTACAAAACTCTCCCAAAAGCTCTCACTAAAGCAAAAATTAAAGGATACAGAAATCTGAAAGGACTTCTAAGCTCTCCTCACTCTAACTTGATGGTGTAAAACTGAAGGTGATTGAGTTAGTGAGCTTGGGGACCAAACATAAATATTTATAGCCAAACTTCCATCAAGCTTTTGTTGGCTATGTGTCAAGTGTTCCACAAATCATGGTAGAGAACTACAGTGGGAGTAATGGACCACTTCAGAAGCTCCCAACAAGAAATTAATTAACTGCAGTTGATTTCCGTAATTTAAGGAAATCAATACAGTTGGTTTCCATAAATTAATGAAATCACTGCATTTGGTTTCTAGAAATAATTACTGCAGTTATTTCCAGAAATAACTACTGCAGTTATTTCCAGAAATAACTAGGAGAGGGAGCGTAACATTCTCCCACTTGGTCCATACTTCCAAACTTAATGTCTCATCTTAAAACCCATTGATAATCTGTATTAAGTAATAGATACATGAATCATGGCGATAAGTCCTCTAATGACGAGTGTTATCTTCCATGTATTACAATGTATTTATTTCTATTAAAATTTATGTGGCAACAATTTCTTAATGAATAAACCATATGTTTATTCTTAGTCCTACACAGATGAATTCTCTCAAATCAAATTAAGGTGCACATAAATATGAGAAAAACATCACAATAATTAAGAATTTCATTAAAAATAACATTGTTAATACAATGAGAAACTACATAATGGAACCAAGTCCCATATTCATTACATGATCCTTGAATTTAAACGGTGGCATGCCCTTATTCAAAGGATCAGCGATCATAAACTTAGTGCTAATGTGCTCAATGACTACTTTCTTTTCTTTAACACGTTCCCTTATAGCTAAATACTTAATTTCGATGTGTTTATTTCGACTCCCATTTTTGTTGTTCTTAGCCATAAAAACAACAACTAAATTGTCGCAATAAATTCTCAATGGCTTAGAGATAGAATTCATAATTCTAAGCCCAGACATGAAACTCTTAAGCCATATGCCATGTAAAGTAGCCTCAAAACAGGAGACGAACTCAACTTCCATAGTGGAAGTGGCAATCAAGGTCCGCTTGGCACTCCTCCATGATACAGCTCCACCGGCCATCATAAAAATGTATCTTGATGTTGATTTGCGTGAATCAAAAAATCCAGCAAAGTCAGAATCTGAGTAGCCAATTACTTCCAAATTGTTCGTTCTTCTATACATAAGCATGCAGTTTTTGGTTCCTTGAAGGTACCTCATTACTTTATTTGCAGCTCTTCAGTGGTCTAAACTTGGATCACTCTGATATCGTCCCAACATTCCCACAACAAATGCAATGTCAGGTCTTGTGCAAACTTGAGCATACATTAGGCTTCTGACAACAGAAGCATATGGAATGTTCTTCATTTTTTCCCTTTTAAATTCATTCTTCGGGCATTGGTTAAAACTGAACCTATCACCCTTCACAATGGGAGCAACACTTGGTGAACAATCCTTCATCCGAAATCGCTCTAAAATTTTATTAATATAGGTTTCCTAAGACAGACCCAAGATACCTTGAAATCTGTCTCTGTGGATCCTAATGCCAATGACATAATATGCCTCACCCATATCCTTCATATCAAAAATTTTAAAGAGCAATTGTTTCACCTCATGCAGTAAACCCTTATCATTGGTTGCTAGCAAAATATCATCCACATATAAAAAAAGAAAACAGATTTTACTCCCACTGACTTTCAGGTATATACATTTATCCATAATGTTTTCTACAAAACTGAACGAAGAAATTACATTATTAAATTTCAAATAGGTATGCTTGTTTTAATCCATATAATGATTTCTTGAGCTTGCAAACCAATTGCTCACCATCACTAGAGGAGAATCCTTCAGGTTGTTTCATGTAAACCTCCTCCTCTAGATCTCCATTGAGAAAAGTCGTTTTCACATCCATTTGGTGCAACTCCAAGTCAAAATGAGCTACTAATGCCATAATAACGCGCAAGGAATCTTTCTTAGATACAGGAGATAAAGTCTCCGTGTAATCGATTCCTTCTTTCTGAGTGAATCCATTTGCAACAAGTCTTGCCTTGTATCTGTCAATGTTGCCCAATGAGCCTTTCTTTGTCTTAAAGACCCATTTACATCCAATGGCTTTTGCACCATTAATAAACTCAACAAGATCCCAAACTTCGTTATTCTTCATATAATTCATCTCTTCTTTCATGGCATCGTACCATAATCCTGATTCTTTGCAACTCATGGCTTGTGAAAAAGACTCAAGATCATTTTTGGCTCCAATGTTGTAGTCAAATTCTTTCATAAACACAACATAATCATTAGGAATTTCTGATCTCTTTTGTCTATTAGATCTTCTTAATTTTGTACCACCATCTTCCTGAGAAGTATGTGGCTCAACTCGTTGTTCAAGAATTCTTGGCAATTATTGAACTATCTGATCTACTGGAATGTCGTCAGTAGCTTGTGGAACTTCAACAATTGGTTGTTCAACACCAGTTTGTACTTGAGGGGTGCTATGAACAATAACCAATCTATCACTTGAGATGGAAGGTTGACATTCTGAATGATCCTTCTCAGAAACTATGTTCCTGGTTTGATCGCTCCCACTGATCAAGCCATTTTCAAGAAACTTTGCATTCCTTGATTCCACAATCCTAGTGTTGTGAGATGGACAATAAAATCTGTAACCTTTAGACCTTTCAACATATCCAATGAAATACCCACTAATGGTCCTTGGGTCTAGCTTTTTCTTTTGTGGATTATATATCCTCACTTTAGACGGGCATCCCCAAACATGCATATGTTGCAAACTCGGTTTCCAACCTTTTCATATTTCAAACGGCATTTTAGGAACAACCTTGGTTGGAACTCGGTTTAATATATACATTGTCATCTTAAGTGCATCAGTCCACAAGGATTTAGGAAGATTGGAGCTGCTAAGCATACTCTGCACCATGTCCAATAATGTTCAGTTTCTTCTTTCTACTACACCATTCTGGTCGGGTGAACCAGGCATGGTGTATTGGGAAACAATCCCATGCTCTTGAAGAAATTTTGCGAATGGCCCAGGTGCTTGTCCATCTTCTGTGTATCTACCATAATATTCTCCACCTCTATCTGATCTCACAGTTTTAATTTTCTTGCCACATTGTTTCTCCACTTCAACCTTAAAATTCTTAAAGGCATCTAATGCTTCGCTCTTTTTATGAAGCATGTAGAGATACATATATCGTGAGTAATCATCTATAAAAGAGATGAAGTATCTCTGACCATGTGAGTCCATATCTAGACTACATATATCAGTATTTATGATCTCTAATATGTCTGAACTCTTATTGGCACCTTTCTTTGACTTTTTGGTCTTCTTTCCCTTTATGCAGTCCACACAAGTCTCAAAATCAGTAAAATCCAGATTATTAAGTACCCCTTCATTTACCAATATTTTAACTCTTTCTATGGAGATATGACCTAGTCTCCGGTGCCATAATTTAGATGAATTTTCATTAATAACACATCTTTTAGTGCCAATGTGAACATGCATTGAATCATAAGTGACATTGTTTTGTAAATTAATGCAGTAAAGAACATTAGACAAAATACCAATCCCAACACAATCATATTTATGAAATAAACTAAAGGATGTTTCTGAAAAGTTAAAGGAATATCCAAAAGGTACAAGCCTTGAAACTGAAATCAAGTTTCTAGAAAAACTTGGTACATAAAAGGTATTTTCTAATTCTAAAACAAAGCCACTACTTAAAGTTAAATAGCATGTTCCTATAGCTTCCACATGCGAGCCCATCTCGTTTCCTGATAAGATGCTTTGCTCACTACCCACTGGCTTCCTTAGGTTTTGCAAACCCTGCAAGGAATTTGAAATGTGAATTGTTGATCCAGAATCAATCCACCAGGTGTTAATATTGACATTAACCATATTAGATTCATAACAAACAAACGAGATTGGATTACCTTTGTCCGCAAGCCATTTCTGAAATTTGGCGCATTCCTTCTTCACGTGTCCCTTATTTTTATAGAAGAAACACTTGGAATCCTTCTTGATATCAGCTTGGGGAGGTATTTTACCTTTCCCTTTCCAATTGGCTTGAGATTTACCCTTTCCTCGCATTGCCAGCATTGCACTTTTTCCCATTTCCATCACCAGTCCCTGTTCCTCTTGAACACACATGGTCATGAGTTCATTAAATGACCATTTATCCTTATGTGTGTTGTATGAGATTTTGAAGGGTCCATATTGATGCGGAAGGGTGTTCAGGATGTAGTGCACCAGGAAATACTCTGATATTTCAACGTCGAGTTTCTTCAATTGAACCGCATTGTCCCTCACTTTCATGATGTGTTCGCACACACCTTTTACACTGGTGATCCTTAGGGATGAGAACTTCATAATTAGGGTGCTTTTTATTGCCTTGTCTGAAGTGACGAATTAATCATCAATGGCTTTCAGCAAGTCTCGAAATTTTTCATGCTATTCAACGGAACCACGAATACCAGCTGAAATTTTAGTCTTAATGAACATCACGTTCAGGCAATTAGATCGTTCCCATCGTTCATAAAGCGTGATGTCCTCTACAGTGCTGGTATTATTGAGTGCCGGTGGTTCATCTTTCCTAATAGCATAGTCTATGTCCATCCACCCCAAATGAAGGAGAACTCTCTCCTTCCAGACCTTATAGTTATTTCCCTTAAGTTCAAGGATATCAGTACGAATTTCAGAGAAATTTGCAGGTAGTACAACTGCATAAAATTAAAGATCACATGTTTATGTTAAAATTGAGGCATAAATAAAATTTCATGCTTTACCAATGTAAATCATGCTTAAAATTGAATCTAATGACATAAAAATTGTCTGTGGACTAAATTTTCAATTCAAGCAGATTCAGTTATTCTTTATGATAGAATTATCAAATTATTCACTTGATTCATAATTCTAAGGGTATATTATGAGTATAATTTGATATAAATTCTATCTTAGTTTTGAAATTTATGATAAAACTATTAATTCATAACTCCTGTGGGTAAGTTATGAATATTTTATCCTAATTAATTACATAAATATAACAAAAATTCCTGTGGGATAAAATTTATTATAATTAGTATAATTAATTACAATTAATGTCTAAATAATCTCTATGTGATCCTAATCAATTTAATATATAATTTTATTTAATTAGAGATGCTGTGGCTATTCTCTAATCAATTAAAATTATATGGATCACTAGACATTATTTACATAAAAATTAACTTGATATAAGAATAATGATAATTTGCATAAATAAAACTATAAAATTTATGCATAACATTTAACGATTGGACTTGTATACTCATCCAAAATAACATGTTTTTAATTAGAACCGACATAATTAATTCATGCAAATTAAATACGAGCATATTTTCCAAATTGCATATAATTTAAACTAAATAAGCATAAAAAATGAGCAGAAATTAGACATATTTCCAAATAAATGTTTTAATTCAAAAAATTCTCAAAATATGACATTTTAGCCAAAATATGTCTATAACCACCAAGGAAGAGATAAAAACAACTCTGATACCAAATGTTAGCTTAAAAATAACGATTCTAAAATGCGAAATTAATACTTTAAAAGAATCGTAAAATAAAAATAAATGCCCAATAAATCATACCTCCAGCCATTGATGGCTCACAAGCTATTTTGTATGCAAAAATTTCTCGTTGCTTCACTGTATAAAAAAAACTTTCGCTACCAATCTGTTTTGCTAAAACTCTTTAAAACTTAATATTTTTCTTCAAGTGATGAAAGTAGAGAGATAAAAAGTTTTGCAAACTCCACCCTTGGATTTACAAAACTCTCCCAAAAGCTCTCACTAAAGCAAAAATTAAAGGATACAGAAATCTGAAAGGACTTCCAAGCTCTTCTCACTCTAACTTGATGGTGTAAAACTGAAGGTGATTGAGTTAATGAGGTTGGGGACCAAACAAAAATATTTATAGCCAAGCTTCCATCAAGCTTTTGTTGGCTATGTGTCAAGTGTTCCACAAATCATGATAGAGAACTGCAATGGGAGTAATGGACGACTTCAGAAGCTTCCAACAAGAAATTAATTAACTGCAGTTGATTTCCGTAATTTAAGGAAATCACTGCAGTTGGTTTCCATAAATTAAGGAAATCACTGCAGTTGGTTTCCAGAAATAACTATTGTAGTTATTTCCAAAAATAACTGGGAAAGGGAGCATAACATTAGGGAGCGTAACAAAGTGTTGATGCTCGAATAACGTCGTCAAATTTTTGTGTGCAAAAGACAGCTTGAAAATGAAAAAGGTTGATGTTGAAATAATGTCGACGCTGAAAATGAAAAGTGTTGATGTTGGAATACCATTTTTGTTCTTTTTGGGGTAAATTGTCAACAGTTTTTAATAATGACATTAAAGATAAAATATCTCGACTCTGGAAAACCTTAAAATTTCAATAATAAACATGACATTAAAGATAAAATATCGAAAGTCTCAAAATTCCAACGATTTTTAGACATGGTATTAAAGATAAAATATCATATCTCTGAAAAGCCTTAAAAAACCAAGGATGACATTAAAGATAAAATATTACCTTTATAAAAATAAAATTCCAACTATTTTTAGTCATCGTATTAAAGATAAAATATCACTTGTAAAAAATAAATTATTTAAAAAAAATAAAAATAAAACACACATTCCAAAAAAAATTAACCCAAAACCAAAAAAAAAAAAAAAGCGATAAAAAAATTTAACATTAAAAAAAATCACATAATTAAAAAAAATTATAAAATAAAATATCTAAAAATAATTAAAATTAAAAATAAAAATAAATTAATTAAAAAATCAAAATAAAAAATAATTTAAATTTAGAAATTTAAATTAAAAATTAAAAATTAAAATAAAAATTTTAAAATAATAAAAAATTAAATTTAAAACCAAAATTTAAATAAAAATTTGAATTAAAAAAAATTATATAAATATATGAAAAACACAATTTAGTGCATTAGATTTAAGGCACTAAATATTCAATCTCGCTTTAAATATTGAGGTTGGAAGTCCTGATTATAGCATTCATATGTTTTTAAATTATAATTAAATATTTTTTTTCTAGGAATAATATTTATTGATAATTTTAATGATTGTGAATCTAACAAGATTTTAATCATGAATATTTATTTTATTTTACCATAGATATTATTAATTTCTAAATAGTTTTTTAATAATATCATGGGCCAATACCATCTCTTATCAATACCACATACCTAACAATTATAATTCAATATATCTATATCTATATCTATATCTATATCTATATCTATATCTATATCTATATCTATATCTATATCTATATCTATATCTATATCTATATCTATATCTATATCTATATCTATATCTATATCTATATCTATATCTATATCTATATCTATATCTATATCTATATCTATATCTATATCTATATCTATATATATATATATATATATATATATATATATATATATATATATATATATATATATATATATATATATATATAATTTAATTTTTTTAAATTAAACTTAATACTTACAATAAACACACAATATAACAAGATTCTTAACCATGGATATTCACCCCATTTTACCATAGATATTATTAACTTGTAAATAGGCTTTCTTACAATACCATGAGTGAAAACCACTTTCTCAAAAACCATAACTCATTTCAAAATTAAAATATTTTATAAATATTTTTCCCTGAGAGGCACTCTCCAACCCAGTATGGTAGAGAGGTTGTAATGTGATGTTTAACATTTTGATTAAGTCAAATTACATAAAAATAAAAATAAAATTAAATAAAATTAAAATATTAATGTAACGTAATGTAAACCTTAAAATAAATAAATAAAAATAACCTTATAAAAATAAAAGAAAAATGGCCCATGGTATTCATGTGGAATGTAGCCTATTTAAAGAGGGGAATTAAACCAGCCTAGATCCTTATTTACTCTAGATCTACCAAACTCCGAGAGGGATCAAATCTCTTGGTATGAAAAATCCTTTTAGAGTGAAAAGAGCTTAAACCTAAAAATAAAAGAAAAATGGCCGATGATATTTTATGTGGAATGTAGCCTATTTAAAGGGGGAAATTAAACCATCCTAGATCCATATTTACTTTTGATCTACCAAACTCCAAGAGAGATCAAATCTCTTGATATGAAAATTCCTTTTAGAGTGAAAATATATTAAACCTAAAAATAAAAGAAAAATGGCCCATGATATTTTATGTGGAATGTGGCCTATTTAAAGAGGGAAATTAAACCATCCTAGATCCATCTTTAATGTGGATCTACAAGTGTCAATTGGGATCAAATCTCTTGATATGCAAACCTTTTTGTTGGGTGTGGAGCCTAATTATCTTGTTTACTTTGTATCACAGCATTGGACCCCTATACCTTCAAAGGGGCAGCAATGCCGCCCGTAATTAATCACTGCCGTGGGGGGTCCAGGGGGGGGGGGGGGCGGCGCGCTTTTCGGAGCCCCCCCCTGGGGGATGTAAAATTGCCTTGTAAAAGTATAGTAATTTCTAGTCAATCTGGGTCGTTCATTAGGCAAATGATCTGATGGTAGAAGTTATGTTTAGTTTAGGTTTTTTTGCCCTAGAAGGCAACCCCTTGCTTTTATGAGGGTATTGTATTGCGGCTATGCATTGTATGTGTATTCTCGGAGCGAGAAACAGAGAGGGAGACTGTGAGAAAGAACAGAGGATATTACAGCGGATCTGCTGTAGGTTTTGTCTTTTCATTTTGCTGGATAATAGAAAGGAAGCACTGGCTGTTCGGGGTGGACGGAGCCCAAACTGGGTGAACCACGTATATCTGTGTCTCTCTGGTTTTATGTGTTTTTTGTGTGCTTGTATTTTCTGCATATTTTATGTGTTGCATTGCTCCATAATATATAATTTTCTAACATTTTTCACTCTAAAAGAGATTTGCATATCAAGAAATTTGATTCCTCTAGGCACTTGGTATATCCCGAGTAAAGATGGATCTAGATTGGATATGAAATATGAAATTTTGTTATTTATGAAAATATAGATACATTTACATGGAGTCCCTTATCATCGTGAAAAGTTACATTTCTATAAGTCTATCCAAAGTCGATTATAATTAAGTTCAGTTATTTTGGACATTGGTTGATTATACATAATCATTATATCTCAATCTATATATCTATATTCATAATTACAGAGAAGGTGTTCCTATAAAAAAGATTCATTGCAAGTTTTGGAAATTACATTAGAGTAATACCCAAGAATACTAAACAAAACCAAGAAAAACAGAGCATCAGATACAAAAGAAAAATGGAAACTTACTCTTGTATAGTGCACATGCTTATACACATGCTTTTTCCATAGAGTGGCTCTTTAATAAAGCTTTACAGTATGACTCTTGATTTTTGATATCCAAACAAAAAGGCAATTACAAATTTAATATTTTTTAATATTTAAAATATAAGTTACACAAAATTGAGATGAAGACACTCTAACATAATATTGTATTCCAATGAACCAATTAACATTAAGAAGTTACAAGTCTTTAAATGATAAATGGAAAAAATTATATATACATTAAGAAATAAAAGGAAAAATAAGCATCACGACTCTTGATTTTTTATATCCAAACAACCCAATTAGGAGTTTAATATTTTTTTAATATTTAAAATATAGGTTACATGAAATTGAGATGAAGACACTCTAACAAAATATTGTATTCCAACAAGCCAATTAACAATAAGAAGTTACAGGTCTTTAATCCGCCCCAAAATAACCTTTCCTATTCCAAAGCCACCAACCATGCCTTCCATTTACAATAATTAAAAGTCTTCTTCCCAGAGGACAAATTCCAGACTAAGGCCAAATTCAAGGGCTTAACTTCATTATTTTGCATGATCCAATTCAAAACTTGAAGTAAACAAAGTGACCAAATGGAAGTTGACCTCAAAGTCAAGGATTCAGTTCAGTATTGCACAAATTTTGCAGTATACACAGTGTCCAGATGCATACTAACCCCAAATCAAGGTCTTAATTCAACTATTTTGCAAAGCCCATTTTATGACAATTATCCACAATGATCACTGCTAGATGTAGAAAGCATCTTAGAAATCATATGTTCTTCAAACACAACTGAACTTAAATGTACCCAAATGAAAATATACAGAAATCATCAAGAACTATAAGTTCTTAAACAAGAGAGCACCCAAAATAGTCCTTTCTTCACACACGTAGAAAATATATATCACTGTAAAATTGATATTGACATCAACGAATCTTCTAGGAAAAAAGAAAATTTGTTGGGTTAGGGTCCCCTAGGTCAAGTCTTAATTTAATTTTTATTAACTTTGAAGGTAAATTGCAATGCGTAGAATGTCAAGGGGATTTGCGGTAGGTCAAATCTCAATCATTTTGTAACGGGAAAAGGCGTAAAACATGGGACTCAAACCACGGTTTGGGACCATGATTTTTGCGCATCTAAGTAATATAAATAGGTATGTATGATTCAAGTCAGGACATATCTGATATCTTATGATTATGTAATGTTGATGTGATTTAGCCAAGTAATTGGTGATTAGTCTGAGTAAGAGACAGGCTCCTATGGTTGTGTGTGTGGAGGCCTAAGGAAAGTCTTAGGTTGTGTGCGAGGACTCTGTGGGTATGGGCACATAAGGAAGAAGTTGTATTCATTGAAGATTTGATTAATAAAGAGAATTTTTGGCAAATCATTGGTTCACTTGCATGCTTTTTGTTCTTATGTGTTAATGCATTGATCTTTATGAGTTAATGATTTTCTTATATATTTGTAGTGTAGTTTTTGTTATTTGATGTGCATTTTTCTAGGTTAATCACATAATATTAGATCTCTGTGTTGCGCAATAAATATAGCATTATTAAGGGTTTCATTTAAGTTTATATCTAAATTGGGTTAAAAATAAATAGTGCAGTGCAGTAGTAATTAGAACATATCAGCAAGGGTTAGCTCCACATAAAATCCCCCTCTGGGTGCGAAAACCTAGTTCCAACATCCCCCCATGCTACTTCGGGTGAGACTTTGATCTGCACAAGTGGATCACTGCTGAAAGGGCCAATAGTTGGAGAGTTTTGTTGATTCCGTAATACACTCTTAACCTGGTTTAGGACCCCTTGAGCCAAAAAATGGTTATGTTGCTAGGATTGGGATCTGTTTGAGGGAAATTTGATGTGGAATCTGACTAAGAGAGAATTGCAGGATTGGTTGGATCGAAGGGTGCATGATTTCACAATCTAAGAGAACCAAAACCCTTGAATCTACTAAATATTAGGAACAAAGATAAATTTATACAGAGCAACACGAAATTTTCTTTGCTTCCTTCGCAACATAACTACACGAGTGGTTATCATGGCTCGCTAAGAAGCAGACCTATGGGAAGGAAAACACAATTACTAGGTGGACTCCTAAGTTGATTCAGCGATTGGAAAGAGCCAATAATAATATTACTCGCACAGTACACTATTGGATCGACAATGTCTTGAGCGTATTTATCACTAAATTTTCTATTAACACATTTGTGTCATACACTGGAGCTGAAAGACGGTTTTCAAAGGTCCTCAAGGTAATTTTTTGTGCTCTTTAAATTTGTGGATTAAAAGGATCTTATGTGAAAAGGGTACTTTTTTGCAACCACATTGAGTGAATGTTTAGAAGAGGTCAACCTAGCTCTACACGCAGTGGAAATGTTTATAAAGAAGACCCATATGAAGATTTTGTGTATCGTCTCTTCAAAGGTAAATTTGACCACGACGAAGAGTCTGAAGTGAGCATTTCAGGTGATTCGATGCAATCAGAATATAGTGACAAAGTTTCACTTCAGAACCCATCCACCCAACTTCCAAATCCACTACACACTGCCATCCCATCCACCCTACACCGTACTCCACCTCCACCTCCACCACTAGTATTCAATATGGCTAATTCTATTAAGATGTAGAATTTTAAGGGTGATGGGAATGAAGACACCGAGAAATTCTGGTTCGTCGCAGAGGCTATGTGGAAGGCACACCAAATTACTGATGTTGATGTCAAGAAAGTGCAGCTTGCTACTGCATTCTAGGAATGTGCGTTGGAATGGTATATGAAGTATATAACAGCTAACCCAAATACAATGATATATGACCTCAAAAAAGCATTGAATGAGCAGTTCAGGAAGCCAAATTCATATGCTCAATGTGTTACTGAATTGAAGGATATCCAGCAGGAAGTAAATGAAACTGTATGGGAGGTAGATCAGTGGTTCAAACATATCATCAGGGTTATAGACTTCACCATTAGTGATGATAAGCATAAATAATGATTCATAGCAATGTTGTTGCCACATCTGCGCCTGCCTTTATCTCAGCAGAAGGTCACGTATGAGGCTGAAGCTTTCAAAATTGCGATGAATTTGGAAGCCTCACTAGTTCAGCATATGCAGGTCAGGGTTCAGCAAATTCAGATCCAATTGGCCACCCTCCACTTAGAACTGCAAAAATTTTGGAAGGAGAACAGAAATTACATGTGCACAGAGGTATGGTGTGTGTGCTGCAAAGTTGAAGGACATTTGCAAGGACCAATGCCCAGCATATGGTGAATATCTGGCAGCAAGGACCAAGTCTGATCAAGCCTAGTCCAGGGGTTAGACCAAGTGAGAGCCATATATTATGGTGCGCAATATGTCAAGTAGCCATACAACACCCTACATACTACTGTCCCACGTGGAAGAAATATTTTCAGACTCCCAAGTAGTTATTTTTCACCTTTTGTCGGTCTATAGGTTGTGGTGATAAGAATTGTCGCAGTTTTGACCTAATGATTAAATAAGTTGCTTCCTATAGAATGCAGTCATAAAGTACAGGCCTCAATTCACCTCTGTTGCCCTTTGGGTGAGGGGTATTTTAGCACTGAGGTTGTGGAAGAGGAGGAGGAGTTGGTCGTGGAAGAGGCCAAATTATCTGTTATAATTGTGGCGAAGTTGGCAACTTTGTGCATGAATGCTAGACCCTGACACACCCATCTTGTAGGTATTGTTGTCAATTCGACCACATAGTTGAATATTTCGCTGTGTTGTTTGCGAAAATGTAGAAAAAGAAGACTCAAATTCCTATACATAATGTTCAGATGATGAGATTAGAACAGTGCAACTTAGAGCCTAGTGTTAATATTGTGACCAGAAGTGGTGCAACAATTGGTGAAGACAAAGAAGAAGATAAAAAACTTGTTACAAATTTCTGGGTTCAGAAAGTCCCTAAGAAGAAGGAAGGATTTAACTTGCAAAGGTAAAAGGATACTTTTACTAAAGAAAAGAATAATTCCATGGACCTCGGTGCGTCGACATCAAAAATACAGACTAGGCTTGTTGTGAATACCACAAATGAGACTGATCTAGCTGAACTAAAATTGTTCTTTCATGCATGTATCAAGCTTTTGTGCAACAAGAAGGTGGTTGAAAACCTTCAAAAATTAATTGATAACTTTTCCGAGAAAGAACAACCTCAGATGGAACAAAGGGCTATCAAAAAAATCTACAACAACAAAGGAAGAACTGGGCGAGGGATGCACTTAACCGCTCAGATATGACACTTTGAGATGGATCAAGTTATTCTGGATATGGGATCCGATGAAAATGTGCTACCTAAACAGACATGGTAGAAAATGGGAAAACCCAAGTTGGAATGGTCCTCAATTCAACTGTGCATGGTTAACCAACATAAAATTATCCCAATGGGTAGACTCTCTAGGGTATTATTTGACATTGAAGGAGTCAAGGTGTTTGCTGACTTTGAAGTCATTGAAGTTGTTGATGATACAAATCTGTATCTTGCGATGCTAGGTCTAGATTAGGCTTTTGACATGCATGTTTTTATTAACCTCAAACACAGGAGCATGGTATTTGAAAGCAATGGGACACGGGTTGTGGTCCCCCTGGACCATGCAGAAGAAGAAATATATACAAATATGGTGTGCAAAAAATATGAAGATGAATATATTGATCATGTCTAAAAATTAACCGCGAAGGATGAGGATTGGATCAATCCCACGGCAGATGGCCAGATTAGTTGGGAAAAATATAGTTCATGCTTATCAGACTCATATGAAGAATTGGAACCCTGGCAGAACCACTTACATGAAGTATCCACATTGCGTTGTAATCAGGTAACAATATCTCTGAGGTATGTTAATTTCTCCACTATGATGGTATAAGACATGTCAATCTACTTTTAGATACATTTGAAACATATTTTCCAAAGGAAAAATGGTTTCACGCACTTGATATAGCTCTGCGTTCAACCCCAGCATGTTGGTGGGGAACCCACAAAGAAAATATTGATGATTGGAGGGAATGTCATAGAATTATACGACTACGATTTGGAAGGCCCAACACCCAGATGAAAGAACAATATTCAGGCAAATATGATCCGCGCAATAATTTATCTAATTGGACTGCAGTCTGGGGAGACGATCCGAAACAGAAATGTTCACATATTCATTCATACATGGATATGGGACCCATGAATTGGTATATGGAGAACGAGTTGCAACATGGTACTTCCGAATGGGATGCGCTAAAATAGAGCTTCATTTTTACTTTCAATTTTGAAAATGGATTCCAGTGCATTGATGAGGCATTTGAGGAGATTCGAGACATTGTTTTTGACGCGCCAAAGGAACCAGTAGTATGACCCCTACCAGAATGGAATGCACAGCTGGAGGCTGCAATTGAATGTCACAATGCGGCTGCTAAAGACAATGATGAGGATCGAAGAAACATTAACATCCCTGAGTCAGAGGAGCAGCGTGCAGTCGTTGAACCTGAGATTGAATTTCCAAATGTTGTTGAACCTATTAAGACTAGACAAGTCAGTCTTGGGACAAACGAGCAGCCTAAGTTTGCCAATATAGGGGATTATTGGGATGAAGATATAGTGGGAACGATTGCATAGCTTCTCACTAAATATCAAGAGTTCTTCCCCACTAAATGTTCTAATTTAAAAGGGATTATCAGAGACCTTGGTGTGATGAACATTTCCTTAAAATAGGATTCTAGTCCCATTAAGCAATGCCCTTAAGAATATAACCCAAAGTATAAGAATAAGGTCAAAGAAGAGCTGGAAAATATGGTTGTTGTAGGAATTATTCAGCCAATGGAGGAATCAGAGTGGGTGAGTCCCTTAGTAGTCTAAGAAAAGAAGACAAAAGGTGAAACTAAGATCTGTTTTGACCCTCACAAATTGAATGATACATGTATGCATGATCCCTTTCTAACCCCATTCTCATATGAAGTTTTGGACAATGTAGGAGGGCAGGAAGCCTATTAATTTACTGATGGCTTTTCAGGATATCGCCAGATAAGGATTGCACCTAAAGACCAGATCAAGACTATCTTTGCGATAGAATGGGGTTCATTTCAACATACTGTGATGCCATTCAGTTGAAAGAACGCACCAACCATATTTTCGCACATAGTAGTTGTTGCTTTCAAATATTATATCCATAAGTTTTTAAAAGTGTATTTTGAAGATTGGACTATTGAAGAAACATGTCTCCAGCATGTGCTTAATTGTAAATACTTTTTGGAAGTATCAGATTTCTTTGAACTTGAAGAAATGCATATTCTGCATCCCTTTTGGTATCTTGCTGGGACATATTGTCTGTAAACAGGCACTGATGGTCGATTCAGCCAAAATCATTTTCATTATTAATCTGGATCCCCCAAATAATGTGAAGCATTTGTGCTTGATCTTGGGACATACTGGATATTATCAAAATTTTATTCAAGCTTATGCATAGACGCCACTTTATGTTGGGATGAGGACTATCAGAAGAGTCTGGACATACTTAAGAAAAGGATGGTAATTGCACCCATCTTGGAATTCCCAGATTGGTCGAAGTAATTCCATGTACATGTTGATGCTTTATGTATCGTGCTAGGAGTTGTATTAACACAGCCAGGTATTGGATATATTGATCATCTGATTGTGTTTGCAAGTCGAAAGTTGTAAAATTTTGAGCACAATTATTCAATCAAAGAATGAGAAGGGTTAGCCATGTTGTATGCACTGCTAAAGTTTCATAATTATCTTCTTGGAGGTCATTCCAATATTTTCACAGATCATTCTGCATTAAAATACCTAGTGAACAAGCCTGTGTTGGGGGGAAGATATGTAGGTGTCTCATCTTGATCGAGGAATATGATTTCGAGGTGATTGTGAAGCTTAGAAGGTTGAATGCAGGACCAAACCACTTATCGTGCATTGAAAAATGGTGAAGAGCTAACTAATTTGGATGATGGATTACCATACGTGTAGTTATTTGCTATTAAGTTAAATAATGACCATTTTGTCGATATCATTCATTTTCTAACCACTGGGAGTGTGCCTCCGGAATATACAACCAAGAGGAATAAATAATTGGTAGTGCATGAAACATATTTCACTTTAATCACGGGTCAATTACACAAGATGGGAGTTGATGAAGTTTCAAGGCGATATATTCCAGAGTTCGAGAGACCTAGCATAATGGTAGAAGCACATGGAGGTGTCGCAGGTGGTCACTACGCTGGTAAACTGACCGTGCAGAAGATCTTAAGGGCTGGTTTATGGTGACCTATTGTGCACATTGATTCCAAGGAATATTGTCGCACTTATGATTTATGTTAGATGAATGGAAGACCATCGCGCCGAGATGAGATGCCACTACAATCGCAGGTAACTTTCGAGGCCTTTCACAAGTGGTAAATTGATTTTGTAGGGCCGATTAACCCCCCAGGGAAGAAGAATGGAGCGTGATTCATCATCACTACCACAGATTACTTCACTAGGTGGGTGGAGGCTCAACATGTGAAATAATGCAACACAGAGATGACTACACACTTTATTTTTGAGAATATTTTGATGGGGTTTGGGTGCCCCAAAATTCTAATGAGTGACCAGGGTACGCATTTCCTAAACGAGACCATTCAGGCATTGGCAGAAGAATTCAGGATACATCATTTGAAGAGTACGCCCTATCATCACCAGGCGAATGGAAGCATAGAAGCCTTCAACAAGATTCTAGAGAATGCGCTAACGAAGATATGCAATTCCGATCAAAATGACTGGGATGTGCACGTACCTGCTATTCTATGGGCATACAGGACTACGTACAAGACGCTGACATAAAAAAAAGCTTTCGGGATGGTGTACAAACAGGAGGTCGTTATGCCTATGGAATACATTGTTCCTAGTTTTTGTATCGCGGTCGTAACCAACATCGCTGACCGAGACATTATGGAGGAACTTTTTTCGCATCTTGTTGCATTGGAGGAGGATAGATTCATTGTTGGGTTCCAACAACATGTGTTGAAGGAACGCGAAAAGGCTTGGCATGACCGAGATATCAAACAAAATACTTTCTAGAATGATGATTTTCTGTTGCTCTATGACATTAATTTTGTGCGCTTTCCAGGGAAGTTCAAGATGCACTAGCTCAAGCCCTATATTATCAAAGAAATTACAGAAGAATGTGCGGTACGAATGGTGAATTACTTCCTAGATATGTTAATGGTAGTCACCTAAAACCTTACAGGGATGACCCCATCCCTATGCATGCTAAATGACTCTATGGCCAGAAGAATGTCCTAGTGCCCCAGAAATATTCGAGAGGGTGTAGGACTTTAAATAAGCTAGACAAATACCGAGCCCACCTTTAATATGTTGCAATCCCCCAGAGCAACCAGTGCCAGTAGAACACAGAAGAAAAAGAAATTACAATCGTCAGGTACCCAGAAGTCCCCACACAAGATGACCCAAAAAAAAAGCATGCTTCCCACACAGACAAGCATAAGAAACCAATGGAATAAATTGATAAAGAGACTGGGGTAACTGGGCCAGAAGAATGGTTTATTGAGGAAGTTGAGCCCATATCGCGGTTGCCTCCGTATATGCCTCAATGGAAGCTGTCAATTGACATTTCTATGGACCCCAATAAGATCAAGGCAATCATCCATACACCCTTGATACCTAAGGACATTCCTATTGAGGGTAACCTACTGGGGCAGTTCCCCTCTATGAAACTAGAGGATTGGGATTTTTCAGACCAAACAAAGTTTCCTGAGCTCGTGTCATTGCAGTATTTGAAAAAATTCACTTATGAATAATCCATCCTATTCAAGGTGGAGCCTATGCAATGGGCTATGGGACTGCACAATTCTGGACTCCTCAACCTTTTTAATGTCCCCCACTTTGGTCACAATAATATCAATGATACTTGCTTGCTCTAGTTGTTGGATCTGGTGCATGACAATTTCCTTGGGTGGGAAAACAGATCACCATTGATGACATGCTCATCCACCGCATTATGGGCTTACCATACCAAGGATAAAACCCCATAGAAGCCTTAGGAGGGAAGGGCCAAGAGAATAAAATCATAGATGATATGAAGGAAACCTATGGAGTGGTCAAGAAGACATGAAATTTTTCCATCAGCACCATCAATGACCCTACTGTCAGATTTGTTGCACAGATATTGGCTTGCAATATGATGCTGAAGTGTCGTGCTAAATAATTTCCAGCATCGGTCATTGCGTTAGCTGTGTAATGCACCAAAGGCGTTCAATACAACTGGGCATAATATATGTGCCAAGAATTTTTGGAGAATTTCTGGAAGGTGCAGGAAGAAGGGAAAATGTTCGACTATGCGTGGCTCTTGTTTCTTATAGCGCTTGTTAGATGACAACCACCATCGTAGTCACAACTCCCTACAATTCACCCTAATCTATGGAAAGTTTCATGATATGCATCGTTGTGGGCGATAAATTATCCGACGCGAGTTATAAAAAACAAGATTTATTTGGGTTTTATTCCAGATTGAACATCAACAGGTTATTCAGTTGAAGTCACACCTCTCGCCAAAATTATATGACCAGGGAAAGCACATAGCACACTTCAAAGCCTCATTCCACCATGTGCACATTCATGCAAAGAAAGGCATGTCCGGGGTATGGTATGACCTACCTTACCTCATCACAGAATATGACCTCGTTGTAGTAACCACCAACTCACATCCCTCCTAGTTGAACGCAGCAGCAGATAATGGTGCCACCTTAAACACCTATCCCAAGTTGTCCGCAATGAAGACGCACACCAAAAAAGACACTAAGATCCTACGATGACGACAAATACGGAAGAACAACATAAGGACATTGTAGAAATTCATATTGATGAGGAGCTAGAGGACCTCAATGCAAGCAGTACATATATCCCTTCGACGCAGTCAGAAGCTCATTGGGGCACCAAGAGAGGGCCCCAGTCCCTGGAAGGACATCATAAGAAATGGAAAGTATCAAATAAGGCAAGGATTGAGCCCCTCGTGTTGAAAAAAGGTGACTATGATGAGATTGGACACACTGTGAAGCCAGTCATCGAATAATCCTAGAGAAATATCGAGCACCAATACAAGGTTGTCCTCGACGAGGTTCAGCAAGGCATCCAATAGTTGCACGTTTAGGTGAACAAGATTCAATTGAGCGCACTTCGAGTTAGCACGTCGACTACATAATCCACCACTGAGAGTAGGCGGATACAGATACTTGGTGGGGTGCTTCATTCCTCTCATCTAGTGCAGTGCACAACTGCTAGACCTTGGTCAGAAATTGGAATCAATTTGGCTACACTCCCTAGTGCCCAATTGCACCATATTCATATTGCGATTATGGAAAAGTTGCAGTATCGTGAGTACTGTGCTTCACACTCCAAAATGGAAGCAGAAAATAGGTCAAGTAGTTACATCAGGAGCAACAATATTTCAAATAAGCACGATACGCCGCAGAAATTCAACGAGAGAAGCTCAAATCACTCATCACCTGACTTTGCACCAATATTCCAGGATTTTCGATGCCAAACAATGCTGCACCTACTACAAAGCTTGAGACCCTCACAGCCCCACTAAGTCTTCCAAGAAAAAAATTGAGACAGTGCACGCTAACCTAGAGTAGAGGATTGTCGACCTACAGACAAAGCTACAAACTGAGACACCGCCAAAGGTCTGGGAACAATGAGTTTCCATTGTTCAAAAGGAAATGACCAACATCACTGTAGTTGTGGATGAGTGCAGCACTATGTTTGAAGACACCATGGAGATATGGACCTCCATCTAGGAGAATCCATTAGTTCAGAAATTGCAAATAGACATGCGGGTTAAGCAACAATGGTTTGATGAGATTTGGGTCATTGCATGGACCCTGGTTCCTTCACATAGATTGGTACGATTGCAAGAAGGTCGAAGTTTTCAAGGTGATATTGATGAGTTGCGCCATAAGGAGCATCTCCTGGTAGCAAGGACCCAACCTTGGGTCGATGAAGCACTTAATTTATCACAAACCATTGAGGGTATGCTCAAGGGACTCTGCCAAACTCAATGCAGCATCAACTTCGCAATGGAGGGCCCTACTACAGAGAATTTAGTCAAAGAAGTGAATAATGATGCAATGTAGAGTGTTGAGGCCATCCAACCCCTGCATGAATCCATCCAAGCATGAAAGACCAAGATGCAGGAATCCCACATAGAGTGACTCAAGGATGAGTCACGGTTTTGTGTTGGGGGCCTGTGTGGCTAGGGTCCCCTGGGTCGATTCTTAATGTAGTTTTTGTTAACTTTTATGGTAAAGCACAATGTGCAAAAGGTAAAGGGGCTTTGGAGTGGGTCAAGTATCCTTAATTTTCTAACAAGAATTTGGTAAAACAAGGGACCCATACCATGATTTGGGACCATGTTTTTCGCACATCTAAGTAATATAAATAGGCATGTATGAGTCAGGTCAAGAAATATCCGATATCTTGTGATTGTGTAATGTTGATGTGATTTGGGCAAGTAATTGGCCATTAGTTTGAGTAATATATAGGATCTTGCGGTTGTGTGCGTGAAGACCTAAAGAAAGTCTCAGGCTATGTACAAGGAATTTGCAGTTGTGTGCACAAAAGGAAGAAGTTGTATTCATTGATAAAGAGAAGTTTTGGAAAATCACTGGTTCACTTGCATGATTTTTGTTCTTATGTGTTAATGCATTGATCTTTATGAGTTAATGATTTTCTTATAGAGATTTTGTGTAGTTGATGCTATTTGATGTGAATTTGTCTTGGTTAATCACATAATAGTATATCTTTGTGTTGCACAATAAATATAGAAGTGTTAATGGTTTCAGTTAAATTTAGATCTAAATTGGGTTAAAAAGAAATAGTGTAGCGCAATAGCAATTATATCAAATCAGCAAGGGTTAGATCCACATCAAATCCCTCTTTGGGTGCAGAAACTTGGATCCATCAACCCCCCATGTTACTTCAAGTGAGACTTTGATCTGCGTGAGTGGATCACTGCCAAAAGGGCTAGTAGTTTGAGGGTTTTGTTGGTTGCACAATACACTTTGAACCTGGGTCAGGACCCATTGAGCCAAAAAAATTCCATGAATTTAAAGGCAACTTTCCAGTGAAAATACAAAAGGTTGGCATTACCAATTAATATATGAAAAATTTCTTGAGGTATCTGATCCTTGTACACACAAAATCATCCAATTCAGGTTAACATAATTATTTGGCAATCACCTCAATATCGAATAGTATTTGACAACTAGAAGTTTGGGCCTATATACAATTGAGATTGTGGGAAACATCGTATTTTTATTTTCTTTTGGACCCAGGAAGTCCCTTTTGGATTTTAATTCAGGATGTGTCACCATGTCCTAAGAATATTCATTTATGAATATTATTCTATGTCCATCATTTATTTGTGTGCAACACACCATAATTATCCTACTATGTGATCGTGGAAAATGTCTTAATGCTCATGCCCTTTGGAATGACACTTCCAACTCACTTACTTTAATTTGTAGGGACACTTTCAGTTCTAAAAGCAGTGCAAAATGAACAATACAAGATTGATAAATTTTGGATTCTTTGTATTGGTATTTGGATTTCTACCCAGTGTTAGCCTTCACAATGTCCCGACGCTGAGAAAGGATATCAACAAAGGTAACCTCAAACCAAGCTTTTAGTTTGGTAGCTAGCCGTACCAAACCAGAGAGGGATCTATCTATGAAAATCACAGCCAATGGGTTTGACTGGAGGAAGAATGGATTTTAGGCTATTTGGATAGCTCCAAGGTTTTGAAATATTGATGGCTTTTCTGTTGGATCAGGGAAGAAAACCAAGTAACTAGGTCAAAGTATCAAAGGGTTTCAGTTGCAAAGATATGGAGGACCAAGATAGCTATGTCTTTGTGATGGGCTTAGGATATTTTTAGTGTAGTGTAGGGTTTGAAAGTGTAAGAATATCTTAATTATAATGTGTCATGAATTAATTAAAATAGAAGGGATATTACATAAAATGGCATTCCCAAACAAAACAAAGCTTTCATGAAAGACTTCTGCTTATCAATATTTTAGTAAAATCATCAAAGAAAGCAATATATGGAAAGGAAACATGAATATCATTTATATGAAACTACAACAGAGAAAATACAACATCACAAACTCGTAGCACAATAATTCCTATATATTAGTTGCAACTGGTCCTTTGATTTCCTGAATAAAAAGCTAAAGTACAAGCTACAATAGTTCCACCCTCAAATGTCCAACCATCAAAATGACTAAGAAATCCATACATATAGAAAAAAAAGACCATTTACCCTCTCTTAGGGGTTGAATTCTAGAGTGGAGGAATAGTTTACAAGAATTCCTCACCTAAAACCTAAAGACTAGGGAGGTTTAAAAAACTCTCCTCAAGATAGAAAAACAAATACATTTGACCATGAAATACATTTACAATCATGAATCCACCTTATTTTCACTCTAACCAAAATATTTACCATTAATTACATCATTAAAACACAAAAAAATACAAATTACATCAACCAAAACTAATTTTGACTAAAAAAACTGAGAAAATAGGCTTCCAGGCAAAAGGGCAGCGAATTATCATAAAAGCGCAGCGTGCCAGGAGAAAGTGCAATGTGTTGGGTGTAAGAGGCTTTTGGAGGCCTTACTGAGGTCCAAATTAAGACCTGAAAGATACTGTAGAAAGCTCTGCCTATCTACTACATCATAGAACCCTAAAGCACTGAAAAATACTACTTCTAGCCCTCCAAAAATCAACTCTCCTACAACTACTCCAAAAGCGCAACGAGCTTCTAAAAAACATGGCATAAAGGTGTTTTTTAGGTGGTTTTTTTTACCTTTTCACCCACCAGAATGTGATGACATGGCTCTCCCAAGGGCTGAGGTTGATGTACAGATCAAGAGAAATCAAAAAACTTTAAAAAATTTCCATTTGGATGCCCCCAACAAAAGCGCAACATGAGGCTTGCTACGCTTTTGGACCAAAGATTGTGCAAAAATTGCCAAATTGCCTAAAAACTCCAAAATTTTTCAAAATTTCTCCAAATTTGCTCAAAATTGTTCCAAACTTGCTCCATGGAGACTTATTATGGTATATTATTCTATGAGTGAAGAATCAGCAAGTAGATCCAACTTACCCTTCTTCTTTTGCTTCATTAGGGTTTCCTTGAAATTTTCCTTCAATTGCTTGATCCTTACCTTAGAGACCTTATTTCCAGTGTAGTAATGCATGACCATGTGAATTTGTATGTTTTTGTTCTTATTTTCCATCTTCAGGAGTTTCTTCAAGTGACAATTGACTCTATCAAGTCGATATTCCCTATCCTTCTCAATTCTGCCAATATGAGTTCATTGACTGTCATTTGGATCCTTGTTGGAGATGCTTCTCTCTGTTGCTGAAATGCACTTTTGAGGCCTCTATTCCTTGGCCTATTCCTTCTTACCTTCTCTTCCTGATGATTTGAATCATCTATCTCAACTATTTATTCACCCTTTATATATTCTTTGTTCAAATAAACTTTAGGCCTATTCAAGAGTAGTTGATTTACCTTTAATTGAATATTTTCTTGTTATATGAATGAAATCAAGAAGTTGGCCTTTGAAAAGTTGTCCTTAAGTTATCTGATCTCAAAATCCTTCCCCACGATGAATTTATCTATTTTTTTTTCTCTTAACTCACCTCCGATTCTGCCATGCCAGTGTCAAGATGTAATGGATCTTCATCTTGCAAAGGTGCCTCATGTTGTGATGATGATCCTTGTTTAGCTGATGTAGTCCTGGCCCCTTCAACAATGTTTGGATCAAACACAAGCCTCCTTCCTCTCTAATATGTTTGATTCAACTTAGCCCTAGGTGTCCTCTTGACTTAAATTCTTTTAGATGAGCCAATATCCCTTCGCTTGGATGGTACTTATGGTGTTGCCAAAGTTGTACTTTGGCTAGTAGGTTGACTAACATGGGGAAAAAAGACAATGGACTGCATGAATGTCTCCCGAGAGATGTTCATCTGTGTGACCTTGTGTGAAACAATGATTTTTATGAGGGAATGGTGGAAAACACTAGCTTGGTGATCACTCCCTTTATGCCTCACTTTCTCTTCCATTTTATCCAAGATTTTGTAGAGATAGTAGGGTAGATTGAGAGTCTCCACCCCTGTGAAGTGCATTAGCAATCTAACATGATATTTGCACAACCTTGAAAATCTACCCTCACATGTGAAATACCTCATTATGGCCTTCATCAATGGATAAAACTTATCAAGCAGTTGTCCAAAAGGAAAAATCTTCTTGATGGAATCTTTGTAGTGACTTTTAATCAAAGCTTTGTAATTTTGAACATCCAAGTCTGAATTTTTGACCCACTTTTCCCCATTGTTTGGTATCCATGTAGCTATAGCTATGGAATTATTTGAATTTTTAAAGCTCACTCCTGCAATTTTGACCTTATCTCTCCTAAGTTTTGTGGCAAATAGGCTTGTTAACTTGGCATGATATCCCACTTGCTGGTTTTGCTCACAAAACCATAAACATCCTACATTTTGAAAACACTATTTGGCGAATGAGGAAGACATAAAATCCTGAGTTTTAAGTGGCTCAAACTTTTATATTTTAACTCCTTTGTTGTATGGCTTCTTTCCTCCGTCCATTGCTTATAATTGCAAATAAAAACCCTAAGTGAAAAATAGGGGAAGTAGGTGAGGGGAGGCGATGAAGGGATTAGGGAGGAGATATGAGGGTAGGAAAATTATGGGAGGTATATAGGTGTATTAGGGAGCTTAGGGAAGTGTAAAATGATAAAATGAGTGAAGGTGTTGGTTTAGGGAATTAAAACACATTCTTAACCCTAAAACTGTCAAAACACAACGTAGGAGCTAGGGTTAGGGAAATGAGGGTGAGAGGATGAGTGGGTTTTGGGAAGTGTATTTGAGTGTGGGGAAGGGTAAAATATGTATGGAAGTAGGTATTTTTTCTGTAAATTTAAACTATGGTGCTCACCCACCAAAAACTCAGCGTGGGGATTGTGGGAGGATTTCACCAATGAAATAATGAATTGAATGTTGATGGGAGGTGGCAAGAACTTAAAATTACTTGCAAACAGCTGATTAAACCTTCAATTTCCCCTGAAAACCTTTGAAGATGATTTATTTTCTTGTAGAAGTGAAAACTCAACAAAGGGCCAAAAACGAAGCATGGTTACCTGAAAATGAAATGTGGCTACCTGGAGAGGGTGTCAAACACCTTTTCAGAGTGTCCTTCGATGATTTATATGCTATGATGGTATTTTTTGGTGATTAAGTGCTCAATTCCAATGAAATTAGTGAAATAAATGGCTTGTATGGTCATTTGTAGCTTGTGGAAATCAAATTCTTTTCATAATGGTGTGGTGGCCCACCATGTATTTTTTCACCTTTGACTTGAAAACTTTGTAGATTTGGAACATTAGAAACATATGACATCATATTTGAAATAAAATTACACTAAAAGATAACTTTTTTGAGCATTTTCCATATTACTACTCCTTCAATGCCAGATTTATTTGTGAAATGTCGGATTTTATATGAATTTGACCCTAAAACCTAATGGTGCACTGTCATGAAATGAGCTGAATGGTGACCATGGTGGAATATTCAACTGAATGATGGCAATTACCGAAACATGAAATTTTTTTAAAGGAGTAACAGACCTAGACACACTAGCCAGTGACCAAATTTTTATTTGAAGACCTACTGAAACCATAAAATTGGACTTGAGACCCTAACAAAAACCTTGTAAGAGAACAGTTGATCGCTGGTGGCAGGAAAAACTTATTGATATTAACATTGGCTCCAGTTGGGGATGGCATCTCCTTGGAGGTGTCAAGAACACCGTAGACCAAGTAACCTTATCCATTGGGCATGAAGAAAAAAATTGCAAGACCAAAATAAAAAATGAAAACTAAGTGACAAATTAAACTGAATTTGACTGAAACAAAAACTTACTGTACTTACAAATTAGCATCCAATCAAGGAAACCTTATGGCCTTCACCTCGGGCTCCAAGCTTTGATGATTAACTCCTTCACACTTTGGCAGAAAAGTAAAATGATATGTACAATGATGCTGAGAAACTTCATAAATTTTATCAAAAGAGGTAGTTCTTGAGAAGCCTACCATTGACTGGTCCTCCTCCATAGTATTTCCCATTAATTTCCTCCAACAAGTAAGCATGCTTCCCTCTTGAAGTTGAAATCATGTACGGTCCCTTCCACAAATTATAGAACTTACCGTGCTTTCCTTTATCTTCATTTTGAGCATCCCAACAGAGCACCACATCACCAATATTGAAGTCATACGCCTTTTTTTTTTGGTCATACACTTTCTTGATTCTTTCTTGAATCTTAGAGGTGTTTTGAAACACTTCCTCCCTGGTTTTTTGCAAATGAATCATTTGGTTTATCCCTCATTGAGCATCATTTGGTTCACTGCCAAGTTCTTGCAATATCTTCATGACTAGAATAGCAAGAGAAGTAGGAAAATTTGTATCAACTCCACACACTAACTCAAAAGGCAAGATGCCTATTGAATTCTTATTGCTTACTATGTCTTCCCACAAGGAATTGATGAGTTTTGTATGCCATTTTTTCTTATTTACCTCTAGCATCTTTTTATGTACTTCTCAAAAAATTCCACCATATTTTTGGACTTAAATGTAGTTGCATTATCTGTGATGATATTCTACAGAAAACCAAATCTAGACAAGATATCATATTCCAAAAATTGAATGATAACCAAATCAATTGCTTGCCTGGTTGGGATTGCCTCAATCCACATTGTAAAATAAATTGTAGCCGTCAAAATCCACTTGTGTTGGGAAAATAATGAAGGATGGATATCACCTATGAAATTGAGACCCCATTGCTGAAATGGTGCCTGGACTAATATGGGTTGCAAAGGCAACGGAAGCAACTTCCTCTTCCCTTGGAAAATTTCACATTCGTGACAACTCATCACGATCTTATACACATCAGTAAAAAGAGTGGGCCAAGATAAACCAACCCTTAAAAATTTGTTCGCTATTGTCTTCCAGTATAAATTATCACCACAATCACCTTTGTGGAAGTCATTCATCGCCTCCTTTGCTTCACTTTCGACAATAAAATTCAACAAGACACCTCCCGAGTCTTTCCAATACAAAACACTCTCTAAAATACAATAATTTGAAGCCTTTAATTTCAATGATATAACTTTTCTTTTAGACACACCTGACCGAGGATTTAAATGTTGCAAAACATAAAATATATAAACATACCAAAGGGATGAAATGAAAATCTAAGATACCTATGTCAACGAGTCATCAACCTCTTCTTCAGAAGGTGTAGAAATCAAATTTATGTCTAGCGCATGTAAATTTGATTTTGTCATCAACTTTTCGAAACCCTTTCCCTTGATTAGTTTTTTCAGCTTGATATCCAGATCATATTCAAGCATGGCTTCAATCCATTTCTCTCGCCTCCCTTTTGGATCAGTTTGCATCAACATATCCTTCACCGCTGCATTCGAAACATAAGCTATGATGTGAAAATGTAGTATATATACCCGAAAGTCTTTCAATGTTTTCACCAATGCCAAAGCTTGCTTCTCAATCATTTTATATCTCATTGCTGCATCTCTTATGGTCCAACTGAAAAAGGAAATTTTTTTCTCTACCTTTGAATCCTTTTTCTGCATTAGTACAGTAGCCAAAGAGTGCTTGAAAGTGAATGAAAATATTATGAAGTCTAAAGTATAATCAGGGTTGATCAATATTGTGGGAGCACATGTTAAAGAAAATTTTACTAAATTAAATGATCTCTTTGCATGTTATGAACATCTGACCTCGTTTTACTTCTTCATCATATCTATAATATCTCTAAGGTGCTTCGTGACATTGTGGATGAATCTCCTCAAAAAAAATATCTTACTATTGAATGACTGGATCTCATTTTTATTCCTTGGAAAGTCTAACTGTTGAATTTATTCGATCCTAGAGGGTTCAATGTGGATGCCATATTTTGAGATGATGTGCCCAATTAGTTTTCCCTCCTCCATGGCAAATAATCTTTTCTTAGGATTCATCGAGATTCCAAATTTTCTGCATTTTTGAAACACTATTCTCAAGAGGTGTAGGTGCCCATCATATGACTATGAGAAGACAGTAACATCATCAAGGTAAACTACAAGAAACACATCCTTCTCATGTGAGAAAGCGATGTCCATATCCCAATAAAATGTAGCCCCTGCATTCTTGAGCCCAAGTGGCATTTTAGCGTACATGAAGGTACCCCATGGTGTTTTGAATGTTTTTATCTCCTGGTAATGTTCATGCACCAAGATATGGTTGTATCCTGAATATCCGTCGAGAAGTGACATCCTTGAAGCTTCAACAACCCTCTGTAAGATGTGGTCCATCTTCGGCAAAGGATAATTGTCCTTTTAGGACACCTTGTTCAGATTTCTGAAATATATGCAAAGACAAATCTCCCATGTCTTCTTCCTTGCCCACATGAGGTTAGAAATCCAATATGAAAATAGAATAGGAACTATAAAACCAGCTTTGTAAAGTCTATTTACCTGTTTTTTGATCGATGGCAGTAGCTTGGGATCAATTCTCCTCAACTTCTTGCGGAATGGATTTTGCTTGCGATGGTGTGTTGGATGATGCCTTTTTGTATACCTTTAAATATGAATAATCCCAAGAGAAAACATTAGAAAACTCACTCAAGAGAGTTGTATATTTACCTTTCAACTCAAGGGATAAAGACCTCAATAACTTGACCATCTTGGGGTTATCTGTTGTACCAATGTTTGCATCTTCAACACCTACTTCTGTGGGGACCATTGTTGGATTTTTTATGACATCATCATGATAAAAAAATTATTCCAAAGCTACTCGACCTCGTGGAATGTTGTTGTCATTTATCTGCAGCACCTCAACTTCATTAGCTTCAATTACCTCATTATCTTCATTGCACACTGCATCAATATGGGAGTTAGCAAACTCCTCCTCCATCTGCAAAATTTTATTTATATGTTTATCATCCCAAAATACTTTTCAGTATCTAAGATTGTTAGGGACAATCAGGCGATGATTCACATGAATTTAAAACTTATTAGCATCATGAATAGGAATCTTAAAATTATTGGCCGATGTGGCAAGTGAATCAGCCATAAAATTTTGACTTCTAGGAATCATAGAAAATGTATATTCTAGAAAAGTTTTTAGAATATCAGGAACATCATTACGATAAGTTGTCATCCTAGGATGTTTGCCTTGGCACTCCCCTTTTACCTGTTTTATCACCAACTCAGAGTCGTCATATACTGTAATTCTCTTCACGCCTAGCCTTTTCAAACTTCGGAGAAAAGTGTTCAAGGCCTCATATTATGCCTCATTGTTCGAAAAATAAAAAGCTAGCTTAGAAGAACACAATATTACATTCCATGGGACTTTAGATGACTGATGTATAGGGCTATGGATCCAGATTCTGATACCATCTCCATATTTTCCCAAAGCACCATCAAAATCCATTGTCCAAAGAGCCTCCTCATCATCAGGAAGTTGAAATTATGTGGGTTGATATGTCTTTTATTTTTGACCCACTGTCTCAATATGATATTTAAATTTCTTTGATTCAACTGATATTTTTTGTGACTCTACTGACTTTTGCTCTGAGTGCTTGGCTGCAAGCTTTCGAAATTTTGAATTATGTTTTCTACATTCAAGACCACTTGGACACTATTTGAAAATTCTGAAATTTCTTCACCTTATACAAGCTGACTATCTAAATCATCAATTCCATTATCATTATACAATATGAAGGACTCTAAATCGGTATGTATATAGTGAATTGGGTGATTCTTGGGTTTATCTTTTCTAGTGATCATGTATTTCATTTTCACTTCTTGGTATAGCTTCCTAAGTTCGATAGATACCAGAATTGTTGCATATGAAAAATGAAGTTGTAGAGTACCCCTCATTTTGGCTCCCCAAGACCATGAAAGCAACATGCCATAAATTGGAGGTATGTCAGCAACTACAACATCCATCAACACATTTTTTGTGGGAATCTAATCCAAAGATACAACCAAGCCTTTGATAAGACCAAGGCACCGAACTCTATCAGAATCAAAAGAATAGAGGTCATGATATGGTAGGGTTATGTGCATCCCCAACTTATCCATGATAAAATTTGATATTAAATTATGTGAGGCCCCGGAATCTAGCATGGAACTATGGAGAATATAATCATGAATCCCCAAGCTGAGATAAAAGGGAGGGAATTCTCTATCTTCTAGATTTCCATCTACGGCTGGACCAAATAGAAGTTCGAAATGGTCATCAATGACATTGACCATGTCTAACATGTGATTTAATTTTAACATATTGGAAATTTGAGATTTATATCTATAATTCTTTACAAGCTCAGTGAGGGGAATAAACACCTTTAACTTATAAATTTCACTCTCTAAGTTAAACAAGTTAGAATGTTTCGCTACCTCTTTTACAATGGTATCCCACTTTTCAGGTTGCTCTTTTGCTGGATATTCCTTCCTTTGCACTTCTTTATCCTTCTTTGATTTACTTGTAGATGGCTCATTGTTCTTTCTCTGATTTATGGCAGCAGGCTCCTTCTCCTTGTTTGAACCAGCTTGGGAATTTTTTTGGGTTGAGCATCCTTTTGCCGAGTTGTCTTATTTTGAGTAGAAGTAATAGGAACATCTTGGTTTCTCAAATTGTACTATCTCTGCGTTGAGATGAGAGAATTTAGGTACCCCCTTTTATAGTCTTCAAATTGGACTACCAACCCATCATCATTTGCAAGTATAAGTCCATGGTCATCTATCACATATGTTTCTTCGGTATACTCATCATCCTCTATAAATTAAATAGGTCCTTGATCTTTTGAAAAGATAAGGTTCTCTTCAAAAATTTCATCTTCATTTTCAAGTGATTAGGCATAGTTCTACTGTAATGGAGTTTGGATTTTTTGTTGAACTTGTTGACCTAGAGCTCTCTGTTCTCTCTGCTTAATATTGAATTGTGGTTGTTGTTGCTTTCCTTGAAAGTTGGGATTCTGAACTTGATTGTATTGTTGCCTTTCTGAAATGGAGATTCTTTCTACCATCTTCTTCACAGTTCTAATCAAACTATCCAACTTTTATTCAGATGAGCTTCATCGTTATTCCTTAATTGTGACTCTCTTTTCAACTATGCTTTTTTATTTCTTGATAAACAGATTGGCTTCAATTCTGACTGCATTTTTCTGCATATCATCCAGTGAGGTGTGTTTTATTTCTCTATAATTATATGCCATATCAAGGCCAAAATCATCTGGATAGTGCAACAAGGCCAAATCAGGTGGAGGTTTGATATTGACAGGAATGGAAATGTACACATTATTGAAGCGGGTAGTATAGTCTTGAACTGATTCATTAGGCTGTATTTTCAATGATTTATACTCGACCAATATCTAAAGTGGATTTTTATTTTCCTCCCACTTGGAAAGGAAAATATCTTTCAACTGCTATGAATTCTGCACTGACCCAGCTACCGAAGCTCTGAACCATTTTTTCACTTCTCCTGAGAAACTCTGAGAAATAATTCTCATATTCGCATCATCATTGTCTACTTCTTCTAATTCTATGAAATATGTGATCTTTTCAATGTGTTGCCTCGCTATAATATTGGTGGTTCCATAAAAAATAGGAAGCCTTTGTCCATAATTCTAAGGTAAATCAGTGAGTTGTCTCTGCAGAACTAATAGAGAAAATCTAGCCATAGTTGTTCTAGCAGGTAAGCTTGTAGTCACAACAGGGAGTGCTGGTATGAGAGGTGGTTGTGTAGGAGGAAGTGTGGATTATGAAGAAATAGCAATATGAGGGGATGTAGTAGTAGTGTAAATAGATGAAGTTGAAAGTGGATTGACAGTCAAGAGTTCCTGTTGATATTGTATGAAAGCCTTCTCGGAGGTATATTGAAGATGGTTTGCTAATTTTTAAATCTTTTCAAATTGACTCCAAACCTTCCTATCAAAATCTGACTCTGAATTGGATTCTAGGGATGATAAACCAATCACAAGATTTAAATAGCCAAATACAACTTCAGATAGAGATGATATTTCAAATAACCTTAAAGGATCAAATACAATTTCAGACAAAGATGTTTCTGATTTGGATTTAAATAGTGATAATTCGAACTTCATATAAAAAGTAATATCTTCAAGTGAAAGGAATTTTAAAGGAAAAAATGTAGACCTTACCAAAGTCGATGAACTCAACTGAATCTTTGAATGCTGAGGTATTTTTTTTCTGATGAGTCTTTCCAGATCTTCAACAGGAGAAGCTGGATGTGGATCATGATTCGATTGTGTGTGCCTCTTAGGAGCCAGTGTATTCTTGTTTCTTCACTTTAGCTCTCTGCAACTTGAATCAGCCTTATCTAAAACTAGGCCCTATCACCCACAGGCCTAAAACTCGATGAAAATATAATAGTACACCAAGGGAAGATCTGTCACTTCGCTCCCTAGCAATGGTGCTAGAAATTTTAGCCTCCACAATGTCCCAAGGTTGAAAAATGATATTGACAGATGTAACCTCAAACCAAGCTTTTATTTTGGTAGCTAGCCCTACCAGACTAGAGAGGGCTCTCTCTACGAAAATAGCAGCCAAAGAGTTTTACTAGAGGAAGAATGGATTTTAGGCTAGTTGGCTTAACTCTAGGGTTTTGAAATATTGATAGTTTTTCTTCTGGATCAAGGATGAAAGCCAAGTAACTAGGTCAAAGTATCAAAGGGTTTCAATTGAAAATATATGGAGGAGAAATATATCTATGTGTTTTTTATGGGCTTAGGAATTTATTGGTGTGATGTATGGTTTTAAAGTGTAAGAATATATTAATGAGAATGTGTCATGAATTCATTAAAATAGAAGGAAGATTACACAAAATGACATTCCCAAACAAAACAAAGATTTCATGAAAGAATTTTGCTTATCAATCATTGAGGAAAATGCTTAAAGAAATCAAGATATGGAAAGGAAACATGTATATCATTTATATGAAACTATAACAGATCAAATACAACACCACAAACTCACAGCACGAGAATTATTAGATAATAGTTGCAACTGGTCCTTTGATTTCCTGAATAAAAATCTGAAGTAAAAGCTACAATAGTTCCTCCCTCTAATGTCTAACCATCAAAATTACTAAGAAATCCATACATATAGACAAAAAAAAACATTTCCCCTCTCCGAGGGGTCGAATCCTAGAGTGGAGGAGTAGTTCACAAGAATTCCTCACCTAAAACCTAAATACTAGGGAGGTTAATAAAACTCTCCTCAAGATAGAAAAACTGATACATTTGACCATGAAAGGAATTCACAAGCATGAATCCACATTATTTTTACTCTAACCAGCATATTTACCATTAATTACATCATTACAACACAAAAAATGAAAAATTACAGCAGGCAAAACTGACTTTGACTAGCAAAACTGAGAAAACAGGCTTCCATGCAAAAACGCAGCGAATTATCAAAAAAGCACAATGTTCCAGTAGAAAGCGCAACGTGTTGGGTGTAAGAGGATTTTGGAGGCTGTACCAAGGTGCAAATAAAAATCTGAAAGATGCTGAAGAAATATCTATTGGTCTACTACATCATAGAATCCTCAAGCACTGCAAAGACTACTTCTAGCCCTCCAAAAATCAATTCTCCCACAACTACTGCAAAAGCGCAGTGAGCTTTTGAAAAACATGGTAGAAAGGTGATTTTTAGGTGGTTTTTTAACCTTTTCACCCACCAGAATGTGTTGACATGGCTCTCTTAAGGGCTGAGATTGATGTACAGGTCAATAGAAATCAAAAAATGTAAAAAAATTCCATTTGGATTCCCCCAACAAAAGCACGATGTGAGGCTCGCTACGCTTTTGGACCAAAGACTTTGAAAAAATTTCCAAATTGCCCAAAAAATCCAAAATTTGTCAAAACTTCTCCAAATTTGCTCAAAATTGTTCTAGACTTTCTCTGGGGACCTATGATGGTATATTATGCTATGAGTGAAGCATAAGAAAGTAAATCCAATTTACCCTTCTCATTTTGCTTCATTAGGGTTTCCTTGAGTTTTTCCTTCAACTGCTTGATCCTTACCTTGGAGAGCCGATTTCTGGTGTAGTAATGCATGGCCATGTGCATTTGTATGTTTTTGTTCTTATTTTCCATCTTCAGGAGTTTCTCCAAGTGAAAATTCCATCTATCAAGCCAATATTCCATGTACTTCTCAATTTCTGCTAATATGAGCTCATTGGTTGTCATTTGGGTCCTTGGTCGAGATGCTTCTCTCTGTTGCTGAAGTGCCCTTTTGAAGACTCTAGTCCTCGGCCTCTTCCTTATTACCTACTCTTCCTGATAATATGACTCATATATCTCAACTAATTCTTTACCCTTTACATCTTCTTTGTTCAAATCAACTTTAGACCTATTCAAAAGTAGTTGATTTACCTTTAATTTCATATTTCCTTGTTCTAGGAATGAAATCAAGAAGTTGGCCTTTGACAATTTGTCCTTCATTTCTATTATCTCAATATATTTATCCATGATGACCTACTCTGATGTTCTGTGCTATTCACTCACCTCCAATCCTGCCATATCAATGTCAAGATGGAATGTCTCCTCATCTTGCAAAGGTACCTCATGTTGTGATGATGATCCCTTTTCAGTTGATGTAGGCTTGGACCCTTCAACAATGTTTGGAGAAAACACAAGCCTCATTCCTATCTGATATGTTTGAGTCACCTCAACCCTAGGTTTCCTCTTGACTAAAATTCTGCAGATCACCCAATCTCCCTTGGCTTGGATGGTACTGATGGTGTTGCTGATGTTGTACTTTGGCTAGTAGGCTTACTAGCATGGGGAAAAAATACAATGCACTGCATGAATGTCTCCCAAGAGATGTTCATATGTGTGAGGTGGTGTGAAACAATGATTTTGATGAGGTAATGGTGGAAAATACTATCTTGGTTATCACTCTCTTTATGTTTCACTTTCTCTACCATTTTAACCAAGCTTTTGTAGAGATAGTAGGGTAGAATGAGATTTTTTACCCTTGTGAAGTGCATTAGCAATAGGACATGATATTTGTACAACCTTAAAAATATACCCTCACATGTGAAATACCTCATTATGGCCTTCATACATGGATAAATCTTATCAAGAAGCTATCCAAAAGGAAAAATATGTTTGATTCCATCTTTGTAGTGACTTTTAATGAAAGCTCTGTAATTTTGAACATCCAAGTTTGAATTTTTGAACCGCTTTTCCCCACTGTTTGGTATCCCTGTAGCTGTAGCTATGGCCTTAGTTGAAATTTTAAATCTCACTCATGAAATTGTGACCTTGTCTCTCCTAAGGTTTGTGACAAATAGGCTTGTTAACTTGGCATGATATCCACTTTTTGGATTTGTTCACAAAACCCTAAACATCCTACATTTTGAAAACATTATTTGGCCAATGAGGAAGAAAACAACTCTTGAGTGTTAAGTGTCTCAAACCTTGATATTTGACCTCCTTTGTTGTATGGCTTCTTCCCTCCCTCCATTGTTTATAATTTCAAAGAAAAGCCCTAAGTGAAAATAGGGAAAGTAGATGAGGGGAGGGGATGAAGGGATTAAGGAGGGGATATGAGGGTATGAAAATTATGGGAGGTAGATAGGTGTATTAGGGACCTTATGGAAGTGGAAAATTATAAAATGAGTGAAGGGATTGGTGTAGGGAATTAAAACATATTCCTAACCCTAAAGCTACCAAAAACGTAGTGTAGGAGCTAGGGTTAGGTGTAGTGTTATACAGACTAATCCCTCTTGCATACAAGAGTGATCTCCCTAGTATTCTATGAATATATAGAAACAAACATCCAATTGTAAATAATTTTCTCTAGAATATTTGAAATTCAGAATTATTATAAACAAAGAAAGAGGACATGCCCCTACCTGAAGTCTAATGCTTGATGCAATCTTTTATCCATTCACTCCAAAGAGGCTTCTTCAGTAAGTAGAACCTCCAATAAAAGGCAGACAAAAGATCAAAGCACCTGCAAGATATAATAATTGAAAAAATGCTAGTCTATCTTAGTGATCAAGGAATATAAGAATTGAATTACTCAAATAGATACAAGAACAACTCAATGAGAAAATGAAATTCATTTGTATTAACTTGTATGAAAAGAAGTAACCGTACAACCTATTGCTTTGATGTCGTATAGGTTCTTCTGGGGTCCTGAACAATCGTTCCTCCTTCAGTTTGACAAGCTTCCCTCTCTGAATACTAGTATAGAGTTATGAACATGAGGTTGTGATTATTCTCATGTCCAAAGCAACTAATATAGAGAGTATGCTCTCTTTAAGAATTTCTTCAGCAATAAGCTATAGTTTATCATTCACAATGTAAAATCCACCCTTGAGACTGAAACATGAGCTCAATTTATAGGGAAATGGAGATAGTTTCAGTTCCATAAAGAGGGGGATGGATTCCTCTCATGAAGGGATTTGAGCTCCATATACCAAGGGATAAACTCCATGAGTGGAAGGATAAAGCTCCATGAGTAGAGGATAAAGCTCGAACTGATCACGTTTCTAGAAGCTTGCAGTTGGGAGAATATTCGACCAGCTGGGCTTCTAGAACTTACTTTTTCCTTTTATCTGACTTTTACCGGGGGGGGGGGGGGGGTCTGCGGGTTTTAGTTGCAAAACTTGCGGGAGCTGCCGCAGGCTATAGAACAAGTATCCGCGAACCCGCAGAAAAAGGTAAGTGCGAAGTTAGACTTTTAAGGGTTTTAATGAGCTTTTATCCAATTCCAAGACTTGGTTTAGGAACATTAGGGTTTTTTACTTCTAAGGGAGCATAATATAGCTAGTGATGAACCTATATGGACAATCAAATGTCATGGTGAAAAAATAACATGTAACAGATTGCCCCCTAAAGTGTGAAGTCTGAAATTGTTTTGAAGAGTGAAGTGCTTTATCATTCCGAGGATTGGATTGTGGAAACACCAGTCAAAAACCTGTAAAAACATTCAATGCAATCATATATATATATCATCGGTGAGATAGGCATTCCCATACTTAGATCAAAACTAACTAAATGTTTTGTTACATATATGATTTTAATATTACATCAAAAGTAGACACAGTATGGGCACAACCATCTGTCGTAATTAGTCTACTATATCATGAAAAATAAAACTCCACGTAGCCTGGATGGTGGAAACTAGATCCAGGGTCTTGATTTCCGCTTCCCGAACTAGTACGATTCTATCCATGAGATTGAAAAGTCAAACATGGTTGAAACCACTTGATTACCAGTCAATGATGTAAAGTGTTAACAAGTGTGGGAGAAACCACCAATAATGACAATGGCTCTCAAAGTACTCAGTATAATCTATTAAGTGTGAATGAATTATTTGCAGTCGAACACCTCCTAGAAGCGTTCGATCGAAGGTCAATGATGCAATCTATCATCGAAGGAGAGAAACCTGCCATTAGGGCATGCACATCCCAAGGTACTGATAGGATTCTAGATCAACTTTCTAGATGATGAGCTGTCGTTGATAAAAAGTGACCTGTCGTAGGAAATCCCACGACACAAAACCATTAGATAAAGCTTTGAAGAAATACTTGCAAGGACTGATTCAGGGATGCTCAATGCGAATGGAGACAAATGTTTGCAATGAATGGTTTATTTAAACTATCTCTTGAACACATAATGACACTGCAGATGGTTTGGCAGCAATTGACCTAAAGATAATACCCAAAAACCGGCTAAAGACTTTCAATATGGTTTGATTAACTGTTAGAAAAAGGATTTCCCAACCCAAGTACAAGTGTGACAAAAGTGTCGTTTTCAAGCGTGGTATGCTTATTTTTAAACAAGGGTAAAAACTGGATTCTTTTCTCTCTTTTTTCCCCACCATTACTGGCAAGTACCTCTTTATTTTTGACAAGCTTGAGGAGGATAACATTTGCTTATTTGTATAAGCTCATCCTTCACATGATTCCATATTAGTATTAAAATCGAACCCTAAGAAGGAGTGGTTATGTCCTATTTGTAATCGACAAGTCCTTTATTGTTAAATTTTAACGAGTGCAGTATAGGAGAAACTCGACGTTTTTCAGTTTTAGGGAGTCAGAAGAAAAACATAAGTAAACTCCATGGTTGTACTTTTTCGTAAATTTAGTCTCTCAAGCTCGAAAAAGGATAAAATATTACAGGAGAGAACTCTATTGACCATGATTAGTCAACGTATACCTTTTTCGTAAATAGTCCATTTCAGTCCGAAAAAGGGGTAAACTTATACTGAAGGGACCACTGTTAATTTTGTTTAACGAGTTCGAATAGTCAAGTATTCGGCAATATTATCATATTGAGAGAGTCTAAAAAGGGCTTAAAAGAGAACTCCAAGGTTTAACTTTTTCGTAATTTTCAAGAGCCCAAAAAATTGATAAAAGTATACTCGAGGTTCAAAATAATTATTTTCACCCAAAATCCTGTATCCTGCAAAAAAACTCGAAATATTACACATACCTGTTTCCAAGAAGTAAAATATTGAAAAATAGCCTTTTAAAGTGAAAAATAAATATAATATAATATTTTATTCATTCAAAAAGCTATAAAAAGGAGTTTAAACAAAATCATTTTCACCTTATGTCTTAAGAGCAGTGAATTGGGAGCTTTTGGCAAAAATGTTCTGGAACTAATATCAGGAGAACTGATTGTTTGTTTTGTGAATCGTTAGAACCAGGTAATTCAAATCATCTTACTCTTCATTTCTATCTGTTTCAATTCTCATTTTTAGCTTTAATTTCATTTTTTAAGAGGAATTTATGTTCAAAAATGCACTCTCGGGGTCCACAATTCATGCGCGCACTACCTATGGACCCCGATAATTTTTCAAAAGAAAATTATTGGGCTACAACGGTTTTTGTGTGGAGCCTGTGCGGATGTCCGCACTATCTCCGCACAAAAACTGCGGAGGCATCATGGTCGTTTTAAATTTACAAATTCTCTTAGAAATGATTCAAGTTTTTTCACTCCAATGGTTTTTAAAATTCAAATGTGTTGATTTGCAGGCTATTTCACCATGTTAAAGTGGAGATAATGTGAGCACCAGACTATATAAAATGAAGCCATGAATGATCCCACAATAATGTGTGTGCTAAAAAATTGTGGTTTATATAAGTTCTAGGCGAACCAAGGTATGAAAGCACAAGTAGAGCTGATGACATGGTTTGTAAATGCATGGGAAGTTCAAGATCATTGCTTTATCATTAGTGACCGTCGACTCAAAATCGATCTTGAGGATATTTATTTTCTCACTGGATTGTCTCGAAGAGGATAAAACATATCCTTGTTTTGGGCTAGACAGGGTGGCCTACCTGTTGCTAGCTACAAACAATAGTTTTCAGTGATGAAGCAGATCTAAAGGGTAATCGCATAAACATAAAAACTAACTTATGGTTATATATCAAAGTAGTTTCATTTATGGTAACCAGGTTGTGTGGAAGTGCGGCTCCACATGTAGCCACTAAATCTCAAATGCAGACCGTTGTAGAGTGTTTTAGAGGCACCATATTCAACTGGTGCGAAGTGGTATTGGTCAACATGAAAGTAAAATTAACCAGAGCAAAGAATGCTAAGTTAAAGAACTTTGGTTATGGCGCCATTTTGATTTATTTTTCTTTGGAGAGAATCTCGCTTCTCACCCCTTAGCGTAGATCATGGGGTACCTCGGGAACCACAAATGGTATGTTGGGTTGCATTAATGGCTTGCCATGGTGGCGATGGCAGTTTAGTGGTTCGGTTCACTCTTGTGTACTTCATGTGGCTAAGGAACCAAGTCTTCACAATTGAAGACTTTTCCAATGAAGGTATATATTTCAGAGGTGATCCTGAGATGTCGTTGCCTCGAGGGGCATAGTGGGATGAATCAGGTAAGTGAACTATTTTGATGTTTTTAATCTAATTTTAATTTGTTTTTTATCGTCCAATACTGATAACAATATTTAAATATAGATGCTGATCCACGAAGACCAGCTACACTCCACCGCTTTGATAGGCGACAAGCAGAGCCTATAGCACCACCGCAGGATTAGGTAGAAGAGATCCTAATTGATATGTAACACAACCTGGAGAGGTTAACCATAGACATTCCTGAGAGGGACAAATGATATTCCTCTCTGACTTCAGAGACATGTTACAAGTGTTCCAGGACAGTTTAGGAGATTCCTGCGCATGGTGGCATGTGCCATAGTCTATTACCATGATCATCATCATGGATAGTGAATGATTATTGTGGATTGAAATATTTTATTTTTTGTATCAGTATCTATTAGATCATAAGGTTTTTGAACCTATGATCGTAGACGATGTAATATTTTGAAAACAAACCTATCTATGATATTACTACTTCTCTGAGTATCTTGTTTAACATGTATCGAATGTTGTTTTGGTCTACTATGTTAATGTTTCAAATTTCTATTTAAAACATGATTAGCTAATGCATCGGCCAAAGTGTTTAAATTTCTTGAAATTAGTTGATATTCAATGTAATCAAATTGTCGTTCCAAGAGACGAACCTTCAAAAATAATCTCAATAACACTGGATTTTTAATTGCATATACCCTGTTTAAATGTAATACAATGAGTTCTGAATCCAACCTAATAATCAAAAGATGAATACCAAATGAAATGGCATCAGATAATAACTCAATGACTGTGCTATATTCTGCAATACTATTCATTGTTTGACCAAGCCTTACCCCATGCATAGAAACTAACTCATCGGTGGGTGAATAGATAACCCAAGCCGCGGAAGAAATATTTTGTGTACTCTGACAGGCACCATTAGAAAAACCAATGTACGTTTGAAGGGATGTCGACATCTGCAATATCAAGAGTAATTAAGATAAGCAGTGATAGTAGTAAGAGCAAACTTAATCTAGGCACACTTATCTAATCTAAGGCACACTATCGAAAAAGAAACAAATATACAAGTGAGATCTTCACACTAAAGTCAAGCATAATATCTCTTAAGATAAAGACCATTTCTGGGCTTATCTAAAGAGACCCCATCATAATTAGTCAATTCATAGGCCGCTTTTGGAAGCACTCGCTTGACAATGTAAGGACCATGCCACATCGGTTCGAATTTCCCAACACCTAGCTTATCGTTAGCTTGATCATAAACTAAGACTAGGTCACCTTTTGAAAAAACACGAGGGGTAGCACTTCAATCATACTGAGCTTTCACACGTTTCTTATGAGCTTCGGTAGCTAATGCAGTGGTACGCCAAGTCTCATCTAATTGTTCTAAGTAAAAAAAGTGTTTTTCCTCTTCAGAGGTAGCTGATCTTAACTCTATGGCTAATTGGAGTGACAGTATTTCACATTCAATGGCTAACATAGCTTCTAAACCGTAAACCAATTGAAAAGGAGTGAACCCTGTAGCAGTTTTTGCTGAGGTTCGGTATAACCATAGTGCCAAAAAAATCATGGTATGCCGATTCGATTTGTGAGTTCCGATAATCCGTTTAATCATGGTGGTTAAAGCCTTGTTGATGGCTTCAACTTGACCATTAGCCTGTGGATAATATGGATTAGAATTATCATGACGTAGGCCAAGCTGATCGGAAAGTTTGGTCATCATTATATTTCGAAAATAACTCCCATGGTCTTTGATAATAGCTTGGGGTACACCAAAACAATCAATCACATGATTGAATACGAACGTAGTTGTAGTTTTTCCATCTGTCATGAATGTAGGCATTGCCTTGGCCCATTTGGTAAAGTAATCAATAGCGAGAATAATATAGCCATGCCCCCCGGCCGAATGAGGGTTACATGTAATGAAATCAATGCCCCATTTCACAAAAGTACCGACAACAATAATTGGGTGAAGAGGAGCTGGAGGCACACACATCTTTTGATAATTTTTTTGACAATTGTCGCATTTTCAGACCGCAATAATACAATATTTGAATAACGATGGCCAAATATATCTAGCATGCAATATATTTTGGGCAGTGCCAAACCCAGACATATGACCACCACACGCTCCAGAGTGGCAGTGATTCAAAACTCTCTCAACCTCTTCGTGAGTTATACAACGTCGAAAAATAGAATCTGCACCATGACGATAAAGTGTGTCCCTAATAATATTGTATTGTTGGGATTGGTATCAGATTCTCCGTTGATTTGAACTTGAAAGTTCGGGCCGAAAGGTTTGGGTTTGAAGATATATAATGATATCTCCATACCATGGATCTAATGTAGTGATAAGAAACAGATATTAATCTGCAATGGGATTCTCTACCACATTTTCTGTCTCAGTATTGAGAAATTCACACATTAGTTCTGCAAACACTAGTGATTTCTTTGATTTAGATTTCTCGAATTCAAAATCAAACTCTTGTAAGATGACAATCCATTTATAGTATTTTCCCCCGAGTAATTTTTTTGTCAAAATATACATCATCAGGATGCAATTAGAGATCACAGTTGTCTTACGTAACAGAATGTAGTGACGAAATCATTGGACAACTTGAACTGCTGCTAAGGCCAATTTCTCCACATGTGAATATTTGATTTCCATCAAATTCATATTCCGACTTAGATAATAAATCACATGCTCAACGTGAGATTCATCCTCTTGAACTAGAACCATTCCAATGGTGGAATCAAAGGTTACTAAGTATAAAAGTTAGCCTTGATGGTAATTTGGTGGATGCAACAATGATGCATGAGTCAATGCGTGTTTAAAAGCATCAAAATATCTATTAGCAATCTCATCCCAAATAAAAGGAATACTTTGTTTCAACAATCGGGTAAAACCTTTTGTTAACTTAGCATAGTTTGGAATAAATCTACATAGAAAGTTTCCTTTCCCTTGCAAATTTTGGAGTTGGCGAAGTGTGGAAGGAGGAGGTAAATTGATGATGGCCTCAACCTTCGAGGGGTCAACACAAATGTCGGCTTTCAAAACGATGAATCCTGGTAATCATCCTGATTTCACACAAAATATGCATTTGTGTGAGTTCGAATGAATCTTGTAATGCCTACATCTCATAAAAATGGCTTGCAAATGTGTAGGACAATCATCCCTGTGTAAAGAGTGAGTAGGTAAATCATCCAGATGAGGCTATAAAATATGTTTGATATCATGAAAAGCATAAGACATGGCCCTTTGAAAATTTGCACCAGAATTTTTTAATCCGAAAGGTAATTTGCAATAAGAAAATGTTCCCCAAGGACATATAAATGTTGTTTTTAATTGATCGGCGGGGAGTATGTTGATTTGATTATACCTGGAAAATCCATCCATGAATGAAAATTTTTCATTTCCGGCACAATCATCAATAATTTGGTCAATACAGGGAGTAGGATAATTGTCTTTTGGACATGCTTTATTAATATCCCTATAATCGACACATACTAGTATAGTCCCTTGTTTCTTAGTAACGGGAACTATATTATATACCCAATCTGTTAATGGAATTGGATAAATAAATCTTAATCGCAATATCTTTTCAACTTTAGCTTTAATAGTAGTAGCTTTTCATGGATGTATCAGACGTAATCTTTGTCTAATAGGTTTGGCATCCGGATATGTCTTAATCTCATGAATGAAAATATTTGGATCGATTCCTGGAATTTATTCATAAGACCACGAAAAATATGTCACGGGATTCTTGAAATAGGGATTTATATGTATTAATCTCGTCAATTATACAAGAAGTTCCTATAGGAATCTTTTAAACAATTCTAGGTTTAACTTATATGTCAATAGGAACAATCGTAGAAATGTTTCCCAAATTAATCTCAGAATCTGAATTTGTAATCGATATGGGATTCTGTGGTTCCTTGACATATTCAATCATAAATATCGATGAAAAATAATTTTCAAACCTATCAAGGTCAGGTAAAAACAAAGATCTGTGATGTAGATCCTCCCAAGGTAATTCATCCAAAGACAAAGATTCTCGAATATTTTCATCAGTGTGAAACACTTGTTGAAAAGGATCGGAAAGTGATGTCAAGGTTGAGCTTGAAAGTGAAGAATATTCTTCGGTGATCACATTCATTTGATCAGGAGTATTTGATAGTGTGTTAGAAAATTACTATACTGCTACATATGCCATTTCAAAAGGACTTAAAGGCATCTCGCCATTGAATGAATCTAGTTCTGGTTCTGAAGGCACTACCCAAGTGTCATCGAATGGTATAGTGCTTGATGAAATCATATTGATATTAGCAATGGTATGTAATACGTTGGGTGGAGGCATAGAGAAATTTCCCATAAAAGCAGAGTCCTTTACTAAACCTACACCAACATCTTCATATGGGATAGTCGATTTTCCAACATGTTGGATACTGTCTGTAGAAGCAAGGTTGCATGAATAATTTGACAACTGATCGATTTTCACAATATTCCTTTTATGAGGAAACATGATTAACCGAAAGACAAATGAAACGATAGAAGTCATGGAATAAGACCAGCTACGAGCTAAAATAAGGTTATAATCGAGAGGGGCATCAACAACTTCCACATCTAGATTAACAGTTTTGCCTTCTACTTCTATAGGTAGTGTGTGTTATCACTATAAAAATTTTCTGAAACTTGGTTAGTTATACTTGTTCCTAAGTCATAATGCTAGATAGGGTTAGAGTCAGTTTTTATATTTTTAAAGGTCTAGATCATGGGTTAAAGGTCTCATTCCATCACCAAAAAATGTTCATCAACCTTGTTTCATTCTTCAAAGATATTATGCCATGTTTTGAAACCCATTTTTAAATTTTTTTCCGAAGATTTGATGAATAAGCCACGAAACCACGTTTTCGTAGTGCGCTCAGTGTAAAAAGTTGATTCTGCGCTATGAAAATGCTAGTGATTTCGTAGCACAAAAAACTGAATTTGCAAATCATGCGCTACGAAATCAAGGATTCTCAGTTTTGTGTTTGAGTTGTCACATTTGTTGAATATAGTTAAATTTTTCATCATTAGGTGTCATTCATGAGTTCTCATTCATGCATGCAACCATTTATTATAATTATTAGGGGTCATTTGTCATCAATTAGGGATCAGATTGTCATTGGTCCTTTCAAATTTGAAAACATTTGGCCGTTTTCGACTTCATTTGTCTCATGCAAGACAATAGTGCATGCATGCTTATATTTTGAAGAAGAAATTAGTGGTGAAAGACTAGAGTTCACTGAAACTATAATTCAAGCGAGGTAGAACTGAAAAAAATTCAAGCAAGGCTGCTCATTCAACAGTATTTTCAAAACTTTATATCAAGTGAATTTGAAATTCATTTCTGGTGGAAGCAGGATTGTTATCAAGCGAGGCAGAATTGTTATCAAGCGAGGCTGAATTCATTTACCAAGCGAGACAGTTCATTCAACAGGAAGCTCTGATTGCTAATTTGCTAATTTGCTAAAGACACAAAGTTTTCAGAGGGATTATCACAAATTTCTGAAGATACAAGGTTTTCAAGAAGAAAATGGCAGAAGAAAGAAGGAGTCATAGTTCTAGTCATTGCCTAAGAATAGAACCTGAAGGTGTAGAATCCCTTACAAAATACAAGTCTGTTGAAGAAGCCTTTAAGAAAGCAGGTTTTTGGAGGTTTTGTGAAAAACTTCAAGGAGGGCACACTCAAGTCACCAAAGAATTTTCCACAAAATTCACAGGTTCAAACTCAAGGATTGAATTCCTCAATTTACCAATTTCCCCTGAAGTGATATCAACAGTTACAGAAATTCTGAGAGAAGAAGACAGGTGGTTTAAAAATTTCAAGTTTGACATGGTACCCTGCAAAATATTTCTAAAACCAGAGTTTTCAGAGGCTGACTTGAACAAGGTTGTGCCAAGAAACTATGTCAAAGATACATTTACCAATTTTCTCTACAATATTCAGAGGTACTTCACCTGCGAAGGGAGATACCACAAGGTGTATACCTATCACTTTAAACTCTTGCTTCATTTCACAGGGATAATATCAATAGATTTACCTTTTTATCTTTTCAGAAGCTTGGATAAGATGTCTGATAAGGTAAAAATGAAATTTGAGTCATGTGAAACATCATTATTTCGCCATGGCTTAATTAAGTTAATAGTCTTACATGAGCTGCAGAAAGCAAACAGAGATTGGGCTAAATTCCTCTTTTTGAGTAGAATTGGGATTGAAGGAACAAGTGTTAGTCCTCAAGCTAAAGAAAAAACTCCATCAAAGATTATTGCCCCTATAGAAACAAAGTCAAGAATATTTTTTAAGCTCAAGCCTTGAAAATAATTTAAAGAACCAATGATAGGAACAACATTGAAAATCCAACATACTCCTAAATCCGCACAGAAGAAGAAAATTCTGGTTAAGGAGACAATTCTAGAGCAGTCAACTAGTAAAACAGATCAAATCAGGTTGACTAGGAGTCAAAGGTTAAAGGAAAAGGGTAAGGTTTTAGCTACATAGGGGTCAAAGAGTAATTTGAATGATATACTTCAAGCTATTGACATTGCAGAGTCTCCCCTAGTGCAAGCAGACTTCATCAAACTGGATACAGGTGGCAGCAAATCAAAGAAATTGAAGACATCCAAAAGGTTATATTTTTAGGATGATGTGGCAGATTTTATCTTTAAACCCAGAAAACCCTCAACTAGGCACTCCAAGAAGTTGAAGCAGTCAGACATAGAGAAAGATCAAACAGGAGGTGAAAGTGCTAATGTTTTTGAAGAAACCACAAATATATCTTTTTCAATGCCTGAAGAAGACAGAAACAGGGTTTTCAATATTCAAAAGGAAAAGAGTAGCTATGAAGATGTTAAAGACAAACTCAGATTGGAAAATAATTAGACTGATAAGTTGAAGAAAAAGGTGAGAGTGGATGCAAAATAAAGGGAAAACTTTGAAAGGATGAAAGGACTGTGGGAGATGGAGAAAAATCCAAACCCTGAATTAATTGATAGTCAAGCTCAATTCTTCATATGGACCCTACCTGCAATCAAAGAAGAAAAAATTATTAAGATGGTCAATACCAAGCTAAGGGCAAACAATAGAAGGCTTAAGAGGAGATTAGAAGACTTGGAAATACAGCTAGCACAGTTTGAAGATTAGCCACAGCTAAAATAAGTGCAAACAGTAAGTGTCATCCTTTAACAAATTTTTGAGGTTATGTGAATATATCTCATTTTTGGAGTTGTTTAAAGATGATGTTATGGGTTATGAAGGTTGATATACACCTAAAAATATAGTATTAAAAGGGTAAAAAACCAAATTTTTGGAAAGAAGCTGTGAAAAGTGAAGACTCAGCAATTTCGTAGCGCGCTACGAAACTGTTGAAGGTGACACACAGTAGTTTCGTAGGGCGCTACGAAACTGCTGTAGGATGCATTTTGAAAGATTTTTGCGAATTTTAAAAGGTGAAAAGGGTTTTGTGTTGAGCTTTGATGCTGGTGGGAGATATATGGAGAATAAAAATAAAGATCCAAGGGGTTTGGAACATAAAAACGAAGGTTTGAAGCATGATTTTAAAAGGAAAAGTCTGTGCTACGAAAACAGCAGAATCAGCAGTTTCGTAGCACAATAGTATTGACAGTTTTTGCACCATTTTGGAGGTTGGGATCTGCACAGCTGGAAGGTCGAATTCAAATGAAGGTCATAAGACATTTGCCACATGTTTTGAGCACCAGTTTTTTAGCAGTTGGTTCGAATGGACAGAAATGAGGCATTCATCTATTATATAGGAAACATGCTCCTATTTTGCAGCAATACAGAGAGTTTTTGTTTCATCACTCAATATTCAGAAAGGGTTATGGATGTTTGATTGTCTCATGATGTTTCTCTTTAAATTACTTGCAGTGGCATGAATTTATGTTACTTATAATTCACTGAAGGTGCTCTAACTTCCTTCATATGTTCAAGAACTGTGTTTATTCTCTGTCTTATTGTTCTATTGATGCATCTAAACCCTGAAATGCCCTGACTTCCATATGAAACTGATATTTATGTTTTTTGAAAGCACATTTGACTCCATTTACATAATAGATGTTTTTTTATTAGTAGTACAACCAATTATTCACTTTATTCAGTTTATTCACAGAGTTAGCCATCTGATCTTTATTTGAAAATCATTAACCTATTAAGAGAGCCCTCTCAGGTTGGGGAGGCTAAGCCTCAACTAAAATTTTGGTTTGAAATAGTTACTCAAGTTCTCCTTGATTAACAGCCTATCAGGGTCTGATTTTGAGATAAAATTTTGGTGCATCTGCCGGGAGTCTGAAGATTACTCATTCCCGAAATCAATAAGCTAAACTTCTGAAGGTAGCAGGAGCTCAAAAGGTTTTTTGAGGCTGCAATCTACCTTGGTGACTCCATACACAGAGCAATCCTGATCCCAATCCACCTATAGCTGTGGACAATCCAAACACTATCTCAAAAAGTCAAAGAATTTCAGAAATATCAGGTACTCCATCTCATTCGAAATATTTAAATTAAGAAGTCCTGAAGATAAGAAATTTGATGACACGATTCATGAAGTGTTGTTTAGATTTGAAAGTGAAAAAGAACTCGTTGATGTTATATTAGACTTGCAAAAATGAGGAATCGACACTTCAGCCTTAGTGACACAAGAAGACAAGGAAGAGTTTTGGGAAGTTGTTACCTCTGAACTACTACTAGAAAACGAGTCTTTAGATAAACTCAAAGAAACTGATCCTTTCAAATTCTTGCTAAAATCCAGAGCTGGTTTACCTCTTCCAAATTGGAGTTCTATTGTTAGTGGCTTACAAAAACCAAACAGTCCTCCTCATACTAGTTCCTCATCCTCTTCTGCTACTCCTACAACCACTGTTCATCCTCCAGTCATGGCTGCTCTTGCTAGGTATGCACCACTTGTACTTCCTGTTGTTTTGCATGACCTTCCTATTAAATATGATACTAGGATTCCTACTTGGGGTAGCAATGAGGAAATTTCAGCAGAGGAATTTGTAGACAGATTTAATGATTTTATAGACAGAGAAGAATTTGATGATGAGGATGTGAAGCTAAGGTTATTTGCATAAAGTTTTATTGGTGAAGTTAGAAAATGGTTTAAGGCCCTTGCACCAGGCAGAATTAGAACTTGGAATGATTTTGAAGATCAATTCTTAAGAAAATGTGCAAATAGAACCAATCCAGTCTAAGCACTCACTGAATACAACAGTCTTAGGAGGGCAGTTGATGAATCTGTCCAAAACTTTTCAAAAAGATTAAATAAATCTTTTTACTCGATTCCAACCCATTTGAAACCTCTGGAAGCCTTAGCACAAATGAGATATGTTGAAGCATTTGAGTATGACTTTTCTATCTTGTTGAGGGAAAGAGAGTCTCCTACACTTGCTGAAATGCAGAGTGATGCAGTTAAGGTTGAGGTAAACATGATAGCTGCTAAAAAGTAAAAAATTGGAAAAACCAAATAGAAAGAAGAAAAGAAACCATCCACCTCAACTTCTTAAGTCAAATTTGATTCAATGATGAAAACCATGGAGAAGTTGATGGATAGGTTATCTTGGCAACACTTTTTCTCCTCCTGTGCAACATGTTAGCACCTGAATTGGACCCCAGACTGAAAAGGAAAAACAAGGTAACAAACTAAACCACGCTCAACCTTGTAGCTAGCCCTACAAGGACAGGAGAGGGTTGTCTCCGTGAAAGAATATTTCAATGGAACACAATAAATGGACTGATATTAGGCTAGATAAAATGATGGGAAAAGGGTTTAATAAAATGAATGAATGAATTCAGGGATGTGTGGGATAAAAGGGACAGTTTGAAACCGAGAATTAAATCAGGACACAGGGCATTTCATGGGGCAAGATAGGCAGGAAACTTAGCAAATCAAAATAAATAGGGATGGGATGGATAGACTAGTGAGGAGCTGAAAAGGGCACAGTTAAATGGATCCCTTTCAAACAGAAGAAAAAACACAGAGCATGAATGATTTCCCAAGGCAGAGCATATAAAATGGATTCTACTTTTCTATCTTGAAATCATTCAAAGGAAATTCTCAAGGATGAATGGAACACATAAAAATTCACATATGAAACAAAGAAGAAAAACAAATGCTAAATCTCATACCACATGGATCCCACAAATCAAAGTTGCATCTCTTATTAATTCCTATCAAACTGTACAATGTAGCGTAGAGATGTTCTTCCACACTATTCCCCTATTACTCCGACTATTTACAAAAATTTTGCAATTACAATAAATAGGCTGAAGTGTGGGAACATAGATCCACAGAAAAGGGAGTTGTTCTAACAGCTGAAAAACTGAAGTACAATCATAGAAAAGAAATACAACAATCTGCCCCCTAAAAATAAGGGACAGGATTGCATTTGACCACTTGGAGATTTTCGTTGTTATACTGTATGAAAGAAAATAGGTAATCCGATGAACAAATTTCCTATTTCGCTGTTGTTGTAACAATATTTGCTTATTTTAGCTCTCAGCCTTTGACTGTCGCTTTGATTTCCACTATTTCCTTTGAAGATAATTGACTTTTATAAAATACTTTGGAATAACTAAAATGAAATGAATTTATGCCTCGGTGAAGGGAAAAATGTATTTTGAATGGGAAATGGGAAGGGAAAGAGGCGGGACCCACATCGCAATTAGGATCAAAGTCGACGGAGCGGAGGGGATATGATATAAAATGGAGTATATAAAACATGGTATAATATAGAACAATCGCAATCGGGATCGGAGGAACGGGGAAGATATATGTGGAACAAAGCCCAAAAGCTCCGATGTGATTGGGGGAAACCTTTATACAAAGGAATTAAAACCAAAATTCGATTTTAAACCAAGGGAAAAGATTTTTTATTATATATGGGTGGAAGTGTGTATGGTGGGCCAGAGGGTCAATCGCAATCAGAAATCGGAGCGGAGTGCAACATGTTTGGGAAATGCCGATGCTGATGGCCCGATTAAGTTTGAGCCGTCGGATCAGCGATGAAAGATCAACAGTGGGGAGATCAATCAGAGGTTTCGATCGGAGGGAGACTTACGGAAGAGCCGATTGCGATGGCCTGATTAGTTGTGGGTCGTCCGATCATCAATCGGATCAACGGTCGGGATCGCAATCGGGTGGCATTAATCGGAGGAGCGGATCGGGAGTTGCGATCAATCGCATCCGAGTTTTTTGTGATTGGCCAGTCGGAGGGGGGCTTATGGAAGTACCGATTGCGATGGCCCGATTAGCTGTGGGCCATCAGATCGACGGGGGCAATCTACGGTCGAATATGCATCGGTGGAGGGGTAATAAAATCACATTGAAACTTTTGGATAAGGGTAATCGGGGCACTCAAATAAAGGTTGTGATTGCGATGTAATGGACTTGGGTTAGCGGGGTTTATATGGTATAAAAATTTATTATTAAGTTTTATTACAAAGCATGGTGGGGAAGTGGTTACGTATTGTAAATGCGACGGGGCTTTATTAAATGTTTCTTATAAAGTTTCAATGGAGTATGGAGGAAGTGGTTATGATCGGTGGGAATATATATGCATAGACTTTATATTAAAGTTTAGGGGTAATGGTGGGGGAAGTGGTTTTATTAAATAAATATAAAACTTTAATAATATAAAGTTTAAAGGGAAAAATGGGAAATAGGAGTATGTGGGGATATGAAGTTTTACTTCACTTAAACATAAATTTCAATCCAGAAGTCGGTTTGAGAGTGTAGTATACCGTTAGAAAGATCTTTCCAGCGCTCTTTATGATGGAGGCGCTTAGAGGATGATTTGGCCTTTGAACATGCTAAGGAAAACTTCTGCGAAGCGGGGACATCACTTTGCGGAGATAGCAGCTTTTGAATTGTGACTTATTACATATGATGATGTAGAATTACATAATAGAGAAATAATAATAAAGGCAAAAAATCATGTTTTCACCTCAAAACATGGTTTGGGAGTGAAAAGAATACATTAAAGCAGGAATAAAATGTCTCTCTGATTCTTCCTGGTGCTGAGACTTTGAGCTTATTGGCTTCCTCATGACCTTCTTGATATTATTGACATTTGACTCATTCATTTGACCATGGTGAGACCCTAAAAACTAATGAGACCTATCCTATGACATACTGATATGGTTTTGAGAATGAAGTGACTCATGACTGAAGACCATAGAGAGGAGAATCAGCAGGTACCTCATGAGGGAAAAAATGATCAAAAATTACTACCATCAATCGACCCATGACCTAGCGGAATGGTGAAATTGATTATTATGGGACTCCTAATATGCAAATGCAAAAGAGAAGTTTTGATCATTGATGGCAGTATGACTAGACTGACACTAACATTGGCTCCAATGGGGATGGTAGCTCCTTGGAGGTGCCAAGAACACCGTAGACCAAGTAGCCTTATCCATTGGGCATGGAATCAAAAGACTGAAAGCGGACACAAATGAAAACTGACTCTGACTCTAGACTTAAGACTGAAAACTGAAATAAAGCCAAACCATACACATATCATCCAAGTTTTATAGCCTTCACCTCGGGCCCCAAACTTGAATGACTGTGTATTTGAACTCTGATTTAAAAAAACATGGTATATACAATGATGATGAGATAGATTCTGATCCATAGTCCTCAACAATGGTAGTGCTTCAATAGCCTACCATTTACTACTCCACCTGGACAATCCTGGCCATCCATTTCTAAAAGCAAGAAGGCATTATGTCCCCTATATGTTATAATTATGTATGGTACCTTCCAAAGATTGTCAAAATTATCGTGCTTCCCTTTATCTTCATTTCTTGCATCCCATTTCAACACTACGTCATTCAACTGAAACTTTTCTGCCTTAGTCTTCCTGTCATAGATATTTTTAATCTTGTCCTGCAACTGACTCACTTTCTGTGACACTTCTTCTCTTGTTTGTTGAAGGTGAATCATCTGGTTGATCCTTCGCTGGTTGTCATCATCTTCGCTGCCAAATTATTGTAAAAATCTCATAACTGGAACTGTAAGAGAAGTAGGAAAGATAGCATCAGTACCATAAACCAGCTCAAAAGGTGACATACCTATTTATTTTTTATAGCTAACTCTGTCTGCCCACAGTGCGTTAATGAGCTTTCGGTGCCAATTCCTTTTGTTTGCCTCCAACATTTTCTTAATTATATTCATCAGCGATTTGTTTGATGACTCTTCCAAGCTGTTGCCTTGTGGATAATACGTTGTTGAATGGCCCAACACGATGTTGTATTTGTCACAGAAATCGATCATTTTCTTTGATCTGAACACGGCTGCATTATCTGTCACAATTTTACATGGGCAGCCAAAACGAGTTAAAATATTTGTTTCAAGGAATTGAATAATTACCGCGTCAGTCACTTGCCTGGCAGGGACGACCTTGATCCATTTCGTGAAGTAATCTATCCCAGTCAATATCCATCGATGTTGTGTTGAGGACGCGAGATGTGTTTCTCCGATAAAATTGAGCCCCCACTGCTGAAAGGGTGCGTTCACTGAAACTGGTTTCAAAGGAAGTGGAAGCAATTTCTTCTTCCTTTGGAAAATTTGACATTCATGACAATTCATCACTGTTTTATATAAATCAGAAAATAATGTGGGCCAATAATACCCGGCTCTCAATACCTTGTTCGCTGTAGTTTTCCAAAACAAGTGACCACCATAGTCACCTTTATGGAAATCATGCATTACCTTCTGAGCTTCTTCTTCAACCAAACAATTTAGAAAAATGCCTCTTCGATCCTTCCAAAATAGAGCACTGTTTAAAATGAAATATTTTGCAGATTTAAGCTTCAAAGATATACCTTTACTCTTAGACATGCCTGGAGGAGGTGACAAGTGTTGAAGAACATACACAATATCTGTATACCAAGGGGACTGCAGAAAAATATCTGAAATAGGAACCAACAAACCTTCATCTTCCTCTCCTGACATCGTTGTAAAGAGGTTTATATCTAAAGCACACAGATTTGATTGAGCCATAAATTTCGCCAAGCCTTGGCCTTTGATGAATTTCATGGGCTTGATCTCCAGGTCATACTCCAACATAGTTGTTATCCATTTGCCTCTTCGACCTTCTGGATTAGTTTGCATTAGCACATCCTTGACTGTTGCGTTAGGGAAATATGCTATAGTATGTGAATGCAGAATATAGACCCTAAAATCCTTCAATTCTTTGATTAGGGCCAATTCCTACTTTTCAATAATATTATATCTTAAAGCAGCATCTCTAATATTCCTACTGAAAAAGGTGATTGGCTTTTCTACTTCATCTCTTTTTTGCATTAAAACAGCAGCCATAGTATGCTCAGATGCAAACGAAAAGATAATAAAATCTTGAGTATAGTCGGGACTGTTCAAAACTGGGGCATTAGACAAAGCAAATTTTACCAAATTGAATGACTTGATAGCTTCTTCACTCCACTTAACAGTGCTATCTTTCTTCAACATATTGGTCATTTCTCTCAAATGTTCAGCCAGATTAGGTATAAATCTGTGCAAAAAAATCATCTTACCATTGAAGGCCTGAATCTCTTTCTTGTTCCGTGGAAGATCTATGAGCTGAATTGCCTCCACTCTGGCTGGATCAATGTGGATGCCATCTTTAGAGATGATATGCCTGAGCAATTTTCCCTCATCGATGGCAAAAAGGCTCTTCTTGGGATTGAGAGAAATCCCAAAATTTCTGCAACGCTGAAAAACCACTCTCAAATGGTGCAAATGCTCAACGTCTGAACCTGAAAACACTGTCAAATCATCCAAATAGACAACAATAAAAACATATTTTTCATTTGAAAAAACAATTTCCATTTCACGCTGGAAGGTGGCTCCAGCGTTCTTCAGTCTGAAGGGCATCTTAGCATACTGGAAGGTTCCCCAGGGTGTTGTGAAGGTAGTTTTATCTTGGTCCTTCTCATGCACCAAGATTTCGTTGTACCCTGAGTAGCCATCAAGTAGTGACATCCTAGATCCTCCAACTACTCTCTGCAGGATATGGTCCATTTTTGGAAGTGGGTAATTATCCTTTAAGGATGCCTTATTCAAGTTCCGAAAATCTATACACAATCTTATTTCTCCAGTATTTTTACGTACTGGGAAAAAATTTGAAATCCAGTCAGAAAATCTAATGGGAACTATGACACCTATTTTGTCCAACCTGTTTACCTCCTTTTCAATTGATGGCAGCAGATTTGGATTGATTCTTCTCAGCTTTTGTCTGAAAGACTTCTGATCCAGCTTGATAGGAATTGTATGTTGGATTATGTTCTTATCATATACTTTCAAATCTGAATAATCCCATGCAAATACATCAGAAAATTTAGAAAGCAACATAACATACTTCTCCTTTACCTCAGGGGATAATGCCTTTGACAATTTGACAAACTTGGGCTGATCATTTGTTCCAATATTCACATCTTCAACTCCTTTCTCTATGGGCACCAAGCTTGGTTTCTTTGCAACATCATCCTGATCAAAAAGCTCCTCTAGAGGTATGAGACCTCTAGGAATTACATTATCCTTTAACTGCAATATGTCCATATAGTTTGCTTCTAACTCCTGATCATCCACCTCATACTCACCTTCCATGGGAGTATCTTTGAATTTTCCATCATGCTGTAAAAATGCATTAATCTCATTGTCATCCAAAAATACTTGCCAATACCTTAAATTGTCTGGAACAGCAGGCCTATGTTTGACATAGATCTCAAAATTATTGCTGGAGTTCATTGTAATTTTCAAGTTGCTAGCAGTAGTGGTCAGGGAATCGACAATCAGATTCTGCATCTGGGGTACTGTTGTCAAAGTATACTCTGGGAATCTTTTCAAAATGTCCAAGACTGCATTTCTGTATGCCCTCAATCTTGGATGTTTTGCTTGGTATTCTCCCTTCACCTGTTTGATTATCAGCTCGAAGTCACCATACACAAAAATCCTTCTTGCATTCAACTTCTTCAGAATTTTGAGACCTGCAATCAAAGCCTCGTATTCTACTTCATTGTTAGAGCAATCAAAAGCTAACTTATAAGAACAAACTCTAACATTGCTGGGAACCTTCTCTGGCTGGAAAACAGGGCTTCTAATCCATATTCCAATGCCAACTCCATCCTTACCAACAACTCCATCAAAATCCATACTTCACAGGCCTTCTTCTTCTTCTTGAAGATGCTGGAAATCTATTTCTTTCTCTTCTTTATCTTGGCTAATTTCTGGCTGTTCATTTTCCCTTTGCTACTGGCAGGCAAGATTTTCAAAAGTGTTTGCTACTTTATCTTTTTCCTGTTTGAGGACTTCTCTGAAATTCTCTGAAATCTCAGGTATATCATCCACTTGTACCAATTGCACATTCTCATCATTTAAACCACCATCAGAATACAAGACAAAATACTCTAAATCTGTATGGACAGCATTAATGGGATGATTTATAGGTTTGTCTTTGCTGGTAATCATATATTTCATTTTCTTTTCTCTATATAACTTCCTCAACTGGCCAAATACAAGGATAGTGGCATAAGAGAAGTCAAGCTGCATAGTTCCTTTAAGTTTGGCACCCCAAGACCTAGATAGAAGCATTCCAAACATTGGTGGGACATCAGCAACAACTACATCCATCAAGACATTCTTTGCTGGAATCTGATCTAAAGACACTACCAAATCTTTGATTAGACCAATACAGTGGACCCTAATTGAGTCAAAAGAATACAAATCATGATATTTTCGAGTAATATAAAGGCTTAGATTCTCCATGACAGCTTTGGGCATCAAATTATGTGAGGCCCCAGAGTCCAACATAGCATTATGCAAGATAAACTCATGTATTCTAAGACTCAAGTAAAAAGGAGGGACTTCATTTTCTTCAGATTCTTCTATGGCTGGACCGAAAATAAGTTCAGGAAAGTCGTCTTCTACATTAACCATATCATAAATAAAGTCTATTTGCAAGACTTTGGACACCTGAGTTTTATACGCACTATTCTTCATCAGCTCTGTGAGGGGCATAGACACCTTTAACTTAGAAATTTAATTTTCTAGATTAAAGGAGGGAGATTTTTCTACCTCTTTAATGGGTGGGTCTTTCTTCTCTGTTTGCTCCTTTACTGTGTTCTGCTGGTTCTTTTCACTTGCCGTATTAGCAATTGCAGGTGCTTTGCTAGAGGAAGGATCAACCGGCTCCTTAGCTTTCTTTTGTGCATCGTTCTTCATTTGGAGTTATTTTCTTTTTTGAATGGGACTGATTGTAACGTCTCTATTCCTTAAAGAGTATTGCCTTTGCTAAGCCGACAGAGCATTCATATACCCTCTCTAGTAGTCATCGGACTCTTCTTCCAATATTGTGTCATTGGCCAAAATGAAATTTTGGTCTTTTTGAATATCTGGAGTCGCCACTGTGTATTCTTCGTCTTTTGTGAGGAAAATTGGCGCACCATCAGCTGTGAAAAAGTGATTAGCCTCAATCATAGGATCATCAGAATCTGTCCCTTGCACGTAGTTCTGCTGCAATGGAGTTTTAATTTGCTGCTGTGGTGGCGCAACATGGTCCTACGTTCTTTGCTCTCTCTGTTTAATTCTAAATTGCGGTTGTTTCCCTCTAAAATTTGGATTTCTTATTTGAGGCTCAGGTCTATCTGCAATGGTTAACCTATTGACCATTTTTTCTACTGTTCTGATCAGAGTGTCCATTTTGTTGTCTGAAGTAGAGGGCTTCTCTTTTATTGTGACTCTTTTTTCAGCTCTGGCTCGTGCTCTTTTAGCCAGTAGATTAGCTTCAACGTTTACCACTATCTTCTGCATGTCTTCAAGTGAATACGGGTCTCTTTCACGCAGTTGATATGCCATGTCAGCATCAAAACCATTGGGAAATTTCAACAATGCTAATCCCACGGGAGGTTTCAAGTTAGCTGGAATAGCATTATACACAGCATTGAATCTTAAACAATAATCCTGCACAGTTTCACCCACATTCCTTTTAATGTTTTCATACTCAAACAGAATTTGGAGTGGGTTCTTTTTCACCTCCCACCGGTCCAGGAACTGAGTGTGCAACTCCTGCAAAGTGCGAATTGAGCCTTGTGGTAAGGCTCTAAACCACTTTCTGAATTCACCTCTGAAGCTTTGGACAAACAGCCTGGTTGTTACATTCTCTGCTTCAACCTCATGTAAATCAAAAAAGTCATTCATTTTATCAATGTGTTGCTAGGCCATGATGCTCTAAGTGGCATAAAAAATAGGAATTTTACTTTGATAGTTAGCTGGCATATCGTTGAGGACCTGGGGTAAGACCAGGGGTGCATACCTGGCAGCCATAACTCTGGGTGGATTTACAACAGGATTCGAAGGATTTGAGGGAGGTGTTGATGGAGGAGATGAAAATTGGGAATTGACTGATGGGAATGATGATGAATTGGGAGGGGGAAATGTTGTTTGTGATGATTCTGAAGGCTCAGGGATATCAGTTACGGTGATGGACTGAGGAGAATTCAAAATGTAATCGTCAATGGAGGAATTTTCTCTTTGGACTTCAATATCTACAAGGAAGTCAGGATCTAAAACTGTATCATCAATGTTCTTTTCAGACTTATTCCTAAATAAAGAAAGCTCAAAATTCTCGTCAAGGGGAAGGTATTCTACAAAAAACCAGTCACTGGGCCAAGTATAGGATCTGAAGAAGGGTATGGGGCTTAATGATCCTTCTTGTCTTCTGACAATTCTTGGGATAAGATTCGGATTTTCAAACACAAGAGGAGGATTTGGATCTAGATTAGCCCTGGTGTATCTTCTTGAAGCCAGTGTGGTTGAACTTATATTTTACAAAAATTTCATTTCTAGCCTAGCAAACTCTGAACATCATCGTCTAAAGGTCTGGAATTTTCTGATGTACTGGGTCAATTTGCAAGTCAGATGTTACGTTTATAAGACTAGACCGGAGATTGACTGAAGCAGCGTTTATCTACTTATGCACTTGCAAAGCAATGCGCAGTTCGAAGGCTACCTGGCATAACTTCAAGCTCCGTCTGTAGTTTATAAAACGAATAACACTAAAAAAAAATCTTGAGATGTTCCCCAGTGGAGTCGCCAGAGAATGTTAGCACCTGAATTGGACCCCAGGCTGAAAAGGAAAAACAGGGTAACAAACTAAACCACGCTCAGCCTTGTAGCTAGCCCTACAAGGACATGAGAGGGCTCTCTCCGTGAAAGAATATTTCAATGGAACACAATAAATGGACTGATATTAGGCTAGATAAAATGATGGGAAAAGGGTTTAATAAAATGAATGAATGAATTCAGGGATGTGTGGGATAAAAGGGACAATTTGAAACCGGGAATTAAATCAGGACATATGGTATTTCATGGGGCAAGATAGGCAGGAAACTTAGCAAATAAAACTAAATAGGGATGGGATGGATAGACTAGTGAGGAGCTGAAAAGGGCACATTTAAATGGATCCTTTTCAAACAGAAGAAAAAACACAAAGCATGAATGATTTCCCAAGGCAGAGCATATAAAATGGATTCTACCTTTCTATCTTGAAAGCATTCAAAGAAAATGCTTAAGGATGAATGGAACACATAACAATTCACATATGAAAAAAAGAATAAAAACAAATGTTGAATCTCATACCACATGGATCCCACAAATCAGAGCTGCATCTCTTATTAATTCCTGTCAAACTGTACAATGTAGCGCAGAGATGTTCTTCCACACTATTCCCCTATTACTCTGACCATTTACAAAAATTTTGCAATTACAATAAATAGGCTAAAGTGTGCGAACATAGATCCACAGAAAAGGGAGTTGTTCTAACAGCTGAAAAACTGAAGTACAATCATAGAAAAGAAATACAATAATCTGCCCCCTAAAAATAAGGGACGGGATTGCATTTGACCACTTGGAGATTTTCGCTGTTATGCTGTATGAAATAAAATAGGTAATCCGATGGACAGATTTCCTATTTCGTTGTTGTTGTAACAATATTTGCTTATTTTAGCTCTCGGCCTTTGACTGTCGCTTTACTTTCCACTATTTCCTTTGAAGAGAACTGGATTTTATAAAATACTTTGGAATAACTAAAATGAAATGAATTTATGCCTCGGTGAAGGGAAAAATGTATTTTGAATGGGAAATGGGAAGGGAAAGAGGCGGGACCCACATCGCAATCAGGATCGGAGTCGACGGAGCAGAGGGGATATGATATAAAATGGAGTATATAAAACATGGTATACGATAGAACAATCGCAATCGGGATTGGAGGAACGGGGAAGATATATGTGGAACAAATCCCAAAATCTCCGATGCAATTGGGGGAAAACTTTATACAAAGGAATTAAAACCAAAATTCGATTTTAAACCAAGGGAAATTTTTTTTTATTATATACGAGCGGAAGTGTGTATGGTGGGCCAGAGGGTCAATCTCAATCGGAAAATGGAGCGAAGTGCAACATGTTTGGGAAATGCCGATGCCGATGGCCCGATTAAGTTTGAGCCGTCGGATCAGCGGGGAAAGATCAACGGTGGGGAGATCAATCGGAGGTTTCGATCGGAGGGAGACTTATGGAAGTGCCGATTGTGATGGCACGATTAGCTGTGGGTCATCCGATCATCAATCGGATCAACGGTCGGGATCGCAATCGGGTGGCATTAATTGGAGGAGCGGATCGGGAGTTGCGATCAATCGCATCAGAGTTTTTTGTGATTGGCCAATCGGAGGGGGGCTTATGGAAGTGCCGATTGCGATGGCCTGATTAGCTGTGGGCCGTCGAATTGGCAGGGGCAATCGACGGCCAGATATGCATCAGAGGAGGGGTAATACAATTGCATCAAAACTTTTGGATATCAGGGCACTCAAATAAACGTTGTGATTGCGATGGAATGGACTTGGGTTGGCGGGGTTTATATGATATAAAACTTTATTATTAAGTTTTATTACAAAGCATGGTGGGGAAGTGGTTACGTATTGTAAATGTGATGGGACTTTATTAAATGTTTATTATAAAGTTTCAACGGAGTATGGAGGGGAAGTGGTTATGATCAGTGGGGAATATATATGCATAGAATTTATATTAAAGTTTAGGGGTAATGGTGGGGAAGTGGTTTTATTAAAGAAATATAAAACTTTAATAATATAAAGTTTAAAGGGAAAAATGGGAAATAGGGAGTATATGAGGATATAGGGAGTTTTACTTCACTTAAGCATAAATTTCAATCCAGAAGTCAGTTTGAGAGTGTAGTATACCGTTGGAAAGCTCTTTCTAGGCTCTTTCTAATGGAACTGCTTGGAGGATGATTTTGCATTGAATATGCTGAGGAAAACTTCTCTGAAGGCAGGGACATCACTTTGCGGAGATAGCAGCTTCTGAATTGTGACTTATTACATATGATGATATAGAATTACATAATGAATAATAATAAAGGCATAAAATCATGTTTTCACCTCAAAACATGGTTTTGGGGTGAAAATTACATTAATCCGAATAAAATGTTCTCTTTGATCTTTCTAGTGCAGTGACTTTGAATTTATTGGCTTCCTCATGACCTTGCTAATATTTATTGACACTTGACTCATTAATTTGACCATGGTGAGACCCTAGAAACTAATGATACCCATCCTATGACCTACTGACATGATTTGAGAGTGAATTGAATCATGAAATATGACCATAGAGAGGAGAATCAACAAGTACCTCATGAGGGAAAACTGATAAAAAATTACTACCATCAATGAATCCATGACCTAGTGGAATGTTGAAATTTATTATTATGACACTCCTAATATACAAATGCAAAAGAGAAGTTTTGATCACTGATGGCAGTATGACTAGACTGACACTGACACAACATGAAACTCAATTTATAAATCCATAATTTAGGAGACTTCAAAATTAGGAAAGGCTGAGAGAAAATAGAAATCAGCAAGCTGGCCCTCCAGTGAGACCTCCTTTTCAGCAAAATTTGGTAGATGAAGAACATGAGCCTGAGATTCCTGAAGAATCCATCCATTGTCTTGACAAAGAAATGTCAGGAATCTTCTTGACTAAAGAAGAGAATGATGAGTCAGATTTGGCTCATCAAGGAGAAGAACCATTAGATTATTTTAAAGGGTATCAACATGCTATTCTCAAGATGCAAAAGCAATATAATCTCAAAAATATGAATGTGCCTATCATTACAAACAAATCACAGCCCAAGAAAGATGCTCCAAAGGCTGCTAAAGCCAAGAATGATACCCCAAAGGTGGCTGAAGGTAAAAAAGATATTCCACTTGGTAAGAAAGACACTCAAATTCCTCCTCTTGTCAAAGATGCCAAAAAGTTTGTTTTTGTTTTTAATCTTGAGAATGAAATTTCAAAGATTAAAATATCAGTCCCTTTCAGTGAGATTCTCAAGGTGAATTAATATAGAAGCAAGATAGTTAATATGTTGAATTCACAACCAGGGGCTCATGATACTTTGAATGTCCAAGAAGATAATCCTACCATATATTTGGGTCCAAGGTTAGAAGATGATCAAAATGAAGAGTTTCCTCCTTTTTATGTAAGCATTAGTATTCATGATATAACTTTGCATAATGCTATGTTAGATTTAGGAGCTTCTCATAACCTTATGCCCAAGGTTATCATGGAGAGAATGGGATTTCAAATCACAAGACCATATAAGGATTTGTTTTCTTTTGATTCTAAGAGGGTTCAATGTATTGGTCTAATCAAGGATGTTGTTGTTGGCCTCATGCAAATTCCAGCAAATACAGTTGTTATGGATATTTTTGTAGTTGATGTTCCTCAAAAATTTGGTATGCTATTGTCCAGATCATGGGCAACAAAAATTAAAGGCACAATGCATATGGATCTTTCCTATGCCATAATTCTTGTTTTTGGTGAGCAAAGGAGGTTGTATCGAGAGACTAGAATGGCCTACATGGTAAGAAGTAAAGATAAACCTCAGAATTTTCCTATTTATGCTTTTGATATTGAGCTTAGATCTGTCATTATTTTCAATGAATCAGCTGATAGTGTTGAGGAAGAAATAAGAGCAAAAAATCAGCATTCAGAAAAACAGCACTTAGAAAATCAGCATGCAGAAAATCGACAAGTAAATGACGAAGGGATGGAAGAATGGTGGTCATTGTACTTTGATGGATCAGCAGGAAAAGAAGGGGAAAGATCAGGGATTTGGATTACAAATCCCCGTGATGAGAGTAAGTTTTACTCTTACAAACTGAATTTTGATTACACAAACAACATGGCTGAATATGAATCTTTGATTTTGGGTCTAGATATTTTGAAAAATATGATGGCTCGGAATATTTTTGTTTTTGGAGATTCTGAATTGGTTATTAGACAGGTTGAAGGTGTCTATCAAACAAAGGATGTAAGAATGAGGGCTTACATAAATTTATTTTTATACTTGTTGGAAAACTTTCAGTCTCATTCCTTCATAGTCAAAACTAGAGATCATAATTCTATTGTTGATTCCCTTGCTGTTTTAGCAAGCCTTTTCATTATTCCTATGCATTCAAATGAAAAATATGAGATTTAAATTCGTCATAGGCCAGCTATACCGGAAAATATCATAAATTGGAAAGTTTTTGAAGATGATCAACAGGTAAATAAATTTATTGAGCTGAAATAAGAATTTGAAAATACATATGTAGATCAGCAAAATATGTTTGTTGAGCCTAAAGAGAATTTTGAAGTTTTTCAATTGAAAAATAATTCAATACCAAAGGGTCTTATTCCTCTTGATAAGCTTTTTGATCAAAATGATGTGTTTAAAGCACCAAAATTGCAAGCTCATGAAGAGGAAGTAGAGAATTGTAATCTTGGTACATTAGCTTTGCCTAAAATGATAAAAATTTCAAAGCTTCTTTCAACTGATGTGAGATTCAAATATATTGAGATGATGAGAAGGTTTATGGATGTTTTTGCTTGGAGTTATTCTGATTTAAAACAATATGATCCTTCCACTATTTAGCATAATATTCCTATCAAGGAAAATGAGAAGCCTTTCAAGCAGAAATTGAGGAGAATTAATCCTCTTCTCATGCCTTTGATTGAAAAAGAGGTTAAGAAACTCTTTGATGCAAAGATAATTGTTCCAATCAGATTCTCAAATTGGCTTGAAAAATTAGTTCCGGTAAGAAAGAAGAGTGGAGAAATCGGAATTTGTATTGATTTCAAAAATTTGAATAAGGCTTCACTAAAGGATAACTATCCTCTTCCTAAGATGGATTCAATTCTGCAAAATATTGTTGGTTCACAAAGGATGTCTATGCTTGATGGATTTTCAGGTTACAATTAGATTCTTGTGCATCTAGATGATCAAGAAAAAACAGCCTTCATAACACCATGGGGTACATTCATGTATGCCAAAATGCCCTTTGGTCTCATGAATGCAGGAGCCACTTTCCAAAGAGCAATGGACATTGGTTTTATAAAGAAAATGATAGATCAGTGGTTGTTTATCTTGATGATATCACAGTCTACTCAAAGAAAGAAGAAGATCATTTGAAACATCTAGAAAAAATTCTGGTGAAATGTAGAAGGACTGGTATCTCTCTCAATCCTACTAAAAGCATCTTTGCTTTAACATCAGGAAAATTACTTGGTCATATTATTTCTGAAAAAGGAATTAGGATTTATCCCAATAGATTCAATGCAATTCAAAAGGTATATTTGCCAAGAAGTAGGAAAGAGATTCAATCTTTTCTTGGGAAAGTGAATTTTGTTAGGCGCTTCATTCCTAACTTTGCTGAGATTGTCAAAGATATAACAAGGATGCTAAGGAAAGGAGTGGACATTAAATGGACAGCTGAAGCAAGGAAAACTTTTGAAGAAATAAAAAAGGCACTCACACAAGCACCAATGCTCATCAGTCCAGATTTTTCCAAAGAATTTCTGGTTTTTACATTTGCTTCCGAAAACACAATTGCTGGAGTTTTGCTACAAAAAGGAAAGAAAGGTATTGAACAACCTATTTATTTCTTTAGTAGGACATTAGAAAATTTTGAACTGAAGTATAATATTCTAGAATAGCAAGCCTATGCTTTGGTGAAAGCTATAAAAGATTTTAGAATTTATGTTTTTCATTCGCATATTATAGCATATGTTCCAAGTGTTGTGGTAAAGGAAATTCTAACTCAGACATATCTGGATGGAAAAAGGGGAAAATGGATCACCAAATTGCTGGAATATGATATAGACATTAAACCAACAAAGTTGGTGAAGGGACAAGGTTTGGAAAAGCTAATCACTCAGTCAAATCTGGATTGTCTTAACATAAATCTGAATGCAGAAATATTAGAAATTTCTGAAAATGAAGAAGAATTGATCCAAATTGATGAGAAATTTCTTACTTCAGAGTGGTATAAGGATGTGGTTTTTGTCCTACAGCATAATAAATCTCTCGCTGGTCTAACGAAGTCCAAAGCAAGGTTTGTTAAGCTAAAATCATTGTGATATTTTGTTTATGACAGAAATATGTTTTGGAAAGATGCAAGAGGAATTTTGCTGAATTGTTTTCTTGAAGAAGAGGCTGAAAAGATAAATGATGAGTTCCATAAAGGTGATTGCGGAGGACACCATTATTGGAAAGCTACAAAAAACAAGATCCTAAGAGCTAGATACTTTTGGCCAACAATGTTTAAAGACATTTACAAAAAGATCGTTGCATGTCATGAGTGTCAAATTTTTTAAGGAAGAAGAAAGCTTATACCTCTACCTTTGGTTAATATTTATGTCAAAACTCCATTTCAGCAATGGGGGTTAGATATTATTGGAGAGATACATCCATATTCATCAGGGAAGCATCGCTGGATTCTTACAGCAACATACTACTTCACCAAATGGATAGAAGTGATACCAACCAGGCAAGCTAATGACTCTGTACTTATTTCTTTGTTAGAGAATAATATATTGTCAAGATTTGGCTATCCCATGAATATTATAACAGATAATGCTCAAGAATTTAAGTCCAAGAAAATGATTAATTTCTTCCATCAATATCACATCACTCTTGGACACTCTACATCCTACTATCTGCAAGGTAATGGTCTTGTTGAATCATCAAACAAGAGCATTGTAAGAATCATCAAAAAGGTACTGTAGGAGAACAAGAAAGCTTGGCATTTAAAACTGAAGTACGCCTTATGGGATGATAGGATTTGTACAAAGAGATCAATTGGAACTTCACCATATGAATTAGTCTATGGAGATGAAGTTTTTTTTCCAACATCACTTGGGGTACCGGTTATGAAGTTAATTCAAGACTTGAAGAAGAACCAAATGCCATCCAAAGGAGGATAAACTAGCTAATAGCCTTGCAAGAAAAGAGAAATAAAGTCTATGACAGTCATCAGCATTTTCAAAATAGAATCAAAAATACATTTGATAGGAGGATCAAAGAGGACAGTTTTCAGATTCATGACAAAGTGTTGAAATGGGAGGCCAAAATTGAAGAAAAAGGCAAGCATGGTAAGTTTGAGAACTTATGGAAGGGTCCTTTTCAGATTGCTGGTTTTCATGGAAACAACACTTACATATTGCAGAAAATTGATGGAGGATCATATGTTGGAGGGCCTGTTAATGGCAGTTCCTAAAGCATTATGTTTGCTAAAGTAACATCACTCATTCACGACATTCTATATATTCATCTTTTTCAATTTTTTGCTAATAAATGACAAGCTGAAACAAAGAGCTTAAGCCCAAGGTGAAGGCCTAACATTTTAAAGAAGATACTTGTCAACAAAATTTCTGTTTTTTATCAAAATGGATGGCACTAGTGCTGCGGGTTCTTATTGTACCACAAGGGCACACTATCCCAAGTGGAGCCATTGTTATCACTATAAAAATTTTCTGAAACTTGGTCAGTTACACTTGTTTCTAAGTCATAATGCTAGATAGGGTTAGAGTCATTTTTATATTTTTAAAGGTCTAGATCATGGGTTAAAGGTCTCATTCCATCACCAAACAATGTTAATCAACCTTGTTTCATTCTTCAAAGATCTTATGCCATGTTTTGAAACCCATTTTTAAAGTTTTTTCCGAAGATTTGATGAATAAGCCATGAAACCACGTTTTCATAGCGCGCTCAGTGTAAAAAGTTGATTCTGCACTATGAAAACGCTGGTGATTTCATAGTGCAAAAAACCAAATTTGCAAATCATGTGCTACAAAATCGAGGATTCTCAGTTTTACATTTGAGCTGTCACATCTGTCAAATATAATAAAATTTTTCATCATTAGGTGTCATTCACGAGTTCTCATTCACGCATGAAACCATTTATTATAATTATTAGGGGTCATTTGTCATCGATTAGGGGTCAGATTGTCATTGGTCCTTTCAAATTTGAAAACAGTTGGTCGTTTTCGACTTCATTTGTCTCATGCAAGACAATAGTGCATGCATGCTTATGTTTTGAAGAAGCAATTAGTGGTGAAAAACCAGAGTTCACTAAAAATATAATTCAATCGAGGCAGAATTGAAACAAATTCAAGCAAGGCTGCTCATTCAACAGTATTTTCAAAACTTGCTATCAAGTGAATTTGAAATTCATTGATGGTGGAAGCAGGATTGTTATCAAGCGAGGCTGAATTGTTATCAAGCGAGGCTGAACTCATTTACCAAGAGAGCCAGTTCATTCAACAGGAAGCTATGATTTCTAATTTGCTAATTCGCTGAAGACACAGGATTTTCAGAGGGATTATCACATATTTCTGAAGATACAAGGTTTTCAAGAAGAAAATGGCTGAAGAAAGAAGGATTCATAGGTCTGGTCATTGCCTAAGAATAGAAACTAAAGGTGTAGAAGCCCTTACAAAGGAAAATTTTGTTGAAGAAGCCTTTAAGAAAGTAGGTTGCTGGAGGTTTTTTGAAAAACTTCAAGGAGGGCACACTCAAGTCACCAAAGAATTTTCCACAAACTTCACAGGTTCAAACTCAAGAATTGGATTCCTCAATTTACCAATTTCCCTTGAAGTGATATCAGTAGTTACAGATATTCCGAAAGGAGAAGACAGCTGGTTTAAAAATTTCAAGTTTGACATGGTACCCTACAAAATCTTTCTAAAACCAGAGTTTTCAAAGGCTGACTTGAACAAGGTTGTGCCAAGAAACTATGTCAAATATACATTTTCCAATTTTCTCTACAATATTCAGAGGTACTTCACCTGCGAAGGGAGATACCACAAGGTGTATACCTATCACTTTAAACTCCTGCTTCATTTCATAGGGATAATATCTCTAGATTTCCCTTTTTATCTTTTCAGAAGTTTGGCTAAGATGTCTGATAAGGTACAAATGAAAGTTGAGTCATGTGAAACCTCATTATTTCGCCATGGCTTAGTTAATTTAATAGTCTTACATGAGTTCTAGAAATCAAATAGAGATTGGGCTGAATTCCTCTTTTTGAGTATAATTTGGATTGAAGGAACAGGTGTTAGTCCTCAAGCTAAAGAAAAAACTCCATCAAAGATCACTGCCCCTGTAGAAACGAAGTCAAGAAGATTTGTTAAGCTCAAGCCTCAAAAAAAAGTTACAAAACCAATGATAGGAACAACATTGAAAATCCAAGATACTCCTAAATCTGCACAGAAGAAGAAAATTCTGGTTAAGGAGACAATTCTAGAGCAGTCTACTAATAAAACAGATCAAATGAGGTTGACTAGGAGTCAAAGGTTAAAGGAAAAGGGTAAGGTTGTAGCTACAGAGGGGTCAAAGGGTAATTTGAATGATATACTTCAAGCTATTGACATTGCAGAGTCTCCCCTAGTGCAAGAAGACTTCATCAAAATGGATACAGGTGGCAGCAAATCAAAGAAATTGAAGATATCCAAAAGGTTAGATTTTCAGGATGATGTGGAAAAGTTTATCTTTAAACCCAGAAAATCCTCAACTAGGCACTCCAAGAAGTTGAAGCATACAGACATAGAGAAAGATCAAACAAGAGGTGAAAGTGCTAATGTTTTTGAAGAAACCACAAATATATCTTTTTCAATTCCTGAAGAAGACAGAAACAGGGTTTTCAATATTCAAAAGGAAAAGAGCAACTATGAATATGTTAAAGATAAACTCAGATTGGCAAATAATGAGATTGATAAGTTGAAGAAAAAGGTGAGAGTGGATGCAAAAGAAAGGGCAAAATTTGAAAGGATGAAAGGACCATGGGAGATGGAGAAAAATACAAACCCTAAATTAATTGATAGTCAATCTTAATTCTTCATATGGACCCTACCTGCAATCAAAGAAGCAAAATTCATTAGGATGGTCAATACCAAGCTAAGGGAAAACAATAGAAGGCTTAAGAGGAGAGTAGAAGACTTGGAAATACAGCTAGCACAGTTTGAATATCAGCCACAGCTAAAATAAGTGCAAACAGTAAGTGTCATCCTTTAACAAATTTCTGAGGTTATATGAATATATCTCATTTTTGGAGCTGTTTAAAGATGATGTTATGGGTTATGAAGGTTGATATCCACCTAAAAATTTAGTATTAAAATGGTTGAAAACCAAATTTTTGGAAAGAAGCTGTGAAAAGTGAAGACTCAATAGTTTCATAATGGGCTACAAAACTGCTGTAGGATGCAGTTTGAAAGATTTTTGCAAATTTTCAAAGGTGAAAATGGTTTGGTGTTGAGCTTTGATGATGGTGGGAGGTATATGGAGAATACCAATAAAGATCCAGGGGGTTTGGCACATAAAAATGGAGGTTTGAAGCATGATTTTAAAAGGAAAAGTCTGCACTACGAAAACAATAGACTCAATAGTTTCGTAGCGCAGTAGTATTGATAGTTTTTGCACCATTTTGGAAGTTGGGATTTGCACAGCTGGAAGGTCGGATTCAAATGAAGGTTATAATACATTTGCCACATGTTTTGAGCACCAGTTCTTCAGTAGTTGGTTCGAATGGACAGAAATGAGGCATTCAGCTATTATACATGAAACATGCTCCTATTTTGTAGAAATGGATAAGAAGCAAGTTGATGGGGTCTAACAACAGCAAGTTGAGCAACATCATGGTCGAATTCTAGCTGTCAAGCATAGTGTTTAATGATTAGATAAGGTTGTTAAAGGTTTTTAAGATATAATAAATAGTGTTTTAGTCCTAGTTGTATTAGGACTATAAGACAGACAGTTTTACTGTCAGTTTGTAAATGAAGTTTGTTTAAGAAGTTGATAGGTGTCAAATTCGAATTTCTTCTCAAATGCTTGGAAGGAATCCAAGGATGTAATGACCACTCTATAAGAGGGAAGAAATCGAATTTCACAGGGTTGGAATTTTCATTGAACAAGCATACTTTTTGTGATATCAGAGAACTGCATTTTTATCTTAATACAGAGAGTTTTTGTTTCATCACTCAGGATTCAAAAAGGCTTATGGATGTTTGATTATCTTATGATGTTTCTCTTTAAATTATTTGCAGTGGCATGAATGTATGTTACTTAGAATTCAGTGAAGGTGCTCTAACTTGCTTCATATGTTCATGAACTGTGCTTATTCTCTGTCCTAGTGTTCTATTGATGCATCTAAATGTTGAAATGGCCTGACTTCCATATGAAATTGATCTTTATGTTTTGTGAAAGCACATTTGACTCCATTTACCCAATATATGTTTGTTGATTAGTAGTACAACCAATTATTCACTTTATTCATTTTATTCACAGAGTTAGCCATCTTATCTTTATTTGAAAATCATTAACCTATTGAGAGAGCCCTCTCAGGTTGGGGAGGCTAAGCCTCAACTAAAAGTTTGGTTTGAAATAGTTACTCAAGGTCTCCTTGACTAGCAGCCTGTTAGGGTCTGATTTTGAGATAACATTTTGGTGCGTCTGCTGGGAGTCTGAACATTATTCATTCCCAAAATCAATAAGCTAAAATTCTAAAGGTAGCAGGAGCTCAGAAGGTTTTTCGAGGCTGCAATCTACCTTGGTGACTCCATAAATTTTTCAAAGTTTAAAGGTGGCTTCGAGAAGGAGATACAAACGGAGCAATCCTGATCCCAATCCACCTACCGCTGTGGAAAATCCAAACACTATTTCAAAAAGTCAAAGAATTTCAGAAATATCAGGTACTCCATCTCATTCGAAATATTTTTCCTATGAAAAGTTAAGAGGTCCTGAAGATAAGAAAGTTGATGACAATATTCATGAAGTGTTGTTTAGATCTAAAAGTGAAAAATAACTCATTGATGTTATCTTAGAATTGCAAAAAAGAGGAATTGACACTTCAGCCTTAGTGACACAAGAAGTCAAGGAAGAGTTTTGGGAAGCTATTACCTCTGAACCACTGCTAGAAAAATAGTCTTTAGATAAACTCAAAGAAACTGATCCTTTCGAAGTCTTGCTAAAATCCAAAGCTAGTTTACCTCTTCCAAATTGGATTTCTATTGTCAGTGGCTTACAAAAACCAAACAGTCCTCCTCATATCAGTTCCTCATCTTCTTCTGCTCCTCCTACAACCACTGTTCATCCTCCAGTCATGGCTGCTCCTGCTAGGTATGCACCACTTGTACTTCCTATTGTTTTGCATGACCTTCCTAGTAAATATGCTGCTAGGATTCCTACTTGGGGTAGTGATGAAGAAATTTCAGCAGAGGAATTTGTAGACAGATTTAATGATTTTATAAACAGAGAAGAATTTGATGATGAGGATGTGAAGCTAAGGTTATTTGCACAAAGTTTTATTGGTGAATTTAGAAAATGGTTTAGGGCCCTTGCACCAGGCAGCATTAGAAATTGGAATGATTTTGAAGGTAAATTCTTAAGAAAATGTGGAAATAGAACCAATCCAGTCCAAGCACTCACTGAATACAACAGCCTTAGGTTGGAAGTTGATGAATCTGTCCGAAACTTTTCAAAAATATTCAATAAATTTTTTGACTCAATTCCAGCCCATTTGAAACCTCCATAAGCCTTAGCACAAATGAGATATGCTGAAGCATTTTATTATGAATTTTCTATCTTGTTGAGGGAAAGATAGTCACCTACACTTGCTAAAATGCAAAGTGATGCAGTTAAGGTTTAGGTAAACATGATAGCTTCTAAAAATTCAAAAATGGGAAAAACCAAATTGAAAGAAGAAGAGAAACCATCCACCTCAACTTCTGAAGACAAATTTGATTCAATGATGAAAACCATGGAGAATTTGATGGATAGGTTAGCTCTTGGCAACACTTCTGCTCCTCCTGTGCAACATGAACCTCAATTCAGAAATCCATAATTTAGGAGACTTTAAAATCATCAAAGGCCGAGAGAAAACAGAAATCAACAAGCTAACCCTCTAGTGAGACCTCCTTTTCAGCAAAATTTGGTAGATGAAGAAGATGAGCCTGAGATTCCTGAAGAATCCATCCATTGTATTGATGAAGAAATGTCAGGAATATTCTTGACTAAAGAAGAGCATGATGAGTCAGATTTGTCTCATCAAGGAGAAGAACCATCAGATTATTTTAAAGGGTATCAACATGATATTTTCGAGATGCAAAAGCAATATAATCTCAGAAATAGAAATGTGCCTATCATTACAAACAAAGCGCAGCCCAAGAAAGATGCTCCAAAGGCTGTTGAAGCCAAGAATGATACCCCAAAGGTGGCTGAAGGTAAAAAATATATTCCACTTGGTAAGAAAAACACTCAAATTCCTCCTCTTGTCAAAGATGCCGAAAAGTCTGTTTCTGTTTTTAATCTTGAGAATGAAATTTCAACGATTAAAATATCAGTCCCTTTCAGCGAGATTCTCAAGGTGAATGAATATAGAATCAAGATAGTTAAGATGTTGAATTCACAACCAAGGGCTGCTGATATTTTGAATGTCCAAGAAGATAATCCTACTATATATTTGGGTCCAAGGTTAGAAGATGATCAAAATGAAGAGTTTCCTCCTTTTTATGTAAGCATTAGTATTCATGATATGACTTTGAATAATGCTATGTTAGATTCAGGAGCTTCTCATAACCTTATGCCCAAGGTTATCATGGAGAGAATGGGATTGCAAATCACAAGACCATATAATGACTTGTTTTCTTTTGATTCTAAGAGGGTTCAATGTATTGGTCTAATCAAGGATGTTGTTGTTGGCCTCACAAAAATTCTAGCAAAGACAGTTTTTATGGATATTGTTGTAGCTGATGTTCCTCCAAAGTTTGGTATGCTATTTTCCAAATCATGGGTAGCGAAAATTAAAGGCACAATGCAAATGGATCTTTCCTATGCCATAATCCCTGTTTTTGGTGAGCAAAGGAGGTTGTATCGAGAGACTAGAATGGCCTACATGGTAAGCAATAAAGATAAACCTCAGAATTTTCCTATTTATGATTTTAATACTGAGATTGGATCTGTCATTATTTTCAATGAATCAGCTGATAGTGTTGAGGAAGAAATAAGAGCACAAAATTAGCATTCAGAAAATCAGCACTCAGAAAATCAGCATGCAGAAAATTGACAAGTAAATGACGAAGAGATGGCAGAATGGTGGTCATGGTACTTTGATGGATCAACAAGAAAAGAAGGGGCACGAGCAGGGATTTGGATTACATAATACAAATCCGAATGATGAGAGTGAGTTTTACTCTTACAAACTGAATTTTGATTACGCAAACAACATGGCTGAATATGAATCTTTGATTTTGGGTCTAGATTTTTTGAAAAAGATGATGGCTCGAAATATTTCTGTTTTTAGAGATTTTGAATTGGTTATTAGACAAGTTGAAGGTGTCTATCAAACAAAGGATGTAATAATGAGGGCTTAAATAAATTTAGTTGTAGACTTGTTGGAAAGCTTTCAGTCTCATTCCTTCATAGTCAAAACTAGAGGTCATAATTCTATTGTTGATTCCCTTGTTGTTTCCGCAAGCCTTTTCATTATTCCTGTGCATTCAAATGAAAAATATGAGATTGAAATTCATCATAGGCTAGCTATACCGAACAATATCATAAATTGGCAAGTTTTTGAAGATGATCAACAGGTAAAGAATTTCACTGAGCTGAAAGAAGAATTTGAAAATACATATGTAGATCAGCAAAATATGCTTGTTGAGCCTAAAGAGAATTCTGAAGTTTTGCAATTGAAGAATAATTCAATACCAAAGGGTCTTGTTCCTCTTAAGAAACTTTTTGATCAAAATGATGTGTTTAAAGCACGAAAATTGCAAGCTCGTGAAGAGGAAGTAGAGAGTTGTAATCTTGGTACATTATCTATGCCTAAAATGATAAAAATTTCAAATTTTATTTCAGCTAATGTGAAATTCAAATATATTGAGATGATGACATTGTATATATTCATCTTTTTCAAGTTTTTTCTAATAAATGACAAGTTGAAATAGAGAGCTTAAGCCCAAGGTGAAGGCCCAACAGTTCAAAGAATATACTTGTCAACAAAATTTCTGTTTTTTATCAAAATGGATGGCACTGGTGCTGCGGGTTCTTAGTGTACCACAGGGGCACACTATCCCAAGTGGAGCCATTGTTATCACTATAAAAAAATTCTGAAACTTGGTTAGTTACACTTGTTCCTAAATCATAATGCTAGATAGGGTTAGAGTCATTTTTATATTTTTAAAGGTCTAGATCATGGGTTAAAGGTCTCATTCCATCACCAAACAATGTTCATCAACCTTGTTTCATTCTTCAAGGATCTTATGCCATGTTTTGAAACCCATTTTTAAATTTTTTTTCCGAAGATTTGATGAATAAGCCACGAAACCACGTTTTCGTAGCGCGCTCAGTGTAAAAATTTGATTCTGCACTACGAAAACGTTGGTGATTTCGTAGCGCAAAAAACTGAATTTGCAAATCATGTGCTACGAAATCGGGGATTCTCAGTTTTGATTTTGAGTTGTCACATCTGTCAAATATAGTTAAATTTTTCATCATTAGGTGTCATTCACGAGTTCTCATTCACGCATGCAACCATTTATTATAATTATTAGGGGTCAGATTGTCATTGGTCCTTTCAAATTTGAAAATAGTTGGCTGTTTTCGACTTCATTTGTCTCATGCAAGACAATAGTGCATGCATGCTTATGTTTTGAAGAAGAAATTAGTGGTGAAAGACCACAGTTCACTGAAACTATAATTCAATAGAGGCAGAACTTAAACAAGTTCAAGTGAGGCTTCTCATTCAATAGTATTTTCAAAAGTTGCTATCAAGTGAATTTGAAATTCATTGCTGGTGGAAGCAAGATTGTTATCAAGCAACGCATAATTGTTATCAAGCGAGGCTGAACTCATTTACCAAGCGAGCCATTTCATTCAACAGGAATATTTGATTGCTAATTTGCTAATTTGCTGAAGACACAAGATTTTCAGAGGGATTATCACAGATTTCTGAAGATACAAGGTTTTCAAGAAGAAAATGGCTGAAGAAAGAAGGAGTCATAGGTCTTGTCATTTCCTAAGAACAGAACCTGAAGGTGTAGAATCCCTTGCAAAAGATAAGTATGTTGAAGAAGCCTTTAAGAAAGTAGGTTGCTGGAGGTTTTGTGAAAAACTTCAAGGAGGGCACACTCAAGTCACCAAAGAATTTTCCACAAACTTCACAAGTTCAAACTAAAGGATTGGATTCCTCAATTTACCAATTTCCCCTGAAGTGATATCAGCAGTTATAGAAATTCTGAGAGGAGAAGATAGGTGGTTTAAAAAATTTCAAGTTTGACATGGTACCCTGCAAAATCTTTCTAAAACCAGAGTTTTCAGAGGCTGACTTGAACAAGGCTGTGCCAAGAAACTATGTCAAAGATACATTTTCCAATTTGCTCTACAATATTCAGAGGTACTTCACCTGCGAAGGGAGATACCACAAGGTGTATACCTATCACTTTAAACTCTTGCTTCATTTCACAGGGATAATATATCTATATTTACCTTTTTATCTTTTTAGAAGTTTGGCTAAGATGTAATAAGGTACAAATGAAAGTTGAGTCATGTGAAACCTCATTATTTCACCATGGCTTAGTTAAGTTAATAGTCTTACATGAGCTGCAGAAAGCAAACAAAGATTGGGTTGAATCCCTCTTTTTGATTAGAATTTGGATTGAAGGAACAAGTGTTAGTCCTCAAGCTAAAGGAAAAAATCCATCAAAGATTACTGCCCCTATAGAAACAAGTTCAAGAAGATTTGTTAAGCTCAAGCCTAGAAAACAAGTTAAAGAACCAATTATAGGAACAACATTGAAAATCCAAGATACTCCTAAATCCGCACAGAAGAAGAAAACGCTGGTTAAGGAGACAATTCTAGAGCAGTTTACTAGTAAAACAGATCAAATGAGGTTGACTAGGAGTCAAAGGTTAAAGGAAAAGGGTAAGGTTGTAGCTACAGAGGGGTCAAAGGGTAATTTTAATGATATACTTCAATCTATTGACATTTCAGAGTCTCCCCTAGTGCAAGCATACTTCATCAAACTGGATATAGGTGGCAGCAAATCAAAGAAATTGAAGACATCCAAAAGGTTAGATTTTTAGGATGATGTGGAAGAGTTTATCTTTAAACCCAGAAACCCTCAACTAGGCACTCCAAGAAGTTGAAGTAGTCAGACATAGAGAAAGACCAAATAGGAGGTGAAAGTGATAATGTTTTTGAAGAAACCACAAATATATCTTTTTCAATGCCTGAAGAAGACAGAAACAGGGTTTTCAATATTCAGAAGGAAAAGAGCAGCTATGAAGATATTAAAGACAAAATCATATTGGAAAATAATGAGATTGATAAGTTGAAGAAAAAGGTGAGAGTGCATGCAAAAGAAAGGGAAAACTTTGAAAGGATGAAAGGACTGTGGGAGATGGAGAAAAATCCAAACCCTAAATTAATTGATAGTCAAGCTCAATTCTTCATATGGACCCTACCTGCAATCAAAGAAGAAAAATTCATTAGGATGGTCAATACCAAGCTAAGGGCAAACAATATAAGGCTTAAGAGGAGAGTAAAAGACTTGGAAATACAGCTAGCACAGTTTGAAGATCAACCACAGCTAAAATAAGTGCAAACAGTAAGTGTCATCCTTTAACAAATTTTTGAGGTTATGTGAATATATCTCATTTTGGAGTTGTTTAAAGATGATGTTATGGGTTATGAAGGTTGATATACACCTAAAAATATAGTATTAAAAGGGTTGAAAACCAAATTTTTGGAAAGAAGCTGTGAAAAGTGAAGACTCGGCAGTTTCGTAGCGCGCTACGAAACTGCTGAAGGTGACACACAACAGTTTCATAGTGCGCTACGAAACTGTTGTAGGATGCAGTTTGAAAGATTTTTGAAAATTTTCAAAGGTGAAAATGGTTTGGTGTTGAGCTTTGATGTTGGTGGGAGGTATATGGAGAATACCAATAAATATCCAAGGGGTTTGGCACATAAAAATGGAGGTTTGAAGCATGATTTTAAAAGGAAAAGTCTGTGCTACGAAAACAGCAGACTCATCAGTTTCGTAGCGCTGCACGATTTTGGAGGTTGGGATTTGCATAGCTGGAAGGTCGAATTCAAATGAAGGTTATAAGACATTTTCCACATGTTTTGAGCACCAGTTCTTTAGCAGTTGGTTTGAATGGACATAAATGAGGCATTCAGCTATTATACAGGAAACATGCTCCTATTTTGCAGAAATGGATAAGAAGCAGGTTGATGGGGTCTAACAACAACAAGATGAGCAACATCATGGTTGAAGTCTAGTTGTCAAGCATAGTTTTTTAATGATTAGATAAGGTTGTTAAAGGTTGTTAAGATATAACAAATAGTGTTTTAGTCCTAGTTGTACTAGGACTATAAGATAGACAGTTTTACTATTGGTTTGTAAATGAAGTTTGTTTAAGAAGTTGATAGGTGTCAAATTCGAATTTCTTCTCAAATGTTTGGAAGGAATCCAAGGATGTAATGACCACTCTATAAGAGGGAAGAAATCAAATTGCACAGGGTTGGAATTTTTATTGAACAAGCATACTTTTTGTGATATTAGAGAACTACATTTTTATCTTAATACAGAGAGTTTTTGTTTCATCACTCAGGATTCAGAAAGGGTTATGGATGTTTGATTATCTCATGATGTTTCTCTTTAAATTACTTGCAATGGCATGAATGTATGTTACTTAGAATTCACTGAAGGTGCTCTAACTTCCTTCATATGTTCATGAACTGTGTTTATTCTCTATCCTACTATTCTATTGATGCATCTAAACCCTGAAATGCACTGACTTCCATATGAAACTGATCTTTATGTTTTGTGAAAGCACATTTGACTTCATTTACCCAATATATGTTTTTTGATTAGTAGTACAACCAATTATTCACTTTATTTAGTTTATTCATAGAGTTGGCCATCTGATCTTTATTTGAAAATAATTAACCTATTGAGAGAGTCCTCTCGGGTTGGGGAGGCTAAGCCTCAACTAAAATTTTGGTTTGAAATAGTTACTCAAGGTCTCCTTGACTAGCAGCCTATCAGGGTCTAATTTTGAGATAACAGGTAGATCTTGTAGTATACCGTACGGATGAAATTCTCTTCCATCAAAATATTTAAGGATTTTTGGTGATTGGTTGAGTGTTGGAGAACCAAGTGTTTTCCTACAGTTTAACGAAATTATGCACATGGATGTTCCCTCATCAATTACAATATGAAAGACCGTTATTTTTTGACTAATACTGGAATCTGAAAAGCCACCTGATGAGGGAGTCTTTCTGTAAAATTTTCTAGATCAAAGACCATAAGATTAGAATCCTAAGGTTCTATAGCTCCAATAGCTGATAATAGTAATTTCCTTTGTGTTGGACATGATTGTAGCACTTCTAAGGCCGAAATTGTTGAAGGGAATATCGCCAAGTCCTCAACAACGTTGTCATTCTGAGCAGCTCTCGCATGTGGATTGAAAGCTGATTTTCGAAGTACACCATTATCATGCGGTTTAATCACTAAATAAGGATTAGATTTTTTGATATGAAGCAGATCAGAAACTGAAGGAGATACAGCTAAAGTTTGACTAGAATTTTCTATCTCTTTACCAGTTACAGGATTTTTACTACTATAGTCTTGCGATCGAGTCGCAACCATCACTTGAGACATCATTAAAATATCTCCTAATGAATTTGAATAAGATCCTATCATTTTTCTATCTTGAGTGGGAAAAGGATCCTTTAATACAACGAGTTTAGGTGAACCCTTGAAAAACTTAGATACCTCGGATCGATGTGGGCACTCTTTAGTAAAGTGATCCTCATCACAGATAAGACAAGGATAACGAGGTTTCCGTTTATCATCAGTTGATTCAGTATTTTTGGTTTTCTCTTTGGGAGAGGTTGTTTGTTTGTTTTTATTCTTACCTTTCTTTTTATTACCGATTTTAGATTTAGCTATAGATGAATCTACAATATGAATGTCGGTAGAAGTTTCAAGGGAAGAATATCCTTTCGGTGAATTGGGTAAGTTATAATAGGAGAAGTAGTTTTGGGAGACTTATTCTTACTTTTATTAGCGCTAACTAAACCAATAACACCGTCTGCAACATAAGAACCTGAAGGAGTTGATTTTATTTGATCGGGACGTGGTAAGTCAGGAATTTTCTTGTATAAAGTACCAGACTATGTACATACAAGGTCTAAATGCTAGGCTTGAGCAATGACCTGTTCTTTTGTAACAACTCCTCCCTTAGCCACATCTTCAGTGATTTTTGGTAACAATGATTTAATAAACCATTCTGCCAAAATCTGATCCGAAATAAAAACTTTCACTAAATTTCTTCTACGTCTCCATTCATGTATGTGATCTGATATGTACGTAGAAGTAGATTGTTTTAATGAATTCAAGAGTTCCATGTCATTGTCGTATCGAACTGGCAACTGAAAGTCTGTTAAGAAAGTTGTTTCTAACAAATTGAAGTTGTTGAATGAGCCACGTGGTAGTTCAATGTACCATTTTGCGGCTAAACCTATCAGTGTTCTCTGAAACAGTCGTAATCGAATGGAATCATCAATCAAAGAGTTGGATGCACAGGTGGTAAGTCATGACATGGATTGAGGGGATTCCCCTGATATACCTTCGAACTTAGGAATATCATTGGGCAAATTATTCGGCATTGACGGCCAATATGGAAGATAATCAATCGGATCATTCATTAGGCGCAACAAATCAGGTAAATCCAAAATTGCTATGAATGGAAACCGATGGTTAGGGTCCTGCTGGGCAAATTGATAACCTTGCAGAACTATACCAGTACCAGGAGGAGGATATCCAGGATAACCTGGAATGGCTTGTGCATTTGGAATTGGAATGCCTACTGGATAACCAGGGTTAGCCGGACCATATTGAGGTTGAGCTGGTATCTGATAAGTGTAACCAGGGTACAGTTGATGCTAGTATACTTTATTTTGTGCTACATGTCCATATTGATACTGCCCTTGATATAGTTGATAAACAAATTAAGGTTGGCTTGTTATAATTGTACTCGTACTAGGTTGTCCCAAAGGCATCTGAATAGTAGTCTGAACTATGGGTCCAAGTTGAGGAGCAAAGACTTGAGGGATTTATTGTAATAATTGAAGGGTTGTAGAAATAGGGGCTGTAGAAATTCCAGGGATAGGTGTGGTCAATTGAACGGAAGTTGGTGTATCAGTTTGAGGTGGAGTTCTAGGTGTACTCGGACCAAGCTACTGAACATTACTAGGTGCATTTATCTGTGGTATAATTTGAAGCGTTGGTTCGATAGGTTGTTGGATTTGAGTGTAACCAATTGGCTGACCAGGTTGATTATAAGATATTTGCACATTAGTTTGCAAATTCTGTTGATTTAATGATGGATCCCACACTATGTTAACTCCAGGGTATGGAGCTCCCATTGAAGGTTATGCTACGATAGATAGTTGGCTAGATAATTTCCACTAAAATTTTGACCTCCCTGAAACAATTGTTGTTCTGGATAAAACTGCGGCCCTAAAGGAGGTTGTTGTCCTTGGAAAGATTGTTGCCCTAGCATAGGGTACTATCCTTGAGGAGGTTGTGGACCCTGAATAGAGTACTACCCTTTAGGTTGATATTGTCCTTGATGTATGTATTGTCCTTGAGGTTTCCCCCCATGCGGTAAATTACTTCCTTGAGGATGCCCCCCATGCGGTAAATTACTACTTTGAGGTTTAGGGTTAGGAATGTTTCCAGACATCATGTAAACTTGTTCCACGTTCAAATTTTCAGTATGTGGTTCATTTGGACTAGGTGACTATATAAGTTTTTCTAGAGAAGGAGTTGCTCCTGAGAAAGTACCAGAAAGCGACTGGTATCATGAAGGAACAGATGGACCACCATACAAATATGTTTCTGGTGATGCAGAAAACATAGATGACTCACCAGACATGCTGAATGAAGTTCTATAATTACCTCTTGGTATAGCTTAAAAAGGAATTCAGGTGGCGAATAGTTTAGACTAGAACTATGTAGAAATTATGTTAACTGAGAATACCAAGGATCTTGTTTGAAAGGGCTATAATAGTAAATCAATTCACTTGGCCTAATATCTAAAGATTTCTGATTTGAAGGAAGAATAACTTCTTCTTCTGTGTCAGTAACTTCTTCAATACTAATGAGGCCAGGGGGAAGGTTCTCAGTGATGCAGAACTTCACTCGTGGTGAATGAGGACGACCAGGGGTTGGAGTAAAAAACTCTAAAGTAGGCTCAGACATAGCAGGTTTAGTTTTTGGTTTAGAAATTTTAGGCTCAGTAGCTGATAATTCACTAGTTGTGGAAGCAAGTTCAACTAGCTCAGAAATTGATATTTTCCTTTGAGAACTTTCTTTTGTTTGAGGTTGATCTACTTCGTAATGAGGAAGTATAATTAATGATTTTTCATCCTGTTCAGTTGATCCGGTCCCTGATTGTTGTCCTTTCTTAGATTTAAGTTTTTCTAACTAGCTTGGTGTGTCCTCAGGGGGTTTCCCCTGCATTCTACATGATTGTCTTGGTAATTCAACCATGATTAAAAGTTTTAGCACACGAAATCAAAGAAAATTTCAATAAAATCTCCTAAAGTCCCTAAGGAAACAATCAAATCAAAACACACGCCTACAAAATATAAGAAAGCAATCCACACACAAACAGTATATTCCCACACTAAAAACACTAGTTGGTGATGAAATCCAACGTCATAGAATTTTAATGTGGAAATGGCGGTTGGAACAGTTACCCCGACAACCTGCTTAATGAAATAGTCTGGTGCAAGTCTCTCCACTTATGCCATCTCGAAGTGAAGAGGACCCTCTGAAAAGTCCAAGTGAGTCTAGTTTACGTCTTCTCTAGGTATAGTGGGACCTTCCCTCCACCGTCACCTTGGGAAAAAATCCTAAATTTTATAGTCACTAAGGTCACCAACGGGTACCCGGGGGAACAGTCGACGATCTAATAAACACGCAAGGGAAACGTAACTATCCCAATCCCCTTGAAGGCTCTTTGATATAATCCAAGGTTTACCAACAAGTGACCCCAAGACCCTCAACAATGGTCTATCTGAGGTTTATCGTTTTTAATATGTGCACATCTGCTATATTTCCCAACAAGATAGGTACGATTACCTCACTAATTCTGATATGATCTCGTGCTTAACTCTTTTAAGAAGAGCTTCCTAGAGCACAAATGCTACAATTGGATTTTTCCTACAGCAAGATTGCCACTTGTTTATTTGAACTGTCCTAGAATGTTAATTACAACCTATTCCAAGACACTAGCCTAAGCTATGTTGGTGGAAAGAGCCCTAGAAAATGTAAAATATCTATATTGATTTTACTAAAGCGTTTTTTTTTTTTAAATTTGCTATTTCTTAAGACAAAAGGTATGGAAGTGAAACTTCAATGATGTTTGTGGCCTGAATCAAAAATACGCTAAATGCATCTAAACGATAAGTGCAACTCTTTTCTCTTCAACGAATCTTATTTATGAAGAATATTGAGAGATCTAACAATTCAAAACACCAATTCTTTTATTCATAAACAAAATCTTTGAAAAGAAGACGATTTCTTTGAGAACTCAATTTCGCAAAAAATGATCCATTAATATTTCGAAATGAAATTCCTTTATCAATCAGATCAGAAACTTCAAACTAATGAAAAAAAATTTTCCAAAAGAAAACATTATTAAGATTCTAAAAACATAAAATTCAAAATCGAGAAAAATCTAATTTTTAAGTCTATCTAAAAATTTGAGGAAATTTTCTCCTAGTTTGTAATAGAACTAAGAATAATTTCTACTTATCTCAGCAGAAATGAAAACACCCAGAAATGGTTTGATGTGAAAATCAAACTTAAGTAAGCTAAAAGCTCTTCCAAATTTGCAAATGAAAATGGAATCAATTTTCATAAAATAGGTTTGCAATTGTTTTAATGGCTCAAAAAGAGAATATCAAAATACCAAGTTGAGGTAAATGAAGTTTTCTTATAAAGAGAAGCAAGAAAGTAGGGCAAACACTCACTCATAACATGCAAATTAGATGATCAAACACAAAATTTTGCTGAAAATAAATTCACACATAAGATTTGACAGCTTTAAGACAGACTGGGGCAAACATAAAGAATCTGGTAATCTAGTTCCTAAAAAGAGAATTCTTAATTTTTCAAAAAAATTCCACAGGTCTGCAGGTTATAATGAAGAAAAAAGTGGTATCACACTATTCTTAACTGAAAACTACGAAGGCTACTACACTATTTTAAAATAAAAACTACGAAGGCTACCGCACTGTTTTAAAATAAAAACTGTGGAGGCAAGGAAAAGTATAGAAAAAATAAATATTCAACTTTTATTTTCAGGGATTCTTATAGTTATCTACCCAACCCAATCTCAGACAAATTAAAATAAAAAAAAACTCATAAACTCAAACTGAAAAATTAAAAGAGAAAGCTAAGTTGTTGTCCCCAACGGAGTCGCCATTTTGTTATACGGACTAATCCCTCTTGTGGACAAGGGTGATCTCCCTAGTATTCTATGAATATCTAGAAATAAACATCCAATTGTAATCATTTTCTCTAGACTATTTTCAATTCATAATTATTATAAACAAAGAAAGAGGACATGCCCCTACCTAAATTCCAACGCCCGATGCAATCTTTTATCCAGTCGCTCCAAAGAGGCTTCTTCAGTAAGTAGAACCTGCAATAAAATATAGACAAAAGATCAAAGCACCTGCAAGATATAATAATTGAGAAAATGCTAGTCTATCTTAGTGATCAAGGAATCTAAGAATTGAATTACTCAAATAGATACAAGAATAAATCAATGAGAAAATGAAATCCATTTGTATTAACTTGTATGAAAAGAAGTAACCTTACAACATGTTGCCTTGATGTCGTACAGGTTCTTCCGAGGTCCTGAACAATCATTCCTCGTTCGGTTTCACAAGCTTCCCTCTCTAAATACTAGTATAGTGTTATGAACGTGAGGTTGTGATCATTCTCATGTAAAAAGAAACTAATATAAAGAGTATTCTCTCTTTAAGAATTTATTTAGCAATTAGCTATATTATATCATTCACAATGTACAATCCACCCTTGAGACTAAAACCTGAGCTCAATTTATAGGGAAATTGAGGTAGTTTCAGTTCCATGAAGAGGGGGATGGATTCCTCTCATGAAGGGATTTGAGCTCCATATACCAAGGGATAAACTCCATGAGTGGAGGGATAAAGCTCCATGAGTAGAGGATAAATCTCCAACTGATCGTGATTCTAGAAGCTTCCAGTTGGGAGAATATTCAACCAGCTGGGCTTCCAGAACTTACTTTTTCCTTTTATTTGACTTTTACGGGGGTCCGCAGGTCTTAGTTGCAGAACTTGTGGGAGCTACCGCAGGCTATAGAAAAAGTATCCATGAACCTACATAAAAAGGCTAGGAAAAGTGTGAAGTTATACTTTTAAGGGTTTTAATGAGCTTTTCTCCAATTCCAAGACTTGGTTTAGGAACTTTAGGGTTTTTGACTTCTAAGGGAGCATAATATAGATAGTGATGAACCTATATGGACAATCAAATTTCATGGTGAAAAAATAGCGTGTAACATGTAGGGGTTATGGAAATGAAGGTGAAGATTGTGGGAAGTGTATTGTGTGTGGGGAAGGGTAAAATATGTATGGAAGTAGGTGTTTTTGCTGGAAATTTAAAATACGCAGCTCACCCACCAAAAACGTATAATGGGGACTGTGGGAGGATTTCACCAATGAAATAATTGTTGAACCCTTAGTTAAACTGAGAGGGGGGGTGAATCAGTTTAACACATTCATGGACTTTTAAAACTTTTCATTAAACTTTATTAACACCTTCATTTCATGATCAACATAATGAGTGAGAAATATTTATTTGTGAGCAGCAATTAATAAGCATATTAGATAATGTACCAGCAGTCTTAATATGTGAGCAGTAAGTATTAGCAGAATAGATATACCATATGAACACATAGACATCATGCACATAGACACCAGATATAAGTGGAAACCCATAAAGGGAGAAAACCACATCTTATTATTGTTTTGATGCAAAGGCAAGCTCCAACTCCCTCTCACCACTGATTTTCTGTAGGCTCCAACCCACAGGAGGCTCTTACCTCAATTCTGCACGCCACAACTTACAAGAAAGCTCCAACTCCCATCAATTTTCAATAGGCACCAACCTACAGGAGGCTCCAACCTCAGTCAGCTACAACTAACATTTTATCAAGCTACAACTTGATGTGGAAGCACCAACTCCCATCTATTTTCTGCAGGCTACAACCTACAAGAGGCTCCTACCACAGTCAGCTACCACTGACATCTATCAAGCTATAACTTGATAGGGAACCTCCAACTTCCTTACTCTTTCAAAATAAAAATACTTGTTGATTTACCTTGGATATAAGCTCTGTTATATACCTTCTCTTCTGCTGTCCATCAGTCCTCATATCTACCCTACATCATCTCAGCATATTCTCGGATTCTCTATCAGCTCCTCCTTCTGCTCTGCCTTACTGCTTCATTTCTGCATTCTCTTACATCACTCCCTAACCTCTTTATGCATATCAATGTGATATTATTTATAGAAATTCCCTTGTGACTGTTAGCATTCCTCAGGGAATTTGAAATGGACAGTCATGCCTCTTTGCCTTCTGCCTTCTCATTTCTTTTACCCGTTCATTCAGAAAAATATAACAATATGCATTAATTTCAATATTACAGTGGGAGTTTTGTTTTCCTCCGGAGACTTGCCAATGAATCACAAACAATATAAAATCAATTACAACATTTACATTCCCATTTTCAGTTACGTATATAAATTTCACTCAGTCCTCTTTCTAGCACTTGACTTGCTGGTTTTGTCTTTTTTGTTGCTGTCAGGTAACTGTTTTGCCTTCTTCTACTATTCACTGCAATTGTGTATCTGCAGCTGTCATATAACTGTTCTGCATACTTTGTTCACTGTCTTCTGCATATTCTCCAATTTTTTGTGCCTGTACACCTGTCAAATTCATTCCTATGCATATTCCTGTTCACTATGATTGTGTGTCTGTTGTATATATATAACTGCGTTACAATATATATAACTGTTGATCTGGAAATTTCAATAAACATATATGGAGGCATTTTCTTCCAAGGTTATCTTATGGTTGTGAACCATGTCTAACAAACTGTATATGCGAGAACTTTGTTCTTTGCCTCAATGGGATTAAACCTTATTATAAAATCCATAATGCGCCTCCAACATTCTCTACCTTTTATATTTGATTATGAAATCATATATGTCAGGACCCACAATTTTGAGCTCTTTGTATCTATCTGTGCGATGAATTAAACCATGGTTATAAAGCCATTGGAATTCATCATTACACAATGGTCTTCAGAATATTAATAAATATATGTTCCCGGCTTCATAAACTTATATGTAAAACTCCTTTCAATCTTCATAATATTTCATTCCACGTCAAAGATCCACCTTGGTAAAACTCCAAATGCCCACAACTATAATATGCCCAACGCACAATTCATTCCATCCAAGGTTCGTTTAACATCAACATAATATATGTATCAACATATATTGCGGCCCCAATTCAAATGTTACGAACCATTAAAATAACCTTTGATCACTCCAAGGAATAGCCTAGGCCAACACCCATATTCATCATTCGCAATTATTAAATAGGAGTATAAGACCATAAAACCAAACATTATAAAACTTGCCACAACAATATTCCAATCTCATTTAACGTTAGCCCTTAACTATTTACGCAACATGTGCTCGGGCCCACATATCCAGACTTTTCTTAATCCCTGATGCGATGGATCGCTTCTGAATACTTCCGATTGCGATTGATGCATTTGCAAATGTTCTGATGCTATGCCCTTACTCTAATGCGATTGATGCATTTGTGAAAGACCCGGTGTGATTAATCATAATCGCAGCTTTCAATAGAATGCTCTGATGTTCTATTTTCCTCTGATGCGATTCATGAGGGTCCCACCTTATAATACTTCTTAAATGAAATCACTTTACATTTAAAACCCATTCGCAATATTTGGGTATCACAGCTAAACCGTTCATAAGTTTCGTCCATAACTCACGGGAGTTCACCCCAATATTGAACTCATAATAAAAATCCATTGCATATATTGAAATCACTCTTTCAAAGATTACGCTGCATCAACCATATTAATTATGAGTTATAACTTCACCTTCGACCTTAATATTCTCGGGCCACATACACAATGATTAATAACATCTGATCGCACAAGTACTAGGCCATGCCTCTATTTATTGATCCCGCAACTCGGAATTTCGACCACCCACAGTATATATTAATCAAACATCATACTCTATGAAATATCGATGATAATTCTATTATGCTAGCATTAAAATGCTAGTGCCCATCTAAATCATCACTCGGCTCCACCAACTTCATTACGCATTCAATTCTTATACTCACATCATTCATTAGAAGCTACAATATATCAACATACATTACTGTACATTAACATATGTAATAACCCCGCTAGTTCTCCATATTACAATAAAGTCTGAGCTTATATAAGACATTCACAATACCTCAACATGCTTGTATTTGAGTGAAGTCCTTGGGTCCCACAGTTAACTTACCTCTTCATTAACCGTCGAACGAATCCAAGGTTCCACAACACGTCGTGCTCCTCCGGGCAATCGAACAAATGAAATCAGATATCGCGCAACAAAATTGCACGTGACTCCAATTTCACGGGATGAAGGTGGTTTTTACAACCCACCTTTTGCCAGGCGTCGCTTTGTTTGTGGGATCGTGTTTTTTTTCACCAAATTTCCTTACCGCTTATGAATCGCGCGATACTACTAGTCTCCCAACTCTAGTTTCATTGTTCAATTCACAGTTCCGTTACAGGCTCATGGTTCCACTTCACTTCTTCAGCACCTTCAGTGCCCTCGAGTTAACTCCGCATCAATGTAACAACACATTCTACCTCCACTGATGTCAATCCAGCAACAGGAGTTGACTGATATCGTTCTTCATACAGGTAATAAATCCAAGTTTGGTTAATGGAATTATCACATAACTTCTAAGAAAATATTCCACCTTTTCTTATATGCTGATGTACACGGAGTGTGTATGTAATCCAGCAAGCTTCAAGAGAGTCGAAACTCCCCCTTAGCATACAGTCCATTCCAAGATGATTTCAACCATTTACTCCAATCACAGGGTTGACATTTCTAATAGGTTTTCATCTGAAGATCAATATCGATTATCATAATTGATGTTCCTCTTCAATCCACTCGATACAAATTATATTAGAAACAATTGAATTCCAAGGATTAGAGCCATCGATTATCATAATTGATGTTCCTCTTCAATCCACTCGATACAAATTATATTAGAAACAATTGAATTCCAAGGATTAGAGTCCTCTATGTATAGGGTTTTCTCGAAATTGCATAAGCCAAACAGAGTCCAAGGAATAAATTTATTCTTCACACAGAGATAAATACTCATAAATACTCTAATTGCCATCAATTCAACCAGGACCATATCCAAGCCCTCTTCCACACAAACTGGGTTCATTTCAGAATGCAATCAAATTATCATATATATAATCCGAGGCAATAAATTAAACACCTTATTGCAATCGATCCTTCCAGTGATCGATTCCCCCAAAATTCAAATCAAATTAAGACACAAGCAACCTCAACCAAGAAATCAAATTGACTCTGAATTCTCTGTATAATTAAACTCAATTAATTTCTCCACATCATATACAAGCCTTAATCGCATCTAATTCGAAACATAAAATCCACCTTAATTGACATCTATTCTTCCTTCAATTGCAGGGTTTCATCTCAGAGCCTATTTCGAAGGTTACCATATATCTATTGAATTCAGGCATATTCATTACTCTGTCTCTCCATATCTGCTACTAAATGGCCCTCTTCTACTGTCCTCACTACTCTGCAGCACCACCTCATATGTCTCCTACTGCCTTTGTTCCTTCTACGCTGCCTCTGCCTCTTCTCCACTGCCTGTGTTCTCTGCTACTTTGCTTCTCTCTTTGCCTAGTTACTGTTTCATATGCTCCTCCTTTTCCAACTCCTTTTCCATTAATGACAACATTTCCAATAGTCTCCCCCTTTGGCATTGATGGCAACATATCCTCTGCTCCTTGTTTTGCTTGTTTTTCCTCCCCCTTTGACATTAATGGCAAAGGGTTGGATTCTATCTTTTTCTGACTTTGTACCCTGCTACTCCAAACTGGTGTTGAGAGAACACTTTTGAGACTTATTGAACTTGTATAGAGTGTAGGTGATGACAGCCATATATAATCAGACTTGTATAATCAGAGATGCATCATTGGATCAATATTTGGAGATTGTGAATGCTCCATGTGACATATCAAGCTTGCTTCAACTATACTTCAGTCTAGATAATAATCTTTATCTATGATGCATATCCATTGAGGAAGGTTGTATATGGAGTGAGTTTTTTTTTTTGCAATGCACATCTACAATACTCATATGTTCAATTGTGATGATCCCAATATATCTTTTATTGTTGTGGTTCACCTGTACTGCCTGTTGTTGGCGATTTGTGCTAGACTGCTGACAGGGATATTACGCTTAAAGACTGAAAGGTCCTTGTTGCTGAAGTGAACATTGAATCAAACCAGAGCTTATAGTTTATTGTTATAATAGGAAATATCTTTCAATATTAAGGGCCAAATGAATTTCCTGTTTGTACAATGTATTTTCAAAACAACCCTTGAGGCTAGATACCTTCACTGTATTAGTCAGTCTCACTTATCAATTATGCAATTTCCTTTATGACATAACTAATCCTTCATGCTTTCAATACTTTAACTGTTCTATTATGATGATCTTCAGCAAAACATATTCAAGATGTTTAGTTGAAATTTCAGGAAACAAACTTCACACGGTGTTATGAATGAATTCAAGAGAGAGGCTTGATATCTATATATGTGTGTGTGTGTGTGTGTGTGTGTACTGTCTTCAGGAAGGCATGAAATTATATATAGAAAATGATACTTCTTCTATGCTCAATATACTACTTCAAGTATAAACAAGATACTGATCCTTTTGCCTTTTCAATGACCCTTTTATGCTGGATGTACTCTTGCCATAATCCTTTCATCCTGAGGACCTGTACCTTACTACTACTCCATGATAACACTTGATATTCTGTTGATAGGCATGCTATTTGTACCAAGTACCAATTAATACTACTTTCACTTCAGCTTGCTCATGAACCCAATGTTAAGAAAAACTTTCATAGTTTCTATTTTTTAGCTCTCCACTGTTATCAACAACAACCATCAATGTACTGAATCTGATCTTGGGATCATTGACATTTTTCTTAGACTGTCATTCTGGTTTAAAGGATTGTCCCTGCATTTTCTTTTCTTGGACTACTCCAGCATCATTGCTGCTTTAAAGATCAATTCAACAGTTCTAATATAAAGATCTTTGGGAAGGCATCTTCAATCTCTTTTCTATGAATATTCATGGGCTGATTTCTCAAGAATTTATTACTCACTTTACTTCATTCCTCCAAGGAGAATTTTCATAGATGAACGATGTAATGATATAATGATGATAGGATCTTCTCTTATTACTCCTTCTTAATGTGGTTCACTTTTTCATTATAGTTGTATGATGCACATTGTGATCATCACTTATGTGTTGGTGTCTTCTTGGCTTACATGTTCATGGCTGATGTTCTCTCTACCATCATGGCTGCTTGTTGTCTTCTCTTCTTCCATCAATCTATCAAATATTTAATACTTCAGATCATCTTCTTCCTCAATAGTTTTTTGTTAGAGGGATTTTCTTTCCCTTTTTATTCTCATAGTTGTTCTCATTTCATGGAGATCTTCTTAGACTATTTTTGTGGGGACTAGTTATGAACTGCTCTCCCCCTAAGATGTTGTTGCATATTTATCACTGGTTGGATATTAGCTTTGTTTCCTAGAACAGCTCCCCTTGAGACTATGAATTTTTCATTATGTTATTGAGATAATAGGCTCCTCCTTTCTCTTTTCCTTCCATACTTTATTGGAATTCATCATAATATCTGCACTTCTTTTAGATTCATATTTTTGTTTGATTTGCTTTGTTTCCATCATCTGTCTAGATTTCTTTAATATATATGGCAGTTTACAGTCCTTTAATTTGTGGTCAAGATTGAGGCATACATAACATCTTATTTTTTTAAAGTACATTTGAGTTGATGTATAATACTTTGTTCCCCTTCTTGAATACATTTTACATTCAACAGATTTATGTCCAAAATTATTGCATGCATAACAGTAGCCATGGAAATGATTTTTGTACCTGATGAAAGATTTTTCTTTCCATTTTCTTGCTTGAGGGGTTCTTCTCATTTTCTGCATCCTTTTCTGGTTGGACTAGATTTTCTTTGTCTTATAATATGCTACACTATAATGTCCAGGCTTGTTACAAGAAAAACATGTGATATTTTTCATAGGAGGAAAGAACCTCCTTTGACATCTTCCAAATTTATTCAATTCATATTCAGGAGTGTGAGAGCCCTTTCCAGCTGACTGTTTCATCCTTTCATTCTCTGTCCTACCATGTTGTTGCTTGATTCTATTTGTTTCTTCACAAATCGTGTTCTTGCTGGCTTCTATTTTTGTAGGAATCTGTTGAGCTGCTTCATTGTCCTTTATAACTTTTACGAAAATGACATTCCTGTTATCTTCAACCTTGTACTTGCTAGTTTCTCCTTCATATCCTATCCCAGCCTTTATGAGAGGCGACCTTTGAGCCTTTAGAATCTGTTCCAACTGTCCAGAGCTTTTCATTTGAGGAGTATTCATTAATAAATCTCTTTGGGCCTTTTCTAATTTCTTTCTCAGGCTCACTACTTCTTCTTCCAATTTTTCACATTCCAGAATTTTCTCTCTTGTTTGTTGTAGCAGAGTGTATTCTACTTCTTTGCTTCTTCAAGCTATGTCTTCAGGCCAATAATTTCTTTCTTATCTTCATATTCTTTATCATCACATATTTGCACCAATTTCTTCAGGTCTTTCTTTTCATTCTTCAATCTTTCTATTTCAGTCAAGGTTGTGTCAAGTTTCGCTTTTTCCTCAACTGCAATTTCTTCATGGTTCTTATCTCCATTCACACTAGTAGGTACCTCATTTGATTAAATAGCTAGAAAGTCTCCACTAAATGTGGAGAACAGGCAGTTAGCTGCAGTTAAATTTAGTTAATCCTTAAAAATAGGGCGATGCTACCAACTCCACCATCTCTAACCGTCAACTTAAATGTTTATGGGTGGGGGTGGCCACATGCCAACCCCCGAATCCATGGTCATATTAAATGTTGGCAGAACTCTATGCATGAAATATGGTAACAAACCGTTTAACCTAGATTTTTGGAATTCTCAACCCTAATCGCGCGGGGATACGTTAAATGTAACATTTTTTATGTGATGATTTTGCGTGGCAGTCGTAATGTGTTTGGCAGCTATAACATTTGGTGTCACATTTTATCACATATCATGTGACCAAACTAAACCTCCGCCTCTAGAGTTACGATTTTTGGAGCTGCCAGGTTACAACTTTACGCTGCAGATTTAACATATATGTGAGTAGACTTAGCATTGACCATCGATACTACGATTAACTTGGGCCACGGTTCTGGTGCTAGGGTCACATGCGAGGGGTGATGGCCCTTTGGGGCTGGCCTCCCAAGCCCTCAGCGCAATTTTTAACAAAATTTAAATATGACTTCGCACCATAATATGTTAAGAAACATGTATAGGCAGATTGGAAAATGGTCTTGTGGGCGGATAGGAGGTCGCGGATTCGACCCCTATCGACTCCAGATAAATTTTACACCACTGTTGTGAGGACACGTTGCGGCCTGTGGGCTTGCCATGTGTCGCTCAACCATTGGCCCATCCAAAACCTCATCCAATGGCCAAAATCGACTTCCGTACTATCAACATCCAACGGCCCACAATGTGCCACGTGGCGCCATACCGTTGGCTCATAAGAAAAAGGAATATTCCAAGAATATTCCGCTGACTATACCTGCAATTTGACTAAGCATCTAATCACCAAATTTTTTTTGTTTGGGAATATGAACAGAACGCGATACCTTCCTCATATGACATCAGTTTTTCGAATTGTTCATGGAGCCAAAATCGCAATGACAAGACCTTTCCGATCGCTCAGGTTCGGACTTGTTTCGAGCACTTTCATTTTTAAGCATATGACTTGATCTCCTGATCACACCTCCCCACTGGGAAGCTTTTGGACCCCAAAAGCTCTCTGGACTATTGAACATGAAGATGAGGAGACTATGTCCCCACTCTTCCAATCTCAATCCACCAAAATTTCCCTAATTTAATTAATTGGAGCTTTTCATGAAACGACAAATTTTTCCTTAATCTCTTCGACCAACCATTGCTGACTTTGACATAGTCATATTGAACATTTACTGAACTTGCAGAATAGAAACTTAAATTTGTGGTAAACATCTCGTTTCTACATTGGTATATAATCAAAGGGAAATTAAATTTACTTTCACCTTGCATCCTATCATTATGGCGATTTTTTGTTGTATTTGCTTTGAACTTGTGCCGATTCCTGACCAAGTTTCTTTGCCATTGTACCATACCTTTCTGAAACCAGCAATGTTCATTTCTGACTCTTGTGCCTTCTTTGTCAAGTTGCTTTTCCCTCTCTTGGACCTTTTCAACTTCTTGTACTGACACTTTGTTTTCAGCACCGTTCAACACCAATATTGACTAATGCAACTGCTTGTCATCTTCTTTCTAATGCAACCTGCTTTCAAACTAAAACAACTCATTACCTATATCAGCATTTGCATGAAAGGGATTATGTAAAACTTCTCTTTGTTTAATCATCATCAATGTCAATTTTTGGCTTGCATTGACAAGCCTCTTCATCTGCCCTGCATTAACTAAAGAAGAGTCTAGTATTTTGCGATGAGCTCTCACAATGTACTCCTTGCCATATTTGAATAAATGGTACTTGTTCTCATGGTGATGGAAGATCGCTTTCCTGTCATACAAGTAAGGAATTCCCAACACCATACCTGTTATATCAAGCGGAACAACATCTAATTCAACTGCATCAATTAAATGTGCAGGTATGCACTTCTTTGAAAGCTCTAAATTTGCATCCTTATAAATCCACCCAAGCGGATATGGTTTCAAATGTGGAATAGTCTCAAGATTAAGTTTCTTGGCCAAGTCTTCAGAGATTAAATTTTGTGAACCACTGTCAAACAATGTGTCAACCTTGGTATGTTTGGAAATGACCCTCACATGAAACAATTCAATTCTCTCTTCTTCATTTGGAGCTTCTATGTGACACTTAGATATACTAGAACTAGGTTTAATTTCAATCTCTTTCCCCTTCAAGTTCTTTAGTCCCATAGTTATGATATTTGTTTCATCTCTTGAATTTGACCCTAGGTTTTGTTCAGCTATTGCAACAGTTTTTCCTTTCTCCTTGGCTTTCTCTTTGGCTTTAAAACTTTCCGGTTTCAAATCTGGATGAATTTTCCAACAATGGTGCTCATCATGGCCAGTTTTAGAACAATGTTTGCAAAAGAATTTTTCCTTCTCTTTTCTAGTATTTGCATTTCTATTTTTCTTCCATTTTCCTTTGAACTCACTTTCCTTATTCCAATCTAAATTTTGTTTTCCCCTTGCTTCTAAATGTGTGGCTTGAACACAAAATTCATCTAAGCTTGTAGGGTTAAACATGAGGATTTTATGTCTTAGGTAGGTATGTAAGCCTCCTATATACTTGAGCAAAGTTTCTTGGCTATGCAAATCTCCTCCTAGTAAAAGAGCTCTTCTTCTAAATTCTTGAGTATACACTTGTACATTTTGTCCTTTCAATTGTTTAAAAATTTCCCAGTCTATTATGGCTTTTTTCATGTGAGATAATGGATGAAACTATTGTTTTATTGCATAAATGAAATCAGTCCATGATAAAATAATCTTACCATATTTCTTGATCTCCTCCTTTGTCTTGGCTTCCCACCAAACAAGAGATGCACCTTCCATTATCAATGAAGCTAGTTGGATTTTGGTGTCATCATCATGAAAATTTTGGATTCTCAGATATAACTCTAATTTCCTAATCCAATTATCTAGCTTTTCTGCATTAACTTCACCATCAAACATTGGCAATTCAAACTTAGCATCAAGTTTTAGAAAAGGAATTTTACTAGTGTTATTTGACTTGTGTGACTTGTGTACTGAAGATATAGTAGAGGATGATGAAGATGAAGATGAGGGTGATGATGGCGACTTTCTACTGTCTCAATTTCCTCCATTACCCTTCTTGGATTTATCTTCATCATTGTGGCCTCATGACGATCCTTGTCCTTCCTTGTGAATTTTGGACCTTTCCTCTTCTAATTTATCATTCTTTTCTTGATAAAGGACTCTCACCATTTCAGTTAAGTCAAGAAATATTTTTCTGTACACTCTTTCTTCCTCTTTGGGATCCATCTCTTCATGGATTTATCCTTCTCCTGGAGCCATGCTTGATGCTGCTTCTTCTTATTTTGGAGGTGAGATAGGTGGTGGAGAATGTGGCAATCTTTCCCTCTTTTTTGTTGGCTCACTTTGAGAACCTCTTGCTTCCACCAATTTTCCTTCTCCTCTCTTAAGCTTGAGCCTAGTAAGCATGAAAACCCTTGCAAACAATTAACAAATAGTTTCACATAAAAACACCAGAGATAAAACTCTAGCTCTAATACCAACTTGATCTTAAAAGGAGTGTATTAGTTCTATTGTGCTAAGTGTCCTTTTAGTTAAATAAACATGTACAAATTGTCTCCATTAATTTTCCATGAAAATTAGATAAATTAGTGAACTTTAAGCATGTAAATAAGCCTTAAAAACACTGAACAACAGTGCATAACAGATAAAAACATTCACACATAAGTTTTACACGGTAGGCATGATGAAGCATTTCACTCCTCCTAGGCTACATCTGCTGGTCCAACTCCCAATGGCATGTCCCTCTTTGTAATTATGCTCAAAATTGTAAATTACATATGTTTGTAGGCCTCTAATGGTTGTTTTCTCTGCACCAATGGCTCCCAAATGCTAAAATTAGTCTAGGTAGACTCTTGTTGCACCAAAATTGGTCGAAAATTGACCTCCCAATGCATTTTTCCCAATGACAACTAGAAAAGCTCCACTAAATGTGGAGAACAGGCAGTTAGCTGCAGTTAAATTTAGTTAATCCCTAAAAATAGGGCACTGCTACCAACTCCTCCATCTATAACCATTAACTTAACCATTTAGGGGTGGGGTTGGCCACATGCCAACCCCTGAATCCCCAGTCATATTAAATGTTGGCGGAACTCTATGCATGAATTGTGGTAACAAACTGTTTAACCCGGAGTTTTGGAGTGCTCAACCCTAACCGCGCAGGTAGACGTTAAATGTAACATTTTGTATGTGATGATTTTTTGTGCTAGTCGGATTTTGTTTGGCGGCTATAACATTTGGTGTCACGTTTTATCACATATCATGTGACCAAAATAAACCTCCACCACCGGAGTTATGGTTTTTGTAGCTGCCAGGTTACACATTTATGTTGTGGGTTTAACATATATGTGAGAAAAATTAGCATTGAAATTCGATATTACGATTAAATTGGGCCACGGTTCTGGCGCTAGGGTTACATGCGAGGGGGGTTGGCCCTTTGGGGCTAGCCTCCCAAGCCCTCAGCACAATTTTTAACAAAAATTAATATGACTTCGCACCATAATATGTTAAGAAACATGTATAGGCGGATTGGAAAATGGTCTTACGGGAGGATAGGAGGTCGTGGGTTCAACCCTTGTCGACTCCACATAAATTTTACACCATTGTTGTGAGGACACGTGGCGCCCTGCGGACTTGCCACGTATCGCTCAACCATTGACCCATCCAAAACCTCATCAAACAGCCAAAATCAAATTTCGTACCATCAACATCCAATGGCCCACAATGTGCCACGTGGCGCCACACCATTGGCTCATAAGAAAATGGAATATTCCAAGAATATTCCACTAACTGTACCTGCAAGCTGACTGGGCATCCAGTCACAAAAATTTTGTTGTTTGGGAAAATGAACGAAACGCGATATCTTCCTCATATGACATTTATTTTTCGAACAGTTCGTGGCGTTGTAATCGCAACGACGAGACCTTTTCGATCGCTCAGGTTCAGACCTGTTTCGAGAACTTTCATTTTTGAGCATATGACTTGATCTCCTGATCAGTGAACAATCTTCCGCACCTTGAAAATATGATAGGAAATGCAAATTTCTCTGCCCTCATCTCAACTCAGTTGTAGATACACCAAAACCCATGCCGCATTCCTATGGAGTCATCGTCATCTTCATTATCTATTATATTCTTTGAGGTTCCCGGTATGGTGAAAGTCTACGAAGACGAAATAGTTAAAGGGTTGGTTGAACTGGGTACAGTTCCCCCTTCTTTGCTAGTGATTGTTGTAATTACGACTTCTTTTGCCACAGTTCCGTGTCTCCAAGATCACGACGGGGAAATTTCATCCTGTTGACACCATAATTTTTTTTTTTTACTGCAAAACAGGTCCACCCATAAAACTGTTGATCCAATTTTTTTCTTTCTCTCAACACCGAGGTAGTTTCAAACTTTTAGTCTCGATTCCCCCAGAATATATTGCAGGATTTTTACTGGGCCATAAAAATTTTGATCCCATCAATTGAATTTTTGTTTGAATTAAGAGATCCAATTAGTAGAATAATAAAGCCAAGGTTAGGATTAACTCAGAATTATCATTTATTGTTTCCTTTTCACATATTTATTTGGCGCACAAAAATGCTAGCCATGGTGGATTATAAATTACAATTGTAAAAACAAATTTCACACTCTTAAACCATGGGACAACACGTGAATGGTATTGTGCATCTTGTAATAAGTCAATACATATGCATTTTTTAGCTGGATAATGAAAATGGAGTAATTGTATGTCTTCCAGTAGATATGCGCCTCAAACATGGGTTGTTCGTTAAATTTTTTATTTCCTATTCATACAGGAATATTATATCTCATATTTTTATTGCAAACTATGCTTTGACATAAAAACAAGAATTGTAGAGAATTGTCTTACCTCCATACCCATATTTTTTTTTTTTTAAATATTGACATATAGAGGGGTAAATTTCTTGTTTACTAACTGCATATACTTGAAATTTTCAGGCAAACATAAATAGTCACTTTATCATCCTTTACTTTTTTTCGGGAAGGTTATTCATTTTTGGAAAAAAACCATAGCATCATAATCTGCATATATTGCGCTAGTGCACAGACTATTTTTCGGTAATTTTTGGATTAAATCACTATTTTTTATTATTTTTTGAAATGGATGAAGACAAAAAAACAGTGATGTTTCAGTACATTTTATCATCCTTTGATTTTCTTTTCAATGTGATCGTCAATAAGAAAAATGAGAGTACCCTTTTGAAGTAGACAGGGAGAGGAAGTGCAGTATGATTTTTTTGAATTTTTTGGTGTCCTCATTTGAAAGTTATTGAATTTTCATTAAGTGCAATTTTTCGAACAATGAAATTCCACAGTGACACAGTTTAGTAAAAAATTAATAAAAAATTGAATTTTTTAAAGAAACTCCACAAATCTCATATCATCAGAAACTAGATTCAGAGATGAATCTAATGGTACTTTTTCCGACATATATTTTTTTTTTTTGTAGGTGTTCTGCCCCTCCAAAGTTGCAGGTTCCTAAAAACTGCAGAATTCTGTGTGTTTTTTGTTGACCAGAAACTCTCGGACGAGAAATTTCTCAAACTCTCGATCAAGAAATTTAAAACTAGTTTAACCCGCCTAGTGTTAGATTTACCGCGCGGGAAAACTCTGGACTGAAAGTTAAAAAACTCTCGGACGAGAGTTTTCACCCCGAGAGTTTTCCGAGAGTTTAAAAAACTCTCGGCCGAGAGTCTAGAATGTGATTAGTATTCTCGTTGAAGAGGTAAGAGAGAACAAAACTAAACAAATTATTATGCACGCATGCAACAACCTAAGCATGATAAAATGAAAAAAGTTGACACTTGTCAAATCCAATTATAACATGATTTGTATCGCTATTAATGAAACTCGTGTTACCCACTATTGATATGTGTTACGCCCCTACACCATGGGTGTCTTCCAACCACGTCTTGTAGGCAGGTGCGGCACTGCCGTACTTTTTCTTTTTCTAAATACTCAAGTACCCAGACTACGCCTATAGCAACATTCGTTAGTTATATTACAAATGTTCTTTCAATGTGCGGAATAAAACATAAACATCAATATCAGTCCACAAGTACGCCCATACATACAAGGGAGGGGCAACTCCCTTTTAAAATGAGTCCGCCCAGATATTATGTTTCATAAAAATATGATTACAATGTCCAATCCAGCAAAAACCACTTTTGCTCCTTGGCAAGGCTATTTGCCTTTTGGTCAAGCTCTAAGGCTTACCAATCATCAAACTAGCTTACAACAGACTTTTACAACCATTTAAAATCATCAAGTTCACCTTCGGAAGTGCTGCCCCAAAACTGCCCAAGTGCTGGTCACTCGGGTCACTCAGTCGTTGCTCCAAATCAGTGCAGAGAGTTTTCTGAGCTAACCGTGTGTCCAATCCGTCCCTCACCCATATGGTTGGATGCATTTCGGAAATACGCACCTTCTGCAATTTACGGCACCTCAATCCGATACTTGACGCTCCCGAAATCGCGTTTTTAGTGTTGGGCCCCTACCGTTACTTGGCGCCCAGAACCAACCAGACTCGACCCGACCATCGTGCAGCTGCGCCCGACCCGACCCGACCAGAACTGCGGTGCGGCCTGCGGTGCGACGTGCATGAGCTCGACCCGACTCGACCAACGCCCGTTCACTGTCGTGCCTTCGTCGTTTCTTCCACCAACGAGTTGTTGGCAACTCGTGGTGCAACTCCCTTGATGTTGTTCGTTGATTGATCTTCGCTTTTTGCTTGATGCCTCCACTCTCCATCACGCCATCATATATATACGCACGTCCAAGTGAAGTGTGGTCGCTCATTTTCCATGAGCCGACCCGCCCGTTTATTCATCCGCCCACGAAACGTCGCGTCGTGGGGTGTGGGGCGCTCGGCCGACCCGAGCTGACCCCCACGTTTGGTTGCTCGCCCACGAAGTGTGGCATCGGTCACGCCCAACGCGCCGGCCGACCCACCGACTCGCCCGTCGGCTCGCTCGCCCAAGGGGCGCCCATTGTGGTATAAACGTCTTGCCAACACCGTGTTGGTTTAACTCGACGCGCTTCTCCTCCAACTCGCCCTCGTGACTCGCCTCGCTACGTGCGCGCCCGTGCCTCTCCAACGGTGCGACGTGCCGCCCGTTGCGTCGCACAGCGCCAGAACTCGTCCAAACGCCCAACCGGCACGCCCGTCCCACCGAACGCGCCCATGAAGTCTTGGGGCCTTACAATATGCCTTGTTGCTTTGTGAAAGTCCTCAAATTGATTGCTCGATCTTGATATTCTCCTACGGTAATATAAAATAAAAAGGCACCATAATTCTCTTTAGGGATTTGTAAAAGAGAGCGATGGTTAATTATGAAGAAATTTGATGGTCGATTCCATTGTGATTGTATAAATCACGACTACAACAAGCTCAACTTTCTCTTTCATTAAGAAGGCTTCATATTTAACAAGTGGCATAAACATCTTTTTGGAGGAATCGATAAACTCAAGGGTCATCGGTTAGATTGATATTGGATTTTCTATTCCTACGGGATTGTGTAGATCTTGCACGGAAAGGGATGGGCCTCTTTCTAAGAACATCAACCTCACTTATTCTCGTTGCTCATTTTCTGAATTAGGTTAACCTCTAGTTTATGGGATTTGCATTCTTTTGACGGTTGAATTCATATACATGTATTTGTGTGTTCAAATTCATATACATGCATTTGTGTGTATTGCAAGTTAGAAATTGAGCATCAAATTCATTTAGTACATATATAATTTATTTTGGAAATAATATATATTTAACATTAAAATAAAATGCATACTATGTATATTAATGTATTTTATTTATGCACTACATTTTAGATATTAAAATGCTTTTTGTTATTTTTTTTGCATTAAAATATTTTTAAATATTTGTTAATATTATTTAATCCTAAATATTAAAGATTTTATGGATGTGTGAACACTTTTTAGTTGCTCCCTCATCTAAATATTTTCATAGGTAATTGCAATTGAATGTGATAAAATGAAATGACTAGATTGTGAGAAAGGACAGAGATTTATAGCTCTAGGAGGAAGCTCCTTCAGAATGGCTTGGGCAAGTAGGGAAAGTATAGAATGGCTTGGGGAATTAGGGAAAGTATTGAATGTTGCAATTATTCCCACCCAAGTCCTTTTCATGTTGTACTCATAATTGATGATGATGTATGGGAAATAGAGAAATAAAGGAAAAGTTGGTCACCCACATCATTTCCACATTGTAATAAGAATTGACGATGTTGTATGGGAATAGAGAAATAAAGGAAAATTCGGTCATGTGGAATGGTAGACGCTAGTCAACACATTTGGGAGATGAGAGCACACACTCTCTCAAGGGGAGTCATTCAATGATTGATGCATTCAAGCATTATTCGTAGAAAAGGGAAGTCAATGACATAATAATCACATCGTAGTGATGACAACTATGCATTAAGAGTGTGTGGAAGCATTGTTAGTGCACACTTGCAACTAGTCTGGAAACATTGCAAAAAGTAAAAACAACCACGTTAATAAGGTAGGGTGATTTGTTGATTCCTGCATAAGTCGAGATGTTGGTTACTCTGGAACTTCTCTTGGTTTTCAAAGGTGGAGATCCTTTGGGTGGACTTTGGATTCCCATGAAATTTATTAGGTGGAAGTGTAGTGCACTATGGATTCCTACCTGATTTCATGTGGAGGCATTATGGGCTTTGGATTCTTATGGTGTAATCGGGTGGAGATTCCAAGCTTCCCAAATGAATCTTGGGATCGTGCGAATGTCTTCCCAAAGGTTTTTGTTTCCATGAGGTTGGGGCGAGCATTTGGGGTTTCAAGTTAAGCATAGCTAAAATCCTATCCTCATTCCCATTAGCTTTCTAGTCATCTTCATGCCATTTCTCGGTGAGGACAATTTCTTTGATATTCTCGAGAACCACTTTCCATATCTCTTCAATTTGTCGATACTCATCTCTGAATGTTCTCCAATTTCTTTCTTTCCAGGTGACCCATATGAGAAATCCCATAAAGAGTCCCCACACTATGTTAAGAACAAGGCTTTTATACCCTCCTTTTCTCCAGACTTCAATTGTATGCCTGAGGCTCTTGTTGTCCCTATCTGTTTATTGAAAGAGGGACGGAAGTTTTTTCCACAAGGTCTTAGCGACAAAGAAGTTATTCAATAGGTGTTCCAATGTTTCTACATTCTTCTTACACATTGTATATGTCATTCGGCCATGCATTCCTTTCTTCTGCAGCTGATCCTAGGTAAGAATCTTTCCATGACTAAGTAGCCACAAAAAGTATTCAATTTTCGGCCATTGTTTTTCCGACCATATTTTTTTTCCAAAGTGGTACAACTACATTATGAATTTTATTTGATTTTATGTAATGGCCTTCTTGTATTGTGAACATGCCTTTCGTGCAATACCCCCATATGAGTATATCCTCTCGTGTTGCTATTGCTAGTTTTCTAGATTTAAGTTCTTTCACATAGTTTTCCCATTGACAAGTTTCTGGAGCATTCTTCCATTGGTCTTTTAGCTTCCATTTTCGCCATTGAAGCTCTGTCCCTTCATCCAAAAATTGTGCTATTGTCTTAGTATTCGGCCTGTTAGTGAATAGGAAAATCTCCCCTAAATCAATTTCACTAAATATTTTCTCCTGTTGTTGTCATGATTCCTCCCAAAACTGGGCAATGTCGCCTCCTCTAATTTCCCAAAAATTGTGTTCTCGGATGAGATATCTATTTAGTGCTATCAAGTTTCAAATAATGGATCCTTTAGGGGTCATTTGAACTTTTAATTTCCTTACAATAGTTAAGAAAATTTCATTCTTCTATTCTGAGATTATTTTCCACAAATCTCTACCCCATTGTATCCATATTTACCAGAGATTAGCTCCCATAACTTGATTTAGCAAATATGGATCTCTTAACCCCAAGCCTCCGGTCCTTTTTATTTTCGTAAGCTTAGCCCATGAAAGGAGAGCCCATTTACAGGCTTGTTGAGATCCTTGCCATAGGATGTTTTTAAACGTCTTAGCCATATCATTACAATAGATTTTAGGCGTTTCCAATCCAGAGAGTTGATAGATGGGAATGGATTGTAAGACTATTCTTAACATAACAACTCGACTCAGAGCATTAAGCACCTGAAATGCCCAATTTTGAAGTCGAGCTTATATGCGATTAATGAGATATTTCCACCCAGAGACCCGAAGAGAATTTAGATTGAGAGGGATTCCTAAATATTTCATAGGGAAGGATCCGATGTTGAATCCCAAGGTAGGCAATAGGAATATTTGGGAGAGAATATTAGTATTAAATATAAACACATTTTATTTGTCATTATTGATAAGAGTTCCAGAGGCTTCCATGAAATCTTTAAGAATGGATAGAATTTCATTAGATTCTTTTAGAGTGGCTTGACAGAAGAGCATAAAGTCATCTGCAAACTGTTGGTGCGAAAGTTTTAAACCTGCCCCCCAAAGATTAAGGCCTTTAAGTTGACCTCGTTGGATCTTACTTTTAATATGTCAACCAAGGCCTTCTGCTGCAATAATGAAAAGGAAGGGGGAAAGTGGATCCCCTTGTCTTAAACCCAGGTAGCATTAAAGGGAGTTGAAGGAACTCCGTTAAGAAGAATAAAGTAATTAGGAGAAGAAATAAAAGGAATTATTCAATAGATCCATCTTAAATCAAATCCAAACACCTCAAGAATAGCTTTAAGATAATTCCACGACCTCCAGACAGGGCTCCTCTGCACGACAACAACAAATGGATAAGGTTGTGGAGGAGTATGGGGACATCTTCACCTCACCCAGAGGAGTTCCTCTGCACTGTCAGGTCAAGCACCCGATTGATCTGACCCCAGGTGCGCCGCTACCCAATGGACCGATCTATCGGCGCTCTATTCTGGAGAATGATGAAATCAAGAGGCAGATTCAGGCGTTGTTGCAGAAAGGTCACATCAGACCAAGTTCATCACCCTATGACAAAGAAATGTATTCCATTGTGCAAGCCTGTCGACACCTGGTTTCACCTCCATCTCAAGAAAGAACAAAGGGGAGAAAGGCAAAAATCCTCCGAAACCCTCCACCAATACAACCCCCACCAATACTGCCTCGACCCAGCAAAAAAACTTTGAAGTTCTGAGCAATCTTGACTCATTGGAGCACCCTATAGTCTCCCAGGCCCCCACTGATCAAGATCCGTCATTATTAAGTCAATCTTTGATTACAACCAACGCCCCAAGCACAACCTCGGATTCAATCCACGCCCAGGCACCGCAACACAAACTAGAATCCTCTCCCATTCATATTAATACCAGCCACACCTCACTGCAAACCCCTCAATGCACAGAAATGAAAACAGAGCAGCCATCCTCAACCACTTCAAACAATCCTCTGGAGGAGATCCTAGGCGATCTAGATCTCCAAAAGGTCAATGAGCAATGGTCCAAACTGGGAGTCGATTCCATTCCCCAAGAACACTTGGAGAAGATAGAAATGGCATACCTGCAGCTGGAATACATCAACCAAAATGCAGCCAAAAGGCAATGGGGAAATAGCAACCAAACGGGCATTCAAGCCAACCTGGATTTGGATCAATACAAGCCACAAGGACCAGGAAGAAAAAGAGGGTGCAAATCCATTAGACACCAAATACAAGAACCAGGCAGACGCCTAATCAATGAAGGAAAAATCAGGGCCTTGGTCCTATCTGCTCCAAAGGTAGCTCAATGAAAATCACAACCTGGAACATCAGGGGGCTCAACAGCACCACCAAAAGGAGGATCTTGAAAAACCACTTATTCTCGCTACACCCAGACATCATACTTCTTCAAGAATCAAAATGCTCTCCCAAAGGCACAGAGACACTCAAAAAACTTGTTTCCAACAGTCATCACTGCATAAGCATAGATGCTATCGGACAAGCAGGAAGGTTACTCACGTTCTGGAACAAAAGAAAATTCTTCTTGCAGAATGCTATGTCCACCAAGCACTCGTTATCGATCATTTTCAACATGCCAGACTCAGGGCAATCGATCTGCATCACCAACGTGTATGGACCCCAACGAATTCAGGAAAAGCTGAAGATACTGCTAGACCTGGACGAAGTCAGACAACACCATGGGGCAAACCACTGGATTTTAGGCGGAGACTACAACATGATCACCAATCTAGCAGGAAAAAAGGGAGGCTTACGAAGATTAGATAAGGACTCGGAAGCATTCAACACCTTTATTGTTGAATCCAAACTCATTGACATCTCCACAATCAATGGTCTGCATACCTGGAATAATAAGCAAGGAGGAAACAGGCAGATAGCATCAAGGCTCGATAGGTTCCTCATGTCGGAATCCATTCTGCTGCAAAATATCGACATGGAGGCCGGCATTCTGCCTATCAGAGGATCTGATCACTGGCCAGTGCAGATTCACTTCACCAATTTGGATAAGCCCCACAACAGACAATTCAGATTTGAAGCCTTCTGGACAAAGCACCCATCATTCATGCAAAACATACAACGCTGGTGGACTCAAGCCACCATAAGGAGCGACAATATCATGTACATATTCCAGCAGAAGCTAAAAACAATAAAAATCAACCTCAAATGCTAGAACAAAAACAGCTTTGGCGACATATTTCAAGCCAAAAAAGAACTCGAGGAAAAAATGGCGAACCTCCATCAATCTTTGATCAAAGAAGGGCCCAATGATGAAAGAATAGCTCAAGAATCAAATCTGCAAAGGCAATGGGAAGAACGGTTAAAACAAGAAGAGCTGCTATGGAGGCAGAAGTCGAGGGTGCAATGGTTAAAACAAGGAGAACGCAACACTAGTTTCTTCCATAAGTCAACCATCCAGCATAAAGCACATAATCGCATCCTCTCCCTCAAAAAAGCTGATGGCGATCAAGTTTATAAAAGGGAGCATATAGGATCTGAACTCAACTCTTTTTTCACTTCTCTTCTCAGCGATCCCATTCAAGATAGAACCCGAGCCATCAATGAAATTATCGCTGCCATTCCCAACTTAGTTACAGAGGAGCAAAACTCCCTCCTTCTAAGAGAATTCATTGAGCAGGAGATTGAAGAAACAATCTTCAACATGGCCTCGAACAAGGCTCCCAGACCAGACAGCTTTACAATCGAATTCTTTAAAGCTTGTTGGCCCATTATTAAGGCTGACCTTCTCAACCTAGTAAGGAACTTTCACAGAACCAAGAAAGTTTTGCCTGCCATCAATGCCACATTCCTCACCTTAATTCCCAAATCAGACCAGGCTTACTCCCCCGACAAGTTTCGTCCCATAGCCCTTTGTAATGTCCTTTACAAAATCCTTTCCAAACTGATGGCTGGCAGACTTAAATTTGTCCTCCCCTCAATCATTTCTCAGGAACAAGCTGGCTATGTTGAAGGTAGGCAGATCACTGACAGCATAATCCTCATTCAGGAAGTGTTGCATTCTCTCAAAACAAAAAGGACTCTAGGTATGCTTATCTAGCTTGACCTTTCAAAGGCCTTTGATAAAATCAGCTGGCACTATATGAGAGCAATCCTCCAGGCTTTTGGATTTAGTCAGCAATGGACAAATTGGATAATGGAACTGGTCTCAGGTGCTTTCTTTTCAATGCTACTAAATGGAGGACCCCTTCAACCCTTCATTCCGTCCAGAGGTATAAGGCAAGGAGATCCCCTGTCTCCGTTTCTCTTTGTCATTATGGCAGAAGGGCTAGGAAGATCCTTAGCCAAGGGAAAACAGCAGAATCAACTCAAAGGCATCAAACCAGTACACCAAGGACCCACAGTAATGCATCAGCAATTCGTAGATGATACAATGCTCATGGGCGCCCCCACAGTGCAGGAAGTTCGAAGCAAAGTGCTAAAGACGCTCTCGGATGGATGATTAATGTGGGGTATGCACGAGCTCGAGCTCGTGCCACCTCGTCATTCGAATTAACCAGTTGGCACCCTGATCAGGGATCCCGAGTATCCTCGTTATCTCTATCAACAATTTCCTATAGAGATTGTAGCTTCTCCACCTATACCATTTTGGCTTGGTTGATGTCCAGTTGTCACACCCCCGTGAGTACAACTCTAGTTCTCCAAGTAGTCAATTGCTTCATTCCCTGATCTGCGAATATGTGATGAGATAAGGTAACCAATGCTTTGAAGAATATCATTTATTTCCTGAATTAGACGAGTTGTTCACCAGCTTCGACTAATTTTCTCCCAACCTGTCCCCTACTGCAACTTCTACAGAACACTTGTTACCATGGCCGAATCCCCCTCTACTATAGTCCTCTGATATTTTTCTCTTACAACTATCAAAATGACTTGTTTTATCGCTGTGATTTTGGCTTCGTTATTTGTAGCGAATCCAAAATCGGTCACATAAATTCTACTTACTAAACCCTTTGAATCACGAAATATACCTCTTTCTCCTGCTTGACCCAAATTACCTTTAGAGGCCCCATCATAATTAAGATTAATAACCTCCTATTGTAGAGCATTGAATTAATCGTGTGGATGTCTTCCCAAAGGTTTTTGTTTCCATTAGGCTGCGGCGATCATTTGGGGTTTCAAGTTAAGCATAGCTAAAAACCTATCCTCATGCCCATTAGCTTTCTAGCCAACTTCATGCCATTTCTCGGTGAGGACAGTTTCTCTGATATTCTTGAGAACCACCATATCTCTTCAATTTGTCGATACTCATCTTTGAATGTTCTCCAATTTCTTTCTTTCCAGGCGACCCATATGAGAAATCCCATAAAGTGTCCCCACGCTATGTTAAGAACAAGGCTTTTATACCCTCCTTTTCTCCAGACTTCAATTGTATGCCTGAGGCTCTTGTTGTCCCTATCTGTTTATTGAAAGTGGGAGGAAAGGTTTTTCCACAAGGTCTCAACGACAAAGAAGTTATTCAATAGGTGTTCCAATGTTTCTACATTCTTCTTACACATAGTATATGTCAGTCGGCCAAGAACTTTTAATTTCCTTACAATAGTTAAGGAAATTTCATTCTTCTGTTCTGAGATTATTTTCCACAAATCTCTACCCCATTGTATCCATATTTACCAGAACTTAGCTCCCATAACTTGATTTAGCAAATATGGATCTCTTAACCCCAAGCCTCCGGTCCTTTTTATTTTCGTAAGCTTATCCCATGAAAGGAGAGCCCATTTACAGGCTTGTTGAGATCCTTGCCATAGGATGTTTTTAAATGTCTTAGCCATATCATTACAACATATTTTAGGCGTTTCCAATCCAGAGAGTTGATAGATGGGAATGGAGTGTAAGACTGTTCTTAACATAACAACTCGACTCAGAGCATTAAGCCCCTGAAATGCCCAATTTTGAAGTCGAGCTTATATGCGATTAATGAGATATTTCCACCCAGAGACCCGAAGAGAATTTAGATTGAGAGGGATTCCTAAATATTTCATAGGGAAGGATCCGATGTTGAATCCCACGGTAGGCAATAGGAATCTTTGGGAGAGAATATTAGTATTAAATATAAACACATTTTATTTGTCATTATTGATAAGAGTTCCAGAGGCTTCCATGAAATCTTTAAGAATGGATAAAATTTCCTTAGATTCTTTTAGAGTGGCTTGACAGAAGAGCATAATGTCATCTGCAAACTGTTGGTGCGAAAGTTTTAAACCTGCCCCCCAAAGATTAAGGCCTTTAAGTTGAGCTCCCTGGATCTTACTTTTAATATGTCAACCAAGGCCTTCTGCTGCAATAATGAAAAGGAAGGGGGAAAGTGGATCCCCTTGTCTTAAACCCGAGGTAGCATTAAAGGGAGTTGAAGGAACTCCGTTAAGAAGAATAAAGTAATTAGGAGAAGAAATAAAAGGCATTATCCAATAGATCCATCTTAAATCAAATCCAAACACCTCAAGAATAGATTTAAGATAATTCCACGACCTCCAGACAGGGCTCCTCTGCATGACAACAACAAATGGATAAGGTTGTGGAGGAGTACGGGGACATCTTCACCTCACCCATAGGGGTTCCTCTGCACTGTCAGGTCAAGCACCCGATTGATCTGACCCCAGGTGCGTCGCTACCCAATGGGTGATCCCATCAGGCGCTACATTACGGAGAATGATGAAATCAAGAGACGATTCGGGAGCTATTGCGGGGAAAGGTCATCGGACAGTTCGTCACCATGACAAAGAAATGTATTCCATTGTGCAAACCTGTCGACACACCTGGTTTCACCTCTGTCTCAAGAAAGAACAAAGGGAAGAAAGGCAAAAAGCCTCCGAAACCCTCCACCAATATTGCCTCCACCCAACAAAACAACTTTGAAGTTCTAAGCAATCTTGACTCATTGGAGCACCCTATAGTCTCCCAGGCCCCCACTGATCAAGATCCGTCATTATTAAGTCAATCTTTGATTACAACCAACGCCCCGAGCACAACCTCGGATTCAATCCACGCCCAGGCACCGCAACACAAACCATAATCCTCTCCCATTCAGATTAATACCAGCCACACCTCACTGCAAACTCCTCAATGCATAGAAATGCAAACATATTAGCCATCCTCAACCACTTCAAACAATCCTCTGGAGGAGATCCTAGGCGATCTAGATCTCCAAAAGGTCAATGAGCAATGGTCCAAACTGGGAGTCGATGCCATTCCCCAAGAACACTTGGAGAAGATAGAAATGGCATACCTGAAGCTGGAATACATCAACCAAAATGAAACCAAAAGGAAATGGGGAAATAACAACCAAATGGGCATTCAAGCCAACCTGGATTTGGATCAATACAAGCCACAAGGACCAGGAAGAAAAAGAGGGCGCAAATCCACAAGACACCAAATACAAGAACCAGGCAGACGCCTAATCAATGAAGAAAAAATCAGGGCCTTGGTCCTATCTACTCCAAAGTTAGCTCAATGAAAATCACAACCTGGAACATCAGGGGGCTCAACGGCACCACCAAAAGAAGGATTTTGAAAAACCGCTTATTCTCACTACACCCAGACATCATACTTCTTCAAGAATAAAAATGCTCTCCCAAAGGCACAAAGACACTCAAAAAACTTGTTTCCAACAGTCATCACTGCATAAGCATAGATGCTATCGGGCAAGTAGGAGGGTTACTCACGTTCTGGAACAAAAGAAAATTCTTCTTGCAGAATGCTCTGTCCACCAAGCACTCGTTATCGAACATTTTCAACATGCCAGACTCAGGGCAATCGATTTGCATCACCAACGTGTATGGACCCCAACGAATCCAGGAAAAGCTGAAGATGCTGCTAGACCTGGACGAAGTCAGACAACACCATGGGGCAAACCACTGGATTTTAGGCGGAGACTACAACATGATCACCAATCTAGCAGGAAAAAAGGGAGGCTTACGAAGATTGGATAAGGACTCAGAAGAATTCAACACCTTTATTGTTGAATCCAAACTCATTGACATCTCCACAGTCAATGGTCTGCATACCTGGAATAATAAGCAAGGAGGAAACAGGCAGATAGCATCAAGGCTCGATAGGTTCCTCATGTCGGAATCCATTCTGCTGCAAAATATTGACATGGAGGCCAACATTCTGCCTATCAGAGGATCTGATTACTGGCCAGTGCATATTCACTTCACCAATTTGGATAAGCCCCACAACAGACAATTCAGATTTGAAGCCTTCTGGACAGAGCACCCATCATTCATGCAAAACATACAACGCTGGTGGACTCAAGCCACCATAAGGAGCGACAATATCATGTACATATTCCAGCAGAAGCTCAAAACAATAAAAATCAACCTCAAATGCTGGAACAAAACACCTTTGGCGACATATTTCAAGCCAAAAAAGAACTTGAGGAAAAAATGGCGAACCTCTAGCAATCTTTGATCAAAGAAGGGCCCAATGATGAAAGAATAGCTCAAGAATCAAATCTGCAAAGGCAATGGGAAGAACGGTTAAAACAAGAAGAGTTGTTATGGAGGCAGAAGTCGAGGGTGAAATGGTTAAAATAGGGAGAACGCAACACTAGTTTCTTCCATAAGTCAACCATCCAGCATAGAGCACATAATCGCATCCTCTCCCTCAAAAAAGCTGATGGCGATCAAGTTTATAAAAGGGAGCATATAGGATCTGAACTCAACTCTTTTTTCACTTCTCTTCTCAGTGATTCCATTCAAGATAGAACCCAAGCCATCAATGAAATTATCGCTGCCATTCCCAACTTAGTTACAGAGGAGCAAAACTCCCTCCTTCTAAGAGAATTCACTGAGCATGAGATTGAAGAAACAATCTTCAACATGGCCTCGAACAAGGCTCCCAGACCAGACAGCTTTACAATAGAATTGTTTAAAGCTTGCTGGCCCATTATTAAGGCTGACCTTCTCAACCTAGTGAGGAACTTTCACAGAACCAAGAAATTTTTGCCTGCCATCAATGCCACATTCCTCACCTTAATTCCCAAATCAGACCAGGCTGACTCCCTCGACAAGTTTCGTCCCATAGCCCTTTGTAATTTCCTTTACAAAATCCTTTCCAAACTGATGGCTAGCAGACTTAAATCTGTCCTCCCCTCAATCATTTCTCAGGAACAAACTGGTTATGTTGAAGGTAGGCAGATCACTGACAGCATAATCCTCATTCAGGAAGTGTTGCATTCTCTCAAAACAAAAAGGACTCCAGGTATGCTTATCCAGCTTGACCTTTCAAATGCCTTTGATAAAATCAGCTGGCACTATATGAGAGCAATCCTCCAGGCTTTTGGATTTAGTCATCAATGGACAAATTGGATAATGGAACTGGTCTCAGGTGCTTTCTTTTCAATGCTACTGAATGGAGGACCCCTTCAACCCTTCATTCCATCCAGAGGTATAAGGCAAGGAGATCCCCTGTCTCCGTTTCTCTTTGTCATTATGGCAGAAGGGCTAGGAAGATCCTTAGCCAAGGAAAAATAGCAGAATCAACTCAAAGGCATCAAACCGGTACACCAAGCACCCACAGTAACGCATCAGCAATTCGTAGATGATACAATGCTCATGGGCGCCCCCACAGTGCAAGAAGTTCGAACCATCATATTTTGTGGAAACATGAGGTCACCTCTAATGATAGAAGAAGCTTTGGATTTTAAAGATCAAATAGAGGATGATGTCATTAGTAATTTCATTAATAAATCACAAACTGCATCTCACTTGCAATGTCACATGATTGAGGCAGCATTCGACAATAAAGAAGAAGAAGATCCTTTTAAAGACATCCATGATCAAGCAATACCTAATACCTCTGTGAATAATACTAAGGTTGTAGAAATTGAACCAGGAAAAACCTTGAACATTAACAAGAATCTCACTGCTGAACAAGAAGAGAAATTGGTCCAATTATTACGAAAATACAAAGCAGCCTTTGCATGGGATTACCCCGATATGAAAGGAATTGACCCACAATTATGTACTCACCACATTTACAGTGAAAAAGACGCAAGACCCATTCGTCAACCTCAAAGGAGACTGGATCCTCACCTTAAGGATGCTATGAAAGATGAATTACAAAAATTATTGGATGTCAATTTTATCTATCCAATATCTGATAGCAAGTGGGTCTCCCCATTAGTGGTGGTACCTAAAAAGAATGGAAAGTGGAGGATATGTGTAGATTACCGTGAACTCAATAAAGCAACACAAAAAGACCACTTTCCTCTTCCTTTCATTGACCAGGGATTAGACACATTGGCGGGAAAGAAGTTCTTTTCATTTCTGGATGGCTTCAATGGATACAACCAAATTCAAATTGCCCCTAAAGACCAGGACAAGACTACTTTCACCTGCCCATGGGGTACATTTGCCTACTGAGTCTTACCTTTTGGCCTATGCAACGCTCCTGCTACATTTCAAAGGGAAATTCTCAGCATGTTTGCAGACTTAATAAATGAAGGTCTCGAAGTATATATGGATGATTTCACTCCTTATGGGGATGATTTTGAACCTGCATTGCAAAATCTAGAAAAAGTATTGCAAATATGTATAGACACTAGGCTTTGTTTAAGCAATGAAAAATGTCTTATGATGATGACTGAAGGAGTTATCTTAGGCCATTATATTTCAGCAGAAGGAATTCAAGTAGATCCAGCTAAAATTCAAATACTCTTGTTAATTCCTACACCTACTACACAGACAGAGGTACGTCGCTTTCTTGGATTTTCTGGTTATTATAGAAGATTTATAGAGCATTATTCTCGAATAGCTGCACCTTTATATGCACTGACTGGAAATACTGATTTTGTTTGGACAGACAAATGTGACAATGCTTTTAATGATTTGAAGAAGCTCGTTGCAACAGCCCCTGTGCTGAGGGGCTCAAATTGGAATTTACCATTCCAAATTTCATCTGACGCCTCAGACACAGCAATTGGAGCAGTACTTGGGCAGGAGGAAGACAAAAAGCCATATGCAATTTACTACATTAGCAAAAATCTGACCCCTGCCGAATTAAACTATACTGTGACTGAGAAAGAATTTTTGGTTGTAGTTCACGCTATAGATAAATTTAGGCATTACATAACTGGGTATCCTGTAGTGCTTTACACAGATCACTCTGCCATTAATTTTTTAGCAAATAAACCTGTTACGAATGGGAGAGTAACTAGATGGTTGATTTTAGTGCAGGAATTTGATATCACGATCAAGGATCGACTGGGCAAAGAGAACCCTGTAGCTGACTTTCTGTCCAGGATGCCAAAGCCAACAGATGTAGAACCAGTTGAAGATCACTTCCCGGATGAGCATCTCTTCGTTGTTACCACCAGAACACCATGGTATGTTGATATAGCGAACTATTTGGCAATAGGTAAATTACCCAAACATCTATCCCTTAATGAACGAAAGCAAATAATACATCGTAGCACCCGTTTTTCATGGATAGGAGGTTACTTATTTCATACAGGTGCAGATATGCAAATAAGAAGATGTGTTAGGGATGATGAGGTATATGATATTTTGAAAGCGTACCATGACGGACAGTGTGGCGGACACTTTGCAGATCGTAGAACAGCACATAAAGTCCTACGGACTGGCTATTATTGGTCTAATATCTTTAGAGACGCAAAAAAATTTGTGCAGGCCTGTGATAGCTGTCAAAGGGCTGGTCGACCTGGGAAGTCTGATGAAATGCCCTTGAACCCTCAACTAGTGATTGAACCCTTCGAACGTTGGGCCCTTGACTTCGTTGGTCCTATTAGCCCTCCATCGAACCAGAAAACATATATCCTAGTTGCTACTGAATACGTTACTAAATGGGTTGAAGCAAAGCCTCTTTCAAAAGCTACAGAGGATTCCGTGATACATTTTATTTTCCAAATTTTCGTGCGGTATGGCCTCCCACGAGACATAATCACAGATGGGGGACCACAGTTTATAGGTAACAAATTGGCTGAAACATTACAGAATTACCATATTCAGCGTAAAATTACAACTCCCTACCACCCACAGGCCAACGGCCAAGTCGAAAGCACGAATAAGGTAATCGAATCTATACTGACAAAAACGGTTGCTTCACATAGGCGAGATTGGGCCTACAGACTACCAGAGGCATTGTGGGCGTACCGAACGACATGGATACCTACCACAGGACATTCGCCATACCAGTTGGTATTTGGAAAAGAACCCATCTTTCCTATCGAATTTGAAATTTAGACATTACGAACAGCTCAAACGATAGGTCTGAATTTAGATGAAGCCCAGGAAAAAAGACTACAGCAACTTAATGAATTGGATGAAATCAGACTCTCTGCTCTTTAGCGCACCGCATTAATCCAGCAACAGAGAGAAAAATGGCATGACGCCCACATTAAACAAAGGATCTTCCACGAAGGAGATTGGGCACTTCTATACGATTCTCGGTTTCAGGATTTCCCTAGAAAACTCCAGACTAGGTGGCTTGGACCCTACGAAATTCAAAAAGTGCATGATAACATCACTCTCACACTAGTCACCATTGACGGATATGGGCATTCCTTTAAGGTTAATGGCCATCGAGTTCGATTATATCGTAAGCCGCTTACCCGTGAATCCTTTTGCCAGCGGTCAAGGGAAGACTCCACCATTGAAATTCTTGCTGAAGGGTAGAATCCCTCTCCCGCGCCAGTTTGATAAATTGGTTTTTTTAATTTTTGTACATAATGCATTCTTTTTTTTCTGTTTTTGGTTTCTGTTTTTGAAATTTGTTTCCTTGTTAATACTTCTTTATTTCGTTTGAATTTAGTTTCTTTAAAAACGAAAAATAATAAAAATTCTGTGTTTTTTTCGCGTTGTTGTTCCTTTCTAACGGAACAGCACTTCTGCTGTTCCTTTTGAAAGGAACAGCAGTTTCGCAGAGTGTTTTTGTTGTTCCTTTTCAAAGGAACAGCACCTTCGTAGGATATTTTTCTGTCGTTCCTTTCGAATGGAACAGTAGTTTCGCACAGTGTTTTTGCTGTTCCTTTCAAACGGAACAGCATGTCCGCATAGCATTTCCTTGATGTTCCTTTTGAAAGGAACAACTGTTTCGCAGATTATTTTTGTTTTTCCTTTTAAAGGAACAGCACTTTTTGAACGATTGTTTTAAGTTTGTATTTAAAGCACGATTGTTTTGAACGATTGTTTTAAGTTTTCAATACAAAAATACAAAGAAAAAATAAAGCACTTCCTCAAGTATGTATGAAGGACAATGGTTCCATGGGTTACAAAACAACTCTGTCAAGGTTATGGACACCTGTGGGCAGCAGAGCTCTGTTAATGGTATTGAAGTCATACTTATACAAATCAATATTTATTTAACCCTCTTTCCTATAATTTTTATTGAATATCAAACGAAATGCATAAAATTCCTTAAGTTCTATCCCCGAACCATCACACATGAAAAATATTATAAATCGGTCATATTACTTTAATGTGGTAAATAGCGCAATTACATTAATCTTTTGTTGTCCCTTCACCTCATACTTGAATTATTACCACGCGATTCCCTCATTATTACCGATTTATCTTACGCATCAATTTCAGTAATGACTTAATTTGATTGACTTTATCATGATGCGCCTATTTTTTCACTGCCTTCCTATTGCTGTTCCACACATGCCACCTTAATCGACGGTCCAGGTCGACCTTTCATTCGTTTGGGGGGCGGAAATATCTGCATGCAGATCAGAGAATTGGAAAAACTCTCAAACGAGAGTTGGAAAACTCTCGGACGAGAGTTTTTCCAACTCTCGTCCGAGAGTTTCTCCAACTCCCGTCCGAGAGTTTGTCCGAGAGTTTTGTGACCACAACTCTCGGACGAGAAAATGCAAAACTCTCGTCCGAGAGAATTTTAACTCATGTTAAACCCGACCAAACTCTCGTCCGAAATATTTAAAATTTCTTGGATGAGAATTTTGAAAACTCTCGGCCGAGAAATTTAGTTGACTTTTTTCTCAGCCGAGAAATTAAAAATTTCTCCCGAATTCTAACCATCCGCCAAAAACTGTTTCCCAACTTCGCGATTTGACCCATTGAACTTCAATTAACCTGTTTCTTATCTTTGAAAAACGTATATTAATTTTCTCGAAGTTCCAGAAGATTGGAAACTTCCCTTTTAATAGTTTCAAAAACGTTTTAGTAATAATGATACCAAATAAATTAATTTGCAAACTATTTCCCTATCTCGATTAAACTAAACTAAACAAATTTGTCTATTATTTTCATCTAGCACCAAATGTCTTGCTAACAAATTTCTTACTAGATTTGAAACTTGCAGAAATGTCAAACATTTCCATTTTAAAATGGAACCAAAACCCGAGTCACTGGAAGACATATCAGTGGTATTTGGAAGGATAGGGAATTGCTGAATGGATGTTGGAACAATATAAGGTGGGAAAATATTTTGACAAAAATTGGGAAAGACAGATTAGAGTGGACAAACCCATTATGCAGTTTGGGGAATGAGTCGTTGGCCTTCAATGGAGATCGATCTTTATATAATATTTACTTTATTAGAAATAAGATTTTTAAGAGTTTTTAAGAATTTTAATGTCTAGTGATTTAGTTTTTCAAAATAATCGAGTTGGAAATATGTTATTCTTTTGGTGCACTTTGCACCTTTAGGCGCAATTGTTAGTTTATATATACATGTTGGTTTATATATATTGATTCATAAAATGTATATTTATTTACGCAAGTGTTGATTCATTTATTCGATGTTTATGTCCGGTTACTATTACATTTGACGTAATTTTATCATTATATATATTCATTTATGCAGTGTGGGTTTATTTATGATGGATATCTACATAAAATAATAATTAGAAATCCTATAAGTATGCTTACATCTTCTTTAGGAATTAGATTAATACATTTATTTATTAATGTGAGTATTGCATTATATCTATTTATTAGAGATTTATATCAGGTTATATGTGTATATTTAATTATAATTATAAGTATGAAACTTATGATATGTTCATTTATGAGTTATATTTGATAATAAGTATTAAATTATATATATATATATATTAAGAAGCTTCAAGTTTAGATAATTAATTTATTCTCTGCCATGCAATAACTTATCAGGAAAACTTTCATCGAATTTAATTTAATTATAATATTAGCATCAAAGTTCTACGAAGTTTTAGAAATCGATAACCTTTAGTAACATGACATCTTGGTCTCTTCAGAGACATCCGATTACAATTAGAACCAAAACATCATTAATATCTCCCATAGCTCATAAATAAATTTAAAATAAAATAAAAGGGAGGTAGTATACTAGATTATGTTACAACGGCTTTATTCATAATATTACACTTTTTCAAAATATCAGGATATCTATAGTTTCATATATTTATTCATTAAGTTATATCTATATCTATCTATATTTATGAGTTTTCCTACATCTATATCTATGTCTATGAGTTTTCCGATCTCACCTTGTATCTGAAATCTAAGAAAAATCAAGTGTCATCATCGCTCCCACCCTAGTTTTGGATAATCAATGATCCACATTTAATAATTTTTTTCTTTCTTATTCTCGTTCTTAAATGAAAATTTCCATTTTTTTTTAAATATTATCCATTATTTGAGCCTATGCAATTTGTTAAATAATCCTTACAGGTACGGATACTGGATTTCCAGAAACGAAAACGAATTTTTTGCAATTTTCTTTTAATTATTTTATTTTTACTTTGTGAAGGAAATATTCAATATTCGACCTAATTTAAAAGTTGGAAAATGCTTAAACATTTCAAATACCTAGATGCTCAAAGTCCCATATTTATGTCTTGAAAAGATAGTTCGGTAGGTAATAAATTTAGGCAAACTCTAAATATTTTTATGCTTAGGGAGGATTTTAGGAAATTTGGCATGTTATTGAAAATCTCATAAAATTTATTTTGTTAAGTAAATTTCACTACTTAGTGAATTGACTATGCTACTTATTTGTGTTTTAAAATAGTTAGAATTTTCAAACAAACTTATCAAATCACTGATAAATAATTTGAAGCTAACTTATATTTCATTTTTTGAACTAAATAAATTCATTCGCTCAAAGTTTTTATTGTCTTTACATATGTACAATTTCTGAAAAAGAAAATCAATAGCAACTAATCCCACTATCTAAAGTGTTAAATCCAAGCTAAAAGTGATAGAACCAAAAGTTGAGCCTTTTGAAGAAAATAACCCTAATTCAACTTTCTTCTCACACATTATATACAAGACCTAATACATAGGAACTATATCATGGGAGGAAATGTATTAATTCTTTGAGAATGATGGATGGAGAAATTTAAAAGGAAGTGGTTCTGAAGAAAAATTTAGCTTTGATTTAGACAAATTTAGATACATCAAGAAAACAGAGCTGCATAAGGTTGCAACTAGACCATCTATGCTTCCCTATTATGATATGTTTAGTTGGATCATATCTCATGACCATGTTAAACATGCTCAATATTAAATAGATCCAACAAAGTTATAGCTTCATGAAGGCCTAGTGTCTTACAATATATGTACAGATTGAGTCTTCCTAAAATTTATCTTGATACATAGTACATGATGTATTTGAACAAATAGTATTAAAAGAAAAAAAGAATGTGTTGACAGGATTGGATATTCTGCCAACTATAGGTGATCTCCCCCGTGTAAAATTCCAATTAGACCCTAAACCGTTTGGAATAGGAGTCTCATCCACTATATTCGTCTGACTACCATTTCGCTTCACTTTTGATATGTTTTGGCATAAATGAACAACATGTGAGAAAACCACTATCACTTTTGATGAATACAAGTAAAGAAAGATTTATAAAATACTTACAGGTAATGCACATTAAGCATTACTACAAACAAGGTAAATAATGTGAACCTTCACCAGAACAATGTTAGTGTTACTCTAAATAAATATCATGTAAATAAACTAATCGTTAATTGATTGGAAAATAGTTTACAACCAACAATGATCTTTGAAGCATAAAATGGCATACAATTTCAAACAATATTTATGTTAAATATAACAAAGTAGCTCGTTTTCATCCCACTACAAGTGATGATTAAGGCCCAACATCATGAAAATGAAAAAAAAAATCTTGATGTATAGGCCATAAGGCCATCCATGTGCCTCCATCCAGGCAATGGTACAAGTTGTTAAATTTCCAGGTGAAGCAAGAATTTGTAGTCTCTAGGTGTGAGTACTCTTTGGCATGCAGTCTCATAATGACAAGGAAGGCCTTCTTGTGTGTGTGACAGATCCCATCATTATTCAATGTTTTATTCCTTCCATAAATACGCCTTTTTGACACTAGAATGGAACCGTCACCTTTATTTTGAGCTATGATATGTGGATTGCAGGAATTCATGTTGGTTTTTATCGTGACGTTCATGCATGGGCAAAGACTACAATTTCTAATTTGGTTGTAAAAGGTTAGGGTTCAAAACTTGACTCCATGCTTACTAGTCACTTATGTGTTGACCTTGACGTGGGATGCCTGCGCCATATCTATTGCACTTTTGATCATGATCTTCTAGCCACATACAATTTCATTCATAGTGGTCCTTCCAGTGACCTAGGGAACTCTCCAATTCACTATCCCTAAAATTGAGAAGAACATATTATGAAAAGTTATAAGATCCAAAGTTGGAAGACCAACAAGCTAGGAATATTCAGACTTTGGATTAATTGGACTTATCAAATTTATGCCCTTAAAATTGTAGTTCACCATATGTAGAATAATCTTAGAAGATAAATAGACTTTTTAGTATATCATTATCCTACTAAACATAAGACATCCCTTGTGGAGGTAAACATTTATTAACATTATTGTTGAGATGATGTTGTAATATTTACTTGAGGCCAAGGCTAACATCACTCCATAATCATTATTATTGTGTTACTAAGTTTCGCTTAAAGAAAACCACAAGCAAACCTAGTCAACACTCAAATATTTTATGCCCAGCAGTTAATGTTGACCTAGTCATCATAGTAGGTCCATATCCTCTCTTAAGGAAAGGGCCTTTGAGTTATGTATACACTCAATTGTCATTTGTAATATCATTTTGATCAATGATACAATTTCCTTATTCTTTAGACTATGGACACCTATCATGTGTTCGGATCTATTTTGATGGTCAATATGTCTCCTCTTATGGATATGGGTATGACTCTCTATCTCTCTCTTTCTCTTTCTCTCGTGCTTTTTTCTCCTTTAGCTTGCACAATAGTTGTGGTTCATCTTCTAATTATACAGATGTAGGTCTTGTGGATCAAAGTTCTGTTGTCGGTTTTGTTTGATCCTCTGCTTTTTTTCTATGGATATCTAACACTGTATGAGAACAGTTTTGAACTTCCTTCATTTTACTTAGTACATCTGATTTGAAGATTTTTGGCTAGAGGCATTAAACTAAGGGTTATGGATCTAGGGTTTTCAGATTTTTTTCTTTGTTTAGGGTTTCCTATGATTTTACCTATGGTCTAAACCCTCTGCCAAGGTTCACTTCAGTGGTTGATTTATATTTTTTTTTACTAGTAGAAATCGATTATGAGCTATTGAACATTTTTTTTGGATCATCCCTTATTTCTAGGTTTTCTCTAGCATTTTTTTAATGTGGGTAATTTTATGGAGTTAAGCCAGTAGCTAGAGGGCACTAATATGATCCCATCTTCACCGTCTACTAATGTTTCCTTCTGAGATACTTATGGTGGTAATTTTTTAAAAATTGGAATGGTTATAATATGTGTTCAAAATTGTTGTGGTCGCACCATACAACACAATAATGCAAACAAAAAAGGGCTTTTCATAAAGCCAGTCTTTCAAAAAGTTTCCAAAATTTTAAATTGATTCTTATATATTGGTCATTGTAACTTCCATAAAGATATGTCATAGATTTTTGTTAATTTAGATCCTAAGAAATTGGCTCAGTATCATATATACCTTACCAAACATAGATAAACCTAGAATCAGAGAAAGAAGAAGAAGAAGAAGAAGAAAACCTGATATTGGCTTCTTTCTTGATATCTATCAATAACTGAAGTCCACATGGCTTATGTGTAAATATCCTAGAGATTGATGAAGATTTTTTTCATCTTTTGCAATCACTGTAGAATATTAGTTGATATCCTCGGGTGAACCCAAAGACTTATGAGGCCTAAGACCAATTGGTAAATCATACCATACCTAGCTTCAAGCTTCTCATTTTTCCTTTTCAAAATTTTCACAATCTCTTGTAATTTTGCATGTTTGGAATGTTGAGCTTCAACACCATTAGAAATACTAGTATTCATATTTGATATAAATACCTACTTTTTAATGAGACACTCAATATGCGTCAAAGCATGATGTGAATCTGATGGCTCACATGAAAAGAACTGACTTGAATGACTGTGCCCAACCATCCTCCAAACCCTCCAGAAATTGCATGAAATGAGCTTGACATGTTATAGTTCCAGACTTGAAATGATTACAAAACAGTGGATCCCATATTTGGCAGCAAGTTTGCCAAAACACATGCATAGAAAAAATCTTAGTGACCTAACAAAATATAAACTGAAGGGAGGGGTATGGTCCCTGAAAGCCGCTATCTTCCTTGAACCCAACACATTCCAAAACAAAACATACCTAAATAATTGCACTTGCAATATCCATAAATAGTTTATGTCATTTAAGGTCCTACAATGCCATTGTAAGTGATATATGAGAGATTAATAAGGGATTGTGGGTAATTCTATGGAGTTAAGCCAGTAGCTAGAGGGCACTAATATGAGCCCATCTTCACTGTCTACTAGTGTTTCCTTCTAAGATACTTTTGGTGGTAATTTCTTAAAAATTGGAATGGTTATAATATGTGTTCAAAAAAAATTTGGTCACACCATACAACACAATAATGCAAACAAAAAAGGGCTTTCCATAAAGCCAGTCCTTCAAAAAGTTTCCAAAATTTTAAATTGTTTCTTGTATATTGGGTCATTGTAACTTCCATAAAGATATGTCATAGATTTTTATTAATTTATATCCTAAGAAATTGACTCAATATCAGATATACCTTACCAAGCATAGATAAACCTAGATTTAGAGAAAAAAAGAAGAAGAAGAAAACATGATATTGGCTTCTTTCTTGATATCTATCAATAACTGAAGTCCACATGTTTTATGTGTAAATATCCTAGAGATTGATGAAGAATTTTTTCATCTTTTGCGATCACTGTAGAATACTATTTGATATCCTCAGGTGAACCCAAAGACTTATGAGGCCTAATACCAATTGGTAAAGCATACCATACCTAGCTTCAAGCTTCTCATTTTTCCTTTTCAAAATTTTCACAATCTCTTGTAATTTTTCATGTTTGGAATGTTGAGCTTCAACGCCATTAGAAATACTAGTATTCATATTTGATATAGGTACCTAATTTTTAATGAGACAATCATTATGCGTCAAAGAATGATGTGAATTTGATGGCGCGCATGAAAATAACTGACTTGAATGACTGTGCCCAACCATCCTCCAAACCCTCCCAGAATTGCATGAAATGAGCTTGACATGTTATAGTTCCAGAATTGAAATGATTACAAAATGGTGGATCCCAGATTTGGCAGCAAGTTTGCTAAAACACATGCATATAAAAAAATCTTAGTGACCCAACAAAATAGAAACTGAAGGGAGGGGTATGGTCCCTGAAAGCCGCTATCGTCCTTGAACCCAACACATTCCAAAACAAAACAGACCTAAATAATTGTGCTTGCAATATCCAGAAACATTTTATGCCATTTAAGGTCCTACAATGCCATTGTAAGTGATATATGAGAGAGTAACCAGGGATTGTGGTTTGTTAATACCCATCATTTCTAATTGAATGCACTATGCCACCTTGTCTCTACCTATGTTCTTCATTGAAATTTGATATTTTCTATTGAACTGTAGCTAATATCAATTATTCTATGGGAGATGCAATGAATATATTATCCCCCCTTTTGTCTTTAAATTTTCCTCATCTAGATGAGTTGAATGATTAGCCAATCGATCCACTTGGCTATTTTGTGATGTTAACACATGAAAACACTCTATCAATTGGAACCTCACTGCTTCCTTTTGATTTCTGAGCATGCGCCTTGCTAAGTTTTTATCCTTGGGGGTTGTAAAGTATTGCATATCCCTAATAATTATTGTTGAGTATCATATATTAACCAAATCCTAATCCTTATTAAGTCTCAAGTCTGAAGGCCTTGACAAAGTTCTAATGTCTCATATTGATTATTAGTAGTTTCCTAATCCCCAGTCAATTTTAGTTTCATGATTTATTTTCGAATTGAAGATGATCAACTCCCACCCTTTCCAAACATGTTTTGTGTGCCATTATTAGCCAAATAGGGCATTAATGTTAACAACATTATCTGCTAACTATGTGGGACTAGTTTTGACAGATACAAACTATCATATAGGGCTAATTTTATGCAGTTCATATATTTTTATAGAAGAAGATGATTTTTCATCGTGATTTTATTAGCTGGAATAGGCATCTTATTTGAGGCTATTTAAGCCTATTTTGTGTATCTACTTTGGCAATATTGGACTCTGGAGTGCCTTGCATCACGGTTTAATGCTATTTTATTTCAGGAAATTTTCTGGTGGCAAACCTATGACTTTTCACAAGTTGAATCAATGTTTTTTTATTGTGGAACCATGGTCTTAGAACTTGTATGTTCCTGATTTTTCAATAGCTATATTAAGATTTTGGCTGGTGGCATCATAGATTTTTTTTGTGACCAAGGAATTGGGGCTTCTGACCACCTTATTTTGCGGCTGATCTGAAGATTTTTTGTTAGTAGCATTTCTCTTTGGCTGGGGAACTATAGTTTTTGGATCATCTATCTTCTAGGTTTTAAAACCTTTCTTTAGATAAATTTTTCCTTAGATCTTTCAACAAATCTTTTGAAGACTTTATGAAGGCTTCCGCTATGTTGTTCCTCTACATTTTTCTTGGACCTAATATAATCATTTTACAGTGAAAATATGATGGTGTATTTTGAATATTGGGCCTTACTTGTTCCGTGTTGTGATAATATCATTATTAACCTCACCATATTTTCATTTTTTATGTTCTAGGAGTAGGTGGTTTTACAATGGATGAATTGATTTTATTGTGATGGGAGGCATGATTCTTGACTCATTTGGACATATGTGAGCCTATGACCACTTCTTTTGAGGGGTAACTAAATTCTTCCTACCCCTATAGGTTCAGAGGATCCATCCCCACCAGTTTTTGATAGATATTTATTCCATGAAGAAGTCTCAACCCATTACATTGTATTATGTTTTTCCACATTATGACGCTCTTTTTGGTTTCCAGCTCTATTTTCAAGGAAAACTTGAGCCACTCCTTTTACTTTTATTCAATCAACATTTTTTAGTGGATCTTTCTTCCTTACTTCTACTCAAGATCACCTTTGTTAGGTTGTGAAATGTTGGTGTACGCAATTTTGGGAGGGTTTATACGACATACTCATTACATGGCCTATGGCCATGCTTACCATTAGGGGATAAATTTGTTATGCAATGCTCACTCTTTGAGGCCTCCTATTCATATTAAGGGAATGTTGTGCATAAAACCAACTTGATTTTGAGATAAGTCACTTTTTTGTGATGGCCATGACCAACCTATATCAAGATACATATTCACATAAACTCACTCTTAGTATTTGGGTTCTCTAGCTACTCACATTGAATTATGACTATGATAAAACCATCCAACCTCCTGGTAAACAAACTTTTGAAATTTCAATGATCGAATGTGTCTCACAAGCCTTCCACCAACAACAATTAAGCAATACAATTGTAATGGTGTCACAAGGGGGGATGTAGCTTCCAAAGCTACAATAATGGGTGCCCAGAAACTGGCATATTTACGAATATTATGTGGAGGCTTATAGAATCTATCCATGATACTTGAAAAAAATAGATAAAAATCAAGCAAGCATCACCCATTTACAATTGTTGCAATATATCCCAATATGAGCACTAGAGCATCTTTCTCGTTGAAAGACAGTAAGTGTAAAAGAGGAACACATTTTATGAGATTATGTTGACCATATTCCACATCCTGAAGACTCTTTTCACCATGGAAGGTATATGGAAACAAAATGGAGTGGTGACTGTCACCAACTACAGATGACTCACCGATTATAGACCTAAGAGTTGACCTCTGAATCTCATCCCTGCTAATATATTTTGAATTATCCAAATGTATTTTGAGTTGAATAGGATCATTTGATTGTTGGTATTTTGATTGATCATTGATGCACCTTCTGCAGATGTATAAACTATGAATATGCACCAAAAGGGTTCAAGATGAGTTGAGAGTGTAGACCTGAATATCACAGTTCTCAGATTCATTAATAGATTTTCATGGGGAACCAAGAATGATCATGTAAGTAAAGTTGTCACCAAAGCTTAAAACTTAAAACTAGTGACAAGAGAAATTTAGAATAGCCATTTTACAAATTTCATGGTCACACATGTTAAAATCACTGGCAAAAGGTGGGAATAACTCATTTAGTTACTATATTGTTGATCTATTCTCTATTTAGAAAGGTGAAAAAATTAATGCAATGTAAAATTTAACCCTTTCAATAATGGTACCATGCTTAACCATAGAAATCATATCAAAATTTATTACAGTGGTCAGAGGATAAGAAACAATAACTATTTTTCTATCTATCATAATTCTGTTGGGAGCTTCTTGAATCATTTGTTCAGACTCTATATCCAAGGCACTTGTATCTTCATCAAGGAGAATAATTTAGGATCTTTTAAAATATCCCTTACAATTGCAATCCTTTGTTTTTGGGCTCTAGATAATTGGGTGCCATGCTACCCTACCATTATATCAAAGCCCTAGAAATAAAAACTATAATTTTCAACATCTGAAATATCCATTTGCAAATAATTACACAATGAGTAAAGTTAGAAATAATCAAGATCTATATAAAGAAAACAAAACATGCGGCTTCTTGCTTATAATTTTTTCTACATTAGAAAGTTCAACAACAACATGTATTTACTCTAGCATAGCTCCATATTTACTATACTCAATAGTATATTTAATAGTGCATGCAAAGAGGACAGGTTCTTGGCTTACAAGTCTAATTTTTTTTCTTATCCATTGAAGTTGAAACTGCTTGATATTGAAAGTGTTTGTAGGCACTTCACCAGCTTGTGGATCATAAAATCTCTCTATCACACTTATCACTGTGGACTTTCCACTTCCACTCTCTCCAGCTAAAGTTGTAGTGGTGCCTCTAAATATTCTCAGTGAGAACCCATAAAATATTTCAACATTAGGCCATGCTAAATACCCAAAGTATACATCTTAAATTCAATATCACCATGAATATCCTTGAATACCAAGCCATTTGTATGATATATATCAATCTATGGCTTCCTATTAATTGTCTCAAACATTTTGTAAGTTTCAGTTTGTCTTGCTTCAAATGCATTTAAACATTTTGTAAGCCCCATGGTATATTTTATTAAGACATCATTTGGAAATGACCCATGTGGATGGCATTAATGGATTTTTAGGCTTGGTAATGTGATTTAAAGGGCTCTTCCCACTAGATGTCATGTTTCAACTACATGAACTTTTTGAGTCATGTTCTATTACCAATCCCTTCCATATACGGTACAGTATAAGTAAGCTTAGGATGGCATCATATACATTGCTTAAAGGACGAGCTTTTAGAATTTCTAACCCCTTCTGTTTAGGGACTTATGGAGCTTTGGTAGTACTTATGGTCTTGTGGTTTTTCCCGTATAAGGTGCAATTTCTTTGCTAGGAGAAGAAACACTCAAATATACTTTAGAAATTGAAAATAAGTGGACTATTAATTTTTTTTTAATTAGCTTTCACGTGTCACTTGCAAGTGCAAAGAAGTGAGGGATGAGCCATGGTGCTTTTATCCAACTAGGGGCTAGAATTAGCCTACAAAAAGTTATGCTGCTTCTTTTTTCCTCATAGGAGATTCTCCTTCTCCCGTGCAAGTCATCAGGTCATGCAGGCCATAAAGATGCATACATGTGATCCCAAGTTAATTGATTTGGATGTAACCCAACCTTTGTTTGGGAATCAATAATATTATTTGAGATATCTAATGTCAATGAATGCTTTCTCGAGTTTATAACACCATATGTACATTAATAAAATCCATATTGTATATCTTGTCCAATAATTCATTGATTTGTTGTGTAGCATTGGAATGGAGGCTCATTCATTTTCAAGTGTTTTACCTCTCCCAGTGACATCTAACTCCCATGTCATTAAACCACCACAAAGGTTGTTAGGTTGTATTATGGATAATACTTTGACAGATTTTTATCGTATATTTCTTAATTGAAGAATACCAAGCCTTTCAATAAAATGAAAGGTTTGGTATTCTTCAAATGTTTGTTGTTAGTATTCATACTTCTCATTCCATAAATAATGGATATGTGTAGTTCCCTTGCATCCAATAGGAATTGAACCCACAATCCTCCCCTTTACCTGGAAAAATGTGTTACTTCATGCCAGCATTTCTGATTTCTCTTGAGAATTAATAAGACAACAATTGTATAATCAAAAGTACATGGAATTGCATAAGTCAAATTCGTTATGAGTGGTTGATTTTAAAGTTTATTGTCCAACCAGAAATTTCTACAATTTAATGGCTCTCACCTAGCATTTTGTAACTATTTTTGCCTCAAGTGTGGTTATCTCGCAATCTCATTCCCAAGTGTATAGGCTCTAGACCGTTGTTGGAAGTTGTATGTGATTAGTGAGATTGTCCTTATTTACATTTTTTTTGGTAAGTTGGGCTATTCTATTAATTCGAAAACATAAAGTTACATATGCTACAGGTTGGGTTAGCAAGCTACGCTTAGCTGATCCCAGCCTTTGTTACACATTTTCTGGGCTACCTTGGGGGAGGAAACCAACCCAGACAAAACTTGAAATAGAGAATTACATTATGCGTAGTAGCGCTACCATATCTAAGAAACACAAAGTAAACGGTAGAAGAAAGACACTAATGGTGAGCATGACAAAAAACATAGGAGAATTGTGCAGATGCGCAAGCTTCACGTTTCATCTTCATCATCACTGTTGGGGACCTCCTCATAAATGGAGCAAGCAAGAGCCTTCGCATCAGCCACTGTGCGCCTAGGATTGCGAACCGATGCGTAGAGGATGGGGGAGTCTGAATCTACTCCATCGGGTACTCGCGTCCAGATGCCATCAGTGTCCATCACCCAGATGTGTGTGTCCTCATCATCCTTCTCCGGAACTGGTAGCAGGTCAATTTTACGGTGTTGGGGGTGCGTTAGGGGAGAGATGGTGGACTTCCTCGAACCACGTCTTCCTCTATGTGCAGCATGCCTAGAGGCTTCTGCATGCTGCTCGGGATCGGGACTCTAACGCACAAAATTTTTGGAAGAGGATCCTTCCATCGAATCAAGGTGATTATCCTCGCCACGATGATAATGGTCAGGAAGAGTCCCTCTCTGTCCTCCTTGTATAGTTCGTTGGCGAAGTCTAGGAGCCATTGCGCATCGAGGGAGGGGGAGCAGTTTAGGAAGAAAGGTAGAACAAAAGGGCGAGCAGCGCAGGGGCTAAAGGGGAAGGAGTATCTGGGGGGCAGATGCGCAGGAAGGGGTGTGGCAATCCAAAGGAAGTTGTGCAGCACTACGCTGAGAGTAGAGCTTCGCAACCTTTTGGAGTCAGGGAGAAGCCAGAGCAGATTTAGGGAAGCGTAAGGCTAAGATAACGGACTGAGCATTGAAAAGGGCTGAGAGCTCATCTTTTTAAAGGGGCGGGGATGTGTGCGATGAGGATAGCAATGAATAGGCTTCGCACGCATCTGCATGCTATGATTGAGAACCTGAGCAGGCTCGAGGGAAGGGGGGTGGTTGTAATACAGGTTAATATTCATGGTCATTAGTGGTGATAGATGCGAGGTGATGCTAAGGATATGGTGATGCAGTTCCCATCCCCTTGTCATCATTTCTAATTATGTGAGTCTCATGTGAATGGATAACAGTATGAGGATCCGCATCAGATGAGGCTCTGCGCAGAAGATCTCCATTTCTCGAGGAGTGTGGGATGTGATTGTCAAGTGTGTCAATTTTGTCACCCGCATCTGGGGGATTGTCCTTATTTACATTGCTTGGATGGTGGACTAGAAGAAACGATATTTAATTAATTTTAATTTGTTGCTATTGAATGAAAGATCTACCAAGCTTTCAAGAGGCCTTCCATCTTCCAAAATGGTGGGAAAATGAGCTTTCCAATTTTAAGTGTGTTTTGAATCTTTATGCTTCTATGGCATAGGAAAACTTAATAACTTTCCAACGATGTCTCTAAATATTTTGTATGTGAGTACCTATGATTATTCCTAAATTTGAGGAAAGAATTGTATTCGTTGGAAATAATTTTAATTGTCTTCTACAATTTTCCACGTTGGATTACCTCCAAGGACCAATGCTATTTTATATGGGTATTTGCACCCAGGTCAAGGGGTTCCCAAACCTGCCCCAATTTCCTGTCTCCCATACTGGATTTGGGATGGGGACTTCATCTCATGAACCGAGACAAATCAGGATCTTCCTCGCAGGTGAGTGTTGATGGCATACCAAATTAGGTACACAAACCCTACTTTCAAGTGTGTTTGAGTACCTTGCGGTTGCATCCTTCACCTCACAATTTTTTTTTTTCATTTAAAAAGGGCCCAAAAATATAAGGATTAAACCCTCTCACAAAACTCTAATCCTTGACTTACCTGACACCTTCATGCACTCAAAACAACAAATAGTTTTTGATTTATTGTTAAGGAGAGAACAAGCCAACAATGAAGGGATTTCAATGCTCTTTTCTTGTTGAAAAATTTTCTGTACAACAATAGATATTGAAGTGAAATAGACTACTACCTTTAGTGACCGAAAGGCATTAGTCACTTTTTAAAGTAGTATGACATATGTACTTTCCACTTGCTTAACTTTTTAACACATGAGATTCAAGGAATATTAATTTCAATTTCAATTTCAATTTTCAATGCTAATGATCAAGTTGAATGTTCACTGTTTTTCTAAGCATTGTATGATTGTGCAAAACTTAAATGAAACAATGTGCATATTTTTGTTGTTACTTGTTGAAAATGATATTATTCAATGTGTGGTAACTTATCTTCAAAACCTTTACTAAGAAAATTTTGGCAGAGGTTGAACGAATTCTGGAATTGCTTATGTGGCCTTGTATGTTGCAGGAAGCTCTGGGAACAAGTGAATTGAATTTGTGAATTCATTTATCCAAAGATGATTGAATTAGGATATGTTCAATCATTTATAAACACTGAACACTTTTCTAAGAGAAATATGAATGGAGAAGGTGCAGGTCACAAAATGGAAAATGAAATGGCTCAATATGGGAATCACTATCATGAAAATAACTCCTTATCTGATGATTTAGCCTCTCAGCTCTCTTCTAACTTAGGGAATATTGGAAATGAAAACTTGGTTTATGATGCAAATATAGGAATAGACATTAAAAAAGTGGATATGTTGGACGAGTTTGAATCTGACGGGACTAAAAAGAGAAAAATTGTTAAAGATACAACAACAGGTGAAGCCAACAACATCAATGAGGAATCATAAGATGAGCAGCAAAAGTATGAAGTGATAGCTGAAGGGAAGTATGAATCCAACCTGAAAAATGAAGAGAATTGAACTGCCAACAAGGTTATTTTTGTGTTAAATCTATCCTAATACGTTAGTTGAATTTTATGGGTTATCTATATATAAAAAAAAAAAAAAAAAAATTATAGAAAAGAACGAATGCCTCTAGGGAAATTGTCATGCCCTTCACAATAAAATTATGTGCTTGCAACTGCCCTCTTTTGCTTAGTTATTTCCCAAAATTACATTTCCCTCTTTCAATTGATGATTTTGGGTCTAAAATTTTCTCAACTTTTTTTCATCTCTACACATATTTAATCACATCCCTCCATTTTGTTTGTTGTCCAACTTGACATTCTGCTGGTAGTTTTTTCCTGGTTGGGATAATTTCTCTTTGATGGGAGTCTCCATGTTTCTAATGGTCATCACAAGTATTTTTCTCCTACAAATTATTTTTTCTCCTACTATCTAGATAGGATTGTGTGTAGTTATTTTTTGTAATAGCATTATCTTTTTCACCTCATATATGTAGAAATGATAAGATAATATCAATGTAGTAATGTACAACAAATGACCATAAAAGTAGGTCAATGGTAATGTGTTAGGTAAACTGATGTTAGTACAAAGTGGGAGCACCAAAATGGGAGCAGAGGCATTAGATGCACTCATTCAGGATCCCTTTGGGACAACTCTGGGTCAGCTATCATGGATTCCAAATTAGAATAGACCATGATTTGATAGGATCAGCCAAGTGTGCCACCTTCAGGAGCAGGAGACGAAGATTCTCCCCATTTCACCTTTTTGACATGTCTGTGTGGTAACATGGTTATCTACCACATAATCTAATGTGAAAAAACTACCACCCATTTTAAGGAATTTTCATAGATATGTTATATAATATATTAGGTTAAATTTCTTATATTCATCCCAAGGTACTTTCCATTTCACAATTTAATTATAATATCAAAACTAGGGAGTTCGATTTAGCCTAGGGTGATGTATATGTTTAGTAGGCATAGGAAGAAGATGCATCATGCAGACCAATGAGAAAATTTGTTGTTATTTGGACTTGTTATATTTTCTTTAGGCTAATACCCCTAAATATATATATATATATATATAGTGGGAAATATTTGGTTTGGTTCTACCTCGAAACACGACTTTTCATAGTACTCAAAGGTAGTGATTTCAAATAAGAATGCATCTCTTTGTTTTGGTGGTAATGTTGTAGTCTTTAGTAGATATAATGAATTGTGGCCATCCATTTAATATTAATTTTTTTTAAATGTTCTATAATGATGAATGTATAGTGGGGACATACATGGAATATTTTTTAATCAATATGTAACAGGGACATACATAGAATCTAGGGAAGGTCATGGTGGAAGCTAAGTGGACATTAAATGCGAGATTGAAAACCTGTTATTATTTAATATTTATTGATTTAAGGTCAACTTCATAATTTAAAACAATAGCACCCTTCTACTCTCTAGCCCTGGAAATAGAAAGGAAAATGAAAACATTTTACTCATAATTTATTGCCTCCTTTTGTGATCTTATTGAAATGTTCAAACTTAAAAGTAAATTGAGAGGCTAGTTTCTCTTAAGGATATTTAAGAATGGGATATCCATATAATAGTGGGACATGGTAGGGTCTACACTCTCCTTGCATGCATAGTGAACTAATAGACCATTCTCAAAGAGGTTAGGCCTATGATTAAGAGAGAATTCCCATGTTGGTATTCCACATAATAGATGCCTAGCTCAATGTTCCAAGAATTTTGATCTTTCCAAAGCTGATAGACTTTTCAATATAATTTTTCACAAAAACATGCCAGAAAGCTTGTTGGTTTGATTTTAATGAATGAATTCAATACATAGAAAAGAGTTGCACATTATTTTTATTTTCTAGTTTATAGAAACTGGAAACTGTAAGATGTTTATATACACAAAGTGAACCTTTAGTCTCATACTTTTACAAAGGATGACATTTTTTTTATTTATGGTTGCAGATATGTAGCACAAGAAAAGAGCATCTTGTAGCCTCATCAACTATTAGATGGACTAGCAGCATTAATAGGAGAGAGTGATGAATGTCAAAAGCTCCACTTTGGGCTATTTGGAGATGTGTTGAGGTCAATGTGGGTATATACATACCTTCGACTGTTTAAAGGACATGCAACATTATTGCAATTTCTTGAGCAGTTGACTTTAAAATCAATGTATTTTTCATAAAATGTGTGTATTTATTTGTTTTTCATGACAATGTGATGTATGTTTCAGGAGGCCATCATTCTTCCACCATGGGTCGTTTGATGGTATACTTTTCAATATTATTTTTCTCAAACATGTCAGAGAGCTTGTTGGTTTGATTTTATCAAATGAATTCAATACATAGAAAAACGTTGTGAATTATATTTTTTTATAGTTTATATAACCTGTAAACTGTAAGATGTTTATATACACCAAGTGAACCTTTAGTCTCATACTTTTCTAAAGGGTGACCTTTTTTAATTTATGGTTGTAGATATGTAGCACAAGGAAAGAGAAACTTGCAGTCTCATCAACTATTAGATGAACTAGAAGAGGTAATAGGAGAGAGTGATGAACGTCAAAAGCTCCACTTTGGGCTATTTGGAGATGTGTTGAGGTCAACGCAGGTATAGATAGACCTTCGATTGTTTAAAGGACATGCAACATTATTGCAATTTCTTGAGTAGATAACTTTAAAATCAGTGTATTTTTCATAAAATGTGTGTATTTATTTTCTTTTCGTGAAAATATGATGTATGTTTCAGGAGGTCATCATTCTTCCACCATGGGTCGTTCGATGTTATACTTTTCAATATAATTTTTCTCAAACATGTCAGAGAGCTTGCTGGTTTGATTTTATTGAATGCATTCAATACATAGAAAAGAGTTTTGCATTATAATTTTTTGTAGTTTATATAACCTGGAAACTGTAAGATGTTTATATACACCAAGTGAACCTTTAGTCTCATACTTTTTTGAAGGATGATATTTTTTTTAATTTATGGTTTCACATATGTAGCACAAGGGAAGAGCATCTTGCAGCCTCATCAACTATTATATGGACTAGTAGAGGTAATAGGAGAGAGTGATGAACGTCACAATCTCCACTTTGGGCTATTTGGAGATGTGTTTAGGTCAACGCTAGTATAGACATGCCTTCGATTGTTTAAAGGACATGCAATATTGTTGCAATTTCTTGAGTACTTGACTTTAAAATCAGTGTATTTTTCATAAAATGTGTGTATTTATTTTCTTTTCATGCTAATATGATGTATGTTTCAGGAGGCCATCATTCTTGCACCATGGGTCGTTCGATGGTAAACTTTTCAATATAATTTTTATCAAACATGTCAAAGAGCTTGCTGGTTTTATTTATTGAATGAATTCAATACATAGAAAAGAGTTGTGCATTATATTTTTTTATAGTTTATATAACTTGGAAAATGAAAGATGTTTATATGCACTAAGTGAACCTTTAGTCTCATACTTTTCGGAAGGATGACCTTTTTTATTTATGGTTGCATATATGTAGCACAAGGGAAGAGCATCTTGTAGCCTCATCAACCATTAGATGGTCTAGCAGAGGTAATAGGAGAGAGTGATGAATGTCAAAAGCTCCACTTTGGGAAATTTGGAGATGTGTTGAGGTCAACACAAGTATAGACAGACTTTTGATTGTTTATTGGACATGCAACATTATTGCAATTTATTGAGAAGTTGACTTTAAAACCAATGTATTTTTCATAAAATGTGTGTATTTTTTTTCTTTTCATGACAATAATGATGTATGTTTTAGGAGGCCATCATTCTTCCACAATGGGTCATTTGATGGCAGAATTTTCAATATAATTTTTCTCAAACATGTCATAGAGATTTCCGGTTTGATTTTATTGAATGAATTCAATACGTAGAAAAGAGTTGCGCATTATATTTTTTTTGTACTTTATATAACCTGGAAACTGTAAGATGTTTATATACACCAATTGAACCTTTAGTCTCATACATTTCCGAAGGATGACCTTTTTTAACTTATGGTTGCACATATGTAGCACAAGGGAAGAGCATCTTGCAGCCTCATCAACTATTAGATGGACTAGAAGAGTTAACAGGAGAGAGTGATGAACATCAAAAGCTCCACTTTAGGCTATTTGGAGATGTGTTGGGGTCAACGCAAGTATAGATAAACCTTCGATTGTTTAAAGGACATGCAACATTATTGCAATTTCTTGAGAATTTGACTTTAAAACAAGTGTATTTTTCATAAAATGTTTGTATTTATTTTCTTTTCATGACAATATGATGTATGTTTTAGGAGGCCATCATTCTTCCACCATGGGTCGTTTTTGCAGTACATCCAAGGCCTGGTGTGTGGGAATATGTTTGCATCAATGTTGATGAACTTGTTGTTGAACAACTCCCTCTAGCTGAATATTTGGACGTCAAGAAAAAAATTGATAATGGAAGGTACTTATTTAGATTGTGGACCCATAATGCGTTAAAATAAACATGGAAAATGCTATAAGCACAAATGTTTTCAGTGATATATGCAAAATCTCATATCTAGATAGGGGGAATATACTATAAAATGTTTCAACTATATTGTGCTCTGTTTTATATTCTCCATATATTGGCATGACTCACATGTGCATAAATACAAACTCGCTCTTATTTTACTTCAATAAGAAAATAATGACAACTTTGTATGTTGTAGTGTCAAGGATAACTATTTATTGGAGCTAGATCTTGAGCCCTTCAATGTATCATTTCCTCGCCCAACACAGCCATGAGTCCATTGGTAGTGGAGTTCAATTTTTGAATCAATATTTGTCCTCAAGACTATTCTATGATAAAGAAAGAATGCATCCATTTCTGGATTTCCTTTGAGCAAACAATTATCGAGGCCAGGTCATTTTATTTCCTTGGTTAATATATTGCATCATTGTGTTTCATAGTTTAATTCAGTATTACCATGTGAAAAATAAATCTCAATCAAACATAAAATAAGTCTAGCATGGTTGTTTTAGATATATTTAATATGAATTGGTTAAAAATTCACATGTCTCTTTCGATTCCCATTTTGGCTTCCAATCCTTAGATAAAAATATACATTAAACTACTTCAAAATCAATTCAAATCAAAATAAATCAAAGGAAATCGAATTATCAAGATGATCTATTTATCCACTACCTTGCAATATTATTTTTCTTTCTTATAATATGCCTTTACATATTGCTTCTATAACCAAATTCATATCATAGTAAAAATATGGTTATCCCATTAATTGTGACCTAAAGATTCAAATATTCTTACCTATAGCCTAAACATGCGGCAGAGTGAATTCTGAGGTATGAAATTTTTTCGGAGGAATTGTTTGTTTCTTTTGGTTAGAAAAGGATTTGTTTTTTGTTTTAGGTGATTTTCGATTCATCTATGTAGTATGTTGGGAAATGGGCTATAATGTGTGCCATTGAACTTGCAAAAACTGATGTTGAATGAAAGGATACATAGTTTAACCAAGTTACACTCAGCCTTGGTAAAGGCAAAGGAACATCTTAAGAAGTTGCCTAAAAATATGCCATATAAAGATTTTGAACACAAATAATATATGGCTTTTTTTTTATAAAATTCTTCTTTCTACTCAAGATATTACAACAAGAAATATTAATATTGTATGAATTTTTTGAAGACCACATTGATGTTAATGTGTGATTTAGTTGTGAACATCTTACCCAAGCCTCAGAACAATTGGATTGGAACATGGATGAGTGACCTGTGACTGGCCTGTGACTCTGTGGCTAGTTTCCTTCGTCTTGGTGGCCTCATAGCCTGGCTTGGGGGTGGCATCTCCAATGGATTCCTACTGTTGGGCCGAGAATAAGGTACGTTTTCACCCTATCTCTACCACGAATTGTTATGTACTTTCATGAATTTTTCCTCATCTCAACACTAAAGGAAGGGAAATCAATGTAAAGTTAGGACAAAATGAACTAATGGTAAAAGGAATGTTTAACAACGGAAAATTGACTTGTTGTATCTTTAACTACAGGAAAACAAAGCAGTTAAACTGATGATAACATAAATATAGTTGACAAAGAGAAGCAAACGGGATCATGATAGATCCCATGGGCCAGCGGAAGATGTAAAGGCACATCTACGTCTGAAGAACTCAAACGAAAGCCACGAGCAGTAGGATCCCGTATGCAAAAGACTGTTACCACTGTTGAAATCGCCTTTAAAAGGCCAAAGACGAACAAGATAAACGAATCTGAATAGAGATCTTTTTTTGTAATAAACGTATCGGGACATAATTTCCCAGTTGTATTCATGTTTAATCTTTAGCTTAATAAATATTTTGGAGTTTTTGAATAGTCAATTTCTGAGTTTTCCTTATCAGTAGACTTCTGGTGGTCTTGGGCCCAGCCCTGGGAGTTTCTTTGCTAACCTTTGTGCTATATGTTAATTACAAAAATTACATTTCAGTCATCTACTACATTTCATGAGATATCATTTAACTGGTTGAATTGCGAACATAAGATACTACAGCTTTCTCTTTCGTTAGAATAGTTCATTATTCATGCTTCCTTGTTTACAATCAATGCTTTCATAGTTGTTAGATGTTTTCATCATTTTCCAATGCTTTTATACTTGTTTCATTAGTTTTAGCATAACTATTGTTCAATTCTGCATATAGCTAAAATTGGATCCTTCCATTATTATTGTGAGGCGTCTAGTTGTTATTCGATTCAGAGATGTGTCATCTATTTAGTTTCAATGAGAATTCCATTACAAACTTAGATAAACAATTGTTGTTCAATTTATTACAACTACTGTTCAATTTACCAGGATTACTGTTCAATTCATCACAGTATGATGTTCAAATGTAGTTTTCTCTTTTCCGTGCTTACTTAGATAGGGTAGTCAACAGCATTTCTATAATTATCTTTCGAATTGATTAAACTTCGAGAATTAGATAGCCTTCCTTATGATAATTTAGAGTAGTTTTCCTTTGATATCACTTTCATATACTGTGCTTACACTCTTGAAATAACAAGACTTACCCTGGGTTGAAAATTGAATGGGAAGTAGTGAAGTTTCCTGTAACAATCACCTTTATGACCCAACATTTTTGGCGTCGTTGTCAGGGAGAGCATTTAAGAGTGATGTCCTTCATTTATTTTTGTTTGCTGTGAATAATTGGGTATTGAAAACAAAAGGTAAGAACCTGCATACCGGCAAGCAAAACGCTTGCTCTCCAGCGCGCTTATCAGCAAATGTGCAGAGGCTAGTAGGATAGGTGCTCTTGTTTTATTACTAGGAAGAAAAAGATAGAAACAAATAAAAATAATCCACTGAAGTATAAAAAACCCAAGGGACCGATGATCCTTGGCAGGACAACATATATAGAGGAAATCATTAAGAAGGTTGAATCCCAGGCATCCGTAGGACCCAGAACCATTCCTACTCAAAGTCCTACCGCACTCCCTCAGGCAGCAGCCTCACCATCTGCAGCCCACGCCCATATTAAATTGAAACAGAAGGTTTTGAGCAAAGCCTTCAGACTGCTGATCACGTCAGTACTGACCCTTCGAGAGAGGGACGTTCTTGCAATTTACAGGAAGGAGAAGGAGAAACTAGCAGTGCAGTACATGTAAGAACTCCAGAGCCTAGATCCCTTGAGACAGAAACACTCAGTATGCCAGATCGGGGAAGTGTTGTAAGGCTTCCTCCACAACCGCTCCCTAATTCTACTGACATTATCACTCCAAAACAAGAAATCCCCAAAGATTATTGGCATATCTTTAATCAAATGGAAAATAATCAGAGGCAGACATCACATTGGAGTATCCCATTTTTTATCATGCTGCAAATGCCCCTATGAAAGCCATCCCATTACAAAACATCCCCACCTTCCATGGGTTAACCTCGGAAGATCCCGATGCATTTTTTTTTTAATTCGATGTCTTATGTAGGGGATATGACTACACCACTGACCCTCAAAAACTAAAATTATTTCCCTCTACCTTGAAGGGGACAACTTTACGTTGGTTTATGGGGCTCGGTGGAGGAACCATTAATAACTGGGATGAGATGAAGAACACTCTTCTTAACAAATACCAAGACTATTTCCGAACTCGAGAATTAAAAGATTAAATCTTCAACATGTATGTGAAAGACAATGAGACATTAGCATAATACGTCAAAATATTGCAATATAACTTACAAAGGTATCCATATACTGCACTATCGAAAGATATCTTAAAAGCAACGCTGATTAAGGGAATGAAAGAAGAATGTGTTGAAACACTTAACATAATGGGAAAAGTAGACATCTACCAATAAGAATATGATGATATTATTTTACTGTGTATCAGGTGCTCTTAGGATAGTACACGAAGTAGGCCAATCAGGCGAGACTTAGCTACAAGGAATCCTAAGCAGTCTAGTGGCAACATAACCAGAGCAGAGTTTGGTAATATTTTAGAAGATTTCAAAACTGATATCTTGGGCACCCTAGCAACGCAGCTATATCTCCTGCAAGCCAAGAAAAAACAAGTTATAGCAAAGAAAAACTTGGCCGTCTTCTTCCCATGTTGTTGGAAGAAACACAACCAAAGGGAATTTCCATTAGACATGGTCCAAACATGTGCTATTTTCACCAAGGACCATGCCATAGACCATTTCCCTTCACTTCCAGGGCTGAAGGAAGTTTTCAAAGAAGAAAAAGAAGAGACAGAACCAGTCTACCTAATGAACTAGCATCGAAAATGACAAGCACGACCAGGTATGCCACAAGACCTTCCTTAGTTCTTTTCTTCTCCACAGTTTAATCAATAAAACCCTGCAACAGCTTGGCAGAACCAATCACCTTTTTCTACATGGCCATCTCAATTATTTCCTATGCCGCCTTGGTCAACACAACCCTCTTCAAGAAATAATTGGCCAAGTTTTCCTTGTTCTCCCCCTTATTGGCAAAAAAATCCCTATCAATCCCAGTGGCCGACCTCCCCTTCACAAACCACAAATTGGCCTCAGAACTGGCAGCGACCTCTGGGACTGACCAACCTACCAATAAGGGAAGGGGTTCAAAATCAACCTACACTACTAGCTCCATACCCAATCCAGCACAACCCTCATCCTATCATACGGCCTCATTTTCCAGCTCAACCCAATCCTAATCCTAACAAAAATAGGCCAGTTTAGCTAATTCATATTGCAGAAAACCCAAACCCCGAAACTAAACAAAAGCAATGTAATGAACTAAGGCTAATATCAGGATGTGTTATTTCAGTAGCAGAAGGTATGACCCTGCCACAACTTGAATCTGGAACTCTGACAGAGCCTAGACAAACAACTATGACTGAAATAGAGGAAGAGCATGGAAGGGGAACAGATGATCACGGGAAACCTGGAAACCTTATAACTTCTCCACCTCCATTCCCTGAAAGATTAACACTGCCCAGACCGATAGTCTCTCCAAATTTCGATATCCTGGGGGAATTAAAGAACCTTTGCATCAAAATTCCTCTTTTGCAGGCTATACAAGACATTCTTATCTATGCCAAGACAATTAAAGAATTGTGCAGAAAAAAATAGTTAAGGAAATCAAAAACTGTACCCATTGTTCATGTGGTGGGGGCACTATTAGACTTGCTATTGGGAAAGGAAACACCTGTAAAGTATGAGGATCCAAGGAACCCCATAGTAATGGTACAAATCTCTAGCCACTCCTTTCCAAACACATTGGTCGACTTAGGGGCGGCCATTAACATCTTAACTATAGAGACCTATGATAAGTTAGGCATAACAGCATTAGAACCCACAACTACTTTGCTGGAACTTGCTGACAGATCTGTTATCAGACCAGAAGGAACATTATAAGACATCCTAGTTTCTGTGGACTCATGGGAGTATCCAGTCGACTTTTTAGTTACTAACACAAAAAGTAGGATGGATGGGCACCCCTTGATACTTGATTGACCTTGGTTGGAAACAGTCGATGCTTACATAGGCTGTCGAATAGGCAGCATGACCATTTCTATAGGAGAGTCCATAAAAAACATTATCATTTACCCGCCTACCAAATAAAGTCTACCCATGGTAAACATTCACAGAAATCCACATACATATTGGGAACAAAATATCCTTCCACCTCTAACATTAGTTGAAGCTCTTGAATTCAAGGATCAAACTGAAGACGATGTAATCAAAAACTTCATGAATCATCCATTTGCACCTGGAAAATTAAAGTGCCAAATGATAAAAACATTTCTTGAAGATGAAGAAGACCCCCTGGTAGACATTGATAATCAACACATACCCACAACTGTTGTTCGCAACATCATACCAGTTGAAATTTATCCAGGGAAAGTTTTAAATATCAATGGCAGTCTGGATAGTGACCAAAATCAAAAGCTCATAAAGATTTTAAAGAAATATCAGGGAGAATTTTCTTGGGACTACCCAGACATGAAGGGTATAGACCCTCATCTATGCACACATCATATCTATACTGACAAAGAGGCTCAGCCTACTCGGCAACCTCAGCGGAGGCTAAATCCACATCTGAAAGACATTGTGAAAGATGAGTTGCAAAAACTACTGGATGTAAATTTCATTTATCCTATTTGAGACGGAAAATGGGTCTCTCCTCTAGTAGTTGTTCCTAAGAAGAATGGGAAATGGAGAATCTTTGTGGATTACAAAGAACTAAATAAATCAACACAGAAGGACCACTTCCCCCTTCCTTTTATTGACCAATTCCTTGATACATTGGCAGGAAAATGGTTCTTTTTTTTTCTTGATGGGTTCAGTGGTTACAATCAAATCTAGATAGCCCCCGAATACCAAGATAAAACAACCTTTACCTACCCATGGGGTACATTTTCCTACAGAGTATTACCATTTGGATTATGCAATGCCCCAACAACCTTCCAAAGAGCCATACTCAGCGTTTTTTTTATTTAATAAATGAGGGACTTGAAATTTACATGGACGACTTCACCCCATATGGAGATGACTTTGATCAAGCATTAGAAACACTAGAAAAAGTATTAGAATGATGTATTGCTACCAAATTATGTTTAAGAAATGAAAAATGCCACATGATGATGACCGAAGGAGTAATCCTAAGACACTACACTTCTGCAGCTGGAATACATGTATACCCAGCAAAAATAGAAGTAATCCTTTTATTGGCCACACCTTGTACGCAGATAGAGGTACGTAGTTTTCTTGGATACATAGGGTACTATCGTAGGTTTATAAAGAATTTTTCACAAATCGCTGCACCCTTGTATGCATTAACTAGAAATGTTGAATTCCATTGGTCTGATAAATAGTGACACTGCTTTTATAGATTTCAAGAAACTGGTCTCGATGGCACCAATCCTACGCAGTCCTAATTGGAAAATTCCATTTCACATTTCTTCGGATGCATCTGACATGGAAATAGGGGCAGTCCTTGGTCAAGAAGAAGACAAAAATCCATATGCTATTTATTATATCAGCAAAAATCTCACTCCTGCTGAATTAAACTATACAGTGACTGAAAAGGAGTTCTTGGCTGTCATTTATGCTATCAATAAATTTAGACATTATATAACTGGCTATCAAGTACTCTTGTATACCGATCACTCTGCCATTAGATATCTAGCTAATAAACCAATTACAAATGGGAGAATAAATCGTTGGTTGCTGATTTTGCAGGAATTCGATATAACTATCAAAGAAAGTCCAGGGAAAGAGAATGTGGTTGCAGACTTCCTATCCAGAGTTCCAAAAAAATAGGACACACTAGCGGTGGACGATTAGTTTCCCGACAAACATTTATTCGTTGTAGCAGTAAAAACACCATGGTACGCAGATGTAGAAAACTACCTGGAAGTAGGAAAGTTGCCCAGACATTTAACATCAAGGAAACGGAAGTTGATTGTTCAACGCAGTGCTAGGTTCTCCTGGATCGATGGAGACCTCTTTCATACAGGAGTCGATATGCATATACGCAGATGCATCCGGGAAGACGAGATTTATGACATTTTATGGGCCTATCATGATGAACCTTGTGGTGGCCATTTTGTAGATCGCAGAACGGGGCACAAAGTATTGCAATTGGGTTATTTTCGGCCTATGATGCCAAGAAATATCTCCAGGCCTACGATAGTTTCCAAAGAATGGGCCAAGCTGATGAAATGCCACTACAACCATAATTGGTAGTAGAGTCGTTCAAACGATAGGCACTGGACTTCGTTAGGCCATTCAACCCGCCTTCAAACCAGAAAATATACATACTGGTTGCCATAGATTACGTAAAAAAGTGGGTAGATACAGTGGCCTTATCAAGAGCTACGGAATAATCTGTGATTAACTTTCTTTTTTAGCTATTTGTGCGATATGGTTTACCACGAGAAATGATAATTGATGGAGGGGCACAGTTTTTCAGGTAATAAAATTACAGCCACCTTGAAGAATCACCATATCATCCATAGAGTCACCACCGACAGGAAAACGGGCACGTCGAAAGTACCAAGAAATTCCTTGAGGAAATTCTTACAAAAATAGTATCAGCACATCGTGGAGACTGGGCCACTAGACTACTAGAGGCCTTGTGGGCTTACCGCACAACATGGAAAAACACCACTGGATATTCTCTGTATCATCTGTTATTTGGGAGAGAGCCTATTTTTCTGATTGAATTCGAAATAAAAACTCTAAGGACAGCCCAAGAGGTAGGGCTAGACTTGATAGAGGCCTAGACTAGAAGACTCCAACAAATAAATGAATTAGATGAAATACGGCTACTGGCTCTGCAACGCACAGCAATCATACAACAACAATGAGCTAAATGGAATGACAACCTCATTAAAAAGAATCCATTCCAGATAGGGGATTGGGCACTTCTCTATGACTCCAGATTTCAATATTTTCCGGCAAAGTTGTAAACAAGGTGGCTCGGTCTATATGAAATTCAAGAGTTACACAACAATGTTACCCTCACCTTGACCCCCATAGACGGGTCTGGTCCTACATTTTGAGTCAACGGACACAAAGTATGCTTCTATCACAAACCTCTTACAAGGGAGTCTTTCTACCAGCAGGTATGCTATGATCCTACTATCCAAGTTTTAGCAGAAGGGGGTGATAACCCCACAATTTCAAGTACATAAGGGCTTGCTACTTCCTTTTGTAAATATTTTATATAATTTCCTTGCAACTTTTTAGTTTCTTATTTTGTGTACATTCTTCATACTCACAATTGTATCCTTTTTTTTCTTCATCATCCCTTGTGTTTATTATTTTTTGTTCAAATCTCTGAATGGCTGTTGTTCAAACCAATTGAATAGTTGTTGTTCAATCAGATTGAACAGTTGTGTTTTTCCATTTTTTATTCCTTGCTGTTCAAATATTTGAACAACTGCTATTCAATCCAATTGAACAGTTGTTGTTCAATCAGATTGAACAGCCTTGTTTTTCCATTTTTTATTCCTTGTTGTTCAAATCTTTGAACGACTGTTGTTCAATCCAATTGAACAACCGTGTTTTTTTGTTTTTATTCTTTGTTGTTTAAATCTCTGAATGACTGTTTTTCAGTTGGATTGAACAACCGTGTTTTTCCGCTTTTTATTCCTTGCTATTCAAATCTTTGAACGATTGTTGTTCAATCCAATTGAACAGTTTCTATTCAATCGGATTGAACTGCCGTGTTTTTGTGTTTTTTCCTTGTTTTTCAAATCTTTGAACGCCTTTTGTTCAATCCAATTGAACAACTGTTGTTCAATCGGATTGAAAAACCGTGTTTTTTCGTTTTTCTTTGTTGTTCAAATTTTTGAACGTCTGTTGTTCAATCCAATTGAACGTCTGATGTTCAATCAGATTGAACAACTGATTTTTCTTTCTTTCTTTTTTTAAGCATGACCCTTCTTTCTTTGTGATTATCTCTCCTCACCTCACACCCTAGTTGTAAAATACATTTCTGTGTGGGAATTGGCACCTGAAAAGGAGGAAAGAAGTATTACTACTAATATGATGATCCTTTGAAACTTTAATGGAAATCTCTACTACGGAAGCTGACATGGTACATCTATCCAATGAAGGGCTAAGACATCTCATGCTCAAACATGTTATCACGCAATACATATTCTTATAACGGTATATCTTTCTACACTCTCGAGTAGTATTTCCCTTTGACAAAAAGAATGAGGAATAAGGGGTATTAATTATATTAGCATTTTTTTAATCTCTCACACCATCCCTAACTCTTAAGGAGTTAATGAGCCTCCCTTCATGTATAAAGAATAAATATTATTTTTATATGAAATATATTTAAGAAGGAATAGGGGTTCTCATCACAAGCCATCCTACCATGTTCATAAGGGTTTAACAGGTGACATGCCCACAATGACCAACACACCAGGGTAATGAACTTCTCGATAGCTCCAACTACTTGAAGGATAGAAGGTCTCATCAGGAGTCGGGCTGATCACTCTGTCACAATCCCAGTGAATGGAACTGTGACTACCACACTAGCACAATGGTCTCTTCATAAAATAAAGCAAAATGCCTACTTTAAAAAAAGAAGTATTATGTCCATATGCAAATTTTTAAGAGAGAATAGGGGGTCTCATCACGATCCAGCCTACCATGTTCATAAGGGTTTAACAGGTGACATGCCCACAATGGCCAACACACTAGGGTAATGACCTTCTCGACAGATCCAACTGCTTGAAGGATAGGAAGTCTCATCATGACCCAACCTGATCACTCTGTTACAACTCCATTGAGTGGCACCTTGAATATCTGGCCACCACACCAGCACGGTGATCTCTCCATAAAATTGTAAAAATATATACTTTTACATAGAGGATTCTGACTCATTTTTTCCGATTAAAATAGCAACCCTGTTGAGGCTATGAATGCCTGATGACAGCAATGGCTCTGCTTGTGGTATGAGAGTATTTTTTCTAACGATAGCCAATTACTCTTATATATACCTTATCTCCTATTTTCATCCATTTCCAAGATAAACGCACTACTCAAATAAGTGATAATACTATTTATCTGCATAAGTAACTATGGGTGAACTATGCTTTCATGTTTGAATTATGGAACGACGACACCAAACATTTTCCATCACAGTCATGCTTCTGTCATACCTTACCATTAAATAAGGACATCATATCATAATAATTGTTGTATTGCTTTCTCCCCTTCTTCAGTCACTTCCACATGAGACACAATTATGATAAATTCCAATTCTTACCTTTACACCGCATGCGTTCATAATTGTTGCAAGCATGTCTCTTTTCTTGAGCTCCAAGGCCACGGACACCGTTCTCTCGTACAAACTGTGATTACTGGTTTCTGACAGTTTCCCCTGTATGCATTCATGATTGATCCAATCTCTCATGTACTTAAGGACGTGGACGCCCTTATTTTGAGAGAGGGGGTGTAAATATCCATAAATATTAAGCATGCAAATTTACTGCACATTTAATTCCTTTGGATACGTTAACAAGACCAAAATATCATTGCAAATATGATATGAAGTTACATTCATTTACAATAGAAGGTTGCAATTTCTTTTTTCTCTCGCATGCAGTGTTTATTATAACCAACAGTGCTAAAAGAAACAGAGACAAAAGGAGAAATTAGCTCAGATAACACATCAGCCATGGGAGGAAACTCTCTCTGAAATGAACCTACGACCTTCCCAATATTAGACGTAGCTCACACCATTCTTCAGCAAGTTGGTTGGTTACCATACCTCCACAGATTGCAAGGGTTTGACACAAAAATATCAATTTAATTCCTGCAGAACCTATAAGAGAGACATACCAGACCCAGGGGAAGGATTATACCGGTCACAGAGGATATCATTGCTAAAGTCTCATAAATACCAGCAGAAGGAGAAAGATGGACCGAAAAGCACCTTCTTCTATGAGAGGCAATCGTAGCATACCAGGATCCAGGAGAACCATTGGAATGGAAAGGAAAGGTGATTAACCCTGCGTCCCTACAACAACCTTGGCAGGAATCGGAAGCATTCATCCAGAGATACATCACATGCGATAGACACCAAGACGTGGTAAAACCCTGCCAACTCAAATTTTTAATTGTTCTTAAACAGAAAATTTCAGTTAATCTACCTTCTTTCTTGAATTTTTTATTACATGACACTGATGTTCAAATTAGGAAGGCCAAAAATGCCCAAGCAGTTGTCAACCACCATGGTTTAATCAAGTTAATTATCATTCATGAGTCAGGAAAACAACAGACATCATGGGACAACTTTGTTAACCCCTTCGTGCATGTCCCTGAGGAAAACCCTGTCGGGACCGAAATTGAGCTTCCTAGAATGAACATAACTAGAAGAGAAAGAGGGAAAAGGACCCGTGCTTCGATTTCAAAACCAAGGAAGCGAAGACGGTATGAAACACTGCAATTACAATAAGAAACCTTGGAATTACCAGAGGAGGTAGGGCCATCCCATACACCACCTTCAAGCCCTCAAACCATACCCTTACAAGACTATGAATAAGAAATGGATTGAGTCCTGGAGCAAATGAGGGCATCTCGTGAAACCACAAGCCCATATGAACAAGCTGAGGAGCAAAAGGAACAGTTGAATCAATCTGCCACTACCAGCAGCTCTCGCCGCACTGAAATATTACCCCACCAAGATGAATCACAGGATTTTAGGGCCTTATCTCCTCCCGAGAGTGATGGAGTGAATAGGGAAGACCTGGCAGAAGGGATAGCCGAATCTGAGAACCAGTCAGGAGACAGCGTTCCCTTAGAAAAAAATGCAAGCATGGAAACAGTCCCCCTAACACCTAAAGGGAACAATATCTCACCCAGCCGAGACATCAATGTAGAAATAAAATCTGGGGTACATATATAAAATATCATCACTAATAACCTCGAAACTGGCACCACCATTCCTGAAAACGAGGTTGCTGCTCCTCCATCCCCTGACAAAACTATGCCAGAAGAGAATTTAGTTGAAAAGAAGTTAAATAAAATGAGTATAACCTGCCAAAGGTTAAGGAAAATGATAAAATATTTGAGGAAACAATTGAAGGAAGTAAGCAAGGCTTGGAAGCCTAAGAAAGAAGTGGTCACCATAGAAACCCAAACAGAGTTTGTCACTAATTTGATAGACACTATTGAGGTTGAGGTACAGACTGATCTAGCAGACATTATTGAGATTGAGATACAGACTGACCTAGTAGACACTACTGAAGCCTCTATGCAGACTAGTCTGAAACTTACAGAAGAAAAGGAAACCCAAACAGAGGAGATACTTGACTACACTCCCCTAGTAGAAAATGCTGACAATCAAAAATTGCATGATGAATTAATTCAAACACAACATGAATTGGCACAATGCAGAAAGGAATTAGTACCCGCACAAGAACATCTATTAAAGAAATTCAAAGACCTTTCTGCAAAAGAGGATGAGACATTTTCTCAACTCAGGGAAGAAAAGGCGAAGGTAAAGAGAGCACAGGATCAGGTGGAACAAGCCAAGAAGAAAACCAATATGGTTTTCTCTCTGTAATATGATGTACTAACGTGCAAGGCACCAACCACCAACTATGCCCTATTCTTAGTAGAACGATGTCTATTACTGAAAGTGAGGCTATCAGGGCAGGGAAGCCCATGACGTTTAAGACCATGGTGGAATTTGTCCAATGTTGCAATGAGAAGAATGAGGAGGTCTAATATCTCTTGTGTAAACTATACTTACATAACTTCTTTCTAGAGGAGGACAAGGACAGTTATCCCAGCCCCTTTGTAGGAGACATTTAGTTCTAGGCTTTCCTCTCCTATGCCAAAAACAAGACTTGGGAAAAATCCTACAACACTTTCCAGAATAGGGAGCATGGCCTAGACCTATGGGTTAGAGGTGAGCCTACTAGACCCCTGTACCTGTTCACCCACCACAAGAACTTCATACAGAGAAAGGGAGTAAGGAATAGATTGGGACCTATCCACAAATATATCATACAGCATGGGCGGGAGTATTTCGAGGACATTCAGGAAGCAGCTTTGGCAGCAGCCAAACAGAGGTGGATGGCCTCCACGAACAATGTGAAAAACAGGGAGCCATTTGGCTACAGAAACTTCAAAGCAGCTGCCTCCCGATTCCTTTTATACAATAATTTGATCTTCAACATGGGCCCTACATGGATAGGATGCAGGTATAGATGCCCTCTCATCTGGTACCCCCCTGAGGCTTATGATCATGACTATGAGCTGCCAAAAGGGCACACAAACTCCACCTTTGCGAGAATAAGACAGAAACATGGCTTCAGATTCTATAAAGAAGAAGTTTACCCTGCATATTCTCTAACCCAATTACACTAAAACCATTTGTTTGCACGAGGACCTACAAATAGGTAAGCAGGGGAGTATGTTGGGCTGAGAATAAGGTACGATTTCACCCTATCTCTACCACGAATTATTATGTACTTTCATGATTTTTTTCTCATCTCAACACTAAAAGAAGGGAAATCAATGTAAAGTCAGGACAAAATAAACTAATGGTAAAAGGAATGTTTAACAACAGAAAATTGACTTGTTGTATCTTTAATTATAGGAAAACAAAGTAGCTAAACTGATGATAACAGGAAGATAGCTGACAAAGAGAAGCGAATGGGATCATGATAGCTCCCATGGGTCGGTGGAAGACGGAAAGGCACATCTACATCTAAAGAACTTAAACAACAGCCACGAGCAGTAGGATCCCGTATGCAAAAGACCGTTACCACTGTTGAAATCACGTTTAAAAGGCCAACGACGAACAAGATAAACGAATCTAAATAGAGATTTTCTTCTGTAATAGACGTATCAGGATGGAATTTCCCAGTTATATTCATGTATTAATCTTCAGCTTGATAAAGATTTTGGCATTTCTGAATAGTCAATTTCTAAGTTTTCCTTAGCGGTAGACTTCTGGTGGTCTTGGGCCTAGCCCTGGGAGTTTCTTTGCTAACCTTTGTGCTATACGTTAATTACAGAAATTACATTTCAGTCATCTACTGCATTTCATGAGATATCATTTAACTAGTTGAATTGCGAACATAAGATACTACAACTTTCTCTTTCGTTAAAATAGTTCATTATTCATGCTTCCTTGTTTACAATCAATGCTTTCATAGTTTTTAGATGTTTTCATCATTTTCCAATGCTTTTATACTCATTTCATTAGTTTTAGGATGACTACTGTTCAATTCTACATATAGCTAAAATTGGATCCTTCCATTATTATTGTGAGGCGTCTAGTTTTTATTCGATTAAGAGAGGTGTCATCTATTTAGTTTCAAAGAGAATTCCATTGCAAAATTAGATAAACAATTGTTGTTCAATTTATTACAGTTGTTGTTCAATTTACCAAGATTGTTGTTCAATTCATCACAGTATGTTGTTCAAAGGTAGTTTTCTCTTTTCCACGCTTACTTAGATAGGGTAGGACCAACAAAATTTCTATAATTCCCTTTTGAATTGATTGAACTTCGAGAATTAGATAGTCTTCCTTATGATAATTTAGAGTAGTTGTCCTTTGATATCATTTGCATATACTATGCTTACACTCTTGAAATAACAAGACTTGCCCTGGGTTGACAATTGAATGAGAAGCAGTGAAGTTGCATGTAACAGTCACCTTTATGGCCCAACACCTACCACTGGGTGGAAAGTTCCTCACATGTAGCTATTTTCTTGGACCATCTTGGTTAAAGTGTTCAACCTCTACTCTCAAATTTTTGCTTATAACTCTGCAATTTAATCTTATATTCTGTTTATGAATGAAATTTGAAATGAAATCCTATTTCAAATGAATTTACACGTTTATTTATGGTGCATTTTTCAGTTGCATGCATCTATAATTCAAATGGATTTATATTTTATTGGGTTCACATATATATATTGAAACTTTTGAAACTGAAGTGTGTCCCTAATACATACCCAATGGATTGGGCAATCCTAATGTAACACCCCTCTATTTTTTTTTTAGCTTGGGAATATTTCTAGTGAAGAATCTTCCCTTGAATTATCCCGAAGGCTTGTAAGGTACTATATGGATATTCTAGAGTTTGTAGTGGACAACACTATAAACCAATTGAGGGGGTCTTTGGTTGACTTGTTCTCATTTTATGTTTTAGGGTTAGGTTAGGGTTTACAACTACTTCACATAAGTTTTCAACCTTTAGTAATCTAGTTTTCTTGGTAACTGTGGCTCTATTTGACCTAAGATTACGCTTGTCATTGCATCTTTGTAATCTACCATCCAAACAAGGCACATTGTTTGGAATCTACTATGAGTGGCTAATCATACAAATATGGAGATGCTACAAGAAAGGGATCTTACTTTGTCAATACTGGAATAAAGAGGAAAACACATTACTTAATAAGATGTCTTTTCCATATTTAATTAAGTCCTATATGCACGCAGGATGGGTATTCTGGTCAACATCCCAAACTTATCTACAAAAAAAATGGACAAGCATCCACACAAATCTATTTTCCCTGACATAAAGATAATTTTTTAGCACAGGAGCACATTCCTCTCGACTTCCCCTATTAAAACATCAAGCCAAGAGATTTCGATTCATAATTAACAATCCTAATTAATGAAATCAGTAGAGTTATTGTTTGAAATTGTTAAGTAATTATCAAAAAATAATTCTTCCAATGGTTTATAAAATATTGAAACAGAAACCCTATATATCTCCTCATGCATTCCTAGAATATGATCACATTGGAGAGCCTTCTAGAGTATTTGCAAAGCATTCTAAATAGCAAGGGTTTTCAACAAGAATATTTCCCTTTAGATGCACAATAACGTGTGATGTTTCCCCATATGATCCTTTTGAATAATGACCACAAAGATAAATCATAGGAAGACTCTTCCCATCAACTGGAAATGGGAATGGAATTTGAACCTGTGAAATGTCAGGAGGGTTCTTTGTATGTATAAAGACTGTGGAGAAGATGTCAAAGCATGTGCAAATTTGGGCCTTTCTCTTATTGAGTTAGATTGAATGAATATTGTAGGCTTCTCATTGGTTGTTTTAAAGGTTCTTAGGGCCATCCAATTACATGTATCTCAGTCTAAGCTTCTAATAATATTTCCCATTAGATGCACAATAACATGTGATGTTTCCCCATATTATTCTTTTGAATAATGACCACAAATATAAATTATAGGAAGAATCTTCTCATCAACTAGAAATGGGGATAGCATTTGAACCTGTGAAATGTCAGGAGGGTTCTTTATATGTATAGAGACCATGGAGAAGATTCCTAAGCATGTACAGATTTGGGCCTTTCTCTTATTGATTTAGATTGAATGAATATTGTAGGCTTCTTGGGGACATCCAATTACATGTATCTTCATCTAAGCATCTATGATGCAGTTAGTATTCATCTTCAACTAATAATCCAACCTTGACAAGGAGAAACAAATTTTAAGAAATGTTGCAAGACCCTCTGACTAGTTTTTAAAATTTTTGTAAGTTCTTTAGATATGAGGTTTTGATTGATGAGCTTTGCCTATCTTCTGCAATTTTTTTCCTGAGTTTTCTGATTACCATAGTTGACCCCTGTCGAGTTATTCCTGAGTCTGAATTTTCTAATACTGGTTTTAAGTGGATAAATTCGCTTGTTAACTGATTTTATGGGATGCTTATGTACAATTACTTTTCACTATAAAAATATATGTAAATTAAATAAGTAGATTGATTTCTATCAAAAGGAACCCGCTTTATCAGGAATTACTTAGCCTGTACAAAAGGAAAAGGTTGTTGGAAAGGCAACAGCTTTAACAGCTGCATGGGATCTTGAGCGGATTGCCAAAATTGGTTCTAGCAGAGGTCTAAGTGTTGTTTCGATGGCAACATCAACACAGAGGAGGAGTCTTGGTGATCGAGAAAGAGTGAAGAGATTGAATAATTTTGAGGCAATGGGAACTGCATGGTTGTAGTGCTCTCAATTATTTGATCCTGCTATGTTATGATTGTGTTGAAATGTATTCAAGAATTGGCTACGATGGTTGATAAAGCAAGAAACATGAGGCAAGTAGAAGTATATATATTGCTTTATGAGAGATGAATTAAGCTTTATGGTATAATTTGAATTATAATTTATAATTTTGATTGCTTATCTCTTATTATTATATGCAGATTGATAAGCATGCATTATTTCCTGCTACTGATGGATTTCAAGAAAAAGTGGGAGCATGTGCATGGCGTAGACTTATCTGCTGCTTGATTGAACATGAAGTTCTCTTTGGGCCACTAGGATGCCAGCTAGGTCATCCAAAACGAGCTAGTTTTGAATCATCTTACTATATTTTTATATGTATTTGAAAGTAGATAATACTATTTCAAATCCTTTATATGACCTTTAGTTAAATAAGGATTGTCTTTTCCTGTACAATGTTTCATAGGCTGCTCATTTCAAACACATGTATAATTTTTAATTGAATGTGTACAATATATACACAGATATACTAGAAGCTGGTTTTTTTGGAAAACTCGCTTCGTATGTGAAGAATTCTTAAGAGGAACTATAGTGGAACATCACACAAAGGAGCATCTACAAATTATGATGATTTTCAACCTATGGGTCAACATAACATCAAAGGGAGCAGGGATTCTGGCAATGAGGCTGAAATTTCACTGGGAAATTCTCTTCCTACAAATGCTTCTTTATTATTGTCAGAGGGAAGTTTTCTTGAAGAAGGACATGAAGATGAAGGAACTAGAAGTGATTTTGAAATCACTAAAGATAAAAAGGATGATTTAGAGCATGGTTTTGTATCTTCAGAAGATATATCTGAACTATCGGATGAATCAACACTAGACTCGGTTAAATCTAGTAATATCAAGGAGATTGCCAACAATGCCATGGTATTGTTTGGATCTACACTGATTGGGGCAGATGAGAGGATACTTCTGGAAATTCCGGCAATGATGGTCCAGCCATTGAGACAAATGAAGAGAATATTTCAGGTGAGTGTGTTTCCATTGAAGTTCTATGTATGGAGCCTCTTGATAAATTACTTCCATGTGCACCTTGTTGATTCTCTATTCTGTCTGCAATGCCTTCAAATTTGGTAGAGTATTTTTGTTATTACTTATTTCTTTGGTTGTTTAGCAAAATTTTTGTATGTAGTATTTAGGATTTCTTTTTCTGTATATTTGCTTGCTAATCTAACTACGTTTATGTTTTCGTGCTTAGAATTTTTGTTAAAACTTTGCAATTTTCTGCTTGTCTTCCTAGATTGTAATTCTTCTAAATATATGAAGAGTGGAAACATGCTAAACATAAACCATTCAATAGTTGTGACAAGATATTAAAGGCTTCTGATAATTCTAGTTACTTTTTTTTATGACTAGATCAAATAGTTTGTAAATTATTGTATATTAGCTTGTTGTGTGTGTCATGTTACAGGGTTGTGATATTGAGCTAACTCCATTGAGTTATTTTTATCAAGTTGAAAATAGGGATTGCATGATTTTAGGATTTACAGATATTATGCCATTATGTGTCGAGCATTTTTTTAAATCAATGCCTATATATGCAATTTCAAGGGCTACCATAACTCTCACATAATTATTTAAAGGGTGTTAGCTCAATGGAAGAGCACCTGCTTTATAAGCAAGAGGTTGTTTCGATTCCATTGTGTCCTGATATGAATTAATCAATGATATTGTAGTTTATTTTTAATTAAATACTTTTAACATTGGTTTATTTCAATGGCGAGATATCTTTCTAGATTCATTATGTTATATTGTCTCTAAAGAGAAAAAAGTGATATTGCATTGTCTTTGAATGAAAATTTTTATTGTCTCTCGAGAGACAATAGTTAGGATCAAAGACATTGTCTCTTTAAAGACAATATGTCTTTAATCCCAACTGTTATCTCTAGAGAGACAAAAATGAAATTGTCTCTGGAGAGACAAAAATGAAATCATCTTTGAAGAGACAAGAATTCTTGTGTTATATATTATCTTTATAGAGACAAAATTTTAAGAAAATTTAATTTTAATACAATTTAATTTGAGACACCTACTTAAAGACAATACACAAGTTTTCTTCTGTCTCAAGTTAAAACAATTTACCAAAAAATTGTCTTAAATATTGTTTTAAAACCCCCCCCCCTTTTTTTTGTAAATATGGTAGGACCTGACTATTTTCTATTTATATGCAAGACAGGTTACAGCAATATAAAAGCAATTATGTGGCCTCAACCTGCCTGAAGAAAACCAGGTCTGTTGGCCACCACAGTGCAGGAAAGGCAAACCAAAATTGAAATTGTTTCATCCTTCTAAAGTTTGCATGAGCTATCCTTCCGCTATCGGAATTGCCCACATACTGATACTTATAAAAAAGCAGAAATTCATACAAAATTGCTAATGTCATTAAGACATATGATAAAAATTAAACTACTATCCATCAGATGAGTAAACAGGAGCAGGGTCTTTCACTGTAGACCCAGGCATGTCTACTTGCTGTAGCGTCTGCAATTGTTTCTCCATACGGCCAACCCTATCATCCAGTCTGCTCATGCGATCTGCTGCTTGATACTGGGTAATATTTATATGCTGTACTTGATCCTGTATGGACTGAAGTAGTTCCAAGACGCGGGGATCCATCTTAGTAGCCTCATTCCTTGCTTGGCCAGGATTAAAAATTTGAATGGCCTTAGCTATAAGGCATTTGACCAGCCAATATGTGTGTACTGTCTGCTGAAATAAGGTGAGGCGCCCTCGAGTATTGCCAGGATCAGAGATGAAATCAAGGATTTCAGCTTCTGTTTCCAGGTCCTCAGGATCAGTCTTGAGGTCACATTCCCAGCCACGGATTTCTTTTCGTATAGCAGATGAGTTCCCTGTAACATAATTTGTAGCAAGAGTCTCAAGGTTCTCATGGAGTGGTTTTCGACCCCGATTCTTAGGAGCAGGTTCCGGGATTGCCGGCGATTTACCCTTCACCGACTGAGCACGTCTCTTCCCCATGATAAAAGGAAGTCTGTGCATCAATTCAAACATACAGGTGCAAACAACAAGGATATAAGTACCAGCATTGAAATAAACAGCGACTATCCCATGAACAGAGCTGGCGCGTCTACCCAGCACATCCAAATAAGATACCCAAAGGACCCAATTAATATTCCAATTTACAGAGGCAGCCAGTTTTTCCAGTGCATAAGTAAGAGGAACAGGGGACATATTAGACAGGGCTTTGACCTTTGCCATAGAATCTCTGCAGGGTATTCCAGGACTATGAATAATAACAAACATAAACCATACCCATGGCCGACAATGTGACTCACAACCATCCCAAGGGCTGACTCGACGCAACAGAATTATTCCAAGGCAGAGACTCTCTGAATTAACTTGGTGAACAGGAAAACTACACCACTGACAAGCCCTACCTCGACACCCGCCTCGTTTAACAATGGCAGAGATGGTACCCGGACTACTAAAACCCCAAAGTCTACCTTCTGCGTTCAATCCTATCACAATTAAGGGCCAGGAACAAACATAAAAAATTGTAATAGATACACAAGGATCTCTAAAACAAGGTTCTACAGGAGTAAGTGGCGGAAGGACCGGGTGGCAAGCCATCTGAAACTGCCAGATACCCTTGTTTTGGAACCGAACCATTCTATCATTACATTCATCAACATTAACAATTATCAGACAAGCGAATACATACCCCCAGAGAATCGTCGACCTGATTGATCGCTCCTCCAGTCGGTTTTGCTGGTGCCTCTGTGTCTTCAATGCGCCAAGCTTTTGCATGGAAAAATGGCACAAACACTCTACTTTGATAACCCTCCTGGGCCTTTCTGACAACCAGGCTAGCATGCATGCCAAGCCGTCACGCTCCTTTCCCTCCGCTGGCGTTCGCATGAGAGTATTTATTGCTCCATACTGTGACATAATGACTCTGGATTACCGCCGCCATCTGTCCTCTTCATTTAACCATCCTGCTCCAGCTGTCCACCCCGATCGGGGGATCTTTGATTTGAATCTCTCTGAAGGTCCTTATTAACAATGAGCTGCAAAGAATAGAGTTCAACATCCCATATTGCATCAATCGGCCTTGCTTCCATAGAGCGGCTAAGATTTTTGCAGCCCCAGTTAGCAAGATAATCAGTTGCCTCATTTCCTTTTCTGCGAATATGAATCGGTATCATATACTGGATGTGCTTAATCAGTTGGCTAAGTTCATGAATCAGGCCTGATGTCCGCCAACTCTGAGTCATCTTTTTCCAGTGGGCACCATGTTGAAGCTTTTGTATGACCCCTGTCACCATCGCAGAATCCCCTTCTACTATTAGCCTTTGATAATTTTCTCGAATGGCAATGAGAAGTCCTTGTTTGACTGCCATAAGTTCAGCCTCATTGTTTGTGGCATAGACCAGATCTGAGGCAAAAAATCTACAGACTGCCCCTTCAGAGTTGCGGAAAATGCCACCTGCTCCTGCCTGTCCAGGATTGCCTTTAGATGCACCGTCGTAATTGAGCTTGATAAAGCCTATCTGAGGTGGTTCCCACTAGTCCTCTAATAGCTGCCTTGGAGGCTGATACTTCCATAAAGTTTTATATAACATCTGAGGCTTTAGATTTAAACATTCTAATATATGGCCTTCGATTCCCTGAGTTTTCCAATCCTCATCCGACCAGCAGTCTGCTAAGATTGTTTCTCGAATATTTTCAATTGAGCATTGCCAGATTTGGTGCATAGGTTGCTCGATTGCTTTGAAAACCCATTGATTTCTTTCTTTCCAGGTATTCCAGAGCAAAAAACCAAATGAAAGGTGCCAGGATCTGTTTAAAACTTGACACTAAAACTTCCCTTGTTTCGAGTTGCAGATTGTATCTGTTATGCTATAAGGGTTCCTATCTGATTGCCGAAAGAGCTTTTCCAGGTTCGTCCATAACTGCTGTAGCATAGGGCAGGAATTCAACAAATGTTCAGTGGTTTCACCATCAGCATGACATAAGTAGCATCTTGAAGGTCCAACCATGCCTCTTTTCTGTAAATTTTCCCAGGTCAATATCTTTCGGTGACTGACCAACCATAAAAAGTACTCTACCTTGGGCCAATGCTTTAGGAGCCCGATTCGTTTCCAAATACTTCTGTCATGGGGCGCCTCATACTAGGCTTGAATAGAATATCCCTCCTTAACTATATATAGACCCTTGGGAAAATATCCCCATCTCAGGATGTCGGATCCTTGTACATACCTTATCTTCCTCGATTGGAGTTCTTTAGCAAAATTGTCCCATTGATGTGTATCCGTAGCATCCTGCCAGTGGTTCCTATCTTTCCATATTCGCCATAAACTGTGTTGATTGGGGCACCAGTAATGTTGAACCTCTCTATAATTCGGTGTATGAGTGAATAAAAAAATCTCTCCCAGATCAAGCCGACTAAACAATTTATCCCGCTGCTGCCAGGAGTCTTCCCAGAAGAGAGCTGTGGACCCTTCCTGGATCTCCCAAAAACTGTGAGAACGTATTAAATGCCGATTCGTTGCCACCAGATTCCAGATAGATGAACCTCGTGGAACTATATCCACCTTCAATCTACTAGGGAGTATTCGGGGCATGTCATATTTCGTCATCCATATCATCTTCCAGAGATCCGTCTCTCCCTAGACCCACCTCCACCAAAGTTTTTCTCCTAGAACATTATTCAAAAGAGACGGATCCCGCAATCCTAGTCCCCCAAATGATTTTGGCTTGATAAGCTTCTCCCAGCTGAGAAGGGCCCATTTCCTATTCGCTTGCACGCCCTACCATAATAATTTTTTGTACAATCCAACTATTCGATTGCAGATCCCTCTCGGACATGCTCGTCCTGATAACTGGTATAGAGGGAGGGCATGGAGTACTGATTTTAGCATGATTAAACGTCCTGGAGCATTAAGGGTTCTGAAAGCCCAGTTTTGAATCCGTTTCTCCACCCGGATAATGATGTCCTGCCAATCAGCCACTCTGACTGGACCCGAGTTCAAAATCATTCCCAGATATTTCATTGGTAACGAGCCAATCTGAAATCCTAAAGTTCTGGCTAGGAAGCATTGGATGGCTGGATTACAATTAAAGAAATATGCATTTGATTTGTCGTTATTGATTTTAGTGCCTGAGGCATCCATAAATATGTCTAATATCCGGAGGATTGCTTTGCATTCCTTCACCGACGCCATACAAAATAACAGAATATCATCCACAAATTGCTGATGTGTTAAAGGAAGGTGAGGACCCCACAATTTTAAGCCCTGCAGTTTTCCTTCAGTAAGATGAGCCTTTATTAATCGACCTAATCCTTCAGCAGCGATGATAAAGAGAAAAGGAGAAAGAGGATCTCCTTGACGGAGGCCGCGGGAGCTAGTAAACGGGGTGGAAGGGCTACCATTCAGTGAAATGGAATAATGAGGAGAGAAATAAAGGATCACAACCATTGAATCTAGCGATCATCAAATCCAAATGCACGCAATACCTCGAGCAAATATTGCCAACTAATACTATCATAAGCTTTGGACAAATCTAATTTGATTAATAAACCTTTATTTTTTTGCGTTTTTAGAGTGTGAATGGCTTCTTGAGCTATCACTATACCATCTAAGATTTGGCGGCCTTTCACAAACCCAGTCTGCTCCGGTGAAATAAGCCGAGGAAAGAGGGGTTTCAGATGGTTTATTATAATGGTTGATAAAATTTTGTAAATGACGTTACACAGTGCTATGGGCCGAAAGCCAACAGGAGTGTCTACATTTTGCTGTTTGGGGATAAGAGTTAAAAAAGTGGCATTTAAGGCTGGGTAAACCATTTTATACCTGCGAGATTCTTCAACAACTTCTAGAATATCCTGACCCATAAACTGTCAAGTTGCTTTGAAGAACTCACCTGTGAAGCCATCTGGACTCGGAGCTTTATTCTTTGGTAAGTTTAAGACTACTTCCTCAACCTCCCGGAGACTAATTTCTCGAAGCAGAGCTAGATTCTGGTCTTTGGTTACTACTCGAGGTATATGAGCAGTAATTTTATCAATAGTTGCTTGGCGATGAGGCACCGGCTCTGTGAGAAGGTCTTTAAAATGAGTGGTCAGTGCATTTTCCACGTCAGCATGCTTTGTCGATCGTTCCCCATTCACCCCTTTTAGAGAGAAAATCCGATTGTGTTGTCGCCTCTGTATCATTGACTGATGAAAGAACTTTGTATTATGCTCACCTTCCTTGAGCCAATTGATCCTCGATTTCTGCTTCCATAATATCTCTTCTTGCTTCCGGCGCTCTTCTTGTTGACTAAGTATATGACCTTCCTGTGAGGCTAAATCATCTGATCAACCATATAAAATAATTCTTTGCTGTATTTCTTGCATTTGATCTTGCAATCGTTTCTGTTCCTCATGAATATTGCCAAATTCAAGACGGTTCCAACGCTTGATTTCAGTTTTCAGGTTCTTGAGGCGGAGTTGGAATGTATGCATCTTATTCTGTCCTGTAACCTGGTGGGAGGTCCACCAATTTTTAACCTTTTCTATAAATCCAGGGTCCCGTAACCAGAAGAGTTCGAACCTAAATGGGCGATTAGGTAGACCTGCTTTGACATTGATCTCCAACCGAATTGGCCAATGATCAGACCCTATCGTTGGAAGGACAGCTGCTTCATAATAGATATCTAAGTTAACCAAAGCCTCAGTGGCTAGGAAGCAGTCCAAGCGGGAAGCCACTTGATACTGTTCTCCCCTTCTATTGTTCCAAGTAGAGTACACATTAACAGTTGGTATGTCTACTAAGCGTAAGTCTGTTAATAACTCACGAAAATGATCCATGTCCGGTTCTTCCCGTCGGATACCACCTTTTTTCTCAGATAGGTTAAGAATCATATTAAAGTCACCACCAAGGAGCCAATACTTTTCCTCATGCATCGTACTCAGTGTTCTAATATTCTGTAAAAATTATGCTCGCTCTCCTGGAATAGGGGGCCCATAGACAACTGATATTTGGATTTTATCCTCTGAGCCGAGTAAGCGAAATTGTCCTGTCAGTATTCGGGGAAAGCCTATCCAACCGTCTGCAATTACTTTAGTAGCGTTCCAAAGAATCGCTAATCCCCCCGTTGTACCAACTGAATCTATTGCCATAACTTCATATTGCAGTTTAAAAGATTGAATAATGGATTGCAATTTCTGGCCCGAGACTTTGGTTTCCTGCACCAACATGATCTGGGGTTTTTCGACCTTCAACCGATCCTTCAGATAACGCTGCTTTCCCTTACTATTCAGACCCCTAATGTTCCAGGAGAGAACCTTCATTAGGAATTCTTGGGTAGTTGCTGAAATACCGTTGTTAACGGTATGATCTTGCCTGTATTAATTAGCATTTCTCCAACTAACTGAATAGATTCTTGCAAAGTGCGGCGGCCACGCTTTTTAGCAGGTTTGGACGCAGATGGTCCCTTCTTCCCTCTTGTTTGCTCCCTTTCCTGCACTTCTTTATGAGCTTGTGCCGTCAAATAATGTTCAAAGGTTTCCTTATATAATTTTTTCTGATCCGCCGGAATAAAACGATCGTCCAATTTCCGCCATTCAAACAAAAGTTTCTTTCCGTTGCATCAAATCTTCTTTGTTTTGTTCCACATCCATCAGGGCATGTTCTTGCAAAACAGTTTGTTCTTCCACTACCGTTTCAAGAACCGCCTTTCTTTTTGAGGTCTGGGGTTTCAAAGGTGGAGGCCTTGCAACAACGCCTTCATCCACAGTTTCAATCATCACCGGTTCACCTTCTTCCTGTAAAACCTCATATCGATTTTCAGAATTTCGTGGGCCGACTGAGAGTGCCGTAGAGTTGGGGTTTGAGCTACCCGCCCCCATTCTATTCGACCGTTTCCTATTTGTAACAGTAACAAAGCCCTCTTCATTTTGACGAGGTGGTTCATCTGAACCATTGGCATGAGATGGTTCTGAGACATTAAGAGGGCAAGATTTATAGAGATGCCCATATTCGTGGCATCGTCTACAACGAAATGGAATATGTTCATAGTCAAGGAGCTGAAGTCATATTTTACCTTCATACTCGAGTTCGATCATTTCTAGCAGAGGTTCAGAGATATTCATATAAACACAAATGCGAGCAAAAGAAGTATATCGTCCACGAGAAGTGGATTCTGCTATTTTAACAAAATTGCCTAAAGAATTTCCGATGCCTTCCAGGATTTCAGGGTCCCAGAAGTCGATAGGTAGACCAAACAATCGAACCCAAACAGGTGCCGCCAAAAATTGCTCTTGTTCAGGGTTATAACACTCTTCCCATTGTCGGAGGAAGAGCCCAGAGGTGTTATAGAAATATGGCCCTCCTTCAAAAATCCGTTCTTTATCAAGTAAATTAGAAAAAATAATTGTAAAAAAACCCTTGGCTCCAAGTTTCAGATCAATGTGACCCTTCGGCTGCCATTTTATTTGAATCCATTTCAACAAATCCTTTTCTGTTGGCCAGATGCCAATGAACTTACAGATTAGAGCGTGGTTCTTCATGTATCCTCGGTACTCCTCGAGCTTAGAGGTTGGGATAACGAACCTTGGTTTTTTGACTGATCTTGACAGGCATTGCCCTTTCATTCGGGCTTGCCACTCTGCCCCTAAGACTGGGCCCGTCCGTGTTTGATTATTTGCAGAAGGCTGTGAGAGCGATGGATGATCCCCGCTCGTCACATTGCGGTAGGAGGGTGGCAACCCTCCTCCCGAGGAAGCTGCCATGGCGCGGCCAGACAACACACAGTACTGGAACCTGCAACCCTTTAAACCCTAACAACCGTTCAGATGGTTTCTTGCAGCTCGTACGCACATTCTTCTGTCTTAAAACCCCCCTTTGTGTTGTAGTGAGTTCTAAGAAAATTCTTGCTTTGCAGATTTTAAGCCTTCACTCTCTAGTGATATATATATTTAAAAAACGTTAAACAAATTCTTGCATTTTTTTTTTAAACCTCCACCGAGGGTTATATTCTTTCTTGCATTATTCGAAATTTATATGTATAAGAATTCTATGATTTTATGTAAGAGAATTTCATAAACGTTGTTTTAAATAAAAAATTTCACTATACTATAAAAATTATCATAATGATTTTTCTATGTATGTGATTACATTTTCCAACCATGATTTCTCAAATTTCACGATTTGGATTTTTATTCAAAAAAATCTATAGTTTTATTGTTATGCCGATAGACATTTTAGTGTGAAGTTCTTATTGGTGACAATGTTAAGATTCATAGTCTTCAACGAAATATTCAACATGTGTCCCACCTAATTATTACCTAATTATTTATTAGGATTTGTCTACGACACAATATTCAACACGTGTCCCACCTTCTTATTATTGTTTATTACGAAACTTAGAAAAAATCTAACACGGCGCCCGCCTCAACATGGCATTATGCGCCCAAAAAACCACTTTTGGTCACAGTCTGCCCTTCACCCTCGTTCTAGGAGCATGCATTTGGATGCTTCGTCGCATGATCTAATACCACTGAGTAAAACTATATTTGGATGTTCCCCTATCTGCTCTGTGATCTCGCGAAACAAAGCCAGTCCCAATCAGTCTGCCGAAAACTCCACCAGATCATCGGCCAAAATCCACCAAATATACCAATGTTTCTGCCCTTTGCAGAGCTTCTAACAGAGATCACCTTAGCTTCTAACACAAAGCACCTTCTTTCTTCCTATTTTCTTCAATTTAACTTTATTTTTGTGCCTCTGAATTTCCTGTCTTTCTTGGAAGTCCAGGCACCAGTCACATACACTAACGTTGCCTAATTCCAAGTGATCAAAGTACAAACTGCTGCAATATATGCAAAATTAGTTTTTTTTGGAAGTCCAGGCACCAGTCACATACACTGACGTTGCCTAATTCCAAATGGTCAAAGTACAGCCTGTTGCAATATCTGCAAAATTAGTTCCATAATGCACACTATCAGAATTAAAATAACTAATTTTATGCTGCAAATATATACCATTGGTTAAGGAATTGGGACATACCAATTGTTTTTCCCTTAGAAGAGCTTCTAACACAAATCACCTTCTCTCTTCCCAGTTGCTTCAATTTAACTTTCCTTTTGTGCCTCTGAATTTGTTGTCTTTCTTGGAAGTCCAGGAACCAGTCACATACATTGACACTGTCTATTTCCAATTGATGGAGGCACCTAGAGATGTGTTTGTTTGATCTGTCTTGGTACGCTCCTACAGCGCCAAAGTTTGTATAAGAAGCAGTGAAGGGAGCGTTGCTCCAATTGGTCTTCACTTCGCCTCCTTGAGTCGCCCAATCATCTGCATTCCACAAGCTGGAGAAAAATCCCATGGCCTGTATGTTCAGGCACGCCACTCCCATTGCTTCATTGTTCTTGCACACTCTAATGGGAGTGCCATCCACATAGAAAAATGATGTGGTGGGTGTTCCACTCAAAGGAATATGTGAGGAAGTTAGTCGTGGGGTCGAACCACAAATAAATGTGTTGCCCTCTCTTGCCAATTCCATGAGCGTATATGATGGTCTGCATTATGTGGTGGTGACACTTCCTCAATTTCTTCTGATGGCCCCACAAGAAAGATCATATAGAGAGCCTTGCATTCAGTTTCAAATGCAGGGTCTTTGAATGGTAAGCCATATATATATATATATATATATATATATATATATATATATGATCTTTCTTTGAATGCAGGGCCAAACCATGAAGAAGTGGATTTTGAATTTCTGGAGAATGTGTCTGGGTATATATATATTCCATATCCAATGTCAGTCAACATTAATCAGCCACTATTAGTATTAGTACCGGACATTGAAATAGATAGCTTACATAGCAAGCAGTGACAATTCCAGCTGAGTCTCCGGGCACCAACTTTATTTGCATTCCAATGCTGCCAAACAAAAACTTCTTCTTGGACAGGAAGCCTGATCTTGCATATGTATATCATAATCTTCTGTAAGTAGTCATAAAACAAACTCAACATTTAGCAGCAGATTTTAAGTTAATAAACCATACAAAGAAATGCAGATATAATAATAGGAGAACATAAATTAATACAATGCACTTTTCTCCTATTGAATATCAAAGCAGAGATCCAAAAAGATTGAAATGTATATGAAGCAGATCGTCGAAAAGGCCGAGATTCAATCAAATATTACTACAATCTTACAATAATAAGGGAGTCGATGGATCCTTTTCCCAAACCCTATCGGAGTTCGAACTGCATGAACCCAAGCCACCTGTCTTACTAGAGCAGGACAAATTCATGGCAGGCCTTTTTGTAATATACGCGTGGAGATTAACACAAACAACATCTGTCTCAAAAAAGAACAATGCCTAGAGAAAGCAACTTCTTGTTTATTTGATATGATATGATATGTTTTAATAACGTCCACCAAACTCACCGGTCTAAGGGACCCACATTCCACCTCCAACAAACAGGACATCATATTCTCAAGTTTCCCTCTAAAGCAGTTCTTTTGTTGTGGATTTTGATCAAGAAATTCGCTGTTTTGTGGAGCCTTGCTTCTTCGAACAACATACTCAAATTGTCCACCTTTAGATCACTTTCAAATTGATTACGAATATCCTCATATGTCGGACACTCCATGATAAAGTGTCATTCAGTTTCAACTGCACCTAGCCCGCGAAAGTTACAAATTCTTTCTTCCCATTCTTCCTTGGGGGTTATCCATCTAACTGTCTCGCACCTAAGATGGTGAGATCCGGTCCTCAGCTATGCTATTAAAATTTTAGCCTTTCCCTTGATTTCTGCACTCAAGTAAGTCTTTTCTTCATGCGATTGTGATGGGTTGAAGTTTTTGAGATAAATCGCTTTTTTTCTGCCAATCTGTTTTTCCCACATGGCAGTCCTGAATTTTTTAGCCACCCATTTTTTTATCTCCTCTTTAGAATTAGGACAGTCTTGCCAATTAATTCCCCATTTGCTCATCCATTTGTCATTTAGTTTCCTCCATGTTTTCTTCCTGCGCTTTAGCTCCTCCATGTGAATCAACTTGGGCCGGCGGTGTGCCTCCATGTTTTCCACCTTTTTTAGATAGCTTAGCAAACGAATGATTGTTGAAGCTTCCAATGGAAACATTCCAGCCTCATCTAGTAGGATCTCATATGGGATTGTTGCCTTGACTTTGAGGTTACTAATGATTAAGTGTTTTTAAATTTGTTTTATTTGTCTCCACTTGTGATTTGACATGTTGTTGCCCCAAACTTCACATCCATATAATACAACTGAGGCAACTAACACTCCAAATAGCGTTTTCTTGGTTCTCCAATCCCACAATTCTACTTCCTTGCATCTGTTCTGGAGAAGTTAAGAAGCTCTCCACCCCCCTTGGATCCTTTTAGTTATGCATGTCTCCCAACTGAGCCTATTGTGAAAAACAATACCTAGGTACTTGTATTCTTCCACTATCTCCAAAGGTTTTTCCTCAAATATGAAGCTCGCCTGTTGCTTTTTTTTTTCAAAGAGAAGATCATGACTTTGGTTTTACTGGTGTTTAATTGCATCCCGACTTCCTGACATAAAATCTCTAATGCTTTCAAATGTTTTCTCAAACCATGGCCAGATTTTGCCATTAAGATAAGATCATCAGCGTATAGAAGTAGCTTCATTACGTACCCTGCTATCTGAATACCCTCTTCATTGGTGTTGTTTAGCCATTCTTCTAGACTATCAATGTATAAACCAAATAGAGTGGGAGAAAGGGGGCACCCTTGCTTGACCCCGATGTCACTACCAAAACGTTTCGAGAAGCCCTCTTTACTTCTGATTTTAGCACTAACTTTCTCATACAATTTGTGGACAACAGCTCTATATTCATTTGGGATTCCAAGCTCTTCCATTCTTTTCCAAAGCTTATCCCTAGGAACATTGTCAAAAGCTTTTTTGAAATCAACAAATTAACAAAAGGCTTCCTCACCTTGAATGTCCCATACTTTTTCAATGACGTGCCTGAGCGTGATGCAATGATCAATTGTAGAATGCTTTGGCCTAAAGCTAGCCTATCCTCTTGCTCTTTTACCCTCTTTTTCTGCCCAACTACTGATTCTACGCTCCATCATGCTCCCAAACAATTTTCCAAGAAGAGGATTGACCATAATAGAGGGATAATTAGAGGGGTTATTGATGTCTCCCCCCTTGTAAAGAGGGATAACGATACTTGTTGTCCATTCCACTGGAAAATTGGCTTGTGTGATGTTGTTGAAGATTCTTTTGATGATTGGGGCCAAGATATCCACATCCCATTTTAAGAATTCTGCCTGTAACCCATCAATGTCTTGGGATTTACCACTCGCTAGATTTTTTATGCCTCGCTTGACATCCTCCATAGAATATAATTCATTTGTGGAGTTGATTATGGGTGGGTTGTTTTTCTCTAGATTTCTCTCATAAAGAAGCTTTGCATATTCCACCCATTGAGTAGTTGAGATATTATTATCTGTTTGATTTCTCTTTTGCTGTAATTCTCTCCAAAATATTTTGGGGTTGTGCTTTCCCAAAGATATTAAATTCTTTCTTCTTGCAGTCACATAAATTTCTTTTTTTTTGTTTTTATCAAATTTTTATAATTTTTCTTGCTTTCACTATCTGCCTCCTTCTCTTTAAGGGATATTTTAGCCGCTTTGAATTATTCACCAAACCAAGGATTCGTTGGGAAGGTGTTTGGGACCCTCTTCTTAGACCGAGACCTTTTGCACACCTTTAAAGCCTTGTGGATTAGAGGGATCAGCATGTTGCTGCCCATGCCTTCTATTTCTGCATTGTCTTCCTTGTTTTCTATGCTGATTTTTTCCCACTGAAAGTGTTTTTCTAAAGCAGCGACAAAGACCTCTTGGTTTTCTTGATTTATGAGGATTCTTCCATTTGCATGCACCTTCTTATGACCTTGTGGGTTCTGCCCTTCTTGTCTCCTACTTGATTGTATGCCTAACTTAATACAAAGAGGCATATGTTCAAATTTCATCTCTATAGGACAAGCTTCAATATTGAACTCTAACAGCTTGCAGATAAGGCCCTGGGAGCATATTACATAGTCCACCACACTTTGACCATAACAGCTTGCAGATAAGGCCCTGGGAGCATATTACATAGTCCACCACACTTTGACCATTGTATGTTTTACATGTGATGTCACCGGATGTTGGCCACGCTTTCATGCCATTGCAGATTACCATGTCATGGAGGCTACATAAGCTTAACAACTCAGCTCCAAAGTGTGACATCCTCCCATTCCCATCTTTAGACGTCCTTTTCCATGTGTGCTCTTCGTCCTCCTCTAACCAAAGAGGATTGCTGTCTAAATTCCCCTCACTTCCCCACTGAATGCACTGGTTTTTTTCTGTCCTAGCATTAAAGTCGTCAATTAGCACTTATCTCCTAAACTCTTGAAGGTTGCAATATCTCTTTTTAAAGCAGCATAAGGGTCTTCTCTATATAAATTTTTCCTCTTGTATAACTTTGAGTTTTTTGGGGCGAAGTAACATGCAACTAACCTGAATGTTACTTTGTTGTCTATTACCCTTCACCATATGAATTGCTTATCTGGATCTTCTTTTTCTACTTTCACTATTATGTTCCACTTTTCTCTTATTAGAATGGTGATCCCTCCATGCCCTTTGCCTGTGCTAGTCTCTTCGTTCCACACCGAAATTTTATTGTATCCTTCTAATTCTAGAATCCTACACCCATCATGCTCGTGTGCTTCTGTAAAGATAATAATGTCTTTCCCTTCTATTATGGGCCCCAATCCCGGTCCTCTTCTCCAAGGATAACCTCTACAATTCCAACTCACCATGTCTAGATACTCCCGGGGGGGCCCGAATCTTTATTTTTGATTTGTTAAGCACTCGTTGATTTGGGCTTTCCCATTTTTCAGCCACTCCCATTTCCCTGCATCTCTTTTTTATTTCACTTTCTCCCATTCCTTCCTTTGCTCCTTTTGATGCTCAAGTGTCAAGTCATCGTCTAGGTAAATATAAGTTCCTTTAAGTAGCCCTCTATTCTTTAAGATATCCATCTTGTCTTCTATACTTTTTAGTGTGACTCTAACATGCCTATCCTTTCCATTTTCTGTTTTCCTGCCAATCCTATTTGCTTCTTGAATATACCCTGTCCAGTTCAACTTGTCCCTGAGAAAATCCCTTGCTAGTTACATATTTTTCTTTCTATGTTTTGTCTTGCTAATATATGCCTATATATTTTTTCTTTCTTTCTTTTGCTAACATATTGGTTATCTTGAATTTCATGGGGAACCCCTCAAATTTTACCCTAAAACCCTAACAAGTGCAATGATGCTTCGTTTCAATATAACGTAGATGCCAAAGGCCGCCACTTAGTAAATATATTTGGCTTCTCGCCATCTGTTCTCTTTTCATCCACGTCAAACACATATTTGGAATTCAAATTTGACGTATGTCTCTACACTTTTTAAAGACTACTCAAATTTCTTTTTAATTTCGTTTTCAAAAAATTGGTTATTTAATTTTATGTGAGACAAGGTGAGAGTTAATTAAATTTTCAAAATACAAGTTGATACATTATTGTTTGAAAATGAAAGTTTTAATATGATAAAATTCACACGAAGAGTTTGTTCATTGAGGTAATTTTGTTAGTTGAATTAATTTGACTTATATATGTGTTTTATCTTTTGGGTTATATTTTTGGTAAATATGAAAGAATTTTCAGAATTTTAATATATATAATGATTAATATTTTTAAAGTGTTGAAGGTATTTATATTTTTAAACAACAAAAAAAATTACAATTTATACAAATCTATATGGAATTTCAAATAAAAAAATCAAAAATATAAATTAAATTTCATTCTAAGTTCAAATTTTGAATCACAAAATTTAACAAAATAACTAAATTTCCAAGCTCTGTAGGTTCAATTTCTTTACCTTCTACATTACCTTGATTATTACTTTCCACATTCCTCTATTGGCATTCTTTTACACCTCTGGGTGCAAATGCTATTTTATTAATTATGATCGTATTGTATAGTCATTGTATGTATACAATGTCAAATTTTCATCTAAAATATTTGTTCTACTTTATATATTCAAAAAAGTGATTGGGTTCTATTTTATTTGTGTTATTATTCCTTGCCCCTTCCGGGCTGGGAAGGACTATTGTAATTGATTTTGTTCAGTTTGATTAATTTGCACATAAATCGGGCTACAAACCAAGTAAATAACCTAAAGTTTTAAAGATATATTATATAAAGTGTGTTTTTATAACACTTCACACATTTTCCACCAATATTCCAACCATTCAGGAATTTAGAGATCTTATTTTTGCCTCATATCTAGGCAAGATCGGGGAAAACTTAGGACAGGTTTCAATTCATTTAGAAAATTGAAATTGATTAATGCTAGCATTAATCATGCTAAAAATCCTATGAACTTATGAGTTGATATTTCTTATGACCTAGCGGATCTCTGCACCAGGCCGACGACCATGACCTAATGTTTGGAGGTTTCCGTGCAGGCTTCCCCAGGCAGACCTCCCCTAGAGACCATTAGGCCATTATCGCTCTCCTGTTCAGCCTTGAGGCTCACCTATGATAGAAACCAGTGGGGGGATCACTGCTCCCCCCATCACAAGCCAGCCTCCCACAGGGGCGGCGACAGGGGCTGATATCAACAATCAGAAAAACTGTGGCTCGTCTCATGACACTTCAGGGGTGACTCCCATAGCGCAGCAGAAAAACACATCAGCAACAGAAGAAGCGAACACCAAGTCAGCAATAAGCATTCTTAATAACTCCAAAAGAACAATGATCGAACTCCTTGCCCATCGTATCAACGAAAGAATCCATTTCATGAAGGATCATGCGCTGATAGGCAAGTTCATGGGTTTATGGCCCACTGAAAAAGCCCTCCAAGGATGGATAGCTTCCAAATGGAAACCCAAGGGCCATATTGACCTTCAGCTATGTGCTAAAGGCTTCTTCACTGTGATATTTACCTGCATAGAAGACAAAAATAGGATCATGGATGGAGGACCCTATTTCTTCAACTCCACAGGCTTATACCTCTGATACTGGATGGAGCGGTTCAACCCCGACAAACAAGGTCTTACATGGGCCCTGGTCTGGATTCGGCTCTACTCCCTCCCCCAGGATTACTGGGATGAGTCGACCCTCGAGGACATCGGCAACGGCCTAGGGGAATTCGTCAATAAAGCAGAGGAAACAAATATCAACCACTACGTAGCATATGCTCGAATCTGTGTCTACATGAACATAGTGGAGTCGCTACGAGGCGAGGTAATTTTTTTGCACGAAGGCTTTGAATGGATACAAACTATAGATTATGAGCATGTTCTTTTTAGATGCTGGAGGTTTCACCAACATGGGCATCTATTCAGAGATTGCCCTTTAAATAAAAAATCGACAGCTAAAAATGAATCAAATAACCAAGCAACAGAAGCATTCACGAAGGTAGCAAGCAAGAAAAGGCATAACAAGAGAAATAATTCTCACCAGAATAAAAAAAGGACCTGCGACTAGAAATAGCTTCACAACCCTAAATCAACTAAGTGAGAATGAGAATGAGCCAGCCAATGAAACCGGGTGCACCTCATAGGAGCAGCCCCAGACCTCCAAGACACAACAGAATAAGATCCAACCAGAAACCTTTCTGAAACCCCTAGCTTCGTAGGGGACAACTCTGTGTTGAAGGGAAAATAACATGTGTTGGATACGATTCCAGAAGCCATGGAGGAAGAGACATATAGCATTGACCTTGAGGGGCTAGACCTCATAGGGTTAGAGAATGCATGCAATAAGAAGGACTTTCGCTTAATATCTGAGTAGCAGGTCCAAAAGCTGGAAGAAATCCTAACTAGAGCACAACAGCTCCCCTCTATAGGCATTCAGCGGGGTATGCTCATAAATACAAAATAATTCATGAAATATTCCCACAAAAGAGGAAGGAAAAAAATGCTGCAAAGAACAGTAGAAATGGGAAAGGAAATGGTGGATTCTAGGAGATTCCCCAAGTTAACATGATTCTACGCCTACAAAACCAAACCCCCCCCCCCCAATGAAGATCATCTCATGGAATATAAGAGGGCTCAATAACCCCACCAAGCATAGGATAATAAAGAAAATAATCACTGAGGAACACCCTACAATTTTCTACATGCAAGAAACCAAATGTTTCGGCTCCACCCTGGAAACACTCTTCAAAAAGATATGGAAAGGATGCAATACAATAGCGGTAGATGCTACTGGAGCTTCTGGAGGATTTGAAATCATCTGGAACCCCCAAATCATCTCCCTAGAGAACTATCATGCCAATAGGCATTTCATCCTGGCCAACTTTCACCTAATTGGAAAGGACATTCATGGCTTGCTAACGAATGTCTACTTTCCCCAAAATATTCACCAGAAAATGGAGCTTCTGGACAACATAGTTGAACTCAATAAATAGAGATCTCTACCACTATGGCTGCTGGGAGGAGATTTCAATATGATAACAAATCTACAGGAAAAAAAGGGAGGAAGGATGCATATTGACATGGACAACAATGGATTCAAGAACTTCATCCAAGAAAACCATCTCATTGATCTCCAAACTTCCAATGGAATATTCACCTGGAATAATAGAAGAGGGGGCACACACCAAATAGCTTCCATACTGGACCGGTTCCTCATCACGGAAGACTTCATCCGTCTGAGGGGTGATCTAGTAGCCACCATCATCCCGGGCGTAGGTTCTGATCACTAGCCAATACAACTTCAATGGTTAAGACCATGTATGCATGTTCCCAAGCCATTCCACTTTGAACACTGCTGGCTCAGACATCCAGGGTTCAAGGAAATGGTCTTTGATTGGTGGTCCTCCCTATTACCACTAGAAGGAAAAAAAATGCTCCAGTTCCAGAAAAAGTTGAAAATGCTCAAAGGTAAACTGAAGGTATGGAACAAATCCACCTTTAGCAACATCTTCAAAGATCAAAGAGAGCTGGAAGAGAAAATGAAGAAGCTTCAACAAAAAATCATCAAGGAAGGACACTCAGCCAATTCAGAGAACCAAGAGAAGATATTATCAACTCAAATGGAAGAAAGAAGGAGCCAAGAATAAATCCTATGGAGACAAAAATCGAGGATCTGCTGGCTCAAAGAGGGAGAAAGAAACACAAAAATTTTCCACCGCTCCACCATTAAGTAAGAGGACATTACGGAGGAGTTGCACAACCACTTCAGGAACATTCTGCAAGAACCTAATCATGAGAGGCATGAGACTATAGGGAAAATCACCCAGCACATTCCTAAGTTGGTTACGGAAGAACACAATCGGATGCTTCTCAAAGCCACCACTCTTGCTGAGGTGGAACAAGAAGTATTCCAAGTGAAGGCCGGAAAAGCTCCAGGCCCTGATGAATTCACCACCAACTTCTTCCACTTCTTCTGGGAAACCATCAAAGACGAGGTCTAGGGTGTAGCAGAGGAATCACATACCACTCACTGGCTTCTTTCGGCGCTTAATGCTACCTTCATCACTCGTGTTCCAAAAGAAGACAATGCAGCCACACCAAGTAAGTATAGGCCCATAGCACTCTGCAATGTCATTTACAAGGTAATCTCCAAAGTTATTTCTAACAGGCTGAAGCAGCTCCTCCCCCTGATTATCTCTGCAGAGAAAACACGCTATGTTGAAGGCCGACAAATCCTTGATGGCATCATTTTAACCCACGAGGTCGTACATTCTCTCAAATCTTCCAATAAACAAGGTATGCTCCTCAAAATCAATTTATCCAAGGATTTTGACAAACTCAGTGGGACTATATCAAATGTCCTTATGGCCTTCAGCTTCAGCCACACCTGGGTACGTTGGATCATGAGCCTCATAACCTCTTTGTTTCTTACCATCTTGGTCAATGGTATTCCCTCTGCAAATTTCAACCCCTCAAGATGAATTAGAAAAGGGGACCCCCTCTCACCCTTCATTTTCATCATTATGGCTGAAGGGTTGAGCAGCCTAATTAAAAGCTCCATCCACTCAGGTGCTCTACAGGGTATACCCCTCCAAAACCTTCCACCCTCCTTCCATCAACAATTTTTGGATGACAACATGATCATGGGTTACCCCTCGATCCAGGAAGCTCGTACCCTCAAATCTCTTCTAGATTCCTTCTCTGAAGCCTCCGGTATCGAGGTCAACCCTAACAAATCGCAAATATTTTTCTTCCACACCCCCCCCCCTCTAGCTCAGTGCAACATTGCCTACATCCTAGGCTTCATCATTGCTTCCTTACCCTCCCAATACCTTGGAGCTCCTCTCACTGGCAGAGACATTAATCATTCCTCTTGGCGAGCACTACTGGACAAAATGGAAACTAGGCTATCCAAATGGATCCATCATACTCTCAATATAGCAAGTCAGTTGGTTCTCATCAAAGCAGTTTTGTAGTCTCTCCCCATTTACCTCTTCTCAGTACTTGAAACCCCCAAATGGGTCCTCAAGTCCATACGCAAAATGAAAAGAACATTCCTGTGGGGTGGTACCAAAGAGAAAAACAAATGGGCTCTAGTTAACTAGAAAGAAGTATGTACACCAAAAATTCATGGGGGGTTGGGGTTGCGCGATCCTAAGCACAACAACAACTTAATGGGAGCTAGTATCTGGTGGAAATGGGTCTCCAACCCCCACACCCCATGGGCTAACCTGTGGGCAGCCAAATGCACTCGTTCATGTCCCAAGGAGGACCTTGTCAGATTCAACATAGATCCAGGAGGATCACAAATTTGGAAAGCAACAAGCATCCAAAAGCAGATGATACAGACCCACAGCTTCTGGGAGCTGCGCAGCGACACTCAAGCTAGATTCTGGGAGGACCCCTGGAAGCAACTACCAAGACTCTCCTCCATATTCCCCAGAACACTATGGAGTTCAGCTTTACAGGCAAGGCAAAGGAAGAGTGTACAGGATTTCTGGACCGATGACACAACTCAAGGATATAGGAACTGGCTACAATCGGACAGATGCCAAGACAACTTGAATAATGAAAATCACATAGACATGTGCGAGGAACTAAGAACTAAAATAAAAATCAAGGCCCAACCAGGACCTGATATCCTTCGTTGGGGTCACATGCCATGTGGTAACTACTCCGCCAAGGAAGCCTACAACCTCCTACATCAGCCGAACCCTGATCCAAATAATCTCACCTGGAAAAAGATATGGTCGGCAAAACTTAGGCCCAAAGTAGCTACCTTTTTATGGCTGCTCAGTAAACGATTCATTCTCACATGGGATAATATTTTGAAGAGAGGGTTTGTAGGACCCTCCAGATGCCCTTTATTCCAGGAAAACTTGGAAACCATAGACCACCTGTTGGACCAATGCCCTGTCTCTAATACCCTGTGGGACAGAATAACAGTACTATGTAGACATACCAACAGAGAAAGGTGAAATATCATCAATACCATTAGCAGATGGACGAACAATCTGTACTCCATCAACCTTCTGAACATACTCTGGCAGATTCTGGGCATACTTATCTAGAATATATGGAAAGAAAGGAACATTAGAAAATTTAAATACAAAGTATCCACCTAAGAGCACCTCTGGGAAAGGATACATAACAACCTCACTGAAACGATGGCCATAGACTTCTGGAGCCACGAGGATCTCCTGACATCTACTGCTAAGCATAATATATGGAACAACTGGCATATGAGCATAAATACCCCCCTGGACATCAACCCAAGGAGCACCGGAAGAAGCCATACCCTTGAAAAATGGCAGCCTCCCCTAAATGGCTTCTTAAAATGTAATTTCGGTGGCGCTTCCAAAGGCAACCCCAGAAATGCAAGATTCGGAGGTATTTTCAAGAAATCTCAGGGTGAGCCTCCTCAGATATACTATGGAAATATGGGCTGGGATAGCAACAATTCTGCAAAGCTGGAGGGGCTCATCCAGGGTATATACACAACAATTGATTTTCACTATTTCCCCTTGGAAATGGAGGGAGACTCGCAAATCATCACTATGGCAGCCACAAGAATTCTCCATGGTGTGGCTTCCACCAAGGTATCTACCAGTTGGCGGATTTCCCACGGGCTCAAACTTCTGGAACATCTAATACACAATCACATAGATATTACTTTTCACCATGTGCGCAAGAAAGCAAACTCAGTTGCGGACCTCCTCGCGAACAAGGGGGTGGAAAGTCACAGAGAGTTGTATCATTCCAACCTCACCCAGGCCGAGGATGATTCTTTAAGAAGAGAATGCCATAATCTCATTCAAAAGGATCTCCTCTCCCTGGATTCAGGTGATAGCAGGAGTACGAATGACAATCGCCTCTCCCACGCCCACGAGGACGAAGATTTGCAGCGCAAGTCCTCACCCGATGTGGCACGCAAAGCCAGTAATCATCTGCACGAGATGAACGAGATAAGGTATGATGAAGGCATGCTTGGAAAGAGTCACCCCCTCTAGGGTACCTCTCTACAACAATCATTCTAAATGATTACCTGGATTGACACGCCGATCAACCATTATCCTTCACTCAATCCCACTCATCCAAAAATTTATGGAACACAGCTGTGTGCGAGGCACAATCACGTTCTACCCCTTCGCATGTGTCACGGGCCTTTTAAAAGGAATACCCTTCAATGCAAAGAGGCACACAGTCAACTCACTCATGTTTATTTTTTGTTACAGTTCTCGCCCCCCTGCGTATCCAATCCGTTGCACAACCCTCCTCCAAGAGTTGCGCTGCGCAAAAATCCTTGGGCTTCTATTCCTCCCGCCTGTGCATCTTACCCTAGCTCCATCTGTGTAATATCCAAAAAGGGAGAATGCAGTAATACTGAAACGCAATATAAGAACTGCACCAAAGTAAACAATAAATCTATTTACACATCAGAATGCATAGAAATAGCTGAGCCATTTTATTATATTGGAGGTGCAAAAAGCAAGTAAAACAATGCTCAAGATATGAGACACTCAAGCCACAAGGGTGGCCTAGAATGACTCTACAATGATATCACAAGAGGGACTATGTAACTACTGCTCTGTTAGAAGTTAAATTGTGTTGCCCCTACTGCAACTGTAGGGACTGCGACTATAGGGACTACAACTGCCTGAAAGATAAAAATTCAGATCTAGGTAGAATGGGAGGTTCGATGATGCTGAAATTGTAGATTTGGGCTCTATGATGGATTCCCAAGATAACCCAGAAGGGATTTCTCATATCTGTAGGTCTAATAAAACCACCCTCTTAAGGCTTGACATGTATGCTGCTGGGAATATAGATCTGAAGCTAGATCTGATGATATGATGGCTGCAATGATGTACAATCAGATCTATGCAAGAAGGGTTGATCCCTTCACTAGATCCTTGGGCTAAAAGCTCAAGATCTAGCTCCTCCAATCTCCTCCACTAAAAATATTTGTTTTAGGAACAACAGCTTCAGAAAACTGCGCTGTCAAAGAGGGAGGCTCAAGATCCTGCTGCTAGATATGTCAAATCAGCTACTGAATGATGGAAACACTAGATCCAATGTGAGGAGGTGATCCCTCACAGGATTTTCAGCTGGAATACTGGAAAATTCCTTCCTCAATAGATCTACAAGACATGAACTTCGTAATCCTTGAAGGGACTACTATTGCATGGAGGTAAAACCCAATGGCTTGAATGTTGGATGTAGATCTGCTACTCTTGAAAGGCTGGATCTGAAGAACAAAGTGATAGGATGAATCCTCCACTGGTTTCCAAGCTTAATGCTAGAAACAACCTCCTGAAGATGGCACTAATGCCTGATATGGAATGAATAACAATCCTCTTCCTTAGATATCACTCAAATAAAGAGGTGGGATTCTCGCTCGGGAACACCATGTGCTAAGCAGCACTGCAAACTCTACTAAACAGCCCAAGTCTGCATAGAAATTTCCTAAGACAAATCTAGATCTAAACATATCAAGAAATGAATAATCCAAATCATGCTTTCCCGGCAAAATGTTGCTTGTACTCAAGCAACTCCAAAAGTAGATGCAAAGCCATCTATCCCCCTCCTAATGGCATCCACATAAGGAAGGTTTCCTCCATTTGCTACAATGTGTTATGCATGTTTGGTTCCAAATTTGTCTTTCAAAAGTACATAGAATGACCTCTAACTATATGGTTAGATGTCCTTCTTCTACCATGAAGTACCAAGTGACAACCATATGATGTCCAACATCATCATTAATACATGAGATACATAAAATAAAGTGGCTCTTTCCACAAAGGAAAATATCCATATCACAATACATTTCTTCATCCCATGCTTTATGAATTTGATTGAGCATTGAAATGCTCTCTTCCTTAGCCCTATTGGCCTTGTTGGATTCAAGCATCATTCCAACATTATGCAAAAGAAGAAAAGGAGATAAATGGGTAGACAAAGATGTCAAACCATATTCTCCCAATAATAACCACCAGAGTAAGGCCCTTTGCTGCCATCCTCCATCTCCTCCATGTAAGATGGACAAGCCAAACTCCCCCAAAAGCAACCAAAGCAACAAGAGATCTTGCTGCTTTCTTTCCTCCTCATGTGCATCATGGAGAAAAAACATACTAATTGACATGTGGAATGTCACATCAACCCAATACAAATAAACACCATCAATGCACATCATGATAGAATCATGCCAAGCTTTACCCAATACAAAACACATAGACATAGGAGATGTCATGTGGTGGCAAAACTCTCTCAAGGGAAACCAAAATGAACATGCCTTCTTTTGCTGCATTTTATCATTAATACACAAGGTCTGAATCAGAAAAATATGAACTATTGGGTGGTAACCATACTCACCCAAGAGCAGCCAGCGCAGCCATGCCTCCTTCTTCATTTCATAAGTGTTTTTCAAGGCATGGATCAAATATATAGGAGCCTTTGGGTGGTGACAAAATTAGCCCAAGAGAAACCAACATAACCAAGCTTGTTGGCCCATGCCATATATCTGCAAGTGGTCATGCAATCCCTTGCTTATCATCCTTGCCCACTCATCCCAATGTGGATGATGAATGATGTCCTGCATAATCATGGTATCCTCCCTTTGTAGAATACCATGCTTCCAAAACTGATGAAGAACCTTTCACTTCATGAAATGTTGAATTGCACCTCCAATGAGATCTCTCAAGGAGGTTCTCTTTTCACCAAAGGCCCTCCAAAACCAAAGAATTTTTGGATATACTGCAGGTATAATTTTCTCTTTGAGTTGTGAGATTCTCATTGAGAAAGGGGCATCTAGAAAGGAGAAAAGGTTTCTCATCTCAAGATGTATACCATTTACCATATTTACCTCCATTGCTTCATGAGTGAAGCTACCTTCAGAATGCTCCAAGAATGATGGGGTATGTTCATTTTCATAGCTACTAAGTGACAACGTTGTAGATCTGCATGGTAATACATGTGATATCTCAAAAAAAGGTACAATACTGATCTCACAACCAGTTATTGTACATATGATCATATCCATCCAATTTTCTGAAACTCTACACTTCAACTCAAGGGGTTGAATGTAGCTCAAAAATGATGAACTGGGATAATTCTTAATCTCCTCCTTGATTAGATCAAGGGTCCTCTGCGTTGTCATATGTTGCTGCTCCAAATCAGCACTTTGTTCTAAACCTTGGTTATGCATTGGCCCTGATGGCATGTCCTCATAATTTCCAATAAGATCTACTGAAACAATATGTGATAAAAGTTCATGCATACCTTGGGTCAACTGATGTGTGGAAACCTCTTGCCAGAACACAAGAGTTCCTCCAACCAGGACAATAGTGCCTCCAACTACTGGTAAGAGTGATGGCTGCTCTTCTCCAAGTGTACCAACGCTGGAATCTTCCTCCTTTTCCTCATGCATCTATTGAATCATGCATGGGACTCCATGTGTCAAGAGCTCAAAACTATCTTGCAAGGTTGAAAGTGTCTCTTCTCTGGATGCAAGTACTTCTGCAGCTGGTGGTGAATGTAGTGACTTCTTGTCCAGAGTGACAAGATTGACATCCTCCTTTTCTCCCTTAGGGAATGTCACTTTATGACACATCTCTGGTTTTCTCACGTCAAATTCCTTCCTAAACTTGTGAAAGAAATATGAATATTTAGTCACCTTTGCATGCTCCATGTGACCAAACCACCAACCATTGGCTTCATCTAAAAGATGAAGTGCTGCAATTTGAACAACCTCTTCTTTAGCTACAGGTTGCAACCTGAAAAATGCATCTAAATCTCTCCTCCAAGCCTTAGCAGTGCTTGAGGAAGACCCATCAAATGTAGGCAAATAGAATCTATTATGCCTCTTTCTTCTATTGCTGCTATAGGATCCTATTTCTTCTGTGATTTTGCAGAATTGTGAGAGTTAGCTTCTCCTTGAATGCTCTAGATTGTGTTTTGTACTCTTCAAGATATAGACTGAGAGTCTCATGAGTCTCAAGTTCATTCCTTTCTTCATTTCTACACATTTCACCTTCTCCAAAGAAAGTGGGCATAGTGGATCTATGAGGAGATCTAGGATTCTCTGGTTTTCTTCTTTGTTGATAGGAAGTGCTTGGGTCTTTCTCATCAAGTCTTCTTCTTGGATCTTCTTTATGCCTTTCCTCCTTCGTTTGATTGACCTCTTTGGAGAGATCTTGCATAGATCTATAGAAATGAGTGGCAGAATTATCATCCTCCATGATAGATCTCATCTATCTACTTCTTCTTTTGATGTAAAAGATGAAGTGTCCACAAGCTGAGCCAAAGATCATGCTCTAATACCACTGTAATATCCCAAAAGGGAGAATGCAGTAATATTGAAACACAATATAAGAACTGCAGCAAAGTAAATAATAAATCTATATACACATCAGAATGCACATAAATAGCTGAGCCATTTTATTATATTGGAGGTGAAACAAGAAAGTACAATAGTGCTCAAGATATGAGACACTGAAGCCACAAGGGTGGCCTAGAATGACCCTGCAATGATATCCCAAGAGGGACTGTGTAACTACTGCTCTGCTGGAAGGTAAACTATGTTGTTCCTGTTGCAACTGTAGGGACTGCAACTGCCTCAAAGATAAAAAGTCAGATCTAGGCAGAATGAGAGCTTTGATGATGACGAAATTGTGGATCTAGGCTCTATGATGGATTCCAAAGATAAACCAAAAAGGATTTCTAAGATCTGTAGGTCTAAGAAAACCACCCTCTTAGGGCTTCACATTTATGCTGCTGGGAATGCAGATCTAAAGCTAGATCTGATGATATGATGGTTGCAATGATGTACAATCATATCTATGCAAGAAGGGTTGATCCCTTAACTAGATCCTTGGGCTAAAAGCTCAAGATCTAGCTCCTCCAATATCCTCCACTGAAAATAGTTGTTGTAGGAACAACAGCTTTAGGAAACTGCGTTGTCAGAGAGGGAGGCTATATATCCTGCTGCTAGATATGTCAAATCAGCTCTTGAATGATGGAAACACTAGATCCAATGTGAGGAGGTGATCCCTCACATGATTTCTAGCTGGAATACTAGAAACTTCCTTCCTCAAATAGATATACATGACTGAACTACATAATCCTTGAAGGGACTACTGTTGCATGGAGGTAAAACCCAATGGCCTGAATTCCAGATGTAGATCTGCTGCTCCTGAAAGGATGGATCTAAATAACAAAGTGGTAGGATGAATCCTCCACTGGTTTCCTAGCTGAATGCTAGAAACAACCTCCTGAAGATGACACTAATGCCTGATATGGAATGAAGAACAATCCTCTTCCTTAGAGATCACTTAAAGAAAGAGGTGGGATTCCCGCTCAGGAACACCTTGTGCTAAGCAGCACTGCAAACTCTGCTAAACAGCCCAAGTCTACATAGAAATGTCCTAATAATAATCTAGATCTAAACAGATCAAGAAATGAATAATCCAAATCATGCCTTCCATTGTTCCTTTACCTTCATTGTATGCATGAGCCTTACATATCCTAGGCCCACTCCAATACTACGTTGTACATGTGGAAAAAAGTCTCAAAGGTTGACTGCACTGTTGATCCATGTCCTCCATCATGTTCACATGGGGTGATTACCCCCTCCATCATGTGTGAATTAAATGCATCACTTCCTCCACTATCTTATCATAAGTGCTTCATGATATTCTTGAATGCACTATGATCTTAGTTGACCTTATCAAAGATCCTCGTGATTTTACATTTAAGATCCATGATCTTATTTGATTATTTCACCCTCCATAATCTATCTCATAAATGAGACATGATCTCCATTAATGGAGCTGCTCCACTACTCCATGATTCTAGATCTAGATCTAAAATATCGACATACACACATTAAAAGTGGAATTTATTCATCTTTAAGGTTTGTAGGTCCCTCCACCCTTTTATTTACTTAATTTATTAAGAAAATCAAGGACTCTAATATTCCAAATATGATGTGAAAATTTGGGAATATTACAATCTATCCTTCCAGTCTCATTAGTATGCGCGCACCCATTATCCCCCACCCATTGAAGCGCTTCCCCCCTCAGCGTTCCCCCCTGTCCTCTAGTGCTCCTCCCCTGCCTCACACCTCCCTCCCTTCTGAGAATTCCACTAGCTCCGTCACTTCTCTGCTTCAGATGACCATGGCACCAAGGTTATGCCAAAGAACCATTCGTGGAGGTCAGAGATGAGCGCTCCCCGGTCGTTACCACCGTGGGACGGATAATCACCTAGAGTCTGTTGAAGTCTCCTCTTCAGGAAGTTATGCTAGATAGAACCCCGAACCTAATCAAGAGGAGGAGGCCCCTGTGCAGGCTTCGCAGAGAGGTAAAAGTGGACCTCGTAAGTCCACCATTGTGCACCAAGCGCACCTCCCACCTCGCAAGACCAAGCCTCTTCCTGCTGAGGAAGATGAAGGTGATGAAAAAATTTCTAGACTATGGATTCTAAAGGCACTTGGAAGCATGTCCCTAACGCAGAATACCCAGTGGCTCCCATCCTCTGCGCACCGGTCCCCAAGCCTTCGCATCCACCAACTAATACAGAGGAAGTTGTTGCGCAGGCATACGTCTACCCCATAGTGGAGGAAGAGCCAGACAGCGATGATGAATCCGAAGACTAAGGACTGTGAAGCAGCTCAGTTCTTCCTTGTTTTATGTCATGCTTGCTATCACCACAAAATTTCTAGTTATATCTATGCTTCTGAACATTTTGTAATTTCTAGTTTTTTTTCACAAAGGAAAAATTTGTAACTTTTCATTAATAGATAAGTTACATGTTACATTTGCTAGTAGTAAAACTACTAAATTTTCTATCAATTTTAAACTGTATAGAGCCAAGCTCTGGCTACCCAAAATAAAACATACAATAATGTAGCTGATACAATCATAAATGTTTGCATATAACATCACATGTAAGTTCGGTGCATAACTTAACGGATAATAGACAAAAATAAAAAATAAGTATAATAGTCGATACATAATCCATGGGAGATAATGGAAAACAAAATAACCTCCCAAAACTGGTTGTTCTATCAAACAGCCCGCTGATCTGGTGCTTCATCCATAAAAGGCCGATGAAAAAACCTGTACACCTGTTTTCCAATCAGCTCTGTAATGTGCCATGTGCCCCAAATCAGCTCTGAGGCTTCTTTGGACAACTTATCAGCCACTTGGTTCCGATATGTGTAGATATGAGCCATGAAGATGGAGTCAAATAATAACTTGAGATGATGAACCTCCCTCAGAAGTGCACACAGTGTGTGCGAGTGACAATGTGCATGATTATTGAACCAATTGATCACAAGAAGAGAGTCTCCAAATATTTGTATGGAATTGCAATGTTTTTCTCACGCAAAGATCAGAAGAAGTCTAAGGCATTGAAGTTCTACATAGTTGTTCAATCCAGGGCCTAGTCCCATCCTTATTTGATAATGGTGATGGTCATTAATATGTAGAATAGCCCCCCCCACAACCTTGTGGATTTGCCGCACCATCAAAATATGCCCAGGGTCGGCAACAGTCAATCCATTCAGGGACAACAATCTTAGATGGTCCCTGGTGCTTCACTTCAGGCAGGAGGTTGTAAGTTGCAATGATCGCAGCATAGATGCGATCCCCGTTGATCGGTTGGCCGTTGAATATGAATTTGTTGCGACCTATCCAAACTTCCCAAGCAATGATCAGCGGGAGGTTCTGCAGTTTCAAGAGGTTGGCGTATTGTTGCCACCAATTCGTCCAGGCATCGTGTAGAGTGTTCCCCTGCCAAGGATGTTGGCAACCTAAGCAAACAGCAACCTGTGCCCATATTTCTAGAATAACATTGCAGCATAGGAAAAGGTGAGATGTATCCTCGCTGTTAGACAGGCAATAACAACATCTTGACGGCCCATGGATGGCACGGTAGTGGAGAAAATCCATGGTGGGGATGCAGTGGTTCAAAATACACCAAAATAAGGTTCTGTGTTTGTGCGGAGCTTTCAGTTTCCAAATGTTACGCCACCACTAGGATTTTTGTGGTGGTTCCTTGTGCTGGATAATCGATAGGTAGCCCAGCTTGGGTGTATAATGGCCTTTTGGTGAGCAAGCCCAAATCAACTGATCTTACAGATCCGTGAGCCAGATTTTTGTAGCTTTTAATGCCCATATGTAATTGTTCCAACCTAGAAGACCATCCCGTGGGATGTCAAGGTCGGTCACTGTCAGCCAACTTTGTCCCTGCCAGGTAGTGTGAACCGGATCCGCGATCTAAGAAAGGAAGGTGATGCCTCTGCGAGCCAAGTTCTCCAATAAGGGATCAGGTAACATATGAAATTCACCACTACCAGACCAAGAAACAATACCAATTCAAACAAATTCCTTGGATCCAATTTGCCACGAAAGACCCCTTTGAATGATATGAGTCGCTTTTGTGATCTCTTTCCAAATGATGGATGATCCAGTGGAAGGCCTGATTCTGTCTCTGATCCAATCAAGGATATTCCTGGGCACAATGTATTTTGTGACAATGACCTCCTTCCAGAGACTATTTCCAGTTATTAAATGCCAACACATTTTGGCAGCCAGAGCATTCGAAAAGAGATGGAGATCCTTAATCCCCCACCCACCCCATTGCTTGGGGATGTTGATGCAGCCCCATGCAATACAGGCAAATGTGTTATCCTTTTCTTGGTTACGCCATAAGAAATGTCTACAAATGCATTTGATACGGTTTGTAACACCCTTTGGTATCCAAGCCAGGGTCATCCAATAGACTGGAAATGCCTCGAGTACTGATTTTATGAGGACTAAGCAACCAGCTCTGGATAGCCATCTATTGTACCAAACATTGATTCTGCATTCAAATTTGGCAATGAGCCAGTTCCAATCTTTGATTTGGTAATTGTTTGGTTTGATGAGATACCCAAAGTATTTCAGTCCCTCACTGATATCAATACAGACATATGCAAATAGATGCATGGCGGTGCCTAGTTCCCGAGCCAAACATCCAGTCATAATAATAGAAGACTCGAGGGAATTTGGGATCATTCCAGTGGCTCTGAAAAAATTTGGAGAAGTATTTTAAATTGTACAACATCCTATTCAGAGCCATTAAGAAATATTAGCACATCATCCACGAATAATAGATGAGTAAGATGTAATATGTCATTTACCTAGAGACCATGAATGGTCCCCCGAGCCTTTTCATTTTTTATGAGAACTGAGAGACCCTCCATAACCAGAACAAATAATAATGGTGATAGAGGACATCCTTGGCAAAGGCCTCTGCCCGCATGAAAGAAATCAGATGCAGTGCCATTAAGGAGGATGTTGAAAGTAGCATGGCAAATGCATCCCATGATCTAGTTGATAAAAGTATGAGGGAAGCCAGTTTGAATAAGAATGAGGTGTAAGTAGCTCCAATTCACCTAATCAAATGCCTTTTCCAGGTCAATCTTGAGTATGGTGGATTTAAGATGTTTGGTTTTAATGGAATGGAGGGCTTCTTGGGCAGTGTCAATCCCTTTGTGGAGTTTCCTATGATGAAGAAAGGCAAATTGTTCCTTAGCTATGTGCAGGGAAAATTTTAGGGGCGAATTTTAGCCCAAAGACGAAATTTAAGGGGTTTTAGATTTTATTGGGGTGAATTTTTTATATAAAACCTTTTTGTATAGTTTTGTAAAATTATTCCCAAAATTATTTTAAAAATAAATAATTATTATGCTTTAGCCCAAAAATATAAGGGCGCATAAAACATAAAACGCTAGATTCGCCTCCGCATTTAGTGGTCTGGACAGTTTTGGTTTATATTCGCCCCGATTTACTAGGCTTGAGGGTTTTGGAACTGCATTCGCCCCAATATCCAGTATGGCTGCAGGGTTGGAGTCGACAATGGAGTCAGTCTGGAAAAGAGGTGTCTACTCATATCAATCCAGCAACCCTTCGGCCACATATGGATCCGCCATCGAAATGGGTGAATTGGTCTGCTGGGGCTGCGTTTTTTTGGAGGTGCTTGGTCATATGGCTGGAGTTTTCCAAACCCGACATGGAATGACGCTGTTGCTGGTCTTGCCCCTGGTTGGCCCGGTTGCCGCGGTCAAAGCCGTCCACGTGGAAGTCAACTATGGAGTTTCATGTCGGCCGGACTCTGTTTCGTGGCAAATAAACATCCATACGGCCGTTTCTAAGCTTGCGGAGGTTAATCGACATCTGTGCAGAGCTCTGGAGTTGAATTCAAGCATCCACCTTCCGTAGATTCGCTTTCCAACATGGCCATACTTCTATATCCGTGGGCGTAGTGGTCTACGTGCTCTCTGCCATCATGAACTTTAGGAGACAGTTACAGTTTGTTGTTATATATAGAGCGTTTGCATACGCACATAAAGTTAGTTGTTAGTTGATAGTTGATGTTCGTGAATAAAATCTGTTATCTTTTAGTCTGCTTTGTAGTGATTACGCTGCCCTTGAGCCGTAACACTACCATTCTGTAATGAACTGCTTGTTAATATGAGAAGACTCTGTTTTTCAACTTAATTTGTGTTTGAGGATCGTTACCAAGGCTGTGTAGAGGGCCCCTGCTCAGCTAAGGTTTTGTGTATTAGTGTATATTTCTCATTTCATTTCTTTAAAAGTCATTGTATCATAATCCATCCATATGTTCATACTTTGCAGTTGTTTCATTTCTGTTTATACATTTCCATACTTTCCATTTCATTTCTGTCTTTCATGTTTTATGATTGTTAATCACTGATCAGTTTTCTTGATTGCAGGTTTTAGATAGACAGCCCGGGCATTTTTATAGCATTTTGACTAATGACATGAAACTAACATTGTTCTGCTGCTAGTTTGCTTTTCATAGCTTTTGTTTAACTTCAGTCTTGCTTTGTACATTTTAGTTTTGCTTATCTGCTTTAGTAGTTAAATTTAGATATATTAAGCTGCTCATAGCATCTTCAGTTGCCTCCGAAAGCCACAGCTGGACTGATGGTGAGGGACTGCATTATGAAATGTGTAGTTTAGTATTAGTTTCTTTTCTGCAAATTTAGATATATTAAGCTGCTCATAGCATCTTCAGTTGCCTCCGAAAGCCACAGCTGGACCGATGGTGAGGGACTGCATTATGAAATGTGTAGTTTAGTATTAGTTTCTTTTCTGCAAATTTAGATATATTAAATCATGTATGACATCTTCAGTTGCCTCCGAAAGCCACAGCTGGACTGATGGCGAGGGATTGAATCATGAGTTTATGGTTTAGTATTAGTTTACTTTCTGCAAATTAAATATCAGTTACACAAGTTGTTTATGATTACTTCCGAAAATCATAGCTGGTCTAATGATGAAGGGTCAGAAAATGAAATGATGTAATCTGATTTAGATTTATTTTGTTGCAATTTTGAATTTCCTTAAGCATAGTTTCTTTTGTGTTTAGTTGGTAGCAAGAATAGTTTGGTTTTCATGTTCACTAGTTTACTGTTTTGATTCATTAGATTAGCAGCATCTTTTCATTTCAGCAGTACACTTTTACTTTCTTTCAAGTCTTGTCATTGTAATTTTCAATTTGCTTTTAAAGTTTCAAGCTGGTAAATCATTATAGGGGATATCACTTCCTTGAACAAATATAACCAAACTTGTTTTCATTTTAGAATTTCCATTTCACCTTAGAAAAACCAAAAACGACAAAAAGTTAAGAAATAGGTTATCTTGCACATATAGTGCGCCGCACTTCATCGGCTTACGATTCCCGGATTGACAAATTAAATGCAGCAATTTAGGACACACTAAATTGACCAAACATTTTGGCGCCGTTGCCGGGGAAGTGTAACTAGGTAGCCAATTTCTTAAAAAAAAAAACATAAAATCATAAAAGAAGGGAAAACTTTATAACTTCTTGAAGTATGCTCTCCTCTTGCACCTAGTGTGATCTGGAGGATCAGAAAAGAGAGTTATTGGTTTAGTAATTTCTTAAGTATGCTCTCTTCTTGCACCTAGTGTGATCTGGAAGATCAGAAAGAGAATTATTAGCCCAACTTTTTTAAAAAAATAAATAAAAAAATGACATGCATAGAGCAAGAGATTCTAGGGGAAGGCTTATAGCTAAAGCCAAGAGTTCGATTTTCACAACTCCATCTTCTTCAAGGCATAGACCAGATTCACCACCATCTACCCCTAGCCTTAAGATTTTTGGAAGTCAAGGAACAACTGAATTAGAGGATTCTCCTATACCACCTACTAAAACCCACTTAGAAAACAAAGAGACTTTCTCTCATCCTTCCTTGGTAGAATAACTAGAGGACTATAAGGACTCTAAAGAAACTATCATGGCAGAGGAAGTAATAAATAGAGGTGGAGGTAGAAGAGGAGGAGATAATGAAGATAACAATGGTGAAGGAAATGATGGTAGAAATAGGGACAATTTGCTTGGATTCCCTATAGTTGATGAGGAAACTCATGCAACAATGAAAAATATCTCACCATCTGTTCTCCCTAACTTTTATGGATTGCGAAGTGAGGATCCTGAAACATTTCTGTTTGAGTTTGAAGTCGTGTGCCGAACCTATGACTATATGGAAGACTCTCAAAAACTCAAACCGTTTCCTTCAACATTGAAGGGAGCTGCTTTGAAATGGTTCATGGGATTAGCCACTCAATCTATTAGGACTTGGAATGATATGAAACAAACATTTTTGGATAGATACCTGGACTATTGTATGCCCACCAATCACAAGGATGAGGTATTCAAAATGATGCAAAAAGAAGATGAAAATTTGGAAGACTTAATTGAAAGATTTCAATACAACTTGAAAAGAGCAAAGATGAGCAACTTAGACAATGAAACCTTGAAAGCCCTCCTATTAAAAGCCATTAGAGATGAATGGATAGACATTTTAAACATGATGGGGAAAGGAGACATTTCTCAACTCCCATTTCATGATATAACAGAACTATGTATCCATCTCTCAAGGGGAAAATCTAAAACTTGAAAAGGGCCTAGGGATTCTTCTCTTATTAGGGCTAACAAATCTGCAACTGGATCAGTAAGTAGGGCAGAGATTGGTAATATGCTTGATGAGTTCAAAACTGATATCTTAGGGAGCCTTAGTGAACAACTAGACACCCTTAAAATCCAAAACAAGGAGAAAGCAGAAACAGATGCTTTAGCCATCTTTTGTCCGAAATGTAGGAAGAAACATGCTTTAAGGGAATGTCCCTTGGATGCAAAAGTTGTAGAAACATGTATGATTTGCTCAGAAAATCATGAGATCAAGGATTGTCCTTCAATCCCCGGACTCAAAGCTGTTTTTCAAGAAGATCCAAATTCAGTAGAATCTCTCTGTTTTGTCGCAAGGAGACCTTGGCAGGGACAACAATCTCAAGGGTTTAATAACCCTAAGAATCTTCAAACCCCACCAAATTGGAATCCTTGGCAACAACCTTGGCCCCAACATCAAAATTCATATCAGCCATGGGTACAAGGGATGCAAAATCCTTATGGGAGATTTGCTCAATTTTATCAATATCCTCCATCCTTTCAAAATCAACAAGCTCCACAACTTCCAAGCCCAAATCCACAACTTTCATTGCCATTTCCACAACAACAACCTTCTCAACAAAATACAAATCCTCAAATCATGCTCCCATACCAACAGAAGACAAATCAACTTCCAGCTCAGCCATTGCCAAATCCTAACAATAAGAATCCTCAAACTACTTATGTGGTAGAAGGACAACAATTTCCTACTTATATGATTGTTCCTCTCAACGATGTACAACTCAGATCTGGTAGAGTCTTAGAAAAACCTTCTATAGACATTCAAGAGCAAGATACCTCTGAAGAGGACTCTCTTCAAGTCAATAAGGGTTCTGAGGAAGAATCTCTTCAAAATTCAAAAATTCAAAAAGAAAAAGAAAAGTTAACACCCACAACTCCTATAGTTGAGCAACCTGTATCTTCATCTACACCTCCTTTTCCGGAAAGACTACAAATTGATAAGGGGGTGGAAAAACAAATCTTGTTGCCTAACTATGACTTTCTAGATGAATTGAAGAATGTTTGTATCAAGATTCCATTGCTACAAGCCATTCAAGAAATTCCTATTCTAGCAAAAACCATAAAGGAGTTGAGTTTCAAAAGACCAGGAAGGAAACTAAAAGACACAAGAAGAATCCACCTGGTAGGAAAGATTGCAGATATTATGATGGGAAAAATTACCATGCCGAAGTATGTAGATCCAGGAAGTCCAATTGTCAAGACACATATAAATGGGATAGAAATTCCAAACACATTGATTGACTTAGGGGCTGCTATCAACATTATGAGTAGACAGACTATGGAACAGCTAAAACTTCCTAACCTTCTTTTTTACACCTACTTTACTGCAACTTGCAGATCGATCAGTTATTAAACCAGATGGTGTATTAGAAGATATTTCAGTCTCCTTAGATTCTTGGGAATATCCAGTGGATTTTATGATTTTGACTCCCAAGAGTAATCTAGGAGGACACCCACTTATCTTAGGAAGACCTTGGCTAGCCACAGCTGATGCTTTTATTAGTTGTAGATCTGGAGACATGTACATTTATAATGGTAATTCGACAAAGAAATTCAATTTGTATCCTCCAGCAAGAGCAATCACAGAAATAGGAGACAATGAATGGGTCGATGATGAGGACATTATACAACTTGTCTTTACCATTTCTGAAATCAGTGAGGATAGTCAAATTCTGAACACATTAGAAAATTTTGAGACATCTTCAGAATATGACCCCACACAATTTCAGTTGGAATCCGACATAGAATATTTATCATCAAGACAAATGTCTCTTTACTCTATGGAAGATTTTGGTAATTCTGCTATTGAGATTTTTCCAGGAAAAACATTGAATATCAACAAACATTTGGAGAAGTCACAACAAGAAGAACTAACCAGAATCTTGCAAAAACATTCTACTGCATTTGCATGGGAGTATACCGACATGAAGGGTATTGATCCTAAGACTTGCATCCATCATATCTATATTGAGGAAAACAGTAGACCAATCAGACAACCTCAAAGAAGGATGAATCCAAATCTTATGGAGATAGTGAAAGAAGAGCTCCAAAACTTCTCAATGTAAACTTCATTTATCCAATTTCAGATAGCCGATGGGTTTCTCCTTTGGTTATAGTACCTAAAAAGAATGGTAAATGGAGAGTATGCATTGATTACAGAGAATTGAACAAAGCAACTTTGAAGGATCACTTTCCTTTGCCTTTTATTGATCAGGTATTAGATACATTAGCAGGTAAAAAGTACTTTTCATTTTTGGATGGTTTTAGTGGCTATAATCAAATTCAGGTAGCACCTGAAGATCAAGATAAGAACACATTTACTTGTCCATGGGGAACTTTTGCCTACCGAGTGCTTCCTTTTGGGTTATGTAATGCACCAGCAACATTCCAAAGAGCAGTACTAGGAATTTTTTCTGATCTAATCCATGATTGTGTAGAGGTTTATATGGATGATTTTACAGTTTATGGTAATTCATTTGAAGAGGCATTAGAAAATTTGGAAAAGTTCTCATAAGATGTAAAGAAACAAACCTTTCATTAAGCCATGAAAAATGCTTTATGATGTTTACTGAAGGGATTGTTTTAGGACATCATATTTCAGGAGATGGAATTAAAGTTGATAGATCAAAAGTTGAAGTCATCTCCAAGTTGCTTATTCCAAATTGTCAAAGAGATGTTAGAAGTTTTCTAGGATTTACTGGTTACTATAGAAGATTTATAGAAAACTTCACTAAAATAGCATCTCCACTCTTCAAATTGCTTACAAAAGACCGTGAATTTAAATGGGATCCTGATTGTCAATCAGCTTTTGAAACTTTGAAAACAAGAATATCTGAAGCACCTATCTTGAGAGGACCAAATTGGAAACTTCCTTTCCATATTTCTACAGATGCTTCAGATACAGCTCTTGGAGCCGTGTTGGGTCAAAAAGATTTAATTCCTTATGCCATTTATTACACCAGTAAAAATTTGACTCCCATAGAGTTGAACTATACTGTGACTGAAAAAGAGTTCTTAGCTGTTGTTCATGCAATTAATAAGTTTAGACATTACATAACAGGCTATGAAACTTTTATTCATACTGACCATTCTGCAATTAGATATTTAATGAACAAACCCGTTACTAATGGCAGAGTGACAAGATGGCTTTTACTTTTGCAAGAATTCAATATTACTGTGTTGGATAGACCAGGAAAACAGAATACAGTAGCTGATTTCTTGTCTAGGATTCAGAATACTAAAGAAGATTCTCCCGTAGAAGATAAGTTTCCTGATGAATATTTGTTTGCAGTAACTATTAAGACCCCTTGGTATGCAGATATTGCTAACTATTTGGTTACAGGGAAACTACCTTCACATTTATTTCCAAGAGAAAACGAAAAATTATTCAGGAGAGTTCAAGATATTCATGGATTTCTAACGAATTGTTTAAAACAGGGCCAGATCTTGTGATCAGAAGATGTGTCAGGGAAGATGAAATGCCTGATATTTTTAAGGCATGTCATGATGAACCATGCGGCGGACACTTTGCAGACAAAAGGACGGCCTATAAAATCCTCTCTTTAGGATATTATTGGCCTTCCCTCTTCAAAGATGCAAAACAATATGTCAAAAGGTGTGACAGCTGCCAAAGAGTAGGGAAACCTACCCTTTCAAATGAAATGCCATCGCAAACACAGGTACTCATTGAACCCTTTGAAAAATGGGCTTTAGATTTCATTTTACCTATTAATCCACCATCTAAGAAAAAGAAGTATATATTGGTTTGTACTGATTATGTTACTAAATGGGTAGAAGCCAAAGCATTAGTATCTGCTACTGAAAATTCAGTTGTTCATTTTCTTTATGAGGATATTTTTACTCGCTTTGGTGTTCCAAGAGAAATTGTGACAGATCAGGGGAGCCAATTCACATCCAAGTTGGTGGAGAAGTTGATGGAAGAATACAAAATCAAGCACAGAAGATCTACTCCTTACCATCCACAAGCAAATGGTCAAGTGGAGTCCACAAACAAAGTTCTTGAAAGTATCATCACCAAAACTGCTCATCTACATAGAAGAGATTGGGCAGAAAGGCTTCCAGAAGCCTTGTGGGCCTACAGAACTACATGGAGGAATACAACAGGACATTCTCCCTATGAAATTGTTTATGGGAAAGAAGTCTTGCTCCCCATTGAGTTCCAAGTCAAGACCTTCAAGATAGCAGTTCAGTTGGGGATGGACTTATCAGAAGCCCAAAAGCATCGAATGGAGCAGTTGAATGAACTAGATGAGATCAGACAAGAAGCAATTCTAAGAACTGATCTAGTTCAATATCAAAGAACTAAATGGCATGACAAATATATCAAAGAGAAGAAGTTTCAAGAATGAGATTGGGCATTGTTATTTGACTCCAAGTTTAAAGATTTTCAAGGGAAATTTCAGACTCATTGGCTTGGGCCATATGAGATTGACAAGATCTTTAACACTGGAGCTGTAAGAATCAAGACCATTGATGAGTTTCAAACTCCTCTTTTAGTGAATGGCCATAGATTGAAAGTTTATCATAAGCCACTCTCTAAAGAGGATTTTGTCAGGTTGTTTCAAGAAAGTTCTGCAATCAGGCTGGTACAGAAGAATTCTTCTTCTCCACCAGCCTAGCTTTTGTTTTTCAAGTTAAAAAAAATAAAAAAAATAAAAAATAAAAAATAAAATAAAAAATAAAAAAAATGGTATAAGCCTGAAAACCAATCATTGATTGGCAGTCTTATACAGAAAATATGGGGTGAAAATCAGGGACACCTGACACTCTATATTTTCCAAAAAAAAAATCTCTCTTTCATTTCATTTCATTTCACTTCATTCCACTTCATTTCATCCATTCCATCAATAAAAATCTTTTTTATGACCATTTCCACCTGGTCATCTGTCATTTGTTCATTTTTATTCAACCAAGTAATAGCTGTGTCAGTTTCCGCAGCTGACATCTGTTTCCGCAGCTGACTCCAGTTTCCGCAGCCAGAAGCAGATTCCGCAGCTACTACTCTGTTTTCAAAGAGAATGTACAGTCAGTTGTTATTTCTATAATTATGAAATAAAATGTAGGAGAGAGGATCAATGGAACATTCAAGACACTAATGAAGATCAATCAGTTGAAGACCAAGGGCAAAAGCAAGGATTCCAAAGGTATGAATAAAGTTTATTTCAAATAGTATTGAAAAACACATTTTTATATAATTTTAAACTATGAGCTCTACCCATAACGCGCAATGATTATAATGACAGTCCCGTAACCTTCCACGATCTCCATGTTATCCTCTTGCATTTATTCACAAACGGTTTCATCATTAAAATTCCGATTCTCACTCATGTTCCAATATCCCACCGTAGATAATGAGACGTATTTGAGTTGACAAAGGACTCTTACAAGCCGCATAACTTCATAATCATTGATTGAAACGTGTTCATATTTATTACACAGCCACCAAAATTCAAAACGCGGCCGAATGCATTATACTTTGTTAACCTCTTTGTCATGTCTCTGTCGTGTTTACAAAACCCCACTCTACTCATTTTCACTCCCTGTTTCACTCCATTTCGTTCCTTTTGCTCATTCTCACTCCCGTATATCTACCCACAGCCTTACTCCATTCCGTTTATGGTGCTCATTTCCATTCTATGATACATTCCCACAGTCATTGTGCTCGATCCTGTGTATTCAGTCGTTCCATTTCCACTTAAACCCTCACAGAGGCAAACTTGTGAAGCACAGAGAAGTGAAATGGGAAAATTATTAAGGGCAGAGCCGGAAGGACCGAAGTTTATAGAAGGATATCCGCAAGCAAAAGAGATGTTGAGGAAAGCTAAATGGCTGCGTTTTATTCAGAAATTCAGGGGTTACCACAGAGAAGTTACAAAAGCGTTTGCAAGATCATTTGATGGCTCGGAAGTAGAAGTTGGAGACCTCAAGTTTTTGGTCAATGAAGCATCAATAGCAACAGCCACAGAGCTTCTTCAGGAAGGAGAACGTTGGTTCAAAAATAAAAGTATCAGTGATGAGGCATGGAGAACAATCCTACGGAATCAAGGTATGGATATCAATATTTTTAAAAGAGGAATCCCTGTGCATGCAATAAAAGATGAATGGGCCACTTTACTACTAATTGTTCAGAAATTTATTACATGTGAAGGCCGTTTTGGGTCTATGTACATGTACCATACTAGGCTATTGATGAATTTTCTTGAAAACCAAACTCTCAATCTTCCTTATTTTCTATTCAATAGCTTAAAGAAAATGGCTGTGACTGTTCAAAAACACTTGGGAGATGTAGAGCCTCATCTTTATCACCACGGCCTTATAAAAATTCTGATTAAAAAGGAGCTAAAGGAAAGAAAAGATACATGGGAACAATTCCTAGTTAGAAACTTCTTTGAAGAACCTCAGGAAATTCCTGAAGGTAGTTCAATTAGAAGGAGTAGAAGAAAGAGAATGAATGTTGAAACCCAAATTGCTCCTACACAGAAAATTCCCGCAGCTAGCACAGTAAAAATAAGTAGAAGGAAAAGAACAATAGATGAAATCCAAAATACTTCTACTACTACTATGAAAACAACTGATAGGGAAGAGAGATTGGTAAAAAGGAAGAAGAAGGAAATTAAAGCTAAGAAGCCAATAATACCAAAAGGGAAAGAAATTATTGAGGTTGTCCATAAAACTCCTTCTTCTGAAGAAGAAGATCACCAAATACTATCTGAAAGATTAGTCTATCTTCAAAAACAGTCATCTATATCCAAGAAGGGAGAGACAGGAAAACAAGAACAAAAGGGTAGTGTACTACATCATGTGAGGAGAAGCAGTAGGCTTAAGGGAAAATTGAGAAAAACACAAATTAAGGGTCCTCATTTCATTGATTTGGGTGAGGAGACATCTGAACAGTCTCCAACTGACCATAGTCCATTTCAGTCAGTTAGTGAACCTGATTCCTTTCATTCCCAATCAGAAAATGAGCATACTCCATCTTATTCTCAGCAAAACATTGATGTAAGCCCTCCTCGGCCAGATTTTGAACATAATTCTCCTTTACAGCATTTTGGGGACAGCCCAATGAAAATGACACCGGAAGTAGACCCCAAGCAGCAGGAGGTATATGACTATATAGAATCCTTGGAAAAGGCAGCCACAGGTCCAAGCACCTCTTCCATTCAGCCTCATACATTGCAGGATGATTTAGTTCAGTCATTAAAACAGGAAATTTTTGAGCTGGAGCTTTTAAATCGGCATATCAAAAATGAAAATGAAACACTGAAAGAACAAGGCAAACTGGACAAGATCATCCATGATAATACTATGTTACATTTGGGTATTTGGCAAAAGAAGAATAAGAAATTAAAAAGGAAATGCCAAAAATTGAGCAGAGCACTTGTGAATATCAAATTTAGGTGCTTAATGAAGAAACCCAGAATGATGGCAGTACCAAAGAAGAAGAGAAGGGGGTTGGATGTGCTAGCTGAAGTATCAAGGCACATGAACTGAACAAAGAGTATCAAAATTTTGGTTGCATGAGGACATGCAACACCTTCACAGTGGGGGTATGTTGAGTCCCAAATTTGCATCTTTTCCATACACTTTCCCATACCTTTTTCACTCACCTAAACCTCCCAAATTGTCAATATCATGTGCAAAAGGGTATCTAACATGGTTTTTAATTATGTTTTTGTGTTTATTTGATTCTAGATTTCGTTCATACACCAAGGAAACTTGCTACTCTCTCCGCAGTCACGTAACTTTCCGCAGCCTATTTTGTGGAACTATATGCTGTGTCTACAAGGGAATCTAGAGCCATGCTAGCAAAGTAAGGAATGACGTGGACATGGTTCGTGTCCTATTGGTTCAAGAAAACTCGTCCAAAGAAGCCGTGGTCAAAGGCGTCCACATGGAAGTCAACTATGGAGTTTCATGTCGGCCGAACTCTGTTTCGTGGCACATAAACATCCATACGGCCGTTTCTAAGCCTGCTGAGGTTAAATCGACATCTGTGCAGAGCTCTGGAGTTGAATTCAAGCATCCACCTTCCGTAGATTCACTTTCCAACACGGCCATACTCCTATATCCGTGGACGTAGTGGTCTACGTGCTCTCTGCCATCATGAACTTTAGGAGACAGTTACAGTTTATTGTTATATATAGAGCGTTTGCATACGCACATAAAGTTAGTTGTGAGTTGTTAGTTGATAGTTGATGTTCGTGAATAAACTCTGTTATCTTTTAGTCTGCTTTGTAGTGATTACGCTGCCTTTGAGCCGTAACACTACCATTCTGTAATGAACTGCTTTTTAATGTGAGAAGACTCTGTTTTTTTCAACTTAATTCGTGTTTGAGGATCGTTACCAAGGCTATGTAGAGGGCCCCTGCTCAGCTAAGGTTTTGTGTATTAGTGTACATTTCTCATTTCATTTCTTTAAAAAGTCATTGTATCATAATCCATCATATGTTTATACTTTGTAGTTGTTTCATTTCTGTTTATACATTTCCATAATTTCCATTTCATTTCTGTCTTTCATGTTTTTATGATTGTTAATCACTGATCAGTTTTCTTGTGCAGGTTTTAGGTAGACAGCCCGGGCATTTTTATAGAATTTTGACTAATGACATGAAACTAACATTGTTCTGCTGCTAGTTTGCTTTTCATAGCTTTTGTTTAACTTCATTCTTGCTTTGTACATTTCAGTTTTGCTTATCTGCTTTAGTAGTTAAATTTAGATATATTAAGCTGCTCATAGCATCTTCAGTTGCCTCCGAAAGCCACAACTGGACTGATGGTGAGGGACTGCATTATGAAATGTGTAGTTTAGTATTAGTTTCTTTTCTGCAAATTTAGATATATTAAGCTGCTCATAGCGTCTTCAGTTGCCTCCGAAAGCCACAGCTGGACTGATGGTGAGGGACTGCATTATGAAATGTGTAGTTGAGTATTAGTTTCTTTTCTGCAAATTTAGATATATTAAATCATATATGACATCTTCAGTTGCCTCCGAAAGCCACAGCTGGACTGATGGCGAGGGATTGAATCATGAGTGTATGGTTTAATATTAGTTTACTTTCTGCAAATTAAATATCAGTTACACAAGTTGTTTATGATTACTTCCGAAAGTCATAGCTGGTCTAATGATGAAGGGTCAGAAAATGAATTGATGTAATCTGATTTAGATTTATTTTGTTGCAATTTTAAATTTCCTTAAGCATAG
>CM076584.1:352773018-353048964 GCA_034641835.2 Pinus albicaulis
AATGGGTTTTTTGAAGAAGGTCATCCTGACCTCGTAGAGGAGCTTTTCCATGAGATGTGGACGGAAGGTTTTACGCCTGATGTGATTACCTATACCACTGTGATTAATCACTTCTGCAGGATGGGTAGGACTGACCAGGCCCGTGATCTGCTATCTGATGGTAAGAAAGGGAATTAATCCTGATGTGGCTTCAAACAATGCTTTAATAAATGGGCTTTGCAAATCGTTTAGAATAAGTGAGGTGGTTGAACTTTTTGAAGAAATGATAGAGAGTGGTTGCTATCCGGATGAGCATACTTATAGTCTGGTCATTGGAGGTCTTTGCCGAGAAGAAAAGCTGAGCAAAGCTTGTAAATTTTGGGATCAAATGATGGAGAAAGGCTTCATCCTTGTTCAAGCACTCGTGAAATTTTGGTCGACATTGTTCGAAGGAAGGGCATGATTGAAGGGAATACAAAACGGGTACTATTATAACTTTCCAAATTTTGTGTACAATACCTGTTCTGTGTATCACACATCACTCTTCCTACTAGCTAAAAATAGGGATCCTTTTAAATTTTGCTTCACAATTTATGCGTAAATAACTAGAGATCAAAATTAACTCCTCTTTGAACAAGCTTATGCTAAGAACTTGAGATCAAAATTATCTATCTTCCTTTTTCCCATTGAACAATTTGTTCAATTAAACTTTGGTTCGTGGCTTTCTTTAATTTGTATATATTTACTTATTTTTATGGTGAAGCTCTTGTAAAGGCTGGAGTTCCAGGATAGAGAATGGGTTGTCGTTCAATCTTGCTTAGTTTCTAAGAAAGCAATATTTCAACAAGGGGTTTTCAAACAATGCTAATTAGACAAAAGTACACTCATGGGCATGACCACCGTACTGTTGCTCCTCGGTCAAACAGGTTGGTGTCCCTGCCAACTGTTTTTAAAAATTGAATGGCAGCAGCTATTGGAGCCATTGACCAAGAGAAAGTAAACTTCAAATTTGTGCTAATGAGTTATGTACTCATTTGGTTAATAGTATGATGTTTTGGACTCTTGAGTCTAGAGGCCATTTAGAAGCTTAATTGTTTATGTATTTTCACTCAGAAGTTCAACTATATGTAATCCCAAAACTTATGTCATGATTCCATTATAATGTATTCACCTTTTACCATGCACAAGCAAACTTTGAACATTTAGTGTCTAATGGTTTGGATTTACATTGTTACATGGATCTATTTTTTTACTTCAAATTTGAGTATTTTAGGTATTATTTTGTGGTCCAGTTCTTCAACCCAGTTTTTTCCCAGTTCTGGCCCATTTTGTGATTTTGGGAATCCAGTTCCAGTTCTGACTACTATGTTCAGTGCTCAGATGTACATATCAAGGAAAATAATTCTAGCAGATAGAAGCAATGTCAATCACTTATCATGAATCTGCAATATAGCTTCCCATTTATAAATAGTTGGCACCACCACATGGTGAAACAACAGATTTAGTCAAGTGACACATATAGGTAACTGAATTCATTAGAAGGGAGCATACTGACCTTTCATTTTTCATGGAACAAAGATTTGTCATGGACAATGGATCTTAACATTGTTTCTCGCTCAATTGAATTATCCAACTTGGCACCTTCATTTCAAATCCACCCGGTGCTTGTAATATGCAAAATATCCATTATTAAACTGCCAAACATACTCTACTACATAGGACCACTCGATGCATGTCTGTCTTCCAAACAGAATTTTGAATATATAATTTTATGGTTAGTTAAAAACTTTGATGGATCTATTGTGGGAAGCATGACAGCCTATAAAAATGTATACGAATATTTGCCACCCAAAAGGTCATAAGACTTTCTTCACCATTTGACCCCAGTGCACATCATCCTTAGTATTATTCCAGAGCATCCCATTTATTATAACCATCATATTATCACAATTATAACATATCGTATTCATTCCAAAGAATTCCCATTTAACCAAGAACATAGTGAAATATACAATAGTTTGAACTTTGTACCAAGCCCTCTCAATTCTGCTAACAAGAAATTGTGCGGCATATATATATACAATTAGAATAACAGTACTATTTATCTCACTAGAGACCTGTAAAATATGAGAATTTAACAACAGTCTAGACAAAGGGAGAATAGGGTGCAGCACTCGGTATACTTAAAGTTTACAATTGAAGGAACCACGAAGCAGTTAGAAGCATCTAACACTCTGGAATCTCAGGTGTATGTGAACTCAAATGCTCTGCTTTCTAGGAATCTGTCCCACCAGTGATCTACCATACCCTTTTGTATCTTTAATAGCTCAACATCTCCTTGTCATAGATAGGTAAAAGAAAGCCATACAAAATCATCACTTGCACAAAACACTGGGGGTAGACATGATACTAGGGGACTAATATGGATGATTGAAGTGATCTTGCCCACTGCATCTTTATTCAGAATCACTTTCTGCTGGACAAGTAGGCTGGATATAACCATTTCTTGGCCCCAAGCACATGCTTTTGCCATACAAAGTTGTTTGTTTGTTCTGTTTTGTTTTTTTTGTTTTTTAACACCAACAAGGACAGCTAAACTTAAATATACAAGGATTTACAAAATCACTCCAGCTGTACCTGTAGGGAATACATAGTCATCAGTCCCAAAATTTGATATAAGACTATTTTCCTTTGTATCTATGTGTATAAATATAGTACGTCTATGCCATTAGCTGGCAATTTAACCAACAATTATGATTGTAAGCTAACTTACAGACTGACTCTGGGCAGTTATTAAGACAAAGCTTAGCTGCTTTAATAAAAAATGACTAAACCAACATATCAATGCAACTCATGAAAATAGCACTTGTACAAAAGACCAACTATAACTGATCTGGACTTTTGCTGGAGGAAGATAACCCAAAGGGACAAGTATACATGCCATATCGATGTGGAATTCCTAGGGAAGCACTGGTCAATGCTCCCTCTTAAATATATGAAGTTTGAACTGACATGGATTGCACAATAAACACATACCTCTGGTACTTCTGACACAACTCCCAATATTCCTAGAAAGACTCTGCCACAGAAAACTCATGGTGCTTTTGTTCTACAATTTATAAGACATTATTAAACCCATTGCGGGTGGAACTTCCCCTCCACGAGGGAATGTCTACATGAATGCACTGAAAATGAACCCATAATTATTTGAAATTCCTAAATTCCGTTGTCCTTTAATATGTTTTATAAGTACCACTTTGAATGCATCAGTTGTAATTAGTCACAGTCAGCTACATTAATGCCACAATTCCTATTGCTAGAGAGAACCTGACAACTCCCAAGCTTGACTCCAACATTCACCAAAGTCGAATTGAAGGATTGCCTTCGATGCCTCTCATAACGCCATTCCAAATTCATCATATCAACATTGTTTTTCAAATACAGGACATCTGTGTAAAACCTAAGCTGCTACTGCAAACATAGTGTGTCTGATTCCCCAGAGCACCAAAAAACAAGTTGTAAAGTTCTGGCACTGCATCTAAGCAAAAATTAATATTGTACATTGTACTCGAACAAGCTTGACAAATTAAGCCTCCTCAAACTTAGGTTTCAAACAAGTGTCACAAACAATCTCTGAGCAGAAACTGAGGCACAGTGACTATCACAGAAACTGAGGATTATTGTGCAGTGTTAGAAGGGATTACAAGTGTTGGCCAAGTGGATTTGTCCACCAGTCTTTAAGTTTTTTCCTACAAATGGATCGGTAGTTAAAATTTTCCCTGCAGGTGACTGATTAGTTAATAGTATGATGTTTTGGACTCTTGAGTCTAGAGGCCATTTAGAAGCTTAATTGTTTATGTATTTTCACTTAGAAGTTCAACTATATGCAATCCCAAAACTTATTTCATGATTCCATTATAATATATTCACCTTTTACCATGCACAAGCAAACTTTGAACATTTAGTGTCTAATGGTTTGGATTTACATTGTTACATGGATCTATTTTTTTAATTCAAATTTGAGTATTTTAGGTATTATTTTGTGGTCCAATTCTTCAACCCAGTTTTTTCCCAGTTCTGGCCCATTTTGTGATTTTGGGAATCCAGTTCTAGTTCTGACTACTATGTTTAGTGCTCAGATGTACATATCAAGGAAAATAATTCTAGCAAATAGAAGCAATGTCAATCACTTATCACGAATCTGCAATATAGCTTCCCATTTATAAATAGTTGGCACCACCACATGGTGAAACAACAGATTTAGTCAAGTGACACATATAGGTAACTGAATTCATTAGAAGGGAGCATACTGACCTTTCATTTTTCATGGAACAAAGAGTTTTCATGGATAATGGATCTTAACATTGTTTCTCGCTCAATTGAATTATCCAACATGGCACCTTCATTTCAAATCCACCCGGTGCTTGTAATATGCAAAATATCCATTATTAAACTGCCAAACATACTCTACTACATAGGACCACTCGATGCATGTCTGTCTTCCAAACAGAATTTTGAATATATAATTTTATGGTTAGTTAAAAACTTTGATGGATCTGTTGTGGGAAGCATGACAACCTATAAAAATGTATACGAATATTTGCCACCCAAAAGGTCATAAGACTTTCTTCACCATTTGACCCCAGTGCACATCATCCTCAGTATTATTCCAAAGCATCCCATTTCTTATAACCATCATATTATCAAAATTATAACATATCTTATTCATTCCAAAGAATTCCCATTTAACCAAAAACATAGTGAAATATACAACAATTTGAACTTTGTACCAAGCCCTCTCAATTCTGCTAACAAGAAATTGTGCGACATATATATATACAATCAGAATAACAGTACTATTTATCTCACTAGAGACCTGTAAAATATGAGAATTTAACAACATTCTAGACAAAGGGAGAATAGGGTGCAGCACTCGGTATACTTAAAGTTTACAATTGAAGGAACCATGAAGCAGTTAGAAGCATCTAACAGTCTGGCATCTTAGGTGTCTGTCAACTCAAATGCTCTGCTTTCTAGGAATCTGTCCCACCAGTGATCTACCATACCCTTTTGTATCTTTAATAGCTCAAAATCTCCTTGTCATAGATAGTTAAGAGAAAGCCATACAAAATCATCACTTGCACAAAACACTGGGGGTAGACATGATACTAGGGGACTAATATGGATGATTGAAGTGATCTTGCCCACTGCATCTTTATTCAGAATCACTTTCTGCTGGACGAGTAGGCTGGATATAACCATTTCTTGGCCCCAAGCACATGCTTTTTCCATACAAAGTTGTTTGTTTGTTTTGTTTTTTTTTTTTAACACCAACAAGGACAGCTAAACTTAAATATACAAGGATTTACAAAATCACTCTAGCTGTACCTGTAGGCAATACATAGTCATCAGTCCCAAAATTTGATCTAAGACTCTTTGCCTTTGTATCTATGTGTATAAAGGCAGTACGTCTATTCCATTAGCTGGCAATTTAACCAACAATTATGATTGTAAACTAACTTACAGACTGACTCTGGGCAGTTATTAAGACAAAGCTTAGCTGCTTTAATAAAAAATGACTAAACCAACATATCAATGCAACTCATGAAAATAGAACTTGTACAAAAGACCAACTATAAATGATCTGGACTTTTGCTGGAGGAAGATAACCCAAAGGGACAAGTATACATGCCATATCGATGTGGAACTCCCGGGGAAGCACTGGTCAATGCTCCTTCTTAAATATATGAAGTTCGAACTGACATGGATTGCACAATACACACATACCTCTGGTACTTCTGACACAACTCCCAATATTCCTAGAAAGACTCTGCCACATAAAACTCATGGTGCTTTTTTTCTACAATTTATAAGACATTATTAAACCCATTATGGGTGGAACTTCCACTCCACGAGGGAATGTCTACATGAATGCACTGAAAATGAACCCATAATTATTTGAAATGCCTAAATTCCCTTGTCCTTTAATATGTTTTATAAGTACCACTTTGAATGCATCAGTTGTAATTAGTCTTGATCGACTACCTTCATCACCACAATTCCCATTGCTAGAGAGAACCTGACAACTCCCAAGCTTGACTCCAACATTCACCAAAGTCGAATTGAAGGATTTCCTTCGATGCCTCTCATAACGCCATTCCAAATTCATCATATCAACAATGTTTTTCAAATATAGGACATCTGTGTAAAACCTAAGTTGCTATTGCAAACACAATGTGTCTGATTCCCCAGAGCACCAAAAAACAAGTTGTAAAGTTCTGGCACTGCATCTAAGCAAAAATTAATATTGTCAATTCATTTACTCGAACGAGCTTGAAAAGAGAATCCTCCATAAACTTAGGTTTCAAACAAGTGTCACAAACAATCTCACGGCGACAAGCGGGAAGCACGGTGACTATCACGAAAGCGAGGATTATTGTGCGAGTGTTACCAGGGATTACAGAGGTATGTTCACGGAAGTGGATTTTTCCACGGTCACATCAGATTTTCCTACAAATGGATCGGCGAGTTAAAATTTTCCCTGCGGGTAGTGATTAGTTAATAGTATGATGTTTGGACTCTTGAGTCTAAGTCATTAGAAGCTTAATTGTTTATGTATTTTCACTCAGAAGTTCAACTATATGTAATCCCAAAACTTATGTCATGATTCCATTATAATATATTCACCTTTTACCATGCACAAGCAAACTTTGAACATTTAGTGTCTAATGTTTTGGATTTACAGTGTTACATGGATCTATTTTTTTAATTCAAATTTGAGTATTTTAGGTATTATTTTGTGGTCCAGTTCTTCAACCCAGTTTTTTCCCAGTTCTGGCCCATTTTGTGATTTTGGGAATCCAGTTCCAGTTCTGACTACTATGTTCAGTTCTCAGATATACATATCAAGGAAAATAATTCTAGCAGATAGAAGCAACGTCAATCACTTATCACGAATCTGCAATATAGCTTCCCATTTATAAATAGTTGGCACCACCACATGGTGAAACAACATATTTAGTCAAGTGACACATATAGGTAACTGAATTCATTAGAAGGGAGCATACTGACCTTTCATTTTTCATGGAACAAAGAATTGTCATGGACAATGGATCTTAACATTGTTTCTCACTCAATTGAATTATCCAACTTGGCACCTTCATTTCAAATCCACACGGTGCTTGTAATATGCAAAATATCCATTATTAAACTGCCAAACATACTCTGCTACATAGGACCACTCGATGCATGTCTGTCTTCCAAACATAATTATGAATATATAATTTTATGGTTAGTTAAAAACTTTGATGGATCTGTTGTGGGAAGCATGACAGCCTATAAAAATGTATATGAATATTTGCCACCCAAAAGGTCATAATACTTTCTTCACCATTTGACCCCAGTGCACATCATCCTCAGTATTATTCTAGACCATCCCATTTCTTATAACCATCATATTATCACAATTATAACATATCTTATTCATTCCAAAGAATTCCCATTTAACCAAGAACATAGTGAAATATACAACAGTTTGAACTTTGTACCAAGCCCTCTCAATTCTGCTAACAAGAAATTGTGTGACATATATATATATATATATATATATATATATATAATCAGAATAACAGTACTATTTATCTCACCAAAGACCTGTAAAATATGATAATTTAACAACATTCTAGACAAAGGGAGAATAGGGTGCAGCACTCGGTATACTTAAAGTTTACAATTGAAGGAACCATGAAGCAGTTAGAAGCATCTAATAGTCTGGCGTCTCAGGTGTCTGTCAACTCAAATGCTCTACTTTCTAGGAATCTATCCCACCAGTGATCTACCATACCCTTTTGTATCTTTAATAGCTCAACATCTCCTTGTCATAGATAGTTAAAAGAAATCCATACAAAATCATCACTTGCACAAAACACTGGGGGTAGACATGATACTAGGGGACTAATATGGATGATTGAAGTGATCTTGCCCACTGCATCTTTATTCAGAATCACTTTCTGCTGGACGAGTAGGCTGGATATAACCATTTCATGGCCCCAAGCACATGCTTTTTCCATACAAAGTTGTTTGTTTTTTTGTTTGTTTGTTTTTTTTTTTTAACACCAACAAGGACAGCTAAACTTAAATATACAAGGATTTACAAAATCACTCCAGCTGTACCTGTAGGCAATACATAGTCATCAGTCCCAAAATTTGATCTAAGACTATTTGCCTTTGTATCTATGTGTATAAAGGTAGTGCGTCTATGCCATTAGCTGGCAATTTAACCAACAATTATGATTGTAAACTAACTTACAGATAACTCTGGGTAGTTATTAAGACAAAGCTTAGCTGCTTTAATAAAAAATGACTAAACCAACATATCAATGCAACTCATGAAAATAGCACTTGTACAAAAGACCAACTATAACTGATCTGGACTTTTGTTGGAGGAAGATAACCCAAAGGGACAAGTATACATGCCATATCGATGTGGAACTCCCAGGGAAGCACTGGTCAATGCTCCCTCTTAAATATATGAAGTTCAAACTGACATGTATTGCACAATACACACATACCTCTGGTACTTCTGACACAACTCCCAATATTCCTAGAAAGACTCTGCCACAGAAAAATCATGGTGCTTTTGTTCTACAATTTATAAGACATTATTAAATCCATTGCGGGTGGAACTTCCACTCCACGAGGGAATGTCTACATGAATGCACTGAAAATGAACCCAAAATTATTTGAAATGCCTAAATTCCCTTGTCCTTTAATATGTTTTATAAGTACCACTTTGAATGCATCAGTTGTAATTAGTCACAGTTAGCTACATTAATGCCACAATTCCCATTGCTAGAGAGAACCTGACAACTCCCAAGCTTGACTCCAACATTCACCAAAGTCGAATTGAAGGATTGCCTTCGATGCCTCTCATAACGCCATTCCAAATTCATCATATCAACAATGTTTTTCAAATACAGGACATCTGTGTAAAACCTAAGTTGCTACTGCAAACACAATGTGTCTGATTCCCCAGAGCACCAAAAAACAAGTTGTAAAGTTCTAGCACTGCATCTAAGAAAAAATTAATATTGTACATTGTACTCGAACAAGCTTGACAAATTAAGCCTCCTCAAACTTAGGTTTCAAACAAGTGTCACAAACAATCTCTGAGCAGCAACTGAGGCACAGTGACTATCACAGCAACTGAGGATTATTGTGCAGTGTTAGAAGGGATTACAAGTGTTGGCCAAGTGGATTTGTCCACCAGTCTTTAAGTTTTTTCCTACAAATGGATCAATAGTTAAAATTTTCCCTGCAGGTGACTGATTAGTTAATAGTATGATGTTTTGGACTCTTGAGTCTAGAGGCCATTTAGAAGCTTAATTGTTTATGTATTTTCACTCAGAAGTTCAACTATATGTAATCCCAAAATTATGTCATGATTCCATTATAATATATTCACCTTTTACCATGCACAAGAAAACTTTGAACATTTAGTGTCTAATGGTTTGGATTTACATTGTTACATGGATCTATTTTTTTAATTCAAATTTAAGTATTTTAGGTATTATTTTGTGGTCCAGTTCTTCAACCTAGTTTTTTCCCAGTTCTGGCCCATTTTGTGATTTTGGGAATCCAGTTCCAGTTCTGTCTACTATGTTCAGTGCTCAGATGTACATATCAAGGAAAATAATTCTAGCAGATAGAAGCAATGTCAATCGCTTATCACGAATCTGCAATATAGCTTCCCATTTATAAATAGGTTGCACCACCACATGGTGAAACAACAGATTTAGTCAAGTGACACATATAGGTAACTGAATTCATTAGAAGGGAGCATACTGACCTTTCATTTTTCATGGAACAAAGAGTTGTCATGGACAATGGATCTTAACATTTTTTCTCGCTCAATTGAATTATCCAACTTGGCACCTTCATTTCAAATCCACCCGGTGCTTGTAATATGCAAAATATCCATTATTAAACTTCCAAACATACTCTACTACATAGGACCACTCGATGCATGTCTGTCTTCAAAACAGAATTTTGAATACATAATTTTATGGTTAGTTAAAAACTTTGATGGATCTGTTGTGGGAAGCATGACAGCCTATAAAAATGTATACGAATATTTTCCACCCAAAAGGTCATAAGACTTTCTTCACCATTTGACCCCAGTGCACATCATCCTCAGTATTATTCCAGAGCATCCCATTTCTTATAACCAACATATTATCACAATTATAACATATCTTATTCATTCCAAAGAATTCCCATTTAACCAAGAACATAGTGAAATATACAACAGTTTGAACTTTGTACCAAGCCCTCTCAATTATGCTAACAAGAAATTGTGCGACATATATATATATATATATATATATAATCAGAATAACAGTACTATTTATCTCACCAGAGACCTGTAAAATATGAGAATTTAACAACATTCTAGACAAAGGGAGAATAGGGTGCAACACTCAATATACTTAAAGTTTACGGTATACTTAAAGTTTACGATTGAAGGAACCACGAGACGAGTTAGAAGCATCTAACGATGCGGCATCTCGGGCGTCATCCAACTCAAATGCTTTCTGCTTTCTAGGAATGCGGCTCCACCGAGTGATCTACCATACCCTTATGTATCTTTATAGCTCAACATCTCATGAAAATATTCATAGATAGTTAAAAAAGAAAATAAACACAAAATCATCACTTACTGCAAAACAGGAGTAGACATGATAGTAGGGGACTAATATGGATAATTGAAGTGATCTTGCCCACTGCATCTTTATTCAGAATCACTTTCTGCTGGACGAGTAGGCTGGATATAACCATTTCTTGGCCCCAAGCACATGATTTTTCCATACAAAGTTGTTTGTTTGTTTGTTTTTTTTTTTTTTTTTTTAACACCAACAAGGACAGCTAAACTTAAATATACAAGGATTTACAAAATCACTCCAGCTGTACCTGTAGGAAATACATATTCATCAGTCCCAAAATTTGATCTAAGACTATTTGCCTTTGTATATATGTGTATAAAGGCAGTACGTCTATGCCATTAGCTGGCAATTTAACCAACAATTATGATTGTAAACTAACTTACAGACTGACTCTGGGCAGTTAATAAGACAAAGCTTAGCTGCTTTAATAAAAAATGACTAAACCAACATATCAATGAAACTCATGAAAATAACACTTGTACAAAAGACCAACTATAACTGATCTGGACTTTTGCTGGAGGAAGATAACCCAAAGGGACAAGTATACATGCCATATCGATGTGGAACTCCCAGGGAAGCACTGGTCAATGCTCCCTCTTAAATATATGACGTTCGAACTGACATGGATTGCACAATACACACATACCTCTGGTACTTCTGACACAACTCCCAATATTCCTAGAAAGACTCTGCCACAGAAAACTCATGGTGCTTTTGTTCTACAATTTATAAGACATTATTAAACCCATTGCAGGTGGAAATTCCACTCCACGAGGGAATGTCTACATGAATGCACTGAAAATGAACCCATAATTATTTGAAATGCCTAAATTCCCTTGTCCTTTAATATGTTTTATAAGTACCACTTTGAATGCATCAGTTGTAATTAGTCACAGTCAGCTACATTAATGCCATAATTCCCATTGCTAGAGAGAACCTGACAACTCCCAAGCTTGACTCCAACATTCACCAAAGTCGAATTGAAGGATTGCCTTCGATGCCTCTCATAACGCCATTCCAAATTCATCATATCAGCATTGTTTTTCAAATACAGGACATCTGTGTAAAACCTAAGTTGCTATTGCAAACACAATGTGTCTGATTCCCCAGAGCACCAAAAAACAAGTTGTAAAGTTCTGGCACTGCATCTAAGCAAAAATTAATATTGTACATTGTACTCGAACAAGCTTGAAAAATTAATCCTCCTCAAACTTAGGTTTCAAACAAGTGTCACAAACAATCTCTGAGCAGCAACTGAGGCACAGTGACTATCACAGAAACTGAGGATTATTGTGCAGTGTTAGAAGGGATTACAAGTGTTGGCCAAGTGGATTTGTCCACCAGTCTTTAAGTTTTTTCCTACAAATGGATTCCAAGTGCTAGGCAACTGGATTTGTCCACCAATATTCAAGTTTCTTCCTCTGAAAGGATTCCAAGTGCTCGGCAAATGGATTTGTCCACCAATTTTCAAGTTTATTCCTACAATAGTCCATTGTCGTCTTCATTTCGTAGAAATCATGGCTCAATCACCAAGGGAAGCTAGAGGAAAGGGAGTAATTACCCCATTGATGTTGTCCCCCTCCCTCATTTTTCTTCAGAGTCTGTTCGTGCTCCATCTGTTGGACGTGGGGCTGCAACAACAGCTTCAAATGCTGAAAATACATTATTTTAGCAAAATTGTGGGCTCAGGAGCAAAAGTGTCCATTGTGGAAGCATGTTACAAGACAGCAAGGGCCTAGGGCCAAACTAAAGGGTGAAGGAAATGTTCTTTGGACATGTAATTTTCTCCTTAATCAATTTAAGATCACTTCCTTCCAAGTTATGTGCCATTTGTTGGACACACCTTGTGTACTTGGAGCATGTCCAGAAGTGAGTTCATCCAAATGAAAAGAATTGGAAAGAGAGGCCAATGTTGACTTGGTGGCAGCAACATCTAAGAAAACCAAGAATGAGGATCCTCTTCCAATCTTGAGGAAATCATCAAATAATTATCCATCTAAGAGTGGCAGTGCATCGAGCAACAAAAAAGAGGGAAGTTGACCAAATGGACAAGATAATTCAGCAAGTGAGGAAGGAGGAGATTGATCTTACCATTGGGTTTTTTTCCCTTATCTCAACTTCATCTCATTTAATGTTGCACAGTCACCTTAATTTGTTGAGATACAAGGTACATGCCTCCTAGTTAGAAAAGCTTAGAACCACATTGTTGGTAAAGGCAAAGAAGGAGGTAGATAATATGCTAGAGCCTATTGAATCATCATAGCCCTTATCTGGTGTTAGTACTATTTCTAATGGATGGACAGATGTAGCACACCATCCACTCATCAACTTCATGGTAGCTTTCTTGAATGGACCAATCTTCTTGAAGGCAGTGGATGTTCTTGGAAAATACAAGGATGCACAATATATAGGTGAGATGTTCATGAAAGTTATTAAAGACGTAGGTGTTGATTCTTGTGTGCAAATTATTACAGAAAATGCATCTATTTACAATGATAAGACATGATTGTGGAACCTAAATATCCACAAATATTTTCGACGCCTTGCATCATGCATTCTTTGAATTTAGCACTTAAATCTATTGCTTCGAATGTGACATGGATAGGAACTCCTATTGAGGATGCATGCCATGTTTGCAATTTTGTGCAAAACCATACCAATGCCCTCAAAATCTATTGAAACTCCTAATACTAGCCCAGAATTATTTTCTCGCAACAATTATTTATTCCCAACAATTTATTTTATTAACCAAATAAATTCTGAATTCTTGAAAAATAAAATCATTGGTATTTTAACATTCAAAAATTTATATGGAGTGGAAATAAAATCAAAGAGAGATCAATCACACATTACAACAGATAATGACCCACAACAATTCTGCTTCATTAATTAATCTAGAAAATCAAGGTTTCGACCCATAGGGAATTTACAAAGAAAAATACAATGACTGTAACCTGCAACTCGGTCCCACTAGAATAATTCAGCGAAAGGAAACTTGGCCAATTGGAAACTAACCACTAAAGAAATTTTTCTTAGAGAAAACTCAGTCAAGTTGATTGTTGGTTGAACAGTTAATTGTTGGTTCAATGGACATAAGATCTTGCAGGCACAAATACCAAAGGGAAAAATGGAGCCCATCATGGGGTACTCTTTGTAATTCTTCACCACTGCTACCTTCCATGCTTCCTCAAAATCCTCTCCAACCTCAATATCAGTGCTAGTATTAGAATGAGAAACAACACTACGCTTAGCAGAACTAGAAGAACGTGTTTTCCAAACTGCACGAGAACTACTTCCCTCACGAGTCACCATGTGCCATGCTTGGTCTCGGTGGTTCTCTTCCTTCTACTTGTTGAGCCTCAAAATTGTGCTTTCTTTCACCTCATTTTACCTCATTTTCCCTTGTCCATTGCTATCCTAGATCCAATTGATCAATGAATATAGTTAAAATTACTTCTAGAATGATTTACATGACTGACTTGCTAAGTTTTGTGATTTTTTCCATTGTAAAGCATTTTGACCAGAACTAGCTGCAGAATGCAGACATTCCGTAGCTAACCGGCGATTCTGCAGCTGCCTTCACGTTTGAGTATGTTCCAGGTGGCCTCTCAAGGAAAACCGCATATGGGCATAATCCACGTCATGTCTACATGGATCGTTGCTCATCATGGAGGAAGAAACGAATTCTGGGTACGGTTTTGGAACGTGGGAACACATTTAGGAAAGCAGACTTCTATTAGGACTGTTTCAGTCCAGATGTCTTTTTCCTCTTCACGCAGCCACTTCAAGAGTCCTAATGTGATTCCGATAAGGAAAGACAGTGTTCCTGAATTGTTGCAAGTCTTGTTATGTGCATTTGCTTTATAAACACTTGGGAAACCGAGAGTTATGTTAGATTTGATATTAGATTTTATGCTAGATTTTGTTTAGACTCTGTGCTACATTTCTGAAGACGCAGAGTGTTATGTTCAAGTTATTTCATCTTTAATGAAGCAAACAGTGTTGTTGTGAAGGCGTTGATTTAATTTGGATTTGAATTCCGTCAGGTGGTAGAGGGCCCCTGCCTCTTGCACGGATTTATTTTGCGTAAATTAGATAAGTATTCTAGCTGCCTTTACGTTTTTAGAGTTGAATTTATAGTTGTTTTAATTAACTACTGTAGTCATCTTCATTCTAACTCTTCCACAAGAAGAAGCTCTTCCAAAAGATTATAATGATGAATGGAAAATGGCTATAGTACTGTAGGATTTGAAGTTGAATTTATAGTTGTTTTAATTATCTACTGTAGTTATACTCATTCTAATTCTTCCACAAGGAGAAGCTCTTCCAACAGATTATAATGATGAATGGGAAATGGCTATAGTACTGTAGGACTTAGTTGTAGTTTTTCTTGTTGTTCATCATCACAGTTACACTTGTTCCAATCACTCTTCCACAAGAAGAAACTCTTCCAAGAAATTCTTAAGAAGTTCAAGACATGACCGTGATAATGAATGATTTAGTTGTGTGTTTGTACTAAGTATCATCTCTGTTCTTGCTCTTAAACACTTGCCCAAGACATCATAATGACGAGTAGGATATGGATATGATATCTTAGTTTTTCATTTGCTTTTTGTCCTTTATGTTTGCATTTGCACTCAATTACACAGTCAGAATTGTTCTAGCTCTTCCAAAAGAAGGAATTATTCCAAAATATCAATAATGATGGACAAACAGATTGTGTAATTTCATAGAATAATGCATGATAGCATAGTTAGGATGCTCCGGAGTTTCATTGCACTTAATTCATGATTCAATTATTTTATTTTGGGTTTGATAATGACTTGTAGTTTAACACTGTTTTAGGTTAGTGACACCTTAGGTTTGGTTGTAGTTCAACTCATTGCATTTGCACTCCACATTCAATTGTTATTCACTGCACATTAGATTATTTTAGTTGTTAGGATTAACAAAACAACCTTCATTATTCACAAACCTCTTCTTGTTCTAAAATCCATAATTGATCTATAACCATATGAACAGAAGACAACATCATTTTAAGGCCTGAAGTACCTCTGCAATTTCCTCATCATTTCATAAACAAAGCTCTCCCTCAAAAGACTACTTTGAAAAAGAAATCAATAACTCTTGAGTAAAGGTTTTGTGACATTCAATTAAATTGCAGAATAGAATTAGGAACTAGTCCTAGAATAGAAGATCTTAGGATGGTATCAATGTTTTTCCTCCAAATATGTTTCAAATCTCAAATTAAGGACAAAAATGTTGCATCATTGTAAGATTAGTTGTTTAACTGTTTAGTTAGAGGATTTGCATACTTAGCGATCATTTCTCAAGTTTAGTTTGTGTTTTGAATCACTTGTTTGAAAGTCATTATCAAGCTTTGCTTTTATTTAGTCATAGTTTAGATTCAGCTTCAGTGATTCCAATTGCATTTGCCATTTGTTATCCATAAATTAGGTTTAACTCTGTTTTTAATCACCAGCTCATTTCCATCAACTTTCTAGGCATTTTCCTTCTGAACATAAAAACCACCAAAAGACCAAAAACATCATAAATCACCACAAAAGACCAAAAACATCATAAAAAACTACACACAACGCATTAGGAAACAAACACCTAGGTACATACAGTACATTTCACTTCAGCAGTTTACAAATCCTGGTTGACAATTAAATGAGCTCAGTTTAGGCGACTAGATTGAGACCAAACATTTTGGCGCCGTTGCCGGGGAAGTGAAAACTATGTAACTTTTGTTTCTTAGCATCCAAAAACAATTTTATGCGTAGGGAGAGAGATTCAAGGGGAATATTTATAAGCAGCAGAGGCAGAAGTTTGATTTCTAGAACACCACTTGTTTCATCTAGATCCAGAGCTAGTACACCTTCAACTCAAACCCATATTCCATCTTCTTCTGATCCTGGACTTCTAGAAAATCTAAGGTCAACTATCCCATTAGAGAAACCTTCCACTTCATCCACTGAACCTGCCATAGAAGAAGATCTAAAAACTCCTGTTAGGAACACAAACCTTTCCACTTCCACAGGAGAGTCAACCATGGCAGAAGAAGGAGGAGGAGGATTTTTTAATGGAGAACACACATTATTTGGAGGTAGAGGTAGAGGTAGAGGAGAAGGAGGAAGAGGAGAAGGAGGTAGAGGTGCAGATGGAGGAAGAGGTAGAATAGGAAGCTCTTTTGGGTTCCCTATACTGGATGAAGAAACCAATACAACCATGAAAAAAATTTCACCCTCTGTCCTTCCAAACTTCTATGGACTTAAAACTGAAGATCCTGAAACTTTCTTATTCGAATTTGAAGTGTTGTGTAGGACTTATGACTACTTACAAGATGCTCAAAAACTAAAATTATTTCCTTCAACTTTGAAGGGAGCAGCATTGAAGTGGTTTATGAGTCTAATCAGTAGCTCTATTAGAACATGGGAAGACATGAAACAAGCATTTCTAGAGATATAATTGGATTATTGTATGCCGGTTAATCATAAGGAAGAAGTGTTCAAGATGTTACAAAAAGAAGATGAAAATTTGGAAGATTTGTTGGAAAGATTTCATTACAACATCAAAAGGGCAAAAATGGAAAATCTAGATCAAGACACCTTAAAAGCTCTTTTGTTGAAAAAAATTAGGGATGAATGGTTGGATATCCTAAACATGATGGGAAAAGGGGATATATCACAACTCACATTACCTGAAATATCTGAGTTATGTATCAACCTTTCAAGAGGGAAATCTAAAACTATCAAAGGTCCAAGAGATCCTGCTCTTGCAAGGGCAAGTAAGTCTGCTTCTGGGACAGTAAGTAGATCAGAAATAGGACACATGCTTGATGATTTTAAATCCGACATCTTAGGGAGTCTTAGTGAACAAATAGACACCCTTAAGATACAAAACAAGCAGAAGGCTGAATCTGATGCCTTGGCAATCTTTTGTCCCAAATGTAGAAAGAAACATGCCCTGAGAGAGTGTCCTTTAGATGTAAAAGTTGTAGAGACCTGTGTCATTTGTTCTGAAAAACATGAGACCAAGAACTGTCCTTCTCTTCCTGGTCTCAAAGCTGTCTTTCAGGAAGAAACTCCTACAGACTTCACAGAATCTCTTAACTTTGTATCTAGAAAACCTTGGCAGGGACCTCAGACACAAGGATTCCATGATCAAATGTATAATCAACCTCCACCTTGGAATTCTTGGCAGCAACCTTGGACCCAATTTCAAAATCAATCTCAAGCTTGGGCACAAGGAACACAAAGTCCCTATGGAAGATACTCTCCATATTATCAGTATCCACCATCTTATCCACCATATCCACATTTTTATCCTCAGAATCCTCAACAAAATTTTCCTCAAAATCTTCAACAAAATTTTCAACAAAATCCTCAACAACATCATTAGAACCAACCACATCAAAATCAACCACTTCCATTACCATTCCCTCAAAAATCCAATCAATTTCCAGCTCAGCCCATACCAAACCCAAATAATAATAACCCTCAGAATACATACATGATAGAAGGTCAACAGTTTCCAACTTATTTAATTACTCCTCTAGACCTTAGTGATGTTCAACTTAGGTCTGGAAGGATACTTGAGAAGAGGAAACCTTCTGTGATCATACAAGAACAAGATAATTCTGAGGAAGACTCCCTATGGGTTAATAAAAGTCTTGAGGAAGATACATCCTTTCAAGACCAAAACATTGAAAAACTAAAACAAAAAGATCCAATAAATCCAACTCCAGTATTAGAGCAACCATCCACATCTACTTCTATACCTCCTTTTCCGGAAAGACTACAAATTGATAAAGGTGTAGAAAAACAAATAATGGTGCCTAATTATGATTTCTTGGATGAATTGAGAAATGTTTGCATTAAAATTCCATTATTGCAAGCCATCGAGGAAATCCCAATTTTAGCCAAAACAATAAAGGAGTTGAGTATGAAGACAACAAGAAAAAGAATAAGAGAAACCAAGAAAATTCAACTGGTAGGACAAATAGCAGACATTATGATGGGCAAGATTGCTATTCCAAAGTATCTTGACCCGGGAAATCCAGTTGTCAAAAGTCACATCAACGGAATTGAAATTCAAAACACACTCATTGATTTAGGAGCAGCAATAAACATCATGAGTAGACAAATCATGGACAAACTGAAACTTCCTAATCTTCTCTTTACACCCACACTGTTACAATTAGCAGATAGATCGGTGATCAAACCAGATGGGGTAATAAAAGATATTCCAGTGTCCCTAGATTCTTGGGAATACCCTGTGGATTTCATGATCCTAACTCCCAAGAATAATCTAGGAGGCCATCCTGTTATATTAGGAAGACCTTGGTTGGCCACAGCTGATGCTTTTATTAGTTGTAGGTCCGGTGATATGTATATTTCTGATGGTAGTTCAACAAAGAAATTCACTTTATATCCTCTAGCTAGGACAATTACAGATCTAGATGACACTCAATGGATAGAGGATGAAGAATATTTACAACCACTCTTCACAATTTCAGAAATTAGTGAAGATAATCGAATTCTGAATACTCTAGAAAATTTTGAATCTTCTCCAGAACACAAACATGAATCATTTCAGGAGGGATCCAATATTGAATTTTTGTCATCTAGGCAGATGTCTCTTCATTCTATGGACAAATTTGGCAACTCTACAAGTGAAATTTTTCCAGGCAAAACTTTGAATATAAACAAGAACCTAGAAAAATCTCAACAAGAAGAGTTAATCAAAGTATTACAGAGACATTCTTCTGCATATGCATGGGAATACACTGACATGAAAGGGATAAGTCCCAAGACTTTTACTCATCACATCTATATAGAGGCAAATTGCAAACCAATCAGACAACCTCAAAGACGGATGAATCCAAATCTTAGGGAAATTGTTAAGGAGGAATTGCAAAAATTGTTAAATGTTAATTTCATCTATCCTATTTCAGATAGTCAGTGGGTTTCTCCTTTGGTAATTGTGCCAAATAAAAATGGAAAATGGAGGGTGTGTGTTGACTACCGAGAACTGAATAAAGCTACTCTTAAAGACCATTTTCCCTTACCTTTCATAGATCAAGTATTAGATACATTTGCGGGTAAAAAGTACTTTTCATTCCTAGATGGGTTTAGTGGTTACAATCAAATCCAAGTAGCACTTGAAGACCAAGACAAAACCACATTCACCTGTCCTTGGGGTACCTATGCCTACCGAGTATTGCCCTTTGGATTATGTAATGCACCTGCAACATTCCAAAGGGCATTATTAGGAATTTTTTCGGATCTAATACATGATTGTGTAGAGGTGTACATGGATGACTTCACAGTTTATGGGAATACATTTGAAGAGGCTTTAGAAAATTTGGAAAAAGTCTTAAAAAGATGTCAAGAAGCAAACCTTTCACTTAGTCATGAAAAATGTTTTATGATGTTTACTGAAGGTATTGTTTTAGGACACCACATTTCAGGGGATGGGATTAGAGTTGATGAGGCAAAAGTTGAAGTCATTTCTAACCTATCCATTCCAAGTTGTCAAAGAGATGTTAGAAATTTTCTAGGATTTACAGGGTATTATCGAAGATTTATAGAAAACTTCACTAAAATAGCATCTCCTCTCTTCAAATTACTCACCAAAGATTGTGAATTTAGGTGGACTTCTGATTGCCAGTTAGCTTTTGAAACTCTGAAAACCAAAATTTCTGAAGCACCTATATTAAGAGGACCTAACTGGAAGTTACCTTTTCATATCTCGACAGATGCTTCCGATACAGCTCTAGGAGCCGTATTGGGACAAAAAGACTTGATTCCCTATGCCATCTATTATATCAGTAAAAATTTGACTCCTGCAGAGTTAAACTATACTGTAACTGAAAAAGAGTTTTTAGCTTTTGTTCATGCCATAAACAAATTTAGACACTATATAACAGGCTATGAAACTTTTATTCACACTGATCATTCTGCAATTAGATATTTAATGAACAAATCAATCACTAATGGCAGAGTTATAAGATGGTTGTTACTCTTACAAGAATTCAACATTACTATTCTAGATAGGCCTGGAAAACAAAACACTGTGGCTGATTTCCTGTCTAGAATCCAAAATATCAAAGATGACACTCCGGTTGAAGATCAATTTCTTGATGAATATATTTTTGCAATCTCTACTCAAACTCCATGGTTTGCTGATATTGCCAATTATTTAGTTTCAGGAAAATTTCCTTCAATTATGAATGCAAGGGATAAAAGAAAAATCATTAATGATAGTGCAAGATATTCATGGGTCGCTAATGAGTTGTACAAGACAGGTCCAGATTTAATCATTAGAAGGTGTGTTCGTGAAGATGAAATGCCTGAGATTCTCAAGGCATGTCATGATGAACCTTGTGGCAGACACTTTGCAGATAAGAGGACAGCCTATAAGATCCTTAACTTAGGATATTATTCGCCATCCTTGTTTAAAGATGCTAAGGAGTATGTCAAAAGGTGTGACAGTTGCCAAAGGGTAGGGAAACCTTCTCCTTCAGGTGAGATGCCATTACAACCTCAGGTACACATTGAACCTTTTGAAAAATGGGCTTTGGATTTTGTAGGGCCTATTAGTCCTCCATCAAGACAAAAGAAATACATATTATTTTGCACTGATTATGTTACTAAATGGGTAGAAGCTAAACCATTACTTGTTGCTAATGAATCATCTGTAGTTACTTTTCTTTTTGAGGATATTTTTACTCGTTTTGGTGTCCCAAGGGAAATTGTTACAGATCAAGGAGCTCAATTTACATCAAGGCTAGTGGAGAAAATGATGGAGAAGTACAAAATCAGACATAGAACATCTACTCCTTATCATCCACAAGCAAATGGTCAAGTGGAATCCACTAATAAGGTCATTGAAGGAATCCTAACAAATATTGTTCATTTACATAGAAGAGATTGGGTAGATAGGCTTCCTGAAGCCTTGTGGGCCTATAGAACTACATGGAGAAACACAACAGGCCATACTCCTTATGAGCTTGTTTATGGAAAGCAAGTTTTGTTTCCCATATAATTCCAAATTCAAACCTTCAAGATGGCAGTTCAGCTAGGACTTGATTTAACGGAGGCACAAAGGCATAGACTAGAGCAAATTAATGAATTGGATGAGATCAGACAAGATGCAGTTCAGAAAACAAGTCTAGTCCAACAGCAAAGGGCTAGATGGCATGACAAGTACATCAAGGAGAAGAAATTCAAAGAGGGAGATTGGGCTCTCTTGTTAGATTCAAAATTCAAGGATTTTCAAGGTAAATTTCAGACACATTGGCTTGGGCCATATGAAATTGTTGAAATTTTTGATAATGGGGCAGTCAAAATCAGAACTATAGATGAAGAAAAGGTCACTTTTCTTGTGAATGGTCACAGATTGAAGATATACCACAAACCACTCTCAAGAGAAGAATTTGTCAAGAAGTTCCAAGAAAGCAATGATGTGAAGTTAATGAAGAAGAATCTCTCTTCTTCATCAACTTGATTAAATTTTCTGAAGCATTTTTAAAATAAATAAAAATAAATAAATAAATAAATAAATAAAGGTATAAACATGAAAACCAATCATTGATTGGCATGTTTATACAGAAAATATAGGGTGAAAATCAGAGTCTCTCTGACACTCTAACTTTTCCTATTTTTATTTGTACTAGCAGCTGTTACAAAAATCATAAGTTCAGTTCCATAGTGCTTATGATTCATCTCATTTCATTTCACTCCATTCACTTATCCATTCATACTTCATTTCATTCATTCACTCATGTTCCACTTCATTCCAAGTTTCATTCATCTCATTCCATCCTCCATCCATCTCATTTTCATAACAAAATTTAGAGTTTGATGTCTTGCTGTAAATAAATAAAACATGTCATAGATTGCAGGGCAGTCCTTATGTTCTTTCACTCCATTTGATAAACTGAATCCATTCCATTTCATCATCCACTTCATACATATCATAATCCATCATCCATCTTCATTCATAACATATAACATTTCACCCATATTCCAAAAACACTCCATTTTCATGATCAAAATGCTCTACAGGAACATTCTGCAGCTCAGTAGAAATTCTGCAGCTGATCAGCCTTTCTGCAGCCAGACAGTCTTTCCGCAGCTACAAACCCTGAAGGCATCAATCAGCAGATATTAGAATTGCAACAAAATGACCCAGTGTATCCATGAATCAAAAGCATCAAGAAAATTATGAAGACTCTTCCAAAGGTGAACAAGAAGACAAAGACTACAAAAATCAAATGAAAGGCAGAGGTAACAAGTTTAAATTATAATGGCATTTCATTAAAAATTTAGCATAGATTTAGTTATGGATTGTTTGAAAAGGTTGTTTTAATTATTTTTATTGATCAAGACCAATAAACCCTCCACAGACTTTGGATTAAAATCTCCCATTTCAAATTTCATGCCCGATATCATTTAAGCGGTTAAAATGGTCGAGGAATTAGAATTCTTCACGTCTCTTAACCAAATCATTCAATGATGATTCTCTTTGCCGTTGTAAAAATCTCCGCCGTCTCTTCAATCATTAATTCATTCCCTCCACCTCACTCCACTACTTCATTCCGTGACCACTGCCATCACTCCATTCTGTAGCCGGTATTTCATTCCGTAGACAGAGATATTATTATCAGAGCAGAGCCAAAGGATATCAGTTTGAATAGCATTGAGCATTGTAAACTCAGAGCAGAGCAAAAGGGTAAATTCAGAGGTATAGCAGCGTGAGAATTTGAAGCCATTTGATTCCGTGGGCAGACAAAATATTACTGTGGGCGGAGTTTGAAGTCTTTTGTCACTAGGAGACAGAGGTGTTGCAGTGTTGAATTCGAAACCATTTGCTACCAAGAGCCAGAGGCATTGCAGTGAAGAAGTTGAAGCCAGTTGTCACTGTCAAACAGAGATATATCAGTCCAAAGTTCAATTGTCAACAGATGCATATCAGCCCGAAGTTTTGAAGCTGTTGCCACTATCAATCAGAGGTATGTCATTCCAAAGTTTGAAGCCATTTTCATTTAGAACTTGAAGCCATTTCAATTCGAAGGTGAAAGTCATTGTTCTTGTGGGTAGAAGAGTGTTAATTTGAACATTGAAGAAGAAATCATGGGTTTCATTGTAAGGACTGAACCAGTGGGTTCAAAATATTTAGAAGGCTATCCTCAATGCAAAGAAATGTTACAACAAATAGGATGGCTTCAATTTTTGGAGAAATTTAATGGCTTCCACAAGGAAGTCACTAAAACATTTGCAATATCATTTCAAGGAACCGAAGTTGAAGTGGGAGATGTCAAATTTACTGTCACTGAAGTTTTCATTGCAGAGGCTACAGGGTTGCTCAGAACTGGAGAGAGATGGTTCAAAAATAGAGAATTCCACAATGATTCCCGGAAACAAATTTTAAAAACACCAGGTATGGATGTTACTGTATTTAAGAAAGGAATTCCCAGTTCTGCATTGAAAAATAAATGGAGAAACATACTACTTCTTTTGCAAAAATTTATTACATGTGAGGGTAGATATGGAACATTTTATGTCTACCACATTAGACTGATAATGCATTTTCTGGGGGAAGACTTAAACCTACCATATTTCTTGCTTCAAAGTCTGAAGAAGATGGCTTCCTGTGTTCAAATAAGGGTTCAATTTTTAGAGACAACCCTATATCATCATGGTTTGGTCAAAATTCTGATTGAACATCATCTAGCTAAAACAAATGATACATGGGACGATTTCTTAATAAGAAATCATTTTGAAGAAGTAAAAGAACCATCACCTGAACCACAGCCTACAAGAAGAAGTAGAAAATGGAGGGCTTCAGAAGTTGAAATTGACAAAACAGTCCAAGAGAGCAGTGAGGAAATCATTTTAGAAAAGTTGACTCAAATCAAGAGACAGCTTAAGGAAGAAAAGGTAATCAAGAAATTTGCCATGGAGAAAGGAGAGGGATCTTCTCAGCCTAGAAGAAGCCACAGAATAAAGGGGAAACTGAAGAAAACACTAATCAAACAAACAGGGGTAATCAATATAGAAGATGAAGAAACATCCATTGAAGAGGATGTTGAAGAGGATTTTTATGAAAGAACCCCTGAAATTGACCCTGCTCAACAGGAAATTTATGACTATGTGGAAAATTTGGAGAGGAGAGCTTCAGAAAGCAGAGAGAGAACCCCCAGTCCTCCACTGTCTGAAATAGATATATTAAGAAGGGATAGGTATGAGTTGGAATTACTGAACAGACACATCAAAAATGAGAATTAAATTCTCAAGGATCAAGTCAAGCTCAAAACTGATATGAACTCAACCTTATCCCTGCATATAGACAAAGTGGAGAAGACCAATGAGAAGTTGAAGACAAGGAACAAAAAGTTAATCAGGGCACTCACCAACCTAAGGTTCAAACTTGTTATCAGAAAACCCAGAAGACCTCTAGCTTCCAGACAAATGAGAAGAAGAGGATTAGATGTCCTTGCAGAAGCCTCTGAGTTCATAGGATAATTTGCATGAGGACATGCAAAGAGACAGCAGTGGGGGTATGTTGAGCTTCAAAATTGTGCTTTCTTTCACCTCATTTTACCTCATTTTCCCTTGTCCATTGCTATCCTAGATCCAATTGATCAATGAATATAGTTAAAATTACTTCTAGAATGATTTACATGACTGACTTGCTAAGTTTTGTGATTTTTGCCATTGTAAAGCATTTTGACCGGAACTAGCTGCAGAATGCAGACATTCCGTAGCTAACCGGCGATTCTGCAGTTGCCTTCACGTTTGAGTATGTTCCAGGTGGCCTCTCAAGAAAAACCGCATATGGGCATAATCCACGTCATGTCTACATGGTTCGTTGCTCATCATGGAGGAAGAAACGAATTCTGGGTACGGTTTTGGAACGTGGGAACACATTTAGGAAAGCAGACTTCTATTAGGACTGTCTCAGTCCATATGTCTTTTTCCTCTTCACGCAGCCACTTCAAGAGTCCTAATGTGATTCCGATAAGGAAAGACAGTGTTCCTGAATTGTTGCAAGTCTTGTTATGTGCATTTTCTTTATAAACACTTGGGAAACCGAGAGCTATGTTAGATTTGATGTTAGATTTTATGCTAGATTTTGTTTAGACTCTGTGCTACATTTCTGAAGACGCAGAGTGTTATTTTCAAGTTCTTTCATCTTTAATGAAGTAGCCAGTGTTTTTGTGAAGGCGTTGATTTAATTTGGAGTTGAATTCCGTCAGGTGGTAGAGGGCCCCTGCCTCTTGCACGGATTTTATTTGCGTAAATTAGATAAGTATTCTAGCTACCTTTACATTTTTAGAGTTGAATTCATAGTTGTTTTAATTAACTACTGTAGTCATCTTCATTCTAACTCTTCCACAAGAAGAAGCTTTTCCAAAAGATTATAATGATGAATGGAAAATGGCTATAGTACTGTAGGATTTGAAGTTGAATTTATAGTTGTTTTAATTAGTTACTGTAGTTATACTCATTCTAATTCTTCCACAAGAAGAAGCTCTTCCAACAGATTATAATAATGAATGGGAAATGGCTATAGTACTGTAGGACTTAGTTGTAGTTTTTGTTGTTCATCATCACAGTTACACTTGTTCTAATCACTCTTCCAATAAATTCTTAAGAAGTTCAAGACATGACCGTGATAATGAATGATTTAGTTGTGTGTTTGTACTAAGTATCATCTCTGTTCTTGCTCTTAAACGCTTGCCCAAGACATCATAATGACGAGTAGGATATGGATATGATATCTTAGTTTTTCATTTGCTTTCAGTCCTTTATGTTTGCATTTGCACTCAATTACACAGTCAGAATTGTTCTAGCTCTTCCAAAAGAAGGAATTATTCCAAAATATCAATAATGATGGACAAACAGATTGTGTAATTTCATAGAATAATGCATGATAGCATAGTTAGGATGCTCCGGAGTTTCATTGCACTTAATTCATGATTCAGTTATTTTATTTTGGATTTGATAATGACTTGTAGTTTAACACTGTTTTAGGTTAGTGACACCTTAGGTTTGGTTGTAGTTCAACTCATTGCATTTGCACTCCACATTCAATTGTTATTCACTGCACATTAGATTATTTCAGTTGTTAGGATTAACAAAATAGCCTTCATTATTCACAAACCTCTTCTTGTTCTAAAATCCATAATTGATCTATAACCATATGAACAGAAGACAACATCATTTTAAGGCCTGAAGTACCTCTGCAATTTCCTCATCATTTCATAAACAGAGCTCTCCCTCAAAAGACTATTTTGAAAAGAAATCAATAACTCTTGAGTAAAGGTTTTGTGACATTCAATTAAAATTGCAGAATAGAGTTAGGAATTAGTTTTAGAATAGAAGATCTTAGGATGGTATCAATGTTTTTCCTCCAAATCTGTTTCAAATCTCTAATTAAGGACAAAATGTTGCATCATTGTAAGATTAGTTGTTTAACTGTTTAGTTAGAGGATTTGCATACTTAGTGATCATTTCTCAAGTTTAGTTTGTGTTTTGAATCATTTACTTAAAATTCATTATCAAGCTTTTCTTTTACTTTGTCATAGTTTAGAGTTGATTCTGCTTCAGTGTTTCCAATTGCATTTGTCAGTTGTTATCCATCAATTAGGCTTAACTCTTTTTTTAAGCACCAACTCCTTTCCATCAACTTTCTAGGCATTTTCCTTCTGAACATAAAAACCACCAAAAGACCAAAAACATCATAAATCACCACAAAAGACCAAAAACATCATAAAACACTACACACAACGCATTAGGAAACAAACACCTAGGTACATACAGTACATTTCACTTAAGCAGTTTACAAATCCTGGTTGACAATTAAATGAGCTCAGTTTAGGCGACTAGATTGAGACCAAACACTACTCCTGGTTCAACTAACATATATTCATTGGAACCAACACCCCGAACTCCACTAGACAATAATTCACTATTTTGTAGTAGTGATTCGCCATTTGTATTGGTGATTCGCCATGATTTTACAAGATAGTATAATCTCGTGAGAGATTCGCCAAAAAATTATATATACATATTATATTATTAATAAAATCGCCTTCCATTTTTCCTATGTATCATGGAGATTCGCCCATTTATTATATATATAAATTTAGGGAGGTTCTTAAAATTTTCCCTGGCTATGTGATTAGAAAGAAAAGGCTTAATGCGATTTGAAATGATCTTAGAGGTAATCTTGTAAATGCAGTTACAGAGAGAGATTGGTCTGTAGTCTTGAAATCTGGATGGATGATCGGTTTTTGGAATGAGCGCAATGAAAGTTGAGTTAAATCCATCATAAATTTGACCCCTCACTCTGTTGTCTTCTATCATAATCAATAGGTCATTTGCCATCAACTCGAAGAAATGAATGAAAAACTCAATGGGCCAGCCATTAGGCCCAGGAATTTTGTCTCTTTTAAACCATTTAAATACCCCCTCTAGCTCCCCCTTGGAGACTGGTGCATTGAGGTCATCCTCCTGCTCTAGTTCCACAAATCTATTGAAGGATTGAGTAATTTGCATAATATCTGGGAGATCAATGTGAAGAGGAGCTCTGTAAAGGTTAGTGAAATACTGGGTACCCATATCGTGTAATTGAGATTGAAATTGAGCCACAAACCCATATTGATCAGTAAGTTCCCAAATAGAGTTTGCAGTCCTGCAACCATTAGCATGTTGTTGGAAGAACTTTGTATTTTCATCTCCTATCTAAAGCCAAATAGCTCTGTTCTTGAGTCTCCAATCCTCTTCTTTTTGCCTCAGGAGCTTTTCCTTTGTAGTTTCAAGTGCTATAAGGTACTCTTTAGTGGTGCTGGACCAATATCCAGTAAGATTAGAGTTATTTAGGTGGGCAATTTCCAGTTCAATCCGGTTGAGCTCTTCACATTCCAGACGGTTTTTGTTCTTAACCCATTTGATAGTCAGGGACTTAATGCGAGATAGGTTATTGTTAATGGTCCGGGAAGGGTCTCTATCTGGATGTTGATGACAATGCTGCTAGGCCTGAACCACCATCTCATGATATTCTGGGTCTTGTAGCCATCTGGAGTTAAATTTAAATGGTGGTCGCGCCCTGATAGGACCACACTCAAATTCTAAATATATAGGGGAATGATCAGACATTCCCCCCTGCCCCACCCACTTTCGAGCATGATCTAAAGTGTTAAGAAGAGGTTTCTTGATCAGAAATATGTCCATTATGCGAGCGAAAGCCACATCACCAGTCCTCCTATTCCTCCATGTGGGCTGAATCTTTGTAGTCTGGATGTCCATAATATTAGCTAGTGGATCAGGGATAGCATGAGTACCCCAAGATTCAGATATGCCTAATGAGAAGTTCAAATCACCACTCAAGATTATATTAGGTTGGGTAAACAATGAGCAGGCCAGTAAAGAATTCCAATAGACATCTCTATTTATGTAGGGTGCATAGACGTTGATCAGGGTAAACACCTGCTCAAAGTAGCCAAATTTTATATCCATGCCAAGTACCCCAGCCCGTCCCCAGCAGTTGATCATCTAGGTGGTTCTGCAATTGATACCCAAAGCGTAGCCATCGGATCTTCCATGATCATCCAATGTAATGAAGGTCCAGTTAGGAAGAAAGGATTTAAGAATATTAGCAACCGAATCCCCTTCCCCTAAAGTTTCTTGTAGGAATAAGATGTCGATAGGCTTCTGAGCGATTAATTCCTTAAGTGCCAATATCTTATTGGGGTTGTACAGTCCCCTGCAGTTGTAGGAAAGGCAGATCATGATGTAACCCCTGGATAGGGTCGTCTTGCTCTAAGAACCCGCATAAGGGATGATTGTGTTCCTGCCTCCACTTCTATATTTTCCCATTTAATAGCTTTAGCCATAGCTGATGGTATACCTCTAGTTTTGATAGGGTGGAAAATCGGCCCTGGGCCAATACCAAAAGCTTCCGCAGAGTGTGGTATAGTAATAGATCTCAAAAATTAGTTGTGTTTTGAAGTGGATGACTCCGAGCAGGTGGATGGATGGCAAGGGGTAGGGACAACAGAAGTATGATTTATAATAGGGGTGAAAGATGGCGGGGCTTGTGCAATAGTACAAAAAATTGATGGGTAACACTGACAAGATATAGCAGATACAATAGAAAAACAAGGAGAAGTAATGGAAGATAAATTGGACAAGATAATTAAATTCAAAGAGTCAGGAGTAGGAACGGTACCCGGAATAGTCGAAGATCGGTGAGAAGCCGGTGGAGTGGACCGCGCATGCGATCTGGGATGAGTAATTGGCCAAGTAGGAAACTGTTGGGTCGATACCAGCTCCACAACGGAAGGTTCCAGCACAGCCAGCTGCTCACCCACCGAAACCTAGCATGTGCTGGTGATGGGCTCTGTCTGGGTGGCCACAGAGTGAGATTTCTTGTGAATCTTCTTGGTGAAACCCATATTTGGGCATTCCTTATACAAATGCCCCACCTCATGGCATTTCCTGCATCTAAACAACACCCCTTCATAATCAAGAACCTGTTGCCACATCATTCCATCAAAGAGCATATTGAGGTTGTGGCGCAGACCATCCCTAGTGTCGAGGAAGATCAGAATGCGAGCAACTGCCCTGCTGTCGGTAACCAAATAAGACCGATCATGGTCAAGATAGAGCCCAAATTGACCCCCAATATTCCGAAGGGTAGTGTCATTCCAGAATTGAATAGGCAATCCAGGCAATCACATCCATATAGGTCTAGCGCCAGCATTTTCTTTGTTGGGATCAAAAAGCGGTACCCATCGTTTGAGATGAATAGGGTGCATTTCAATATGCCAGTATTGCTTGAGAGCCCAATTAGATTGCTCCGACTGGGCGAAGGTGAGGGAAAACCAACCTTTGGTGAGCAGTAAAACTTTCGGAAGGGTCTCAAGAGTACCTCCCCAAATCTAATGGGTCCATTGCTTCAGCCGCGCAGTGGAATATTTTCGGCCCCTCACCTTCCCTACTAACATAGTGGCAGCAATATGTGCCAGATCTGCCATACCACATTCACGACCAAAGCTTGTTATCTTGTTGTTCTTGTTCTTTGTAACCCTGTGCTTCTTACCTTTGTAAGCACTCCCCAGGGCCGGGTCTTCAGAATTATCAGAATCCGATGATGAATTTGGCCTATCCAAGATAGGTGCGTCCTCAGGAATGTTTGAGAAAACCCCTGAAGCCAAGAGAGGTGCACACTCTGCACCCTCGCCGACAGTCACACCCCCACAACTGGTTCCGCAAATAGCAGTGCCACAGAGAGGACCAGATCCACCAATATTGAGATTCTCTAGTGTCAGAGTCACCTCCCCAATACTCTGTATCATAGCATCCGCAAATGGCTCCGATGACCCAAAATCAACCCCAGCCGGCTAGTGTTTCCAGCCAGTGAAAAATCCCATAACCCATGATTCGAGGGTGAGGGTGTGGAGAAGAAAAACTGATCAAGTTCCCCATTGGGTGATGAGCTGCTCGCCACATCAGTAGGAGTAGGTAGAGTTGGTACCGAAATAGCCGAAATTAGGACCATGTCATCCATCCCCTCCGCCTCCTCATGAGGATTGTTCCCCCAGATGTACACGCCAGACAGCGGATCCTCCGTGTAATCCACCTCATCTTCGTAGGCACTCATGGTTCAGCAAGTCACTCCAGAGCCAAGACCTATTCAATAAGCAGTGGGTACCAAGGGCCCGCACTGACAGGCATGTTCAAATGTCGGTGCAGTAAAACAACGAGCGCAAGACACAAAGGATGATAAACACTCGACCCGAGATCAGAGCCCGCCCAAAACTTGTTCGATGGCCGACAGAGTTCACGGGACACAGCGAGACCCCACACGTCAGTAAACAAAGCCTGGTGCTGCGGGAATAAGCAGGGAAGCCTATGTCTATCAACAGGATAGGCCAAAACAATACGAATACAAAACAGATGGACTGAAAACCAAACAGGTGCCGATTGGGTCCCAAGTGCAGATCATTAAGATGGAAAGCAAGCCCGATGAAACAGTGGTGTCTGAAATCCGGCAGGTAAACCAGGAAAAGTGGCCGCCATGGCTAGGGTTTCAAGCTTCATCCTAAACGCCCAACCCATCTCCCTCTACCGCTTTTGGCTTTATCAATAGGAAGAGGATCCTACTCTGTAATTTCTAGTTACACTAGCGCTTCAACGCATTTTTTAATTTCCTATTTCAAGTATTTTCTGGGCTAGTTTCCTCCACGGAGGCAACCCCTTATCCGCGCAACAAAGGCTGGGATTGGTTAAGCACAGCTTAGCAACCCAGCTTGTAGCATATGTATTGTTTCTATTTTCAAATTAATATAGATTAGTCTCATTTACAAAAAAAAAAAAAAATGCTAAAATTACATAAAGATATATTTTCTAAACCTGTTAATGTTGACACATAGCTCACCTTACACATGGGGAGAATGGAAACGAAAGTGACTTACTATTCTCATTCAGTCTTCAAAAAGGCAAGCGCGGCTGAAATCCATTCATTTATTTATAAATTCAAATTGAGAACGCAGTAATCCGAGCTATTGGTGTTGTTTCATTTCAGTTCAGCCAATCGGTTCTGGATCTTAACCAACACAACCTCCTTCTTGGGTAAAACTCACCTCACATGACTTCACCTGTCTAGAACTTATGGGCACTGTTTGAACATCTGCTTCAACACATTGATGGCATGCCGCAACACCTGCTAGTAGTGACAGACTGTTATGGAATGTGGAAGATTAGTTATATGGCCATTGTGTCAACGTCTACTTTAACACATTGATGGCATGGCACAACACTTGCTAGTAGCTGCAGACCTCTATGGAATCTGAAAGATTAGTTATATGTGGGCAGAGTAATGGTAATAACACTGGTTTACATGATGACTATTCAGTATTGTATGTAATGTTATTGTATGTTCATATAATCTAAACACCATTTCTTGTAAATGATGAATATTTAGTACTGTATGTAATGCTATTGTATGTTCATATCAAAACACCACTTCTTATAACATGTTTGTGTACAGAATACTAAAGCTCAAACTAATGAACTAAGAGTCCTCATGACATAGCCAACCTCAGGACACAAGACCAACAAACAATATTGGTAACAAGTCATACATAGGTCAAGTAACAAATTCATTGTTTTATTTAAGTTCTCCATTTCAAAAATAAATAATAAATCTATGGATTGAATTCATATGTGTTGGTTCTGGTGGTACAACAACAAATTTTGAAACCTTCGCTAATTTTTTGCTTTTCCTTATTCAAAACTCACTTTTTGGGTCAATATGAATCCTACTTTCATTTCATCTTGGATATAAAATGGATATTCTGGTTAACAAACTAGAACCTTTTGGAGAACTAGCCTAGAATACAATAAACAAGGCATTTTCCTTCTATTGAGTATAAGTGCTCATTCATCCTTCTATTGAGTACAGGTTCTTAGTCGTCGAGCATTCTACTTAGCCACAATGTCAGAGCTTGATATGAAAATATGTGTCTTTGTCAAACATACATACACAAGTAGAATGTGATTGCTTCCTTTGTTGATTAGCGATCATGCCCCTTCTAGCATAGTAATAACTTCATCAGATTAATTCGTTTGTTAATCAGCCTTGGCCCTTCACGAGGCTTAATCTCTGTTTTAAGTCATTTTGATATTTTGTTTTAGTCCTTTTTCAAGTCGGGCACCACCAACAATTTGAGCAGCATCCTAATAAGCAGCAGCATTCAAGCAAGTAGAGGAAAAATTCTTGTTACTTCCCTAGTTTGAGAATACCAGTCTATTCAAATTGAATGTCCATTTCTCCCTTGGGACCAATCTATCATATTTGACTGCATCCATGGGCTTAAGTGTAAGGTAAATCAAGCTCTGCTTAGGCATTCTGTTTTTTCTTTCTTCAACATACTCTTATAATCATCTTAGTTAGGCTTCTGGCGTAGTCAAAGGCAAGAACTTGCTACCCCGCAACCACCTTGTTAAATAATGAAATCACTTGGTACATTATAAATCTTCTTCTTATTGTTAAAGAATGAATTTTAAAATGATTGATATGGTGCATTATGAGTCGTTTTTTTATTGATAAACAATTTTTAAAAAAGTTGAGAAAGATTGTACGATGCCCAAATTAAATCATATTTGAAATGCCAGTTGTTCAAGTCGATTTGAAACATTTCACTATAATCTTTCATTGTTAAACCTCGATAACGATCTAATTATGCTTTATTTTGAAAATGTGGTATCCTCCTCTAAAATAATTATTAGATAATTGGTTTATTTTATTTTGGATTATGGAAAAATAGTTGCTCAATTGATCTCTTTTTGATACGTTTTATTTGAAATAACTTACTAATTATTTTGAAACAATTTTTATAATTGATATTTAATATTTGTAATAAATTATTTTCAACGATTTAAAATAATTTTATAAATATAAAATATTTGTTATATCTAATTATTTTTTAATCTTAATAATTTAATCTTTATCTTAACTTTATTTTACATGAATATTATAAATGATTTTGCATGGAAATAAATTTAATATAGATTTTGCACTATTCGGAGTTTATATTATTTTTTATTTTGATAAAAAAAGTGACTCGTAGTTAGTTTTGAAAGTTTTAAAAAAATTCTATAAATTTTATTAAAATATATATATATTGAAAATTAAAAATTAATTTTTAAATTTTTAAAATGTAAATTGTATTTTTTTAATTAGTTGATGATTATTTTAATGTTCTTTTAAATTGAATTGTTACATATTAAAATTATATCAAAAAATGTGTATATTTACCAAATGTCATAATAATGATTGTTATTGCATTTTCTACACAACAAAATGTGATGTGGATTTAAGCAAGTTTTGCCATAAAAATGGATAAGAACATGAAGTAAATAAATACACATTAAAAAAATATTAATAGATAAATAAAATGATTATCAATTCAAACAATAAATAACTATATAAATAAAGCAACTGAATTTTTAATATTTATATTTTTCATTGTCCACAACATCTTTTTATATGCAATTTTAATTCTTTATTGTTTTAACTTTAATTTAGTTATCATTTACTTTTTGCATAAGAGGCAATTATTTACACTTGTTTTATTTTCATTTCACATTATCTTCAGGTACATCAAAGTGTTGCTTACAAATTATTATACAAAATAGTTTAAGACATTAATATATTATTATAAATATATTAATACAATACTCCATAATTATTATATGTATTTATAAATATATTAATTCATTAACATATACATTTTTTTTTTAAATTTGGCATTGGTGAGGTTACATCATGGTCATGTTCAAGGCAAAGAATTGAACCAATGACTTAACATTTAGGAGTCCTTTACAACACACTCTATCATTGTCTATCAAAGACGTTGTGCCTTAACAACACACCGGATCACTTTTTATAATATTTTCAATGCTATTAATATCAAATTAATATTATTCAATATGATTGTACATATAATTAATATAAACCTACCGTATTAACCACATTTATACGCTAGTTGTGCTAACCTTAAAATAAACCAAAATTTTAAAAATTAAAAATTTATATATAAAAACTGAAAGTGAATTGAGAAATTTCTGAAATCCTCCGCAAATAAGAAGGTTGTGTCCCATTGAATTCCCTTAATTTAGTTAGCAATTTGAAATCGTATATACGTTGGTGGTCGAAGATAAAGTCAAAGTCAAAATCATTGTCCGACCAATCAAATTAAAGTCAAATTACACATCATTTTAGTTTTCTTCTCGTCATGGCCAAAATGAATTTTGATGATTAATTGAGAAATTAAAGTAAAAAAACCATGAAGACGTAAAGATAGGTAGCAGGTACCTTGCGGAGAATAGGAGTTTGGTATTTCGTCTTCGACACGTTTAACACGGTCGGCCACAAACAACACAACCAATTGCATGTCATCGTATTGCTTCAAATGCTTGGCGTGTATTCGTCTGAAATTTCTTGAATCCACTACGGGCAACATGGTGGAATTTAAAATCTAAATCACATGTCAAATTTGAAAGTTTAAGCAACTCTCATACCCGTTTTAATCATTTTAATAAAAGAAGTTGAGGTTTATGACCAAAAAAAAATAAAAAAAATTGATTGCATATCACTTTGCGACTGGAAATTTTCTCGTCAAATTCTATCTTTGGCGAGTAATGTCAGTTATCTATCTGAAATTCTATCCCTGGCGAGTAATGTCGGTTATCTATCTGAGATACGTTAGACTCAATCATCATCGATGCCATCCCTTGATGGTAGCTCTTGCTCTCTCAAAAAGGCGTTGTCTAATAACCAAAAGGTTTTTTTTGGGTTTAAACTCAGTTTTTGACTGTATTATTAATTCAACACTATGAAAAAAATTTGAGCACTTAAGATTGTGGAGACTTCACAATTCAAACTTGTGATTTTAGAAAAAATAGACTTAAAATAAACCAAGAAAACCTCCAAAACATCTAACAGTTAGACTAGGGTTGTCAAAAAAAAAATACTCTAGGTAGATACTTAGATTTTTGTGGAAAAAAGTCCATTCACAATGTCTCTAGATTGTCTCTAAATTGATCTGGTAAAACTTTAAGAACTATTATATTCATTTTTTTTGCATTTATTAATTTTATTTTATTTTTGGGTAAATTGTTAGCATTTATATTCATAATAAAAAAGGTTTACATCATATATCAAAGTTCACATAGAAATCCTGAGATTTGATTCCATAAAACACAGATCTAAAGGCTCATGATCTGACCAATGAAACCAAATACAACCATTAAAGGATGAGATCCCAAGACCCCAGTAAAGAAACAAATGAAACTACAACATGTAAATATATAAACTTTCTACTTAAAAGTCTACCCAAATGCATATTGTTGTGTACATTCAGACTTCGAACACTCTTGAATAGGCAATTATCCATATATTGCAAGAGCCTTTCAAGGAAAACCAATTCTTGAGGTGGCGCGCAATCACAAAGAATACTGCATTCCTAGGGGAGCTCCTTTCTTTCTGCCAACACAGAACAAAACCATAGAAATATGCAATTAAAACCATTCCAAGACACTGTGATACACCACAGTTGGAACCATAAACACACTGAGTCTCGTTCACCATTGAGAAATGCAACAATCGTAGTTGTAGAGAGATATAAAACACAACCACCATTTGACATATATTTGGTGCCCCCATCAAAATTCAGAGGTACTTGGTCTCCATAGAGGGAAGAATATATGATGCACACAAAATCAAACCATTTGATACCCCATAATAGAGATAAAGGGTAGATTTCCCTATAGAAACTGAGTTGTAGCATAAGAAGAAAAATAAAAAAAAATCTGAAAATGCCACCATTACTGAACATGGTCCAAAGAAGTTGAAACACGCGACTCCTCACCCTCATCCAGAGGAGGGTCAGTAAGATCTTTGAAGGTACAATCGCTCACCAGAAAACCTTCCACTTGAGCCAGATGTTGGTTGAAATTATCTAGAAAAAAGTGTTGATTTTTCAACATACGCTTGATATCCTCCAAAGAAGAAAAAACATTGCAGTTCTCCACCTACTTGTCCTTAAAAAAAAGACGCAAGACAATGGCTATTTGATGATGGAGAGCCAAATAACTCAGATAATGTAGTCACCGCTTCCGAAAATGACAAGGGTCAGGAACCCATTGCATATCCCTCTCTGCCAATTCAGAGTTTGAATGGTATGATCTATTCTGAGACTCTTCCACCTCAAAAAATAGAAGTTCCTTACATACTTCCAAAGACACAACATCGAAAAAAAAGTTTCCATGGAATCATAGGCAAAATGGCAGACCCTTTTGAGCTCAGTATTGCTAGCACCACCCCTTTTGTAGCTCATTCTTTTCCTCATAGGCATGAAGAATGACACCAAGGAACATTGAAGACATGAACAATAAGAACGTCTACCAAAGAGGCTATAGAAAGGATGAGACACAAGACCACTATTATCCAGATATGAAGACAACAATGTCATCCCCCACAAACCACACAACTAGACCCAAATCGAACCAATCGACCAGGCCACCATAATGTAATGACATAAAAAAATACGAAGATTACTAGCAAAGAAACCTTAGAGCAAGAAATGCCCTAATGGGCCAACAAGCCAAGCCCAAAATGTAAAGGAAAGTTAGGAATTTTGAAGTAAACCCCTACACTGAAATGGTTTTCTCGTACGAAATAAACACAAGAATACAAGGCCTAGCATGTCCAACTCTAAAATATTACGACATAGTGTAACCCTAGTGACCATAAACACCCACTAGTGGAATATAAAATTACCCAGAGACACAACAATTAAAAAAACAAATAGGCTACAATAAGAACACACACATAAACCATAAACACCCACATGTGAAATAGAGAATTGTTTATCAAGTAAAAAAATAAAATATAATCGTATGATACCATGAGATAAACAGAAATAGCAGGCAAGGAGAAATCCTTGCCTCTTCCCACACAGAGTTCATACATCCACCAATGCCTCATGTTTATACATTTAAAGCGAAAAACCACTCCCACTTCAGAATCTACCTCTTAACTCTCTCCTACCATGCCTTTAATCCATGAGGACAAGTGGTAGTAAACCACACATCATAAAACTTTCAATAAATGTTGAGGAACACCTCCATCAAAGATTCCTTTCTTTAACTTAAATACCTAAGTTAATTGATTTTTTCTATTTAAAGATTGGACATACTTTACTCTTTTTTTTCAGCATGAAAAAATGCCTGGTATATATTATGTACCATCACAATACCCAAAAAAAAGTTATAGTGTGTTTATACATTGATAATTGTTTATTAGTATAAACCGGAGACTATGTGTCCAAAGAAAATTACATATATATGTTCTAAAAACACTAAAATTTTCCAGTAAAGTTGTAGTTGTTCTACCCTTTTGTACTTATCTATTATCTTCAGTAAATAGCATCAGTATTTCCATCATTCAACTTGTTGTGTCTTTCTGTTCTATGGTCATTTACCACCTCTATTTTTTTCCTCAAAAAGTTTATGCGTGTTCTTGTCCCAAAAAACTCTATTTTTTCCCTTGTGCATCTCCATCGTGGTCCCTCATCCTCCCTTGGTTCCTTGTGAAGTTTTCATCTCTGTTCACCATTTGTCCAAACTCATAACTATACAAAACAAAACCAAACTTGTAGTGGCTCAATAAAAATTTACATTACCGCTCACACCGAAGCCAAATGCATCATGTAATTCATAGTGCATCTTCCCTATGGAACCCCTTAGGCCCCTCTTCGACAGACGGTCAACAGTTGAATTTTTCTCTCTGTATATATGATTAAAGGTAATTCTGGAGAAAGTACAGACCAATTCTGTAATCCTATCAATCCAGTATGTTTATTGTATAGGGGCCAATTTGTTCATATGGTTGAAATGGTCAATCAGTACTTTAAAATCACCAAAAATTCAAATGGATTCTAAATATAGTTGTTTGGTACAAACTAGAGGAGTCCCCATAAAGCCAAAGTCTCAGCCCTAGTATTGGATCCCATCCCACCATACCTGTGAAGTTTGTAATGGCATGTAGGGTTGAGAATCAGTAAGGCACCACAGCCACATATTCCGTTTTGTGTTGCACCATAAAAAATCCCCACCAGGTAATTAATGTCAAAGGGTCTCATCCGTACAGATAAATCTCTGGGAGGTTTTTGTTGAGCTGGATCGAAATACTATGTGGATTTGTGAATAAATGTGCCCAAAATATCGTGATCTATTGTAGGACCACCTGTATAAGGATGAGCTTCCCGCCTTTAGATAACCACTTTAGTGTCCATCCCTGAATGCGCTTATGATATTTTTCAATTATCCATATCCAGTCAAAAACCCTGTATGCCGTAGGTTTTAGGTGGAATCCAAGATAGGTAATCCCCTCCGCAATCGGCTTGGATTGGAAATGAAAGATGTTTCCAATCTGATTTAACCTCAGGATTCCCATTAGAAAAGTAGATACATGAATTTTGATCGTTTTCCATCATGCCCGAGGCATTGTTGAACTTGTGAAAAATATGATAGAGATACATCCAACATTCTCGAATCAGCATCCCAAAAAACATTACATCATCCACAAAAAAGATATGGGTGATCTCTCTGTTGTTTGTCAATTTTATCCCCCGGAAAATGCCCATTGTTGTGGCCTCACCAATCTTGATACTAAGTGCATCCATGATTAAGATAAAAATTAAGGGAGACAGGGTGCATCCCTGTCGTAGTCCCTCTCAATCTTGAAGAAACGTGAGGCTTTTCCATTTATAATAACAACCATCATCGTATTACTGACACAAATTATGATCCATTCAACCATGTTCTGATGCATTCCAACCTTTATGAGAACCATTCTTAAAAAATCCCAATCCACGCGATCATAGGCTTTACTTAGATCCATTTTCATAATTATCACCCCAGATTTTCTACTGTGAATAGTGTGCATCACCTCCTGCACAATAGCAATAACATCATGAATGATGCATCCATTTAAGAACTCAAATTGTTCTTTAGTGATAAAATTTGCCAATGCACCCTTTATCCTCTCTACAATGAGCTTGGAAGTAATCTTATAAAGAGTATTACATAGTGATATAGGTCTGTAATGTTCAAATGTAGGAGATACCTTCTTTTTTGGTATAAGAGCTAGGAATGTGGAGTTAATAGATCCCATGATCTTCCCAAGCTTTTTGATTTCCTCTACCATATCAGTCACATGTCTAAGAACAAGGTCAAAAAAATGAATAAAAAAGTCAGGGGTCCAACCATCTGGGCCCGGGAATTTATCAGGCCAAAAATATTTTAGAATACCCTCAACCTCCTCCAAACTAACTTGTTTAAACTATCGTTTTCAGAATTAGTGAACATACGGGGATAATCCTTTACAGCCCAGAGTTGCTCATGGATGAATGAATGCTCTATCGCTTTAAATAGGTTTCCAAAATATTTGATAGCCTCTTGTTGGATTTGAGCGGTAGTATGATATTCTTTGCCATCATTTGCAATATGCCAAATTGCATTTTGCCTTTTTCTCTCATTTGCATAGTTATGAAAATATTTAGTGTTGTGGTCACCTTCTTTTAGCTAGATGTCTCTACTTTTTAGCCTCTGTTTTTGTTCTTCAAACATGAGTAGTTTCTTCCTTTTTGTTTCCAGGTGTTGTAGCAACAACCCCTGTTTTAATAGAAGAAATAAGAGAAATTTCCATAGAAGGCCCGAAGTAGGCTTTTCGGAAAATTTTGGGTTCCTTAGATTTCTTTCATTGAACTCTTTTTGTTGTTTCGTCGAACTCCCCTGTTTCGTTTCGCCGAATCATTCGATTAATTTTTTTTTGTACTAAACCATAACCTTTCGTTGATTCATGTGAATCTCAGGTACTTCTTTTATAAGTTTAGATGCGATCTATAGATGATACACTGGTGTTAGCTTGTTGATTGGCAGGTCTCTGTTACTATGCACGCAGACTGAGGTTTGCGGCGAAAGCACAACAAAGGGTCGAGTCACGCACATGTTAGAGCCGTGAGTGGTAGGGCCAACCATAGCATAACAAATACGCGCATTGTCCGGCACAGATGAGACAACAGCAACTAGTGGCAGATTAAGGCAAACCCGCGGGCACAAATAGCCTGACGTTTAAATCGCAAGGTGCCCCCGTAGGTTGACTGTGACTTAGGCACGTTGACCCAAATCAACAGCCCACGATCGCTGTGGGGGCACTATGTTGATGAAGCCGCGAGGCCTAAAGGTGCTCCTGGAGTGACGTGGGAAATACTAAGCAGGGCTCATCGTCAAAACCGTGAGCCACTAAGTGCATTAGGAGGACTTTCTGTCAGCTTGAATGGAGAGCGTTGATGTTAAAAGCCAGGCCCCCACCAAAGATGACAGTTTCCACGTCCTCCAGCTCGACCACTGGTATCATCTTCGTCCTCAGTTCGGTCACATCCTCCACCATCAGGCACTCCTCGACAAAACACCGACTGGTGAAATTCATTATTTGGCCCATGCGGCCTGTTTAAATTTTATTTTCTATGTAATGTAAAACAGGTGAAATCTTGATTTCACCCTCTACACTCTTTTCATTTTCTGTTATGTTTTAGTTATAGCCTGTGTCAGGCCATACTGTTGGAGATGAGGGGTCGTTTTTCCTCATCATCAATTTTGGTTTTCGATTAAGACTAATAACATACGTATCTCCGAGGAATATTCTATCTACAAAGTATCTGATCTGAGGTTCATGAAAAGATATAAAAGAATGGACCAGAGACAAAAGAAGGCCCGCAAATTTTCTAGCAAGAAAGAGGAGAAATCACTTGAACAAAAAAAGGGTGTGAGCGATACATGGAAGCTTGGGGAACAAACTTTTTTGGACTCTGATGCATGAAAGCTTGGGGAATGAACTTCTTCAGAGCCCAAGATTGTAATAAAACAATCGTTTCTTTAGGGTGAATTTGACAACTGTATGAATGGCTGGCTGGTTTATGAATTTTCATTAATCATGCATTGTTGCATTAATACATGTGTATTGTTTCCATGCTCTTAGATTTGCTTACTTCTATTTGCATGCTAGACTGTAAATCAGTGTTTCTGCAGATTTGTTATATTAATATATGTTTATTTCTTTAAACTAAGGTAAATCTGTGCGATTAGAAATATTTTTGAAAGCATCTTTTTTTGTTGTTGATATGCGTCACAAATTAACGAGGAACTTTTTCAACTTAATTAGTGGTGTCTGTATCACAACATGTTGAACATAAATGCAGTTTGATTTTCTCTCCAGCTCAGTATCAAGACGCTTCTTTATAAGGATAGATAGGATGTTTGCTAGTTTATTTAGTTTCAATCTTTGCTGCACACAGATCTTAAGGTAAACCAAAAAAAATAGTTTTGATCCAGCACCACCCAAGCCCTATTTAGGAGAGGCATCCACCATAATAGCAACGGAGCTATAATTATGTCGATATTAGCTATTCCAAACAGCAGAGGGGCTAATTGGGAACCTCTGTCAGGATTTTCTCTCCTTGTTTACCGCAGCGATTTTCGCCTGGTCAACAAAATTGGCACTATAAGGAGGGTCAGCCTAAACCAAGTTATCACTGAGATATTCATGACTAAAACCGAACCATAGCAACCTAACGTACCCTTAGTAGTTCAGTAACCAGTTTTCGATAAATCTCGCCACCTTATACTCTGTTTCGCCAAACTGCTTGTCGCGGAAGTAATTGACTCTACATGGGAGATTCCAACACAGAAGTTTCTTCACATCCGGAAGATAGAGAAGAGCACGATTTCACAGTCCCAATACCTGAAGTCGATCTTTTTAGGCGAATCACCCATAATTACGCTTGCCAGGTTGGTTTATTACCTATCGCCCCATTACTACCTAGGAGAAGGGTACGAACTTTACCTATCACTCAATCATAAAATAAGCTCATAGTTCAAAATTTTGAAGACCTAGTTGACCTAGCCCTACACGAGATACCAGGATCGGTATCTCACATCGCCTTGTCTCACCCTCACTCTGTGATAGGGGAAGAAAATCAAGACCTGGAGAGTTCTCGGCCTTAGTCACCCCACCCATCCGAAGACGGTTCGAATTCCGAACACCCTGAAATAGAATCCTTAGAAGAAGGTGATATGGAAGGAATAAATAACGACTTCAATGAAGATGCTAATGCCAACATTGATAGACCTTGGCTTCTTAGGGATGCAGTCGCAGTTCCTGGGAGACAGAATCAGCTCCCTAAACACCCTGAGAAACTACTTCCCAAATTTAACCTGGATTCTAAGGAACCCGCAGAAGACCACATCCAAAAATTCATGCTAGCAAAACGATTAATGAATGTCCACACTGAAGATGTGGTGTGTCGTATCTTCCCTTGTACCTTTGAAGGAAGGGCCTCGACTTGGTATTTCTCTCTCCCTCAGGGATCAATAACAAGCTAGAATGAATTTCAGACAACATTCCTTGGAAATTTTGGAGAAGATAAAACACCTACAGTCTTAGTCTTAGAGCTATCATGGATGAGTATGGACACTAAAGAAAAGGTCAAAGACTTCAACCAAAGGTTCCTGTCACTCAGAAACAAGATCCCTTAAGACTCCAGGCCCACTGAAGGAGTTGTTATATAATTCTACACTTCTGCCTTACCCCAGACCATGGCCATGTTTGTTAAACAAAAGCAAAAGAACACCTTACAGGAAAACTTCAATGAAGCAATTAAAGTAGAAAAAGACATGGCCAGCTTGAAGGTAAACCTAGGACACCAGGGGACAGAAAAGGGAAGTAGCATCATAAATCCCTCGAAGTTTTCGGGGGAGACAAAAGGGATTCTGATGTTTTTGATGTAGAAGGTTTGCAGAGGGTAGTGAAACAATTGTCCAACAAAATTATAGAATTAAAAAAACATTCAGGGGAAGGAACCTCAAGGAGAGGTTATTTTAAATTCCCACATAGGCAGAATTTTCCTCTAAGACATCCATCTCCCCCAGAAGGAATTAATGTCCAAGAATTCGCGATGGAACATTTCTGTAGAGATCATAAAGCTAACCACTCCGAAAAATATTGCTCGACATTTATCAACATGTTTGAATTATTTATAACCAGGAAAGAATCCTCCTATGGGACAGCTGATGTCCAGGCCACGGAAACCCAGGAACCCCCTCCTGAAGAATCTACGATTAATCACTTCTGGGATCTGTCCGGTATTTTTGAGGAAGAAGATGAAGAAGGATTAGGAGATGTGAATACCACCCAACATTCCTACCAAACGTGAAGTAGAGGACAACCAACCTCACAAGGTCGTCTCCGCCCACCAATCCCAGCTATTGGTAAATTATACCCTCCCAAGAAAAGTACCCCAAGTAAGCCGGAAATTGCAGAACCAGTTGTAAATAAAACCACTAAACCTGTAGATAAGACTGACCCTAGGGAACCTAGAGTTCAACATAATTGATGAGTTAAAAAGGAAGAGGGCTAGTATCTCTCTCTTTGAACTTACAAAAATCACACAATTCAGAGATGAAATTGTAAATGCGCTTCCTGGAAAAGCCTCTAATCTTCCCCAGCATCTCGTTTCGAATCTGGATATCCTGGAGCCTCAGATCGAAGGTTTCATGATCAGGCAAAAGTCAAAATCGCAGACCCCTCCCTTCCTGTTAACCTTCGAGATTTACAATCATAATGTCCACAACTGTATGGTAGATTTAGGGGCCTCATCTAATGTCATGCCATACTTAGTTTGCAAAAAATTAGACCTTGAACCTAGTAAGAGTGGGACACAAATAGCATAATTGGATCGATCAAAATTAAAAGTCTAGGGAGAATTCAAAAGCTTTCTTATAAGATTGTCCTCAGACTCTAGGGTTCACCAAATCATTGACATTATAGTAGCAGACATCCCTGAAGCATATGGTCTCTTGTTGAGCAGAGACTGGTCTAGCCATTTAAACTGGTATTTTGCCACTAATTGGTCTCACCTCTGGTTTCCTTACAAGGGAAAACAAAATTAGCTCAGGGTGAATAGGTAGCGTTACATGAAATATGTTGTCACTAACTTAGAAGCCCCAAACGAGCGTGTGATGTTTATTAATTCCTTGTTAAGGAACTATTGCGTAGGCACATGGTTCGGTGATCTCACGACTGATTCGTCAATAGTCCCAGAGTCTGTCATCTCAGAGCTACTCTTTTTCACTTATCAGCCAGCTCCTGAAGGTGATGAGAAGATAGGAGATAAAGCCATAGAGTTAGAATTTGGACCTTGCACTTCGAAGGTTCTAAAAACAAAGATGGTGTAGGTATAGGGTGTGTGCTCCAAGATCCAAAGAGGGAAACAACCCTGATTGCTTGTCGGTTATAATTTGAATGCACAAATAATGTCGCGGAATATGAAGCACTCTTACAGGGTCTTAAGAAGGCTATCGATCTGGGCGTGAAACATCTTAAGGTTTTTGGTGATTCTGAGATCATAGTTAAATAGGTGAGAAAATCCATACACTGCATATCAAACCGATTGGTTCAGTATCAATAAAAGGTATAGGATCTTTTGTCTTGTTTTGAAGCATTTAACATCTTGTCGATTCCAAGGTATCAAAATGTAGATGCAGATTTGCTAGCTAATGTTGCTTCTCGTCTTATTCCATCTGAAAATTTCAAACCTGATGCTTTTTCGGTTGAACTCATTTTCAGGCCTTCGGTTCCAGATAATATCACAAATTGGAGGGTAGTCAATGATGAAGAACAAATTATCCATTTCCTAAGGTCATAAGATACCTTCAAAGATGTGGCAATTGATGCAGATCAGCATGATCGTGACCTAAAGAAAGAGCTTAACCAATAAATGCATGTCCCTGAGAACGCCATCCCACGATCAGTGGAAAAATTAGAAAAGCTTTACGATATTCAAGATAAATTCAGAAGGACGATGAATTGCAAGACTCAGAGTTCATATCTGCAGTGCAAAGTTATCAATTTGGGTACGAAGGTGAATCCTCAGAACGTCAACTTGGGGGTTCAATGCTCATCTAATAAGAACACCGCCTTTATGAAGCTATTTCAAAAATTCAAGGATGTTTTTGTGTGGACATACGATGATTTGAAGACATTCGATTCGAAGATAATGCAGCATGTCATTCCCATCAAAGAAAATGCCCAGCTGGTGCAGCAAAAATTACGAAAGATGCATCCCAGTCTTGAACCTATGGTCAAGGCAGAGTTAAACAAACTTATGGCTGCAAATATCATATTACCTATGAAACACACGTAGTGGGTGGCCAACTTAGTACCTGTTCAAAAAAATAATGGTGATATATGACTGTGTGTCTATTTTCGCAATCTGAATCAAGCATCGGACAAGGATAGTTATTGAGTCCCGCCGATGGAACAAATTCTATAGCAAGTCTCCGGTTCATAGATGTTTTCCTTATTAGACAGATTCTCAGGTTATAACCAAGTCTTGGTGGCCCCCGACGATAGATTAAAAACTACCTTCCGAACCAAATGGGGCACCTATGCTTATCAGAAAATGCCCTTCGGATTAATCAACACGGGAGCAACTTTTCAGCGTGCTATGGATGTCGCTTTTCAAGGACCCATCAGCAAGGTTGTGTGGTGTATCTAGATGATGTAACAGTGCATTAAAAATTCAGAGCAAACCATATAGATGATCTGAGGGAAATTCTAGAACTCTGTCAGAAATATGGTATTTCCCTCAATCCTAAGAAATCCGTTTTCTATGTAATCGAAGGAAAGCTGTTGGGATTTGTGGTATCTAAAGAAGGGATGAGGATCAATCCTGAGAGGTTAGCAGAAATTTCTAAAATCCCTCCTCCTCATGGGAAAAATCAACTTCGTAAGGAGATTTGTCCCAAGTTTCGCCCAAACAGTCAAACCTTTGCAAGAGATGGTTAAGTAGAAGGCAGAGTATAAATGGGAGATTAGACATAAAGAAGCCTTCACTACCATAAAAAAGGCAATTATGGATGTGTTGTCTCTGATGAGTCCTGATTTTTCCAAAGGTTTCCTTCTGTATACTTTCGCGTCCAACGACTCTTATGCAACTGTTTTGACTCAAAAGAATGTTGAAAGAGATGAAGTTCCCATTTCTTTCATGAGCGCAGGGATGGATGAGGCCCAGCGCAAGTATCCTGAGGTAGATAAGCAGGTGTTTGCGGTATTCAAGGAAATTAAGCATTTCCTCCCATATGTTTTAAAATCTCATACTCAGGTAATTGTGCCTTACCCTACGGTGAGTAACTTGTTTGTTCAAAAGGAGCTTGGAGAAACCCGAGCACATTGGATGACAACCCTCCAGGAATATGATGTAGAGATCAAGCCTGCTAAGGTTGTTTGGGGTCAGGGATTATGCAGATTGGTGGTAGAGTCAACAGGAAACAAAGTTTTCGAGGAAGAAGGACGGGAAAATGAAACCTGCATGTGTGAAGCCAGCTCTTTGGATGCAATCACCCCTCCAGATTCTTGGTATGCTAACGTGAAGTTTTATCTAACTATAGGAAGCCCCCTTGAAGGTCTGGATGTGATTAAAAGAAGAGCCTTAAGATTGAAGTTGGCTCGTTTCTAGTTGGTAGCGTGCATTTTATTCAGAAATAAATTTGATGGAATTTTGTTGAGGTGCTTAGAGAAGAAGGAATCTCAAAAGGTTATGTCAGAGTTGCATGATGGTCTAGTAGGTGGTCATTTTGGACCAGAAACTACGGTCCATAAAATCTTGAGAGTTGGATATTATTGGTGTACAATTTTTAAGGATTCATATGCATTTGTGTGGAAATGTGATGAATTCCAGAAATATACAGGTCGAGATCAGAGAGCTGCCATGCACCTCCAGCCAGTGATTATCGAAGCCCCTTTTCAACAGTGGGGTTTAGACGTGGTTGGAGAAATTAACCCGCATTCGTTCGCACAACACAGGTATATTATCACTGCTACTGACTATTTCACACGATGGTCAGAACCCATCCCTTTGCAGTTCATCAACGATGATCAGGTAATCTTGTTCCTCACGACCCATGTCATTACCAGGTTTGGTGTCCCTAACTCCATAGTTTGCGATAATCCTAAATATTTTTCATCAGCAAAAATAATAGAGTTTGCATTAAATTTTGGAATAAAATTAAAATACTCGGAAAATTATTACCCTCAGGGAAATGTATTGGCTAAGTCAACAAACAAAAATTTGATCAATATCATAAAGAAAATTGTAACACAGCACCAATGCAGTTGGCATATCAAATTGCCATTAGCTCTCTGGGCAGATAGGTTGACTCCCAAAGCTGCAATAATGACTTCTCCTTTCTTCCTGGTTTATGGATAGGACTCAATTCTTCCCACGCACATATTTTTACCGTCTCTTCAACTCTCCCAGTCAGTCCAGGACACTGAATGTCCAACTATGCAGCATCGCATAAATGTCCTGTTGAAACTAGAAGAAGAGTGTCATGCTGCCCAAAATAGGTTCTCGAACAACCAAAAAATTGTCAAATCCTAGTTCAATAGGAATTTTGTGGGTAGGAAAGAGTTTCAAGTCGGGGACCTGGTCCTAAAATGGGATAAGCCAAATGAAGTCAAAGGGAAACATACTAAATTCCAGAAGTTATGACTAGGACCATACCAGGTCAAAGAACGACTAGGGCCGAACACTTTCAGATTGAAATCCTTGGAAGGGAAAGTGGACCCTTTGCCCATCAATGGGCAAGTTTTGAAAGGTTTCTTCTCTTAGGGGAAGTCTGGGTTAGGACTCTGTACATAGTTTTTTTTTTGTTTTTCTTTCGTTTGTTCGAACCTGTGCAATTTTATTTTCATCTTTATTTTTCCTCAGGGTGAATATTGATACATATTTGGTGCACTTCAGGGTTGAAAATAGTACTCTCAGCTGATGCCATGTGAAAATATTTTTGAGAGGGCATACAAGATGACGTTGGAATTTGGGAGTATGTGTTTGTTGCATGGAGGAACATCTTGCCACAAGCCCTGTGATTAAAAATTGAAATTTCTCGCCTGTGAGTGAATTTTTTTTAGCTACCATCTGTCAGCTCTGCTCACCAAGACACTATAAAAATATCTTCTGTTCGTTTGGGCTATGAAGTAAGAGGATCCCTGGGAACTGAGGTAACTTCGCTAGGTGCTATGGGAAAATCTAACATTATCTCTAAGAAAAGAAAGAAAAAAAAATTGTTTTACTTTTGGGAAAGCTTGAAATTAAGGACTGTTACTGGGCTTAGGAGTCAGGTTGAGACAGCAAGCTTGTTGGGGTAAGGACTGTTGCCGGGCTTAGGAGTCAGGTTGAAATAGCAAGCTCCAACCTTGCTTAAGCGGTTTAAAAGTATGGAAAAACCATGACTGTTCCCTAGGAAGTAATCAATGAATAATGAAACTTGTGATTTACAAAATAAGTTTCTCCCTCGAGAGACATCGAGATGCAGAACACACCTAAATTGGCTCGCAATGGAGAAGCCGCAGTCTCAGGGAAAATTTGAAAAATAGGCCGACAGGCAGAAGAAGTTAAAAATTAACCTCATAGCCTTTGGATGACGAATAATAGCTGTTAAAATTTCCTCAAGGTATGAGGGAAAGCCTGTCCCTACCTAGAATACTCAAGGTGGGACACGTGTTTATCTCGCATACTCCTAAGTTATAAGTGTCTCGAAAGCTGTCTGCATAACGAACTGTTCCCCATAAGCTATATATACTCAAAGATAATTGCTTCACCGAGTAAGTTTCCATTTGTTGTAGCAACAAACCCTATTTTAATAGAAGAAATAATAGAAATTTCCATAGAAGGCCTGAAGTAGGCTTTTCGGCAAATTTCGAGTTCCTTAGATTTCTTTCGCCGAACTCTTTTTGTTGTTTCGCCGAACTCCCATGTTTAGTTTCACCCAATAATTCGATTAATTGTTTTTCATGCTAAACCATAACCTTTCAATGATTCATGTGCATCTTATGTACTTCTTTTATAAGTTTATATGCGATCTATAGATGACATACTAATGTTAGCTTGTTGATTGGCAGGTCTTTGTTACTATGCACGCAACATGAGGTTTGCAGTGAAAGTACAAAAAAGGGTCGAGTCATGCATAGGTTAGAGCTGCGAGTGGTAGGGATGACCATAGCATAAAAAATATGCACATTCTTTGACGCAGATGAGACGACAGCAATTGTTGGCAGATCAAGGCAAACTCGCGGGCACAAACAGCCCGACGTTTAAACCGCAGGGTGCCCCCGCAGGTTGACTGTGACGTAGGCACGTTGACCCAAATCAATGGCTCACGATCACTGCGGGGGCACTATGTTGATGAAGCTACGAGGCTTAAAGGTGCTTCCGAAGTGACGTGGGCAATCCTAAGCAGGGCTCCTCGTCGGAACCATGAGCCACTACGCGCATCGGGAGGACCTTCCGTCAGCCTAAAAGGAGAATGTTGAGGTTAAAAGCCAGGCCCCCACCAAATATTAAAGTTGCCACCTCCTCCAGCTCGACCAATGGTATCATCATTTTCCTCAATTCGGTCACATCCTCCACAATCAGGCACTCCTCGGCAAAACACCGACCGATGAAACTCATGATTTGGCCTCCGCATTCTGTTTCAATTTTATTTTCTATGTAATGTAAAACGGGTGAAATCCTGATTTAAACCTCTGCACTCTTTTCATTTTCTATTATGTTTTAGTTATATCCTGTGTCAGGCCATACTGTTGGAGATGAGGGGTCGTTTTGCCTCATCATCAATTTTGGTTTTCGATTAAGACTAAGAACAAACGTATCTCCAAGGAATATTTTTTCTAAAAAATATCTGATCTGAGGTTCATGAAAATATATAAAAGAACGGACCACAGACAGAAGAAGGCCCAGGGATTTTCTAGCAAGAAAGAGGAGAAATCACTTGAAAAAAAAGAGAGTATGAGCGATACATGGAAGCTTGGGGAACAAACTTTTTTGGACTCTGATGTATGAAAGCTTGGGGAATGAACTTCTTCAGACCCTGAGATCGTAACAAAACAATTGTCTCTTCACTTTGAATTTGACAAGTGCATGAATGGTTAGATGGTTTATGACTTTTCATTGATCATGCATTGTTGCGCTAATACAGGTGTATTGTTTCCATGCCATTAGTTCTGCTTACTTATATTTGCATGCTAGACTGTAAACCAGTGTTTCTGCAGATCCGTTCTATTAACCTGTGTTTATTGCTTTAAACTAAGGTAAATCTTTGCGATTAGAACTATTTCTGAAAGCATATTTTTATTGTTTTTTATATGCATTGCAAATTAACAAGGAACTTTTTCAGCTTAATTACTGGTGTCTATATCACAACATGTTGAACATAAATGGAGTTTGATTTTCTCTCTGGCTCAGTATCAAGACGCTCCTTTATAAGGATAGATAGGATGTTTTCTAGTTTAGATAGTTTCAATCTTTGTTGCACATAGATCTTAAAGTAAACAAAAAAAAAGGGGATATATTTTTGATCCAGCACCACCCAAGCCCTCTTTAAGGAGAGGCATCCACCTTAATAGCAACACAGCTATAATTCCATCGAGGTTATCTATTCCAAACAGAAAAGGGGCTAATTGGGAACCTCTATTGGACTTTTATGTCCTTGTTTACACAGCTATTTTCGCCCGGTCAACACCAGGTTCTTAATATTTTCCCAACCATCATCTCTCTGAATGTTATTCTGAATTTTATTTAGTAAAAATATCAACCGTGTCTGTATCTCCTTCTTCCTTTGTTCCGTTTGTTGTTTTTTTGTCCTTTCCCATTTTTTGACCTTATGTTTCAGTACCCTCAATTTTTGTGAAAGGAAATCCATCGCAGAACTCCATTTTCCTTTTTGTGTTCCTTAAAGAAGTCTCGAACCAAAGAGTTGAAATCCTCATCATCTAACCATGCCCGATTAAATTTGAAAGGGTATCCCATTGAATTTTCCTCAAATTGCCATTCCACGACAACAAGACGATGGTCAGAAATCAAAATTTCTGCGACACGAACCTGAGCCCTGCCCAGGTGTGTGAGAAGATCCTTCTGAAACATAACCCTATCCAGCCATTTTTCAATAAAATCAGCACCCATACTACCATTATACTAGGTCGGGCACAATTCAAATGATCTAATCTCCTTCAGATTATTATCTCGGAACAAATCAACGAAAAAAATCCAATAGGGGATCCCTCCATCCTGAGCCCCAAATCTCCTTGCTCTGTAATGTGCAATTGAAATCCCTCGCTAATAGCGCGTGATTCATGGAAATTATACCACATCTCTCCATGTGCTTCCAAAATCCCTCCCTATTTTGATATGGCGCATACAAATTCACCATCTGGATTCGAAGTCTGTGTCCCCTCGAGTATCTAGAATAATAATGCCTCCAAAAAAATTGTAAGCCTGTAGTGATGCCCATCTCAGATCCCACATCACCGCAAGTCCACCAGATTGGCCATCTGCATCCTTCGCGGTCATATTCCAATCTGGAAACATGTTTCGGAAAAAGGAAATTGATTTATCATTTGATGACATCATTTCCTGAACAAAATTAAAACAAGCTCCCAGATGCCAGTAAAAATACTTAAGTGCATTAAATTTCTCCCTCCTCCCCAGTCCCCTGATATTATGTGAGCATAGAATCATTAGTTGAGCGGTTTCGAGGGCTCTGAGGCTCAAAGCACCCTATCCAATGCAAGAGTAACAGGAACATCCCTAAAAACATCACCTAATAGTTCGTGGACTCGGACATTAGCATAGTCTGACATTTTATTTTGCCTTAGTCGCCCCCGCCCTTTCCTCAAAGTGACATTTGAAGCAAAAGTTGAACTGATGACTATGGGTGGAGATGCAGGATGACCCAAATTGATCGATAAAGGGACCATCTTTGATTCTGAATTTGCTAATAGTAATTCAATTTCACTACCCATAGAGTTATGTGGGGAAATGGGAAAATCTCTCGATACACAGTCCGAAGGCCCAGAGGATAGTGGGTCTTCAGTAGAAATGCCAGTAACATCAAAGAGATAGGGAGGGTGGTGGGTATATGTGATGGGCCAACCCCCGTCGAGAGTGGACAAGGCGGATCCAATTCAGGGATTGTATCATTCACCCTCAACCCCACAAGATTGTGAGCGAGTTAAAAGCCTCTTGCCCAAGCCCAATGAAGCAGGTACATTTACTCTAATCTGATGTAAGTACAAGAAAACACATATTTTGTTGATCATTAAATTTACCCAAACTAAACTGCCTCAAATGCATTAGATTCCTTCCAATGCAACCCATAAGCTCACCATTAATTTACCCATCTTGATTTCATGTATGTTCTTATTGATGCTCTGTGGCAATGAGATAAGCATGGAGAGCGAACACATGGTGCCACTCTCGACCTATGGTTTCTAGGACAAATCCAACAATCCGCACTTGCTACCTTCAAGCCCTATAATTTCAACCTCCGACACTATATCAATGTGCCCCTTTGCTTTAACATTTCTAAACCACAACCACCTTTTCAAATCCTGTCAAGCATTACCATTTTGTCGACAGTTCGTTTCAACAGTTTTCTTGATTATTAATTTTGTGATATTGGAAGTAGGCTTTCAAATTGACACCCAAATACACATTTTTTCCTTTAGCCTTCAAATACGGTTCATTTCAAAATAAACACGTCATTCTTAAATTGTGAATAATTTTTAAAAATATCATATTAATGGGCATATAAGAAAATCACAACTTTCAATATATATATATATATATATATATATATATATATATATATATATATATATATATATATATAGTAATTGATTCGGTGCAGAGGCAATCCATCATACTATGCAAGTATTGCAAAGTATGTACTCGAATTTCGATATACTTTCCAATATCATAACTCTATTTTCCTCAACTTAACAAAATTAAATATTCGTGTGCAACCCAAGCTAGTGATGAAAAAGGAAATTAGTGATAAGTGAATTATTATACAACAAATATTATTATTAAGCACAATATAGTAAATTAATCACTGGTTTATTGTTGATGAGAATAAAGTAAATAATTTAATATTAAATAAATGAGAAGCGATTTATTTAACTAACACTTGATATTTACCATTACCGTACATATTGAGCATAAATATGTATGATGATAAAATTACATGGCAAATTTTATATGCAACATTCCAACGGATTTCACTGCATAACAAGCCAAAAGAAAAGAAGATTTGAGTGTGCAACGATGTGTTGGGTGTGTGTTATATTCTTTCCATGACTATTTGCATGTGCAAAGGGGTCACAGGGGGAGCGATAGCTTCCAAATGTTCGTTGCGTCGAGTGCAACATGGGGGTCACAGGGGAGGCACATCCACCCTGTTGAGGGGTTTGCAGGGGGGGAAGAAGCCCCACTACACAAGGTTGGAGGAAGCGCCCTGGGAAAAAACAAAATTTGACCCTATATTAGGTGGGTGGACCTACCTATGGTTTTTTGCATGGGTTTTGCAATGGTTTTGGGCATGATGGTTTTCTTCCCATGTTATTTTGTAGATTTGGTCAAGGGAACTACGGTTATGTTCTAATCCAGGGTTAATGGATTGGAGTTTATGAATGCTTCGACATGATAATATATGTATTGTAACTTTGAAAGGAACATAATGAAAAATCAATATGGTAGTCTCGATTTTGGGATCTAGGGGAAAATCTCTGTGTATATTTATTTTATGTTTTATGTTGTCGACATTATTTATTTTTTGTTATAATAATTCATTTGCAGGTAACTTATATACAGGGTTAAAACCTACACGATCCAAAATATATGATATGAATTAATTAGGTAATTTTTTTTATCGAAGGATCTATGCAACCAATTTGAAATGAATTTCCACGTAAAGTGAAATTGTGAGGCTAGGTATAGAAGGTGGTGGACACTTGGCCACAATTATTCTAAAGTGAAAAACAATATATTAGATATTTGGAGTGTATTAAATTCAGACAATCCATGTCATATTATAATTAAATAACTTATACTCTACAACCCCTATTTCAAAATATGGAAATATCTAGGGGAGAGATGTCTAATGTTGTGCAAGGACGAGTAGTTTTTATAGTACTAGTCCCACAAAAAGCCACCATAAATTGAGAAATGTGAAACCAAAATTTAAACAAAAATATATAACATTAAGAGCAAACATAATTTAATTATTTCCAAATTTTCCCAAAATATTAACTCGGCCCACAACTGTCCATAAATAGTCCTTTAAATATCAAGAGTACAAAACATCTTGTTCCAACTAGAAAAAAATAAAACTATAAATCCTCCCAAAATGTTTTATTCCACCAGTACAAAGTACCCATCACTTTAGCCCCCACTGAATTGAACTAGAGTTATGTATCTGAAATGCACATTCATACCTACACAAATAAAATTCGATGTATGTCATCCATAAATGTTGTGTTATTCAATAATTCAACCTATTGTGTCAATAAATGACATCCAACCCATTAAATTTACCATTAAAACATATCAAAGCACAAGGATCAAAGATTGAAAATTCTAAACCATTGGATCACATCCAAATCAATCCAGAGCACACATTCAAAATTGAGAGATTGAAATCCATTTCAATCCTTGGTACCATTCAAATTCAAGTGAAAAAAACTATATAAGAAGTTCAACCCTTGCTAAATTTTCATTCTTGACATTAAAATTATTCACCAGACCTGGAGACATACCATCAGATAACATTTCACAGTATATCCGGGCTCTTTATTTCAGTTTTTTCATGGTATCTATTTCATTTTATTTATTTCAGTTTTTGCACAATATGTATTTCATTTTATATATTTCAATTTTTGAACAGTATGCGTTTCATTTTTCCCAACCTGTTTGATCTCTATTTTATCCGAACTTCGAAAGGAACGCAACAGAATAAAAATATAACCATAAATACAGAGATGTAACATAAATAACTCTTCATTTCATTAATATCAAAGAACTTAAATATGATTACAGATAGAATGGAAATAGACTAGCTCAGGCTATGGTAGCTTATCTCTGAGAAGAGAAGTGGCGGCTACATGCCTCTGAATTGTGTTACAATATGGCTCAAAGCCCTATTTTTTATTGAGAAATAACAAAAAACCCTAAACATAAAAAAACCTAACCCTGGGAGATGAATTGCAAAATTTGTGGGCCCCGTTGGGGTAAATTGGTACATCAACTTTGTTGTGGAGGTAAATCCCCTCTGCGGACAGAGGCAATCCCTACTAGCCCAGACTGGGTCTAGCAACAATTGTTCACGCTATAGTGCAGGTTCCTAATTGAAAATAAACCAACTAGCGATGAAGGCTTACTCGGAATCCAACGCTGTCACTTGTAGAGAAAGTAGCGCTCCCGTTCCTTAACTCTGGCAGATCACAATCCTCACGATCTCCATGATCGGACACCTACACACGCAAGAAGCAAAACAAACGCAAGCGTAAAATCCAGTGCATACAACTATATGTCAGTCAGAGAAGACATAACTCATGAGCATAATCAACAACAAGAGTGGAACCATAACCAATAGTCACTTATCATTAATCAATCAAAGAAGAATACAACCATAGCCTTGACGCTGAATTCTCCTTTGGAGGGTCGCCAGCGGAAAACGTCTCGAAAAAATCTTGTCGGGGGTGAGACAAACCTCTCTCCTCGGATGTCTCGACAATGAGCTCCTTGCTTGGATTTGGCCTTAAGGGAATGGATCAAAGCTCTTGCAGCATTAGGCTCTTGGGAACTTGGAGACTTGGAGATTCGCTTGCAAATGAGATGGGAAAGCCTTTATAGATGGAGGAAGGGGAGTTGGGATCCCTATAATCATGGGATTGGCCCTATCCTCAAGGAAGCTTCCATGAGAGGTGGAAAACCACTTCCTCTACATGGAGATCCGGAGCCAAACCTCCCAACTCAAATTAGATACCAGTTCCTGGATCAGTTAGGACGAAACTTCCGCAATTTATTTTTAAAAAACACTCCTTAAAATGGTTGGCACGAGTGCGACTCTGGGATAGAGCACCAATTGGCACGCCCTCTTTGAAGGATTTCCCCCATTGGCGCGGGTGATGAACTGGCTACCCGCGCCAATGCAAAAAGGGGTGTTTTTAGGGTTTTTCACAAGGAGTTGTCTTCAGGGCAATGAAAGTACATGTTTAGGGGAATGCCATGAAAGTGTTTTCAAGTTATGTCACTGCTCACAGGTCACGAAATGAGCCCTCCAATTGTGCGGGATGGGGAATTGCAGGGATGGTGACAAATTGCTGTGTAACAGATGCCCCCTAAATCATGAGGCCCGAGAGAGAGAGAGGGGTGAAATGCTTTACGAGAACGTGTCCAACTGAAAACACCACCGTCGGAAAACCTGCATAGAGAAGTACAACTGATATCTCAAATACATGATAAATATGTGGTATGGGTGCAGCCATCCATAACAGAGTATGTAATAATCCAGATCCAAGGCATGGACACAGCCATCCAGTGAGGATTGGTAAATAGACTCAGGTATGGTCGCAACCATCCAATCAGTGAGTCATGTAACTAATCATAATAATCCACAAAATCGCAGCCTGGATTATAACAGACAAAAATCCAGGGTCTTGCGCTCCATCTCGACCCGAACAAAGTACAAGTTCAAGCATGTGAATACGTGAGCTGAAGTCGAACATGCAAGAACATCGCCTGATTACCAGCCAATGATGAAAGCTGTTAACAGACGCGAGAGGTACCACCATTAATTCCAATGGTCCTCAAGGTACTAAAGGTACAATCTACGACATGTGAACAATGAGCTGACGTCGGACACCCGTAGAATCACTCGATCGGAGGCCAATGATGAAAATCTCATGTCGAATGCGAAGAACACCCTTAGGTAGGCATGCATGTCAAAGTCTAGGAAGGGAGGTCTCTAGATCGGCTTCTCGGATAATGAGCTGAAGTCGACGAGAGTGACGATCGAAGGTGGGCCATGGTGTTTCCCACATCATCGACGTGGCAAGGAGCCAGAGGAACATAATGTTTTTGTGAATCACGATCGGATGAGAATCGAGAGGAAGGTTGAAAACTTGCGGAGGTCATGATAGAATGGCAAAGTAGATGAGAGGTCAAAAAGGATCACCCAAACCCATGGAGGCAAGTGAAAAAATGAGATGAGATGTCCCCAACCCGACACGAATGCAGAGAAGGGCCATGTTCAAGAGCGACATACTGCCAACACGACAATGATTATGGTCCCATTTTCCCCCACCATTTCTAGCGAGTACCCCAATTATTTTGATAACAAGCTTGAAGGGTATAGCATATGCTTGTAATATAAGTTCGTCCTTCGGACGAATCCATCCTAGTACATTTAACGAGCCCTAGGAAGGAGGAACTCGGATATCGTCATTACGACTGAACCCGATGTCATCAGGGTTTTAACGAGTCTAACAAAGGAAGAACTCGGCGTATTTTCATGTTTAGAGAGTTTGAAAAGACAGCAGAAAAGTAAACTCTAGTGGTCCTTTTTCGTAAATAGTTCCTCAGATCCAAAAAGGTAGAAAACTGTGTCTCAGGAAACCTCCTAGTTGTGATAGGCTAGGGTATTCCTTTTTCGTAAATAATCTATCCCAGCCAGAAAAAGGGGTAAACGTATACTGGGTAGATGTCATTTCGTAACCACTTTAACGGGATCAAAATGACAAGTGACTCGGCAATATTTTCATGTTTAGAGAGTCAGAAAAGAGGTGAAAGATGACTCCTCCCGGAGGAACGAGTGGTATAAAGGGTAGCAACTGGTTCCGGTAATGGTGGAACTGCTCAAAACAAGTAAAGATCAAGAGGCTAGCTAACAAGACCACTCATTGCAGCGGTTCCTCAGGAATGGGTGAAACAACCAAGTGAAGGCATATGATCGGCCAAGCAGATAGTGACAATGGAATGAGAAAACCAAGGCTCATCTGGAAAAAACAGGTTGATAAAATGGCAATCACAAGAGGTAAAATGGGAATGGTTTCATTTTTAAACAAGCTTGAAATCAGGAAACTCTGCTTGAAGTTGGTTTCATGTTTACACAAGCTTGAAACAAAGATAAACTATGTGACAGTTTTGTTTTACACAAGCTTGAAATAAGAGTAAAACTATGCTTGAAAAAGTAAGCATGCCCCCAACATGGTGACTCAATTCGAGGTACATGCCCCCCAAGCTTCAATCCATATGAAAGGCAGATGGAGTGAAGGTTCAAGTTACGAGATCTAAGAAAGACTCGACTGGGATTTTACGAGATCTGATCAAAGGCTCGAATTGAACGGGAACGTGTGTCATTGTTTTAACGAGGTTGACACATTAAAAGAACTATCCTCAGGACACCTTGTTTCATGGTTTAAGGAGCTTGACACAAGAAAACGAACTATGCTCCGACAACCTTGTTTCATTTTTTAAGGAGCTTGACACAAGACAAGGAACTCTGCTCCAACCTGCTTGTTTCATTTTTTAAGGAGCTTTACACAGGAAAAGAACCATGCTCCGACCGACCTCATCATAATGAATAAGAATTCATCGCTTCCAAGAGTTCCACTCCCGATGGAAGGAAAACATCGTGGAAGTCAGGAACCAATGCCCCCAGCACCTGATGCACAATGGCACTATCACTGGGTACAGGCACGGGGTAGGTAGCCACATAGTTGACCTGCGGTGGGGTAGATACAACGGGTGGATAAAAACCAGGAAGGGATGATGGCGGGCCAGCTGCCACATCGGGACCAAAGAACGAAAGCTGATCAATTGTCACGATCCACCCTTCATGTGGAAAACAGACCACACGAAAAAGGGAGGAGACAAGTGCTCCCATGACATAGGTGTAATCGTGCCCCAAGAGCAGATTGAAATCCAAGGGGCCTGGAACAACCATCACGTCCATATGGACGGTTTTACCTCCCAAAGTAACAGGTAACCTTGGAAGGATCCCTAACTGTTGACTCGTTCTTCTGTTAAATGCCAACAGATTCTGTGTAACAGGCGCAAGCGACGGTGAGCCAAAATCTTGCCAAGTAGTTGAGGATAGAACACTAACAGATGCGCCTTCGTCTATAATGGTACTGAGTACGACCAGACCAAAAGCCTGTATTGTGATCTCGAAAGGCACATAAGACGGAAGGCGGTATCCTGTAAATCGAATCCAGTCAAAGGAAGCAACCAAACTACTCGGAGGGGCTACCATCGAACCGAGATGGTCTTCCCCTGGTGTTATGATAGAAGAAGGAGCATCCTCCACGACCTCCATCTCGAAGGCGGGAGGAGTATCCTCCGGGATCTCCATCATGGGAGGTGAAGGAGAAGCTTCTTAAGATACAGGGACAGGAGAATCTTTCTCCAAGTCCGAGGAATCTGAAGAAACAAGAAGAACCTGAGGGATGTGAGGTCCACTCTCAACGGAAAAGACCTGGTGCACCGTAGATGGGGCCAGTTCAACCGATCCCACGACCAATAGTTGGTCGGGAATGGATTCCTGAATCCGAATTTCAAAGGGAGCGGGATCAACCAAGGATGACTCTTGACCAATCGTAGGATCAGCTAGTGGAGGACTCAAAGAAAGCCGATTATAACCAGCTGGAAGGCATGGTGTAGAACCGGTTAAGTTGTCCAACACTTGCTTGGCTTCATCCATATACGGACAAAGGTGAATGGCATGGTGCCCTTCACACAACTTACAGGGATTGGTAATCTTACCCTGCTTCTTAGGAGCCTTACCAGCACCAGCTGAAGATGTGCCCCCAACCTGACTCCCGGAATCCAAGGGCAACGACGAACGACCGTTGGACCATACTTCGAGCACCTTGGGAATGCCATGGCAATCTCGAACAAGATGGTCTCCCATGCACAACATGCATGGGAACTTGACTTTCCGTGGCGGGTTGGAAGGTTTATCAAGAGGAGATGTTTCAGAAGCAGTAGTTGCACTTTTAGCCTCTCGCTTATCGGACTTCTTCTTCTTTGTCTTCTTCTTCTTCTTCTTAGCCACCTGGTTACTCGAATCCAGACTTTCACCAGGCGAAGTAGAAGAGGAGGACGCAGAAATAGGCGAAGAAGGAGAGAGGTCCACCTTGGAACCAACATGGTGTTGCTCAGGTGGAGGAACTGATTGAACAGTAGACGAGACATTCAAAACCACAGAGGTTTAGAACAACCAAATAGGCAACCCAACAGTTAACCCAGGAAGGGACAACGTTGCCATATATGGAGAACCAACATTTCCAAAAGGAGGAAAATGACCAGGATTCCCATCGGAGGGGATTCCTTGGTTGGTGTATTCTTGAAAAGTCGCCATCAACAACTCAAAACCGCACACGGGCTAAAAACCAAGGCACACAATCAAACGGCCAACAAGAAAACTCTAAAAGGGCATGTGATCGCGGGTGATTTATTTTACCACATTGAAACTTAGAAACATCACCGTTTCATGTTTTAAGAGTCGAGAAATGGATGAAAGGTGACTCTATCTCTTTCAGTTTTGAAGCAAGTGTGAAAGGACAAGCGCTTGATGATCTTTTCAAATTTAAAGAGTCAGATAAGATCAAAATGACTGCTTGGGGATACTAGGCAAAGGGTGTACCAAATAACCGTAAACTACAATATACACCTTGGTTTCAAAATGAAAGAGAAATCAACCAAGGACTTGACGTGCGTGCAGGCAATCTCCCTGAATGCTGTGTTCGATGTATCACAGGTATAGGGCGGCAGACTTAGCTTCCTATGGATAAAGGATAGAAACCTAGTGGGGTCTCCCTTTATATACACAATGGTACGGGGAGCACAAGTTCGTACTAGTGCTGTCTAAAGCCAAGAGGCGAATGACAACTACTAGGTTTAAAGACGCCGGAACACGTCTCTAGCCTAGACCTCTAAATATTTCGTTAATGTTTCAATGCTACCTTAGTGTAAATTGAATAAATTTCAATGTTTATCTTCAATTATGTCTCGGTTTCAAGGCCCTACCTTATGTCATCTGACAATCTCCTCTATGCAGCTATATGAGAAAAGAAAACTTTTCAATTCGATGAATGCTATCTAGTAAAGGGAAGAGCTTCAAACAATGATGCAACAGAAAACAACACTGCAAATGAAATCTTTTCCAAACTAGATGACTTTCATTATCCAAAGTAATTTCAAACATTCAACGATGCGAATAATGGAATGTAATCTATGCAACATCCTCTTTTTCGAAAACTATGCAATTTGTAATCTATGCACAATTTCCTTTTTCTTTTCAAATGATAAGAATGCACTCAATGCATTTTTTGATGAAATGAGAATCTACTTAATGCATGCTTTTAATAAAAGAGAATGCACTCAAAGTGATTTTAGTTTTCAATCATTAAACAATGTGATCTAAGTTCAATGATAAATCTCAAAAATACTTTTCAATGCAATATGATCTAATGCATTTTAACGAAAATCAAACTATGAGACGAAAACTAAAAGAACGGAAATATCCTTAATGAAAGGATGAAGGAAAAAGGGATGCAAACAAACACTAAGAATGTAATCATTGTTTGAAACACTTTGTCATGAAATCTCTGAAAAGGCGACAAGACATATGTGGTCAAACACAAAGAGGACTTCCAAAGCAAGAGATCAAAACAAGGCATTCATCCCTTTTTACATCAAGCAATCATGCAAATAAGACATTTCAAACAATGAGCAATGTAATCTATGCTCATACAGTGAAAATACCCGAAGGGAAAGAGACACTGGTGAAGGATTTAGGGAAAAAATCTCAATTTTCACACACCCTGAAATTGGCCCGACTTTGTCATTGACAACTAGCGCCAACTGGCGCGACTTGCCCACTGACAACTAGCGCCAATGCCCAATTGGCGCAGGTTGCTAATTGACAACAAGCGCCAACGCCTGAAAATGAAAAAAAACAAAGAATTTCTCCCAACCAAGACCAGACTCACCACTTCAAGCAGAATCTCCAAGACTCAAATGAACCATGTAATCTAGGCTCAAAGCGAGAAAAAGCGGAATTCGAATGAAGAAGAAGCCAATCACTCAAATAACAGAATAAAACGATAGACAACCACCAAACAAATGCAGAGAAGAAATCAGAAATTTGACTGAACAGATAGAAACCACAAACTCCCAAGGGAGGCTCGACACACAATAGCACCTAGATGCCCTAGGGCTAATATGTAAAATCGGTAGAAACTGGTAAAAAACCAAAGGAAGAAGGTCATAGTCCATCCAAAAAGGCTCCATAACACTCAAGCAGTTGAAAAAACAAAACCAAACACACTGATTAAGCTCAGGAAGGTCAAAACAGAGAAAACCCTAGTACCTCACAGGATTCGCGCGACTGTGAGGCTGAAACTAGCACCAGAAACGAATTGGTGCGGGTAATACACTAGCAACCTGCGCAAATGGGCGCGATTGTCAAGCTGTAAAGCGCGCCATTCGAGTTTGCTATGGAAAAATAAAAATAGACAATCCAACAAGCAGACCAGTGATAATCAGGCTAACCAAAAGCCAAAATCACAAAAAGAGCAAGCCAAAAGAGTCGAACAAGCAAGCAGAATCGAGAAACAACCGAAAAGACAAGACAATACTCCAAGTTTTCAGTTCATAAACTAAACTGGAGATTGACTGAAGCAGATTTGATCTACTTCGCAATTGCAGAGCAAGAGCGTTTCGAAGGCTATCTGGCTAACTTCAGGCTCCGTCTGTAGCTTATAAAACAAACAACAACAAGCTAGACGCTCCCTAGTGGAGTCGCCAAATTTTTGTGGAGGTAAATCCCCTCTGCGGATAGAGGCGATCCATACTAGCCCAGACCGGGTCTAGCAACAATCGTTCACGCTATAGTGCAGGTTCCTAATTGCAAATAAACCAACTTGCGATGAAGGCTTACCCGGAATACAATGCTGTCGCTTGTAGAGAAAATAGCGCTCCTGTTCCTTAGCTCTGGCAGATCACAATCCTCATGATCTCCGTGATCGAACACCTGCACACGCAAGAAACAAAAAAAACGCAAGCGTAAAATCCAATGCATACAACTATATTTCAGTCAAAGAAGACATAAATCATGAGCATAATCAACAGTAAGAGTGGAACCATAACCAATAGTCGCTTATCATTAATCAATCAAAGAAGAATACAACCATAGCTCTGACGCTGAATTCTACTTCGGAGGGTCGCCAACGGAACATGTCTCGAAAAAATCTTGTCGAGGGTGAGACAAACCTCTCTCCTCGGATGTCTCGACAATGAGCTCCTTGCTTGGATTTGGCCTTAAGGGAATGGATCAAAGCTCTTGCAGCATTAGGCTCTTGGGAACTTGGAGACTTGGAGATTCACTTGCAAATGAGATGTGCAAGCCTTTATAGATGGAGGAAGGGGAGTTGGGATCCCTATAATCATGGGATTGGCCCTATCCTCAAGGAAGCTTCCATGAGAGGTGGAAAACCACTTCCTCTACATGGAGATCCGGAGCCAAACCTCCTGGGTCCAAATTAGATACCGCTCTCGGATCAGCTTAGACCTAAACTTCCTCGCCATTTATTTAAAAAGCACTCCCCAAATGGTCGGGCACGAGTGCGACTCGGGACAAAAAGAGCGAAGGCATCCGCGCCCCTCTTTGAAGGATTTCCCCCATTGGCGTGGGTGATGAACTGGCTACCCGCGCCAATGCAAAAAGGGGTGTTTTTAGGGTTTTTCACAAGGAGTTGTCTTCAGGGAAATTAAAGTACATGTTTAGGGGAATGCCATGAAAGTGTTTTCAAGTTATGTCACTGCTTACAGGTCATGAAATGAGCCCTCCAATTGTGCGAGATGGGGAATTGCAGGGACGGTGACAAATTGCTGTGTAACAAACTTCCCGGGGTCATAACTTTGGCATACGATCTTTGTTTCACATGCACAATACCTCGTTAGAAATATATATCCAAGGACTAAAAATTTCGACTGCAAATAAAAATCAAAGCCTTATATTTTCATTTTTTCCAAAAAAGCGTTGTTTAGGGCCTCAAAACAACTCTCGAAGTTCAAGACCCGCAAATCTGTCAAAAATAGTAAATTTTGCTACAATTAAAGAAACTGAAAGAAACAATGATGGGGGTTAGTAAATTTTGCTACAATTAAATAAAATGAAAGAAACAATGATGGGGGTCCAAGTGGAATAAGTGGGAGGAAAAAAATATCCACCTAGAACATTCCTCCCCCATTAGGAAGTAATGGTCCCCATTTTGTTGAGTGCCTCCATGAGATGGGGAAACTTCTATTGAACTTGGTCCCTAGTGAGCCACTTGTCTTGGTGCAGGAGTTGGTTAGCTTTGACAACCCAATACAGTTGGATCTTCTTCTAGTGAGCATTATTGATATGTGTGTCCATGATCTTATCAGTGGTGGCAAGTTTCCATGCATTATGGGTTTAACTTCGTTGGTGTGAGTTGTTCTGCAATGTAGGATATGTATAGTAATGGTAGAAAGTATGGTCGAAGGAGGTCCACATTAAACTTTGGGTATAGGCCAAGGAATGGTGAAATGTTGAACTCGAAAGCATTGTCCCCTATAGCCTTGGTGATGGTGTATGGCCCATATTGGAGTGACTGAAGCTTACGGTGGAGCCCAAAAAGGCGCTCCTTTTGCAAATGTAGCCAAACTTTGTCGTCGAACTGGAACTTGTGTGGCACCTGAAGTTGATCATCTCACTACTTGTACTTAGAATTGGATTTTTCCAATATGTCATGGACCTACTAGAGGATGTATTGGATTCGCTCAATGAAGTTGTTAGCCCTCTCAGTTTCAGATTCTACGTGGGCCGAAGTAATCTGAGTAGATGCAAGTGGTATTGCCACATAATGGGACATAAGGGTTGGAATCCCAACCCCACCTGAAATGGGTTGTGTCCAGTTGAGTTATGGAAATATATGTTGTATCTGTGTTGTACATAGGGTAGGATTTCATCCCATGTGTGAGGATGCTTTGGGTTGTACACGTGGCAGAATGTGTACGATCATCCCGTTGATGACTTCTTTTTGGCCATTAGTTTGGGGGTGGAAATCCATGGACTTAGTGAGCTTGGTATCCAGCATCGACTAGAGACTTGAACAAAATTTACTTAGGAACCTAATTTCCTAATATAAGATAATGGAATGTGGGATCCCAAAGTGTACCCACACTCATTAAAGAAGAGCTTAGCAGTGACTTATGTTGTGATACTCTTCTTTCAAGCCGCCAAAATGGACATCTTACACAATTTTTCGACGACCACAAAATCATAATCGTTGCCATGCTTACTCGAAGGAAGGCCTAACATGTAATCCATGTAGATGGATTCCTAAGGTCGACTAGGAGTATGTAGAGGAGTATATATGCCTTGCTTCTTGATGGTTGGTTTGGGAATGGCGCAAGCAGTGCAGGATCTGATGTACTTCACAACATCCTGTCAAAGTTTCAACTAATAAAAATACTTTTGTGGCACTGCCACTATTTTCTCTACTTCGAAGTGTCCCGTTACCCAACTGTAGTGCGCCTCCCAAATCATCTTGGCATGCTCTCTTGAAGGAACACAAACGTTTCCTAGGTGACAAAATAGTGTATCTTGGAGGTGACAATTTGGAACTTGCTTTCCTTCGAGGATTTCTGGTATATGTTGTTGAATTCTAGATCACTCTTATACAGATGTGGCCACTCTAAAGTCTTGTTCCCACAATATTCGAACACAGTGGTCAGCGTCATGACTGGTGGTCGGTTGATCTATATGATATCTTAATGAAAATTTGCTCGAGGGTTTGTAAATTGCAAGTGTTAAAATTATTTTTTTAGAGATTTTATGTTAATTTTTAAACATATAAAGCATGAAAATAAACTCTGAAATATACAGAAACAACACACAATTACACCATAAAACAACCACAACACATCAAATGATGAAAGAGTTCATCCCTCCTGGCCTACGTCTTCCTATTCTAGCTTCCAATGGCTTGGCCCTCTTTCATTATGCTCGAAATGGTGTTTACATACATTTAAAATTCTCGAATGGCTTCAAAACATGTTCCATCTGCTTCAGAATACACAAAATTTCTTGTCTAACCTCTTTTTGATCTGAAATTGGTCAAAAAAACGAAGAATTTTTGAGCCTCCCTACTTTTTCTGCTAACCGCTCCACAATTTTCCCAAAATCTGGACCGGTCCTAAAAATTCGCCCCATTTTCGGCTAAAGGAGTGACAATTTTCCAAAATTCCAGGCGAAATTGTCGAAACAATAATTTTCCCAATAATGCCTTAAGTCCAAAATATTCAACCATAATACATTGGCACAAGATTAATTTTTTTAATATAAAAATTTCAGACGATTATCCTAACCAGCGGCAGTTACGTCCGGAGAGGTCACATTGGCCGTTTGGTGGTGGTTTTGGTCGATGGTGTACCTGCGGTCATGGTAACCATTAAACCATCGTGATATCACATGAGTCGTGAGGTTAGCAGTCATGGTGGAGCGGCTACAGTTTACTTCCTTGCCTCCAGTTTGGTGGTAAGGTCATATGAAATACCATATGGGGGTGTCAGGGCTAAGCCCTGGCCCCCTTCCCCCTAATTTTCGCCTACCATATAATTTAAATAATGTTTTTTCCCATAGTTATAATAAGCAATAATGTAGGCTCGTTAGTAAAGCAGTGCGCTGTTATGAATGAGGTTTGGTGTTTGACCCCGATGGAGTTTCATTTTTTCATTAAACAAATTTTGGTGGCCTCCTGTGCTGCCACGTGGTGGCCTCCGGTTGGGTCACGTGGAAGTATGTGGTTGGCCATCAATCACCCAATGAAATTCAACCAAACCAGAAGCAATAGAAATCCACCTCCCAGTGATGAGCTCCATCATTAGACATATTTGGAGGGGTTAATAGTCACCTTTTTTCCTTCTTAGATCTCTTTTTCTTGCATTTTTATTATTATTTGGGTTTATGATGCTAGTATAGGTGGTGATTAAGGCTAACATACTCTAAGTGCCTAATATAAGGTTGAGTGCAGAAATTCATGATTTATTAAGCATTTTTATAAAGATTTTGTCACAAAGACTTGGAGGAGACAACAAGGAGAAATCAAAGGAGGCTTGTCCACACTCAAAGGCAGCCGAAGGATCCCAAAGACTCTCTCTAGAAATTCTAATTCCACAAGCAGCCGAAGGATCCCCAAGGATTCTCTCCAGCAATTCAAATTCCAGAGGTAGTCGAGCAACTCAAAGAGGAGAGCACTCAGTCTTGTTTTACTTGGAGTCCAGTGGACTCAATCACCATTTTCTAGGGAGTTATTGGTAGCTGCCCTATAGAATAAATAGAGCAGAGCTAGAGCTAGGAAGAGTTAGTCTATCCTAGTCTCACTTCCATTCAGAATTATTGTTGTGAACTATTGAAGATTTTTGTTTTATTCAGGAATCGAAACTTTCAAAGATGTATGCAGTTATTATTTTATGAAATGAGTAGACTGATTTCATTTGATTGACTTAAGTTTAGAGGGCTAGGCTCGTGGGTTAGGGCCCAATGCATGTGCCTCAACTTATCTACTGTTATTTTATTTTCCTTTCTGTCATTTAGCTAGTTTTTCCTCTGTCATTTAAGTTAGATCTGCTTCTGATAAGTTTCATTTCTATTTAGCTTTTTTTTTTTGTAGTTTTAATTTCTTATGCATAGTGAAATAGAGGAAAAACTCCAAAACTGTGGTCAATTCTTCCCCCTCTCATCTCTGTCAATAGAGTTCGACTAGGGGCAGACCTTCCCACAGGCCAAAATCACTTTCTGTTCGAGTTCGGGGAAGAATTTTTATTACCAAGTCCAAGCCTTTCCTTCACTATTTCATCCAGCATTTCTGTCATTTTCCCATACATGAATCCGCAGGTGTGCTTCAATTCTGAGCACTACTCTTATGCTTCTATTTCCCTCCTTTGTTTCTCACCTTAGCGTTGCACTTATCTTCTTTCGAACACCTTTAAGAGATTCAACCTTACTTCTCTGTTTTTCTCCGTTCACAGCCGCCTTACCCTTTTTACGAAGAACATGTGAAAAAATATACAGAACCACCGAAAACCCAACCACCGCCTTTTCTCCTCGAGACTCCCGCCACTGTACGTCGCACTTCATAATCGCAACATTTAACGATTACCTTCACACTTATCACCCATTCCTTGCAATTGTGATATTGCGAAATCGAAAATCGCACTTCGCATTGGCTACCTTCTACCGTTAACACTCACCGCTCATTCTTTGTGATTGTGAAATCACAAATTGCAACTCTTAGCTTTTTCCACCACCACGTCATCCCCATCGCACATCGCATCCCGTAGAACTTACTACATCACAGATTGCATCCTGCGGAACTTACCACATCGCAAATCACATCCACATAACTTATCACATCGCAAATTGTCGCCCGCAACCTTTACCGTAGTGCAAATTGCATTTCGCACATTTTAGTTTATTCTCGTTAATCCTTATCGCTATCCTTGTAAAATTTCGATATTGCGATTCGCGACCCCCCACGTCACTCTTCACACTTCACACTACGCACCATTTAGTTTATTCTCATTAAGCCTTACCACTATCCTTGTAAACTTGTGATATTGTGATTCGCTACCCGCCACTTCACTCTTCGCAATTTGCATTGTTCACCATTTAGTTCATTCCATTAAGTCCTTACTACCATCCATTTAAACTTGCAAAGTTGCGATTGCGACATCGCACATATCCACTTTTGTTATACATTGCATTCTGCCATCACATTTCTGATTTCTTCTTGCTCCGAAATCATTTCTTGCTTTATAATAAGGTTTCCTAAGGGTTTAACCCCCTCTATCCGCTCCAAATATATTTCTCATGCTATCATAATTTTTTTTAAGGGTCTAACCCCCTCTTTCCGCTTCCAAACCTCATTTCATGTGTTAAAACCCCCATTAGCCCTCTTAGCCCTTTTTCTTCCCTCTAAGTTGCAAATTAATTATTTTTAGTTAAAATTAAGGCATGGATAGTTTAGTTGCATGGATAGGAGTATGGTAGATAGATCATAGGATAGGTAGATTGCATTTAGTCGTTTGGCCAAGTTTAGTGTGGTTTAGAGTTAATTTCCTTTCTTCTATCTATTTTCTGCAAATTAAATTAGTGTCACTCTTGACATTCCTTTCCAGCAATTTAGTTCAGTTTCCTTTCTACCATTTCCTTCCAGAAATTTACTTCCCAGTTGTTCTCATAATTTAAGAAATAGAAACCTTTCGTGAAGCAGAAGAGGATGACATGAACAGAATGCATCTATTGTGTATATAGCACTGTCACCTCAAATTTTGTATGAACCCCGGGTTGATAAAGTAAAGTAGGGAAGCCCCTGGGAGTTATAGCATTCTTGGTGTAATATCAGGGCTCACCACCCAGCACCAATCAAACTCGGACAAGTGGGGCACCAAGATTTGTGCACCATGCACAATCACCCTTTCACTAGTCAACCATGCCAGTCAACTATATGGGGTGCTGACTGGGAACCTGCACATTTTTTTTCCAAAATTTACATATTTGGGAAAATGGATAGAACATGTTTCTAGGATAATACAGTGTCAGTTTTCCACGAAACGAGTTGCGCTAGATTCAAAATGATGAGATATACGTGGTTATTTAGGTTCCACACCATTCCAACAACTTTCATTTTTTAGCATAATTTTGAGCACCTAATAACTCCTCCCCACTAGAAGCTTTTGGACCCCAAAATATCACTTTCAATCGTTCAGTAGATGAGGGTACAGTTCTCTCACCTTTCCAATCTCGATCGATTTGGATTTTCTTGGATTTTTTCCTTTGAGCCCCACACAAAGGTACTCCACATTCCCTCGTTTTGAAGACCTTATTCTTTTGTCAAGAATGGTTTCTTGTTGTAGTTCATCAAGGTATTCAAGACAAAAATCCTTAATTGAAGAAATCTGAAAAATTTTCTCCTTGATCTTCAATCAAAGGAAACTCATACAACCTTAAGTTATAAACATTAAAAACAACATAAATTTTCATATATGAAGGCAAATCCAACTTGAAGGCATTATCACCAATCTTTTCTAAAGTTTTGAATGGAACATATTGAATTGGTTTTAGTTTTTACCTTCTCCTTGAAGCCTTTCTTTACTAATGTGAAGCCATACTTCATCACCGATTTGTAATTTGTGATCTACACAATGCTTATTGTGTCTTGTTTTGTACTTGAATTAGCTCTTTTCCAATTGTTCTTGAACTGATTGATGCACCAATTGGATTTTTTCAATGAAACTTTTAGCTTTGTTTATGTCACTATGACCATCAATAGAAACATCCTTTCCAAAAATGAAATCCAAAGGATATTTAGGCAAGTATACCAAACATGCCTCAAATGGAAATGCTTGAGTTGAAGAGTGCTTGGCCTAGTTGTAAGCATGTTGAATATAGTGCAAGTTTTCATCCCACAACTTAGGATGCTTGTTTCAATAACCATGATGAAGATGTATCACTGTCATGTTCACCACCTCCGTTTTACCATATGTTTGAAGATGAAATTTTTACTCATTTTCAATTTTGTGTCCATTAATCCCGACAAGCTTGACCAAAATTTCCCAACAAAGCGGGAATATCGATCACTAACAATGGATGTGGGAAATCGAAAATGCACCCATACATTTTGCAAGAATAACTAAGCAGTTTGTTCAACTGTAATTTTCTTTTTACATGGCATCAAAATACACATTTTTATGAACCTATCCACAACTACAGAAAGATAATCATGATTCCTCTTTGACATAGGAAAACATCCAACAAAGTCCATAGAAACACTCTCCCATGGACGGGAAGGTACTGGAAGTGGAGTGTACAATTATAACTTTATATTGTTAGGCTTACTAATAGCACATAATGAACAACCTCTAATAAAACGTGACACACTTTCAAGCATACAAGGCTAATACAATGCCCCTGTAGATGTGCAACCATCTTACTTACACCGAAATGACTATAAATAACAGAAGTATGTGCCTCTCTTATAATGTTGACTCTTCCTCCCTATGGAATACAAGTCTTACCAAGATGGTACAACAAGTTATCATGCATGTGATAATCCAATTCCTCTACTTGGTTCCCTTGACTTAAAGTTGCATATACATATTGAAAATCACTATCTAAAGCATATTGTTCAACATAGCTCTCATGCAAAACATAATTATGCTTAATAATAGTATCAGAACTAACAATAGGCCTAGAAAGCATGTCAACAACTTTATTGCAGATACCTTTCTTCTACCTTATCACCAAGTGGAACTGTTGAAGAAAACCCATCCTTCGGAAGTGCCTTTATTGCTGCAACTTTGTTTTCGATTGCAAGTATTACAATGGTTGATGATCAGTGTGAATGATTGTTCCTTACACATCAAGTAATGTTTCCAATTTTTTCACGCTTTACAACAATGCATACAACTCCTTGTCATATGTAGGATAATTAATAATTTCACCATTAAAAATTTCCAAATGAAAACATATAGGCTTACCATGTTGCATGAGGACCGCACCCATGGCATAGTCACTAGCATAAGTTTGAATTGCAAATGACTGTCTCAAGTCTGGAAGTGCAAGTAATGGGGTCTAACTAAACTTTTCTTTCAATGCATCAAATGCCTTTTGTTGTTTACCTCCCCACTGCAAGACTTGCTTCACACTTTTCAATGCATGCAATGGAGCTATGATAGAAGAGAAGTTAGCAATCAACTTCCTCCAATATTGGGTTGATCCCAAAAAAAACATTACCTCAATAATTGTTTTGGGCTTTGGCCAATACATATTGACATAAAACTTGGAGGGATCTATTTTCAATTCACCTCCTCCAATAATATGACCCAAATACACTAAAGAAATTTTTCCAAACTCACACTTTGATATATTTAAAAACAATTGTTCTTTCTTTAAGACATCAAGTACTTTTTTGACATGCATGTCATGTTATTCATGAGATTTACTAAAAATTAAGATTTAATCTAAGTAGACTATCACAAACTCATCTAGAAATGGCCTTAATACATTATTCATCACATGCATAAAGGGCCATGCAAACATTTTTCCAAAGAGGGTCATCATGAAGCTCATTGTTGGAAGCTTCATCCTGAGATGAAACCAAAGAAGTTTAACAACAAAGGGAAGCAAAAGACAGCTGAAACTACACAACATGACTTAGGCTCTGATTCGGGAGATGAAACAAATATCACAGCAATGGTAATGAAAGGTAAGGACATAGCAAGCACTAGCTCTTCAAGTTGTCCTAATGATACTCAAGATGAGAAAACTAGAATTGAACATTTCCATATTTGGGTTATTTCAAAGCACCAAAATCAAGACACTCTTTGATAGTGGTTCAAAAGAAAATTTGATTTCCAAATACTTAGTCAAGAAACTAAAATTAGAGACCATTCCTCATCCAAGACCTTATATTTTAGGTTGGATATGCAAGAATGCAAACTTGCAAGTTACGAGGAAATGCATCTTTAAATTTTCAATTATAGCAAACTTTCTTGATGAAGTTGAACTTGATGTAGTACCACTTGATATTTCTGGAATTGTTTGGGAAGCCCATATTTGTATGATAGAAAATCTATTTTCCATTGCCATGAAAACAAGTATCACTTGTTAAAATATGGAATAGAGTACATTGTTAGAGCACATCGACAGAAACTAAACATTTCACTTGTACATGTCGAACAAATTAAGAGACTTATTAACTCTAGCAAGAATTGTATGCTTCTAATGGTCAAGCAAAAGAATGATGTTGAAAATGAAGCTTTCACGGGTTGCGATTCAATATTCAAATCTGATTTGGCCGAGGTTGTTAACCAATATGATGAGATTTTTCAAGAGCCACAATGATTGTCCCCCAAGAGGGGAATCTAACATGAAATACAATTGCAAAAATATTGTCATCTTCCTAACATTGGCATGTACAGGATGTTAGTGATGGAAAGTGCAGAAATTAAAAAGAAAATTCAAGAGTTGTTGGACAACGAGATCATCATGCCAAGTACTTCACCATGCAGGTCATCTAATTTTTTGGTGCCAAAGAAGGATGGAACATGGCGCATGTGTGCGTACTTTCATGCATTGAACAAAATTACGATAAATAACCGTTACCCACTTCCTAGAATTGATGATTTACTTGATCAATTGAAAGATGCAAAGCATTTTACTAACTTGGAATTAAGGAGTGGATATCATCAAATTAGAATTGTTGAAGGTGACATATGGACGAAAACATTCAAAATAAAACAAGGTTTGTTTGAATGTCTTGTTATGCCTTTTGGTCTTTACACTCTCTTGCACCGACATCTTGTTCACATCACTGCTCAACAATGATGCATGCTTCTACAATTTTACCACATCTTCTTAACTCTTTTGAAAGGAAATATGTTAGACTCTGGTGGAGTTGCAGTTTGGCATTAAAATAAAATTGGTGGCCTCCCATGCTGCCACGTGATGGTCTCTAGTTGGGCCACATGGCAGCTTGTGGTTGGCCATCAACCACCGAATGAAATTCAACCAAACCAAAAACAAATAGAAATTGTCCATCCAACACCAATCAAACTCAGAAAAGTGGCGCATCAAGATTAGCCCACTATGCACAGTCACCCTTTGACCAGCCAACCATGCCCAGTCAGCTGTATGGACTGCTAACTGGGCAACCTGAACATTTTTTTCCAAAATTTACTTGTTTGGGGAAATGGATAGAATGTGTTTCTAGGAGCATACGATGTCAGTTTTCCATGAAACGAGTTGCACCAGATTCAGAAGGACAAGATCTTCGCATTCATTCAAGTTCCACACCATTCTGAAAATTTTTGTTTTTGAGCATAATTTTGAGCACCTAATCATCTGTTGAGTCAGTCTACAACATTATTGGTGTTTCCCTTCATGTATTTAATGTTCAAGTGGAATTGTTGCAAGTATGTGGACCATATCTAATGGAAATCATTATGCAACTTCCCTTGTGTCTATATGAATTGTAAGGGTTGGTGATCTGTGTGGATGATCGCTTCCTTCCCCATATTGTAATTCTTCCATTGTTAACAGAACTGAACAATGACATACATCTCTTTGTAATAGGTGGGATGATTTCAGAATGTGTCTAAACGTGTCTCGTTGTGATATGCCACTAAATTCCCCTACTGAGTAAGAACTGCACCAATAGCATAATCAGAAGAATATGTCTCAATCCCAAATGGTTGTTGTAGGTTTGTTAATGTGAGCACTGGTGTGGAGAAGAGGCGATGCTTCAAATAAGAAAATGCATTTTGTTGGGATTCGGAAAAAAATAATTTTTCTTTCACTTCGCCCTTGGTATCTTGAATCAAAGGCCAAGTGATATGAGAGAACCCCAACACAAACTTGCAGTAGAAATTGGAAAGATCCAAAAAGTTGCAAGCTCTATTAGAGTGGTTGTGGCTGGCCAATCCCGAATGACTTGTGTCTTGGTTGGCTCCACATGAACACCCTGCTCATCAATGATATGCCCCAAATATTGAACCTGGGTCATACCAAAAGGTGCATTTCTCCAAATTGGCACACAAGTTGTGTTGTCGCAGAGTTTGGAGGACTCATCGAATATGGTGGAGGTGCTCTTCCCAACTCTGGCTGAAGATCAGGATGTCATCCAAATACACCACCATGAATGAGTTGGTGAAGGGTCACAATATGTCTTCCATAAGCCTAATGAAGGTTTTGGGGCCATTCTTTAACCCGAAAGGCATGACCATCCATTCAAAAAGGCCCTCCTTGGATTTGAAGGCAGTTTTACACACATCGGAGGGTTTTATTTGTACCTAGTGATACCCAGAATTCAAGACGATCTTGTTGAAATATTTGGCCCACTTGAGTTGTTCCAAAATGTCATCAATCTATGGGATTTGATACCTATTCCAGACAGTGATCTTTTTCAGTGCCTAATAGTTAATACAGAGTCTCCAGGTCCCGTCATTCTTCTGTACCAACACAATCGAGCTCCCACAGGGTAATGAAATTGGCCTGATGTTCCTTTTCTACAAAAAATCTTGAATTTACCTCTTGATTTCAACATTCTCAATAATATATTTTTGATATATCGGTTCATTCAGCAATGGCACCCTTGGGGTCAGATCAATGGGGTGCTTGACCTGACAGTGTAGAGGTACTCTTGTGGGTGAGGTGAAGATGTCCCTGTACTCTTCCACAACCTTATCCATCTATTGATTTCGTGCAAAAGAGCCCTGTTTGGAGGTTGTGGCCACAATATTTCTTTCCCTGATGGCAAATCATAAGGAAAACAAATTTCCCTGTCTGGTAAATGAGTTTACTGCATTGCTTCCAAGTGATTACAGAGATGGCGGTAGGTGGTGCTACCTCTGGTATCATTTACAACTTATTTCCCAAAGTAATAATAATAGTGTGAGGGCTAGAATAATACATATCATGTCGCTTCCACAAGTATGGTTAGCCTAATAATATATCACAAACTTCAAGAGGAGAAACATCACATAGTACCTCATCTGTGAAGGGCTTGATGTTGTACAGAAGGCGGCACTGCTAGTTGATGCAGAGATCTTGTCCTTGGAGAAGCCACCCGATGGTGTATGATTGTGGGTGTATTGTGGTTTGTAGGCCCAGCCGCTTCATGACCTCTGCTAAAATGAGGTTATTTTGGCTTCCATTTCTAACAATGAACTGCAATGGAGAACCCTTCACCCACTTCTAGGAGTGGAAGAGGCACCCCATCCTCTGGATCTTCAAGATCATCCCTATTTATCTTGGTGGTGGAAACTGTGGCACTAGGCTCTGTGTCAATAATATTCTTCCCTTTTTCATTCCCCTTATCAGGTTCTGACTCAGAGTCTGAGCATGCATTTGATTCAAAATCCTTCAACTCGACCACTAGTGACTGCTTAGCCCAACACTCATTTTTGTTTTGAGTGGGGCTCTTATGAAACTGACACCAATTTCCACTGTCCTTCTTTCATTAGGGGAATTTTGAGGTCTAAAATGGGCCTCCTAAGGATATTATAAAATAATAGTGGAAATAATAAAATAATATTTGATTACATCATCAAATTTTAGAGGGAAAAAAGAAAAAACTACTTTTTCAACTCATATTTTGAACTTATCTCCTTGAGGTTCTTTTCAAATTTCGAGTAGGAATAGTCGTTGGATGAAAAATTTAACTCCCCATTCAAGGAGTACCCATGTTGCATACTTTTTATGGAATTTGCTACACGAAATATGAGAAATACATGAAAACCATTATTGCAATCATATTTTTTCATATATTTCTCATTTTTCATGTAGCAGGGTCCATCAAAAGTATGCAACATGGGTGCTCCTTGGATGAGGAATTAAATTTCACATCCAACGAGTACTCCCGCTCTAAATTTGAGTAAAACCTTAGGGAGATAAGATAAAAATATGAGTTGAAAAAGTAGTTTTATTATTTTATTATCTCTTGAATTTTTTACTCCAAAAATGGTGAATCATCCCCCATGGTTGACATCATCATCTTGAATCCTATTGGTTCTCATAAAGTTTATTTTGGTTGTACATTTTTATTAGGAGGCCCATTTTAGACTAGAAAATTCCCCTAATGGTCTTCGTGGTGTTGTTCTTTTCTTGCGACTTTAGCAGGTTCTCCTGGTGATCAAACTTTCAGAAATAGATGAGGTTATTATTTTATGAAATGAGCAGACTCGTTTCATTTAATTGATTTAATTTTCATAGAGCTAGGCTCGTGGGTTAGGGCCCAATCCATGTTCCTCAGCGTCTCTGTTGTATTTGTTCTCTGCTTTCTGTCATTCAATTAGTTTTGCTTATGATAATTTCATTGATATTTAGTTTTGCTTTCAGTATGTTATTGTAGTTTTTGATTTTATTATGAGGGTAATAGAATAGAGGAAAACCAAAAACCTGTGGATCAAAACCCCCTTCTCGTCTCTATCAATAGAGCTCAAGGAGGGTAAACCTTCCTGCAGACCCAAAAATTGATTTCATTTCACTACTTCTTAGATTAGAGTAGAGTTGCAATACCATTTTCAGTCGTTTTGTTCGCTATTTTTATCACGCACTTAATCTATTTTTCTTGCATGGATCAGAAGGGTTTTTTGCAGGAATAAGCATCAAAATCCCCAGAGAAATTATTAAGTTTTTCCGCTCCATTTTCTAGTCCTTATCCATCTATGTATTATGCCTCTGAACCTTGCTTTTACGCCTCCATTCCCTCCTGTTTTCCTCTTATTTTAATTGTTACACCCACATTTTATTCCTAAAAATACTTAAACCCTTTAGCCCGCCTCATTCCTTTGCTTTTATCATTCACGTTTGCCTTACCCATTTTTTAATGCAAAATGCTTGAAAACCATTGGGATTCGACCTTCCACCCCTGCTCCTCGAACTTTCCACTACCGTACATCACAAATCACAAATCATAGTGTTTAGTTTCTTCCTTTAACACTTACTGCTCCCATCTACCGATTGCGATATCACATATCGCATTTCACAACCTTCACCCTTTCCTTCGAACTTACCGCAATTCATGCATCGCACATCGCACTTCACATCGTTTTCATTTTTTTTAAGACTTACTACTTCCAAACGTCGGTTTTGATATTGCGATCGTGCTCCGCCACCAATCCCACTACCACGTAACCCATCGTAATAGCACTTCGCAAAATTTTCCCTTTTCTTTTAGGACTTACTGCTCCTATCTGCCGATTGCGATATTGCGATCGCGCTCCACCATCGGTCCCACTAACACGTCACCCAGCAGATTTCGCACTTCGCAACTTTTACTGGACAACATTTCCGCTAGCCCTCAAACTTTGCGATATTGCGAACTGCGATATCATAGTTCACATTTCACAACTTTTACCACATCGCAAATTGCAAATCACCATGTTTATCTCGTCGCATTTTTCACTTCGCGTTGTTTAGTTTATTTCCTTTAACACTTACCGCTCCTTTCCACCGATTTTGATATGATCAAAGCGCTCTACCACCTGTCCTATTGTCATGTCATTTGACTTATCGCATTTCACATTTCATAGTTCTTTTGCTTTACATATCGCACGTCGCACCTTCCTCCCGACTGCACTATCGCTTTCCCTCCAACTTTGCGATATTGCGATTGTGATATCACATTTCGCACGTCGCACCTTCCTCCCAACTACACTATCGCTTTCCCTCCAATTTTGTGATATTACGATTGCGATATCACATTTATCACATCACATATTTTATCCCGGCTCACTTCACACTTCACAACTTTTTCTCCATCGCATCTCCACTATCACACTTTTCAAATTATTCTGCTCTGAAGAATTTTTGCACGATAATAAATTTTTAATAAGGTTTAAACCCCTCTTTCCATTTCCAAGCCTTTTTTCATGTGTTAAGCCCTCCATTAGCCTCTTTATCCTTTATTTTACTCCAAGATTAAATCAACACTTTTTCAATTAGAATTAAGTCATGGATAGCTTAGCTACATGGATAGAAGAATTGTAGATCTACCATAGGATAAGTAGAGTGCATTTAGTTTTTTGGCCAAGTTAAGTGTGGTTTAGAATTAGTTTCCTTTCTGCCAATTATTTTCAGCAATTTAATCTAGTTTATTTTTGTCATTTCCTTTCTAAAAACTAAATTAGTTTCATTTCTGTCATTTCCTTTCTGCAAAATAAGTAGTTTCCTTTTTGTCATTTCCTTCTAGCAATTTCATTTTCATTTTTTATCATAGTTTAAGGAAAAACGCCCTTTCGTAAAGTAAAAGAGGATGATATGAATAGAATGGATCTGTTGTGTATATAGCACTGTCACCTCCAAGTTTGTACGAGCCCCTATTTGATAAATTAAAGTAGGGTGGCCCCTGGGAGTTGCAGCACTCTTGGTGCAATATCAGGGCTCACCACTTTTTGGTGTCATTGCTAGGGAGGTGTCTAGTAGATATTTTGATTTTTTTTTAGCATTCTTTTCTACTTTCCTTTCTTTTCATGTCATTTCAGAAATATTGAAAAAAATAAAAAATATCATGCCTCGTAGGAGTAGGAATACTTAAAGACAAACCTTACCTAAAACCCCCACATAACCTCCTATCCACCCTTCACTCTTCTTCAGTGGCAGTGAGATTGAACCCCCTATAGGAGAGCCTTCTAAATACTTTGAGGATCCTATTGTGGAAGCAGAAGAATACCTTGTTTCAACAGAGGGACCTACTTCACCTATCTTAACCATGGCTGGGATCCAGAGAGCCTTTCCCATAAGAGAGGCAGATGGGGAAACTAAGATGAAAAACATTAGCCCCTAAGCTCTCCCACACTTTCATGGACTTACCTCTGAGGACCCTGACACATTCATGTTTAAATTTGTTGTTGTAAGTAGGACTTATGACTACACCTTTGATGATCAGAAGTTGAAGCTATTCCCATCCACCCTTCACGTTGCAACCTTGCGCTAGTTCATGGGTCTTCCTGGGGATAGTATCACTACCTGGGCATAGATAGAAGAGATCTTCAACAGCAAATACAAAGACTATTGTAGGTCCAAGGAAACTAAGGATGAGATCTTTATGATGACTCTAGGGCTAGATGAATCCTTAGAGGACTATGAAGAGAGGTTTCAATTGAACTATAAGAGAGCCAATTATACTCTTGATCCTAACTCACTTAAACTTGTACTTCTTTGAGGGATCAGAGAAGAGATGATAAAAACCCTGAATATGCTATCGGGAGGAGATATCTACCAACAACCGCATGAAGCAATCAAAAATATCTTCCAGAACCATTCTAGGGTGTTTAAGAAGAAGGGTAGAGCTAGCCAAAGTACATCTAATACCCCTTCCTCTTCCATCTTCATAAAAAATGAGATTGGAAACATGCTAGAGGACTTCAAGGGTGACATGCTACACACCTTTGCTTTGCAAATGGACACAATACAGGTCAAAAGGAAGCAAGAGGAAGCAAAGAGAGCCTTGGCCATATTTTGTCCTATATGTGCCAGGAAGCACCCAAGAAATGAATTTCCATTGAATTTCATAGAGGTTTTCTTAGTCTCTATGGAGAATCATGCCACAGAAAAGTGTCTTTCCTTACCTGGACTTAACGTTGTATATCAAGGCAGGGAAGAAATTACAGAGCAACTCTATTTCATCAACCAAAGAAGGCCTTAAGGCCTTCATCCATATCAACAATGTATGCAAGGTGCACCTTACTCTTACTATCACAGCAATCAGAGTGCACCCATGAAACCTTGGTACACCCCCACTCCTCCATCCCAGTCTAAATAGTTAGTGTTATATCCTCCAGCCCAACCTTCCATTGATCAAGATCTCCCTATATGGTTGGAGGATCAAGAAGATGAGTTATATAACAATGCCCCTATGTGTACCATAAATTCTATTCTTAGAGGGGGGCAGCTTGACGAAGATGAACTCATTGACCATGCCATTCAAAAACAGTCCTCCACTAACATTCCTCTTGAAAGCTTAGTCAAAGAGTCTGAAATCCAACCTTGGATGGAAGTGCACTAAATTGAGTCAACCTTTGAATCCACCAAGGCTATTGAGTTTTTCCCATCCAGATATTTGAAAATCAACCCAAACCTCTCGAATGAGGAAGAGAAGCAACTATGCCATATTTTGAAAGAGAATCTAGATGCATTTGCTTGGGATTACAAAGACATGAAAGGGGTGCATCCTTCAGTGTGAAAACATCATATTTACATTAAAGAAGGATGCAAGGCTGTGAGACAACTCCAAATAAGGATGAACCCGACTCTGAAGGACATAGTCAAAGAAGAGCTGTATAAATTATTGGATGCATGGCTCATATATCCTATATCCGACAGTGAGTGGGTATCTCCTCTTGTACTAGTCCCAAAGAAGAATGGGAAGTGGCGAATTTGTGTTGATTATCGAGAACTTAACAAAGCCACTAAGAAAGACCATTTCCATTTGCCCTTTATAGACCAAGTCCTGGATGGCCTTGCGGAGAAGAAATTATTTTCCTTCTTAGATGGGTTCAGTGGGTACAATCGGATTAAAATCAGCCCTGAAGACCAGGATAAGACTAATTTCACCTGCCACTTATAGAATCTTACCCTTTGGGTTGTGCAATGCCCCAGCTACCTTCCAAATAGTTGTCTAAAGCATCTTTTCTGAGTTATTAAATGACTCTATCAAAATCTACATGGATGATTTCATACCATACGGGGATGAATTCCAGGAAGCTCTCTCCAATTTGGGTAAAGTACTAATAAGGTGCGTCGAGATGCATCTCTCCTTGAGCCCAAAAATGTGCGAATTCCTGAAGGAAGTAAGGGTTGTATTAGGACACTCCATATCCCAAGCAGGAATACAGGTAGACCTGAACAAAATCACTCTCATCAAAAGGGTACATGCTCCTCAAAAGCAGAAGGATGTCAGGAGTTTCTTAGGCTTAGCTAGTTACTATAGAAGATTCATCAAATATTTTAGCATGATGGCTTCACCATTATTTGGGTTATTTGCCAAGGCTTTTGAGTTTATTTGTTATGGTCCTTGTGAAGAGGCTTTCACGCTCATTAAGGAAAATTTTACTACTACCCCCATCTTTCGAGGTCCAAATTGGACTCTGCCTTTCCACATCCACACTGATGCATCCAAAAAATCTGTAGGGGTAGCATTAGGAAAATTAGAGGAAAAAATCCCTTATACCATTTATTTCATCAACAACAACTTGTCCAAGGCCGAAATGAATTATAGTGTTACTGAAAAGGAGATGTTAGCCATTGTCCATGCTTTGAACAAATTCAGGCATTATGTAACTGGATATTAGACCTTTGCTCACATTGACCATGCAGCCATCAAGTATTTAATGAACAAACCAGATGTTAATACTAGGATAATTAGATGGTTGTTACTTTTGCAACAATTTGATTTGAGAATTGTTGATAAACCTAGAAAGGAGAATGTTGTTGCAGATTTTTTGTCCAATTTAGCGCTCCCTGAAGGTGAAGAAGGAATGGTGGATGACCAACTACCAGATGAGCACCTCTTTGCTATATCAACACTCTCACAATTGTTTGCTGATATATCCAACTACTTGGTTGCTAGGAGAGTCCCTCCTAATTTTCCATTCAGGAAAAGGATCAGAATCATCATAAAAAGTGCCCCTTTCACATGGATTGGGGGAAACCTTTTCAAGCTAGGCCCTGATCAAATCCTAAGGAGATGTGTAAGGGAGGAAGAATTTTTGATATCCTCTCTATATGTCATGATAGCCCATGTGGAGGCCACTTTGTTGCAAAGAAAATTTCTTACAAAGCTTTGCAGGCAAGATACTATTGGCCTACCCTTCACCAAGATTCCATAAGATACACCAGCAAGTGTGACTAGTGCCAAAGGATGGGGAAACCCACACAAAGGGATGAGATGCCTTTGCACCCTCAGGTGGCTATTGAGCCATTTGATAATTGGGGCATGGACTTTGTTGGGCATATCGAACCACCATCCAGAAAAAAGAAGTATATCATAGTCTGCACTGATTACCTGACATCCTACTATAGAAGATTCTTAAACAAAAGCAGTGAAGGTAGCAACCAAGGAGTAAGTTGTAGAATTTCTGAGGGAGAACGTGTTTTACAAGTTTGGGTACCCCAGAGAAATAGTCATTGATCAAGGAGCACAATTCACTTCCCACCTCATTGAAAATATTTTGAGGAAGCACAAGATCAAACATATAACTTCTACTGCCTATCACCCTCAGGCGAATGGCCAAGTAGAAGTAACTAATAGAGCTTTAAAGATCATCCTCACCAAGGTTGTGAGCAACATCAGAAAATATTGGGCAGACAAATTGGTAGAAGCTACTTGGGCCTACAACACTACTTGGAAGACAAAAACATGATCCACTCCTTATGAACTAGTCTATGGTAAGAAGGCTCTACTTTCTGTTGAGTTTGAATTCAATTAAGAATGGCAGTTGAATTAAATCTAGATCTATCAAATGCGCAAAAAGAGAGGTTGTTGCAACTAAATGGAATGGATGAGTTCATAATGCAAGAACTTCTTCACATGGAGGTAGTTCAGCTGCAAAGGAAGGTTTGGCATGACAAGAACATCAAAGAAAATACCTTCCAAGAAGGAGATTGGGTGTTGTTGTATGATTCAATGTTTAAAGATTTCAAAGGCAATCTGATGAAAAGATGGTTGGGACCTTACAAAGTGGAAATTTTTTTTGATAATGGCGCAGTTAAAATCAGAACCATAGATGAGGAAGGAATGCCCTTGCTTGTCAATGGTCATAGACTTAAAATGTACAAGAAGACTTTGTCAAGGGCGGAGTTCATAAATTAAATAAGCAGAGAGGTGTATGTGATGGGAAACTCCATAGTTTCCCACACCTCCTGAAAAAAGGAAAGAAAAATAAAGAAGGAAAAATAAAATAAAAAATAAATAAATAAAAATAAAGATCGATTGGTGAAAACCTCTCTGAGGCACCCAAGGAAAACTTGTGGGTTGAAAACCTCAATGGAGGCAGCTCACTTGCTCTAAAAAAAAAGAAAAAAAAAAGAGAGTAAAGATCCATGGGTGAAAACCTCTCTGAGGCATCCAAGGCAAGTTTGTGGGTTGAAAACCTCCATGGAGGCAACCCACTTTATTTCAAAAAAAAAAAAAAAAAACATATGCATCTCTGTGTTTTTAGTGTTTGTTGTTTTGTAGGTTATTAATGGTTTCTGTAAATGCGGGGGAGCATTCATCTTCTTTTCCCTTCTTCTATTTTACCATCCATCCCATCATTCACTCCATTCATTTTCATAACTTCTTCCATCACCTCCATATATTATATTCCTCCATTCTTGAGCATAATGTAGCAAAAAGAAGAAAGCCACAAACTGCTACAAACATCAAGAATTTCCTTCAAAAAAAAAGTTGTTCACGGACTACAAAGAAAAACAAGGAAGAGCTGATAAAAAAGACCCCAGGAAAGACATGAGTGCCACCCATGGCATCTGGAGAAACCTCACACATCATCTACAACGCATTAGGGGAATTTTGAGGTCTAAAATGGGCCTCCTAAGTAAAGTATAAAATAATAGTGGAAATAATAAAATAAGATTTTATTATTAGGAATTTAGCTTCTGTGATCCATAAAATGTTTATACGAATTTTTAAAAAAAAATCACATGTAAGAAATTTATGTCGACGCGTTTCGAACCAGCCAGTGTGGTTCATCATCATCATCAAATTTTAGAGGGAAAAAAGAAAAAATTACTTTTTCAACTCGTATTTTCAACTTATCGCCCAAAGTTTTTACTCAAATTTCAAGAGAGATTACTCCTTGGATGCAAAATTTAATTCTTCATCCAAGGAGTACCCATGTTGCATACTTTCGATGGACCCTGCTGTTATCACTCAGATTTTCCTTGAAGTTGTTGGAAGATGAAAGAAGTCCGAGGTAACCACAAACCAACCTTCAGGTACAGAATCTAGCCAATCTGTACCCAGAGAGGGCTCTCTCTATAAAATTTAGCTTTGTTTTTGAAAATATTAGGCTAGTTATAAAGTCCAAGGGTTTTGTTTGAATTTGGGTGGTGGAATTCAATAACTGAGGGCAAGATCGAGTAGTTCATGCCATTGGGCTATGGAGTCAAAAATATGGCTTCACTGGATTAAGTTTCTAGACAAAAGATGGTTTTACAGGGCAACATAATCAAACAGAGAACAATTTTAGATCTAAAGTGAATGGAATGGATTTAAAATGGATGAAAGTCAATTAAGAATATTTCGACACATTCATAAGAGGGAAAATTGAGTGATTATTAACAAAGAGCAATTAAGAATTCTTTATTAAATAACCAAAATGTTTAAACTAGAAAAACAGGAGCAATTAAGAATTCCTTGTTTAAAACCAGTTTAGAAGAAAACATTTAGAACAATAATGATTGAAATCAGATTACACTTAAGTACCTTCTGATTTACTCCTTTTCATTAATCATTCAGAAATGAAACACAGTGATATAATAAATAGATATAAAGAGACTTAAAACACAAGAGAAAGATGACTTATTGATCCGTAGTCTGACACATGAATCCAGTAAAAAGTCTTTCGCTTCAATTCATCATCCAACTCAGCCACAAAAAATTTCTCCAATAAAAATTTATTCCAAAATAGTCAATGTTACAGCAAATTCTAAGAATCCACCCAAAATACTTCCAAGAGTGAAGTATTTATACAAATTCTAGACTAAAATATCTTGAAAAAATATCAAGATTAGTTCACAAATCTCTCCAACTATTTTACATAAATAGAACTTAAGTAAATGAAACTCAAAATAATGCATCTATTTGGCACTATTTTGTATGGATAGGTGATGACAAAGAGGAGAATTCGAAATTGATCCAACTATTAGTTGATGATGAGACATCCAAGTCACTAACTGCTTCCTTTCTTTGTGCATTCTGCTCCAACAATTCTGCAAACTTGGGGTCCAATGATATCCTTTTATTTCTCAATCCGTAATAGATATATAAAAAGTGAAAGAGGTTATTGTAGATATATATATTGGTGAGATAAAAATCTTTCAGTTTCCTAAAATTCCTCTCCAGCGGTTCACAATAGGCTCTGCCAAAAGATGTGTAAAACAGAGTTTTACAGAGTCTGAAACATAGCCTGTAAAGATGTGCATGTATCTCTCATTATAAAATCACTGTGCAAAACGTGAGATAGGTTTTTGTAGATGGGTCTCTTAGGAACAAAAAATTCCTTCCATTTTGTATGATGTATTTCGGATTGGCCACAATCTTCTCTGAAAAATGATGACTTAACTGGAATTTTCTGCAAAAAGTGCTTTCCAAGATTGTTTAATATTTCCAAAACCATAATAGCTGTTAGAAAAGTGAGAGAGGTTTTTGTAGATGGTCCTCTTAAGAACATAAAACTCCTTCAGTTTTGAAAAATTAATCTTGGATTGATCACAATAGTTTCTGCAAAATAATCACTAAAACATGCAATTTCTGCAAAAATGTTCATTTTTTGCTCTAACTTCATCTTTTAACATTAAAACTTCTTTTGACTGTTTTTCACTTTTACTTTGGATGAAATTCATTGTGGCTGGTGAAAGTGTTTTCATATTTGTTTAACCCTTAATATCTTCATGTTTACTTTCACTGTTTACTGTTTACTTTTTACTTTTTACCGCTCTATTTTTTATCTATCTTCACTTTGTCATGAACTTGTATGTTCTGTTTTGTAAATGTCTTCCCTGCTGTTTATATTCATGCTAGCTGATTTACTTGACTTGGTCTTCAATTTGATACTCTTTAACCCTGATACTCTTTGACTTTTCTTTACTGTGTCCTTTTACCTTCAATGTGTAGTTTAGGTTTTTACTGTCTGTTTCAACAGTAAATTGTTTAATATCTTGTTTCCTTTGCTTGTCTTTCAACTGTATGTTTATCTTCCATCTCTGTTTGAATAGATTTGATAACATTCTTGGAGTAAACAAGTCTTATGACTAGTATTAAGAGTGTTTATCCAAGGATGTGGTCTTCTGATCAGCTGTAAAACAAAACAAATTGTTAAGAAAGCATTGGTTTGCAGGGGAGGTTGAAAATGTTTCATTTGATTTTGAGAGGTCTGTGGAGTGAATCTAGAATGATTTTTGGGAGGTAAACCATGCTTGAATTGGTTAACAGAGGCTTTAGGTGGCGCAGTTGGGTTACAAAGGGTTTTACTGCACAATCAGGTGAAAATGAGCAACACTAGCGTGTTTGTGTTTAAACGGGTAAACAGTTGATATTGGCGGGTAAGCTTTGAATGAACAGTAATTTGGACAGGTACTGGTTGAAGCGGAAGAACAATGGAATACTTGACTTCAATTCTCTTCAGCAAGTTAACGGTCGGCAAGGTTCAACGGTCTATTTTTTAAATTGGTTGCATGGAAGATTGATGAGTGCATGAGATAATGAAAACGACGTGGGCACATTTGTTTTATTCACAAAGTTAAAAGGTTGGCGGGTTTTTTAATGATGACGTCAGCAGGTACGATGGACATGTCACAGAGGATAGGCGGTAAGCGGTTTTTTCCGCACCGCTTTTGAGGGAAGGCGGTATTGAGCGGATGGGCAGCGATTCCATAGAACGAATGACGTGTGGCCATGGTACTATTTGAAAACCACCATCATTTCGCACGTTATTGTTCAGATCAGGGATGGCCAGCGGAATTATCAACAGCCGTTGATCTTGAACGGGTCGATCGAACGGTTGACGGGACAGGGAGATGACGGGGTTTTAATGGCGCGGGCCCGACGTAATTAACGTTAATTAATTTCAATGGGAGGCGTTTGATTGGCGAAGTTAGGTTATTAATTAATCATAAGGATTAATTAATTCCTTTGTTTAAAAAGCAGAAACGTGATCGGGCGAGGGGAAAATATACATGGAGATGGGTTATTTCGAAGTTTGGTTTGAATTAAACTTCAGGATTATTTTTGTTTTAAACACATAAAACATATATTCAAAGTTTTTCCATAATTTTTATTATATGATAATTAAATTAAATTAATCCAATTACCATAGGGGGCGGGATTAATATATAGTACATGGGTTTTTGGGATATTATAAAAAGGATTTATATATAATAGGAGAAGGTCATTTCTATAAGGAGTTAATACATAAAATCAATGTTAATATGACCATGGGATAATGTAAACTCAAAATACATTAATATAACTAAGAAAGTGAAGATTTAAAGGTCAATTGCATTATAATCTCTTCATCACTTAAACTTAGGATACAATGTGATTTTGAGGGTTTTTTATGAAATATCTAATGATTTTCCTAAGTAAAATGGGATTTTACTTAGGAAAAGAATTTTATGAAGTACATGAGTATGATGATGAATGATTTTAAAGTACTTAGGTTTTTTTTCAATTATTGGGCCGAGGGTCCGGTCCCTCCAAAAGTCAAGGAAATGCCTTGAGCCCCTTTAATTTTCATACCTTAGCACTTAGGGGAAATTAGTGAAATATTTAGGGAAAAATGAAGGGGAAGTTAATAATCTTGACTTTGCTTTGCTGTGAATTTTTTCCAATGTAGTATATTCCTTTGCACTTGTGATGAAAGTACAATTGAACACATTTAGAACTATCATTCATCACATGTAATTCCTCAACAACATCTACCTACTTTACTCTACCATTTTTTATTCTTTATTAGGGTGCACTTAAACTGGCAAACCCTTATCATTCTTTTTCTTTTACATATGAAAATCTATCTAATCCTAACCTTATTACATTCATGGGCTCAGATTAAACTGTTGAGCTCTTTTTATTCACTCTACCTATCTACTTATCTGCCAAGATTAAACAGTTTGGTCAGATTTTATTCTCTATCTCTAAAACATAAAATTGAAAGATGAACTATCCAAGCTTAAACTGTTTGACTATTCATCAATTGTGACAAAAGTTTAACAAGATGCATACAATTGCTTATTACAGAAAATGAGATAGTAGTGGCATTTAGACTTGCACACTTTCCTAGTCTATTTTTGTTTGGGGTTCATTTCTTTCACTTTTTTTTTTTTTTGACTATTTTATTCTTTCCACCCTTTGATTTTTCTTTTAGGGTATACCCTCTTTAAATTTTTTAAATTTTTTGATTTTTTGAGAATATGGAAAACCTTTGCAACAAGGAAAGGAATGAACATATTACAGAGCTCATCAAGTCAATCATGAAATATGACACCTATTGGTATAGGAGCATAACACTGGCTCCACTTGGGGATGGCTTTTCCTGGTGAAAAGTCAAGAACAACAGGTCAGTTGCCCTCATCCATTGGCCTTTGATGATCTTAGTAAATGTCTTCTATCTTCTGCAAACTGAAATCTGGTCTGAAACTAAAACAACACACGACAATTTTCAAACCAACTTAATGAAAAACTAGCTGAAAATTGAAAACTAAAAAAAATGCTCAAAATCCTGAGCTTATTAGCACTCATCTACCTACTCAATCTATTGTTCAACTGCTAGTTAGGTAAAATGAAATAGTCAATGAAACCATTCAAGAATTATGTACTTTGATATATTTTGTTGCATTTTCTTGTTGATTATCAAAATTGAACTTCTGCAACCTATTAGAAACTTGTCAACAAATGACAGGATAAGGAAACACTTGATTTCCTTTGTTGACTCTAGAAACTGTACAAAAGGATCTTCCAAAATATATACACTAATGTTTAAATGATCTACACAATTGTACATCTGTTCTGGATGGGCTCCATGCCATGAATCTAAAATGTTATTTTCATCTTTATCTCCCTGCAAAATTTCAGATAAGATTTGTGATGATTATCCTACTGATTGTAATGTTTGACTGCTGAATCCTTTATCATCTTGATTCTGAAAATCGTAGTTAGTTAATAGAGTAATTCTTTGAATGCCTTCAATATTCAACATATCTACTATTGGATCCTGAAAAACTTGGGAAAATGGCTGCAACCTATAGCATATAGGTTTCCATGAGACTTCATAAAATTCAACAAGTTTCTCATCCTTTTCATTAAATATGTTATACCATATTTCTTTCAAACACTGAAATTATTCAAAAAATAGTGGTATGAAACTTTCTTGTGTCATTTGATCATTTATTTCAATAGGAACTGATAACTGCAATTGTGAAACTAAACAATCTTGATCAATAGTTTCATTATCTTCTTTGTTGTCAATCACAATTCCTAAAGATTGTTGATTATTGATGGCATGATAGTTGTCTCTAATGACCTGAAATGAAGCAAAAAAAAGAGGTAAAGAACCTTCACTTATTTCCACATTTTCTGCTTTTTCTTCCTCACTCTCATGGTTTATCTGTATCGGTTGATCACTGTCTTCAATCTGCTGAAACTGAGTTTCTTCATCCCACAAACTAGCTTCTGATTGCTCTATAAAGTTAGCTTGAGTTTGGAGAACATAACTATCATCATAATGATCATACTTAGGCAAATAATCAAAAGAAGGAATGTCATCAAACATACACATTAGATCAGCAGATTCATCTTCCTCATATTGATCTATAAATTCATTTTCTGATCTATGATAATTTGAATCAAGAGGAATTTGTTCATGGCTATCAACCTCTTCTATTTCTTCATGGTGATTTTGAATAAAAAATTCATCTTTCATAGTGATCTCCTATGTTATTTCATCTAGTTTTCTTACCAAAAGGCTAAGTTTTACCTCTGCAATATTTTTCTTTTCCTCTTCTTCCGCTTTCAACTTTTCCTGTTTGATTTGGAGATTAACTTCCACATCAACTGCAATGTTCTGCATCTGTACAAGTGTTTTTGGATCTCTTTCTCTTAATCAAAATTCTATTTCTGGATCAAAGGCACTTGGATAATGCAAGAGAGTTGAATCATGAGGAGGTCTAATATTTTCTGGCATTGAATAATAAACTTGATTAAATATATCAGAAAATTGTTGTATCGCTTCATTTGAATGTCTTTTTAATTGATTATATTCTTCCATGATCACAAAATGATTAACTTTGATTATCCATCTATCAAGGAAAATTTTGATAAACTGCTGGAAATTTGAGATGCTAGCATTAGGCAGATTTTTGAACCAATTCTTTATTCTATTTTGCAGAGAAAGAGAAAAAAGCCTAATTTTAACATCATCTTCATCCATCTCAAATAAATCCAAATAATTCTCAAAACCTTGAATATGTTTTTGGGCAATGATACCATTCTCTCCATCAAATCTAGGAAGATACTTGTAGTATTTTTTAGGAAAATCATGGAGTGTAGGAGGTAAAATAAGGGGCGTATATCTATCTGGAATTTTATATGGCACAGGGATATGTACATGGATTGTAAGATCAGTCTTGATTATTTGAGGCTTCTTAATTGGAAAATGATCATCATTAGATTCATAAGAAAGCTGCTCAAAGAGATTAGGAGAATTATTACTTACAAACTTCAAAGGAAAATAACTAAAAACTAATCTAAGATCTTCTATAAAATACAATATACATTGAAAAAATTTCTTAAGGAGAAAGAACATAATGTCTTGGATTAAGATCCAAGTTGAAAGCCCGATATTTCCATTGTCCTTTGAGGTTCATTCCTCCAGTGGAGTCTTGATTCTGAAATTGATTTGGAGTCGCCAGGTGGATGATTTTAACCTTTGTGTGTCTGATCCCTGTCCACCATCATAGATCAGATCTAAACCTGTAAAACAATTCTGAAGAAAAAGTTAGTTCTTCAGGAAACCAAATTTTGAGTATTTTATGATTATTTTGTTTTTTATGAATTTTCAAAACAACTTCTATGATTTCTTTAAGAGGCTTTAGATATGAGATTTAAACTTTCTTAAAGATTTATTTTAACTAGAGGAACTGATCAAATGTTTGAAACTAAAGTTCAGTCCATAAACTAGATCGGAGATAGACTGAAGTAGCATTTATTTACTTCTGCAATTGCAAAGCAAAAGCAGTTTCAAAGGCTACCTGGCTAATCTTCAGGCTCCGTCTGTAGTTTATAAAATAAACAATAGTAACAATGAAAATATTCAGATCCCCAGTATGGTCGCCACTATGTTATCACTCAGATTTTCCTTGAATTTTTTGGAAGAGGAAAGAAGTCCGAGGTAACCACAAACCAACCTTCAGGTACAGAATCTAGCCAATCTGTACCCAGAGAGGGCTCTCTCTATAAAATTTAGCTTTGTTTTTTAAAATATTAGGCTAGTTATAAAGTCCAAGGGTTTTGTTTGAATTTGGGTGATGGAATTCAATAACTGAGGGCAAGATCGAGCAGTTCATGCCATTGGGCTATGGAGTCAAAAATATGGCTTCACTGGATTAAGTTTCTAGACAAAAGATGGTTTTACAGGGCAACATAATCAAATAGAGAACAATTTTAGATCTAAAGTGAATGGAATGGATTTAAAATGGATGAAAGACAATTAAGAATCTTTCAACACATTCATAAGAGGGAAAATTGAGTGATTATTAACAAAAATCAATTAAGAATGCTTTATTAAATAACCAAAATGTTTAAACTAGAAAAACAGGAGCAATTAAGAATTCCTTGTTTAAAACCAGTTTAGAAGAAAACATTTAGAACAATAATGATTGAAATCAGATTACACTTAAGTACCTTCTAATTTAATCCTTTTCATTAATAATTCAGAAATGAAACACAGTGATATAATAAACAAATATAAAGAGACTTAAAACACAAGAGAAAGATGACTTATTGATCCGTAGTCTGACACATGAATCCAGTAAAAAGTCTTTCGCTTCAATTCATCATCCAGCTTAGCCACAAAAAATTTCTCCAATAACACTTTATTCCAAAATAGTCAATGTTACAGCAAAGTCTAAGAATCCACCGAAAATACTTCCAAGAGTGAAGTATTTATACAAATTCTAAACTAAAATGTCTTGAAAAAATATCAAGATTAGTTCACAAATCTCTCCAACTATTTTACATAAATAGAACTTAAGTAAAGGACACTCAAACTAATGCATATATTTGGCACTATTTTGTATGGATAGGTGATTACAAAGAGGAGAATTCGAAATTTATCCAACTCTTAGTTGATGATGAGGCATCCAAGTCACTAACTGCTTCCTTTCTTTGTGCATTCTGCTCCAACAATTCTGCAAAATTGGGGTCCAATGATATCCTTTTATTTCTCAATCCGTAATATATATGTAAAAAGTGAAAGAGGTTATTGTATATAAATATTTTGGTGAGATAAACCTCTTTCATTTTCCTAAACTTCCTCTCCCGCTGTTCACCATAGGCTCTACAAAACGATGTGTAAAACAGAGTTTTACAGAGTCTGAAACATAGCCTGTAAAGATGTGCATGTATCTCTCATTCTGATATCACTATGAAAATATTGAGATAGGTTTTTGTATATGGATCGCTTAGGAAAAAAAACCTCCTTCCGTTGTTTATGATGTATTTCATATTGGCCACAATCTTCTCTGCAAAATGATGACTTAACTGGAATTTTCTGCAAAAAGTGCTTTCCAAGAGTGTTTAATATTTCCAAAACCATAATAGCTGTTAGAAAAGTGAGAGAGGTTTTATTATATGGTCCTCTTAAGAACATAAACCTCCTTCAGTTTTGAAAAATTCATCTGGGATTGATCACAATAGTTTCTGCAAAATAATCACTAAAACATGCAATTTCTGCAAAAATGTTCCTTTTTTGCTCTAACTTCATCTTTTAACATTAAAACTTCTTTTGACTGTTTTTCACTTTTACTTTGGATGAAATTCATTGTGGCTGGTGAAATTGTTTTCATATTTTTTTAACCCTTAATATCTTCATGTTTACTTTCACTGTTTACTGTTTACTTTTTACTTTTTACCTCTCTATTTTTTATCTATCTTCACTTTGTCATGAACTTGTATGTTCTGTTTTGTAACTGTCTTCCCTGCTGTTTATCTTCATGCTAGCTGATTTAATTGACTTGGTCTTCAATCTGATACTCTTTAACCCTGATACTCTTTGAATTTTCTTTACTGTGTCCTTTTACCTTCAATGTGTAGTTTAGGTTTTTACTGTCTGTTTCAACAGTAAATTGTTTAATATCCTGTTTCCTTTGCTTGTCTTTCAAATGTATGTTTTATCTTCCATCTCTGTTTGAATAGATTTGATAACATTCTTGGAGTAAACAAGTCTTATGACTAGTATTAAGAGTGTTTATCCAAGGATGTGGTCTTCTGATCAGCTGTAAAACAAAACAAATTGTTAAGAAAGCATTGGTTTGCAGGGGAGGTCGAAAAGGTTTCATTTGATTTTGAGAGGTCTGTGGAGTGAATCTAGAATGATTTTTGGGAGGTAAACCATGCTAGAATTGGTTAACATAGGCTTCAGGTGGCGCAACTGGGTTACAAAGGGTTTTACTGCACAATCAGGTGAAAATGAGCAACACTAGGGTGTTTGTGTTTAAACGGGTAAACATTTGATATTGGCGGGTAAGCTTTGAATGAACAGTAATTTGGACAGGTACTGGTTGAAGTGGAAGAACACTGGAATACTTGACTTCAATTCTCTTTAGCAAGTTAACGGTCGACAAGGTTCAACGGTCTATTTTTGAAATTGGTTGCATGGAAGATTGATGAGTGCATGAGATAATGAAAACGACGTGGGCACATTTTTTTTATTCACAAAGTCAAAAGGTTGGCAGGTTTTTTAATGATGACGTCAGTAGGTACGATGGACGCGTCACAGAGGATAGGCGGTAAGCGGTTTTTTCCGCACCGCTTTTGAGGGAAGGTGGTATTGAGCGGATGGGCAGCGATTCCACAGAACGAATGACACGTGGGCATGGTACTATTTGAAAACCACCGGTATTTCGCACGTCATTGTTCGGATCGGGGATGGCCAGCGGAATTATCAACAGTCATTGATCTTGAACGGGTCGATCGAACGGTTGACGAGACATGGAGATGACGGGGTTTTAATGGCGCGGGCCCGACGTAATTAACGTTAATTAATTTCAATGGGAGGCGTTTGATTGGCAGAGTTAGGTTATTAATTAATCTTAAGGATTAATTAATTCCTTTGTTTAAAAAGTGGAAACGTGATCGGGCGAGGGGAAAATATACATGGAGATGGGTTATTTCGAAGTTTGGTTTGAATTAAACTTCGGGATTATTTTTGTTTTAAACACATAAAACTTATGTTCAAAGTTTTTCCATGTTTTTTATTATATGATAATTAAATTAAATTAATCCAATTACCATAGGGGGCGGGATTAATATATAGTACATGGGTTTTTGGGATATTATAAAAAGGAGTTATATATAATACGAGAAGGTCATTTCTATAAGGAGTTAATAATTAAAATCAATGTTAATATGACCATGGGACTATTTAAACTCAAAATACATTAATATAACTAAGAAAGTGAAGATTTAAAGGCCAATTGCATTATAATCTCTTCATCACTTAAACTTAGGATAAAATGTGATTTTGAGGGTTTTTTATGAAATATCTAATGATTTTCCTAAGTAAAATGGGATTTTACTTAGGAAAAGAATTTTATGAAGTAAATGAGTATGATGATGAATGATTTTAAAGTACTTAGGTTTTTTTTCAATTATTGGGCCGAGGGTCCGGTCCCTCCAAAAGTCAAGGAAATGCCTTGAGCCCCTTTAATTTTCAAATACCTTAGCACTTAGGGGAAATTAGTGAAATCTTTAGGGAAAAATGAATGGGGAAGTTAATAATCTTGACTTTGCTTTGCTGTGAATTTTTTCCAATGTAGTATATTCCTTTGCACTTGTGATGAAAGTACAATTGAACACATTTAGAACCATCATTCATCACATGTAATTCTGCAACAACATCTACCTACCCTACCTACTTTACTCTACCATTTTTTCTTCTTTATTAGGGTGCACTTAAACTGGAAAACCCTTATCATTCTTTTTCTTTTACATATGAAAATCTATCTAATCCTAACCTTATTACATTCATGGGCTCAGATTAAACTGTTGAGCTCTTTTTATTCACTCTATCTATCTACTTATCTGCCAAGATTAAACAGTTTGGTCAGATTTTATTCTCTATCTCTAAAACATAAAATTGAAAGATGAACTAGCCAAGCTTAAATTGTTTGACTATTCATCAATTGTGACAAAAGTTTAACAAGCTGCATACAATTGCTTATTACAGAAAATGAAATAGTAGTGGCATTTAGACTTGCACTTTCCTGGTCTATTTTTGTTTGGGGTTCATTTCTTTCACTTTTTTTTTTTGACCATTTTATTCTTTCCACCCTTTGATTTTTCTTTTAGGGTATACCCTCTTTACATTTTTTAAATTTTTTGATTTTTTGAGAATATGGAAAACCTTTGCAACAAGGAAAGGAATGAACATATTACAGAGCTCATCAAGTCAATCATGAAATATGACACCTATTGGTATAGGAGCATAACACCTGCTACACAAAAAATGAGAAATACATGAAAAACGTGATTGCGATCACGTTTTTTCATGTATCTCATTTTTCGCATAGAAAGGTCCATCGAAAGTATGCAACATGGGTACTCCTTGGATGATGAATTAAATTTTGCATCCAACAGTACTCCCTCTCGAAATTTGAGTAAAAACATTGGGAGATAAGTTGAAAATACGAGTTGAAAAAGTAGTTTTATTATTTTGTAATATTTTTACCCTTTTACTTAAAAAATGGTGAATCGTCCCCCATGGTTTACATCATCATCTTGAATCCAATTGGTTCTTATAAAGTTTATTTTGGTTGTAAATTTTTCTTAGGAGGCCCATTTTAGACCTCAAAATTCCCCTAATGGGGAAGAAACAGCAAGAAAGATCAGCAACTCACTCAGACAGTTTCTCATTCAGTAAGCTACTCACTCAGAAAACAGGAAATTAAGGAAGAATGCAGCATATAAGAGGCTTGTCTCCAAATTCCAGCTCCTGCAAATTCCTTGAAAACAACAGGTAAACTTAGGTATAGCTTCTCACTCCTTGCTCTGCATCCATAATAGCCAAAAATAATTAAATTTGCAAACTTAGAGTTTAAGGGGCAGAAAGGTGGCCAGTTAGCTTGGCCACCATTGTGAAGTATGACTAGGAAGAACTGAAAAGTCATGCTACCTGGACATGCAATAGAAAAAAAATTAAATCAAGTGGAGTAGAGGAGAACGAGGGGAGGAAACATGCAGTCCATCATGAATTAACAGAGAGAAGGAAACAATGGTCTCTAACGAAAACTGGAGCTGAGGCTGAGTAACATATAGCGCTCCAAAATTAGTTGTGCAATCTAATAAAAAGAGATCCTATCTCATCCAAACCAGTGAATTGAGAATTTTCGAGGGAAAGAGACCGAAGGGAGCCTGCAACACAGAAGTACCGAGAGTGGGTTGCGTATTTGGAAAACGTGCAGCAACAGGAGAATAACATCACTAGGAGAAGAACCAGAAGAGGACCAAGAAGAACCAGAAGAAGAAAAAGAAGAGACAACGAGCCAATTAAAAACAGAAGAGATGGCAATAGAAGTCATAGAGATAGCAGAAAGTGAGCAAGAAGCAGACTCACAACACAACACCACATCCCCTCAAGACAAGGAGGTAGTTGCCACCTTAGCTCCTCTAAGAGAAAAGAGACAAAGGCAGAACTCTATGTATATAAGAGTTGACAAGAGTCAGAGGATAAGTTAGAGAGAGACAAAAACTCCTCCCACAAGCTTGAATATCATTGAAGAATCACCAAGGGAGGAGGAAAGAATCAAAGAAACAGTTTTGAAGGAGTAGTTGCAGAAGGCACAAGAAAAGAATGTAGCACTGAAGGAGAAATTGCAGCAAAAAGGGAAACAATTAGCCACTATGGCAGACTTATGCATAGAAGCCCTTCAACAAAAATTCCCTTCTGACTCATATGTTGTGTACCTCAAGGAGAAATGGCTCCTATTTCAAATCAAAACTCTAGCCTCCCATGGATCCCTACCTTTCCAATATTGTAGGCAATTCATGGATTTCAACAAGAAAGCTAACATGGTTGATCAAGCAAAGATGGCAGATTTTTATGTGCATAACCTTGTGCTAATAAATCTGCATACTTGGGACCCCAATCCTACAATAGAGGATATGCAGTTGATGGCTTTATTATCTTAGATAAGGAATGAGGACATTAGAGAAAAAGAGATACGGCGGGTCATGAGAAGAAGAAATAGAAAACCCTTAAATATCAGACCGGAATTTTTCAACCCAAGAGGAGTCATCCTTAACCATCGAGAGATTGAAAGGGACCCTGCACTAGTTGAAAGCTACCTTTAGACTCAAACACAAGTGATCAAACACTTTGATGATGTTTCTAGGCAGATAGAAGATGAGTGCATTATGGCCAGCCATAGGAGATGGAACAACCTCCCGCACAGCCTCAATAACAGGGAGTACCATACTCCACAAATACTGAGGGGTGCACTGGGAAGGGCACCATTATGCAAGAGGGCCATGCAGGCCAAAAATATCCAATGGTTGGGACTAAAGCTTAGCCCACCTTTGTTGTTGGGGTTGGATGATGAAAAGGACACAGATGCACAAGACAGAGAATGGGAGAATGCATAAAAGAATAATGGTTTTTACCCCCTTGGGGGAACTCCCACACTTCTTCCTTAACAAATCAGGGGGATGTCAAAGCCTTAAAGGAAAGGTAGGGGGAGGATTATTTGCTCAGAGGATGAGAAACCATTCAGTAGGGGGTGATGATGAGCTCCATCATTAGACATATTTGGAGGGGTTAATAGTCACATTTTTTCCTTCTTAGATATCTTTTTCTTGAATTTTTATTATTATTTGGTTTTATGATGCTAGTATAGGTGGTGATTAAGGCTAACATACTCTGAGTGCCTAATATGAGGTTGAGTGCAGAAAATAATGAATTATTAGCATTTTTATAAGGATTTTATCATAAATACTTGGAGGAGACGGCAAGGAGAAATTATAGGAGGATTTTCCACCCTCCTTAACTCTCAAAGGCAGCCAAAGGATCCCAAATATTATCTCTAGTAGTTCAAATTCCAAATACATCCAAAGGATCCCCAAGGATTCTCTCCAACAATTCAAATTCTAGAGGCAGCTAAGAAACTCAAAGAGGAGTGCACCCAATATTTTTTTACTTGGAGTCAAGTGGAATAAATCACCATTTTCTAGGGAGTTTTTGGTAGCTTCCCTATAGAATAAATAGAGTCTAGATAGAGCTAGGAAGGGGGGTCGATTCTAGTCAGAACTTTGTTGCAAGCTATTGAGCTTATTATTATTTTAATCAGTGATCAAACTATCAGAAATGCAGGAGGTTATTCTTTTAAGAAATGAGCAGAATTATTTCATTTTACTGATTTAAGTTTCAGAGAGCTAGGCTCCTGGGTTAGGGCCAAATCCATTTGCCTCAGCCTCTATGCTGTATTTGTTCTCTGCTTTCTATCATTCAATTAGTTCTGCTTCTGATAGTTTCATTGTTGTTTAGTTTTTCTTTCAATATGCTAATGTAGTTTTTGATTTGCTTATGAGGGTATAAGAATAGAGGAAAACCAAATTTTTTTGGATCAATACCCCCTTCTCATCTTTGTCAATAGAGCTCGAGGAGGGTAAACCTTCCCACAAACCCAAAAATTGATTTCTGTTCACTACTTCTGAGATTAGAGTAGAGTTGCAATACCAGTTTCAGTCGTTTTGTTCACTATTTTTATCACACTCTTCATCCATTTTTCTTGCATGAATTAGTAGGGTTGTTTGCAGGAATAAGCATCAAAATCCCCAAAGAAATTATTAAGCCATTCCACTCCATTTTCTAGTCCCTATCCATCTCTATGTTACGCCTTTGAACCTTGCTTTTACGTCTCCATTCCCTCATGTTTTCCGCTTATTTTAACTATTGCACCCACCTTTTATTCCCAAAAACACTTAAACCCTTCAGCCTGCCTCATTCCTTTGTTTTTACCATTCACAATTTCCTTACCCCTTTTTTTAACGCAAAACACTTGAAAACCATTGGGATTCGACCTTCCGCCCCTGCTCCTCAAACTTCCTGCTACCGTACATCACAAATTGCAAATCACAGTGTTTAGTTTCTTCATTTAACAGTTACTGCTCCCATCTTCCGATTGCGATATTGCGATATCGCATATCGCATTTCGCAACCTTCACCCTTTCCTTCGAACTTACCACAATTCCCACATCGCACGTTGCACTTCTTATCATTTTCCTTTTTTTCTTAAAACTTACCGCTTCCAAATGCCGATTGCGATCATGCTCCACCACTTGTCCCACTGCCACATCACCCATTGCAATCGCACTTCGCGACTTTTTCCATTTTCTTTTAAGACTTACCGCTCCTATCTGCCTATTTCGATATTGCAATCATGCTCCGCCGTCGGTCCCACTACCACGTCACCCGATGCATTTCGCACTTCACAAATTTTCCTAGACAACATTTCCACTACCCCTCAAACTTTGCGATATTTTGAACTACGATATCACATTTCGCATTTCGTAACTTTTACCACATCGTAAATAAAAAATTGCAATTTTTACCCCCGTTGCATTTCACACTTCGCATTGTTTAGTTTATTTCCTTTAACACTTACCACTCGTTTCCGCTGATTGTGATATGATCAAAGTGCTCTACCACCAGTCCTATTGCCACGACATCTAAATTATCACATTTATCATTTTTCACTTCTTTCCCATTGCATATCACACATCGCACCTTCCTCCCGACTACACTATCAATTTCCCTCGAACTTTGTGATATTGCGATTGCGATATCGCATTTCGCACGTCACATCTTTTATCCTGGCTCACTTCGCACTTCGCAACTTTTTCTCCATCGCATCTCCACCATGACACTTTTAAAATTGTTCCGCTTCGAAGCATTTTTGCGCTATAATAAAGTTTTAACAAGGTTTAAACCCCTCTTTCCACTTCCAAGCCTTGTTTCATTTGTTAAACCCTCCATTAGCCTCTTTAGCCTTTCTTTTCATCCAAGCTGCAAATCAACGCTTTTTCAATTAGAATTAAGTCATGGATAGCTTAGTTGCATGGATCGAAGCATGGTAGATATACCATAGGATAAGTAGAGTGAATTTATCTGTTTGGCCAAGTTAGGTGTGGTTTAGAATTAGTTTCCCTTCTGCCATTTATTTTCAACAATTTAATTTAGTTTCTTTCTATCATTTCCTTGCCACACACTAAATTAGTTTCGTTTCTTTCATTTCCTTTCTGTCATTTCCTTCCAACAATTTACTTTTTAGTTTTTATCATAGTTTAAGGAATAACACCCTTTCGTAAAGAAGAAGAGGATGACATGAACAGAATCCATCTATTGTGTAGATAGCACTGTCACCTCCAATTTTGTATGAACCCCGGGTTGATAAAGTAAACTAGGGTAGCCCCTAGGAGTTGTATAACTCTTCGTGCAATATTAGGGCTCACCACCTGGGTCACCCCAACTTATTTTTGTTCTTTTTTCTATGGTTTGGGGGCACCTTTCCCTTGCTTTAGATTCACAAATCCAAAGTATTGCTTCTTTTTTTTAAATTTTTTCTCAATCTTGGAAACATATTGGTATGTTGCACCAAGCGAGGAGATGTCGAGGAACTCCATTTCCTCCTAAATTTATATGTGTAAAAAAATATGGTACTTAAGCACAAGATGTTTCTCTAAATATTTGATACCCAAATTTGTGTGAAAGCTATGGAATAGATCCATCAGCTCATGCACATCTTGATCCCTTTCTTGTCACAGCATAGTCCATTGTATGTACTTGTATGCATAACTCCCCATAGGGTAACATTGTTCCTTTATGGCATCTCAGAAATAATTCCAAGTGGGTTCTATTAAAAACGGTGAGGGTTTTCTCTCATCCCTTTGTTTGTAGTAGGTTTCCCACCAGTTCAACCAGCTCGATCCCTAACTCCTTATAGCCTGACCTCGTTGGGGAGATGCAAAGAAAAAACAGAGAAAGAGCAGACCGTTCTGATACCACATATCTGGACTTAGACAGGAACGAAACAGAATAAAAATATAACCACAAATTAATATATGCAACTAAATTAACACTTCATTTCAATAATACCAAATAAATGAAATATGCTTAGAGATAGAATGGAAATAGACTAGCTCGGGCGATGGTGAATTATATCTGAGAAGAGATGTGGCAGCAACATGCCTTTGAATTGTGTCACAATGAGGCTCACTGGCCTATTTATTGTTGATAAAAAATGGAAAACCTCAAACATCCAAAAAACTAACCCTAGGAGATGAATTGCCAAATATTTGGGCCCCGTTGGGGTAAATTGGTACGTCAACTTTCTGGGGTTGTAACTTTGGCGTACGATATATGTTTGACGTGAAAAATACCTCATTATAAATATCTATCCAAGGAATATATATTCAGAGTACAAAATCAATTAAAAACTTGTATTTAACCGTTTTCCAAAAAAAATCTATGGGCCTAAAAATAGCTACGGAAGTTTAGGACTCGAAAAAATGCCAAAAATTGTAAATTATGCTACAATTAAGGAAACTAAAAAACTAAAAGAAACCATGATGGGGATCCAAGTGTAATAGGAGGGTAGCCACCAAGATCAATATTCAAGTCATCTACAGTTATTATTCTTATATTAAGTAAAATTTCCAAGACACATGTATACAATGAACACCAATAACTCCAATAGCAGAGTGTTGGAGCCACTCCTTGCTCCTCAAAAGATTTAGCTTATATCTCTAATCCCTTGTGGGAGGAGACAAGGTGAACATTACTTTGCTCGTACAATGAGGGTGTATATATAACCAAGGGGTGATGCTTCACCTCCCTTGTGACTCTTTGACTAATCTCAGGATTGTTTGACTTCCCGTGACTTTTCGAATTTACATGACTCTTCATATTCTATGTGTTCCCTTTGGAATTCCACTTTACAATACATTTTGAATAATAATTTACATGATCCACAATAATGATGTGGCAATTGAAAAATCATGACATGACTTGACATGCCATTGCTGATATGGATTGCTTGATGATGTGGCAATGTCAGGCCACTGCTGTTGTTGTGTTTGATGTCTTCATGAGAATGCTTTTCTTTTCCACATCCTCATGGCTTGGTGATAAGTAATCTTCAGTGATATCAAGTCTTGAGTCGTGGTCACAAATTGGTGTCCTTTTGCTTCGCCTTGATTGATCATCTTGTGTATTCAACTACAAAGATGTCTTTCAACATGCTTCCCTTCTGCATCTCCTTCTTCATCATCTTGTCATGGTGTGAGAGAGTACATACATTTTAAATTCATTCATGATGAGATGACATAAGTCTAAAGGCCCCTTAGTATAAGATAGTGCATGTTGATCCATTGACTGAGCCGGAACCAAATGACAAGTTGGGATAAGGGGCAGTTACTGCGCAGTTTCGTAGTTCAAGCAGCTAAGGTTGAGGCTTGACCCTAATACTATGTAGTGTGTATTTCAAGTTGGGATGAGGGAGAAAATTTTGCAGTTTTGGGAGCTAGTACGACAAGCTAAGGGGATGGGAAATAGAGGAACACACTACATATAATTTTCGAGAGGTAAAGAAGGTTGGGCCACTGCATAATTATGCAGATAAGGAGCTCAAGAGATGATCTTGAGGCTAGATATTGCAAAGTGTGTATTTGAGGCCAAGCTGGGAGAAGGAATAGTGTAATTCTAGAGGTCAAGGTGGAAGATTAAGCACACAAACTGTGCAGTGCAACAGTATTGGGAGGAAAGAACTACGCATGGCGTAGTGCCAAGATGCAAGGTCACAACTAGATGACTGTAACTGTGTAGTGTGCAGTTCAGGGAGGCCAGGTGAAGCTAGCTTGCTTGGTTGGGAAGCCTTTCAGAACTGGATAAGTGCGGGATCGGTGAGACTAGTGTAAAAAGTTATAATACTTTGACTGTGATCACACACTTAGACTACTTGATGATGCAACAGAATAAATCATACATGACACATGAACAATGAATTTCCCTCAATGTGACAACTTTACGATAAGTGCGACACTTAATACACTTTATGACGAACGTGATGACACTTGTGCGATAGTGCTTAAAACTTTGAGAATGAGTGTGATTGATATTTACATGGTTATAACAACTCAGATACACAAACACGACCTCTTGAGACAACCAAAACAGGCTTATACACATTATGTGATAGCCAACATGCAAAAATACGACATCTTTCTTATCTTGCAAAAGGGAGAAAAACACTTAGAGAAAAACACATGGAATGGTTTTCAGTGTTTGCAACAATACATGACATTGAAGACATAATGATGTGGCAGTGATAAGTTTTCCTTCTTACTGCTTCTTTTTTTGTGCCCTCAATAATAGGTGCATTAAATTCTTTAACTACATGAGAGATAGGATGTGTTCTTCATATCTATCCTCCAAAGGGTTATAAATGAGATGGAGTCTTTATATTGTCCTGATATTCTGTATTTTTTCATATTCCCATGTTCCTTCATCTTATTTTATGATGACCATCCTTTCTCCTCATATCCTTCGGTGTCATCTAGCATGTCCTCTTTCTCCATATCCTTCTTCATCATCTTGTCATAACATGGTAGAGTTCATCTATATGCAATCAACTCATGTAATACGACATCAGTCTCATAAACCCATAGTATAAGATGTTGCATGATAACCCATTCACTAAGCTAGAATCGGTGGTAGGCCAAGGGATATCCTTAGTGACTTCATAACTGCACAACTCAGGTAGTCAGGGGTGAATCTTTAGCCTTGAGAGTGCGCATTTCAGGCTGGATTGAGGAAGAATATTGCGTAGTTTAGGATATCAAAGGGTCATGATGCATGGTTTTGCATTTTTTCAGTCAAATCCACAGTTTTTGAAGACAACAGATACTGGTTGATTGCGCAATTGCGTAGTTCAAGGGCTCAAGGTTGCAACTTGAGCCTTAAGACTGTGCAATGCGCAGTTCTAGCTGGGTTGGAGAGAAATATTGTGCAGTTATGGGATTCATGGCTTAGGCTTGAACACTGATGTTTTGAAATGCACAGTTATTAGGACGCAGATATTGTGCATTGTGCAGTGCCAAGAGACAAGATTTTTTCTTGATGGCTAAGACTATGCAATGTGCATCTCAGGAGGGTTGGATGAGGCTAAGTTGTTGGGAATTTTATGAAATTTGGCTAAGTGTGGGATCCATGAAACTGGCATGAAAAGTGATATAAATTGACTATGTTCACACACTTAAACACTTGGAGACACAATGTAGATAATCCATAACATATGAACACATAATTCCCTTAGTGCAACAACCTTTGTCGAAACTTATGACAAGTGTGTCACTGAATATAGAATTTGCATTGATAATGAAGACACTTGTGTGACAATGCATGAAACTTTGGAAATGAGTGCGAAACATGCCTACATGATAAGGAAAACTCATTATAAAAAATATTTCACCTTGAAAAAAACAAAAAATCCACTTTGCATGATAAGCGCAAATTCCCATGCCAGAAGACGACACTTTCTATATGAATATAAAAGTGTGAATGACACTTGTGATATGTGAACGATGGTGGAAAAAACACATTTCGAGGTGTAGATAACATGAAAATGACACTAATTAAAGGGAAATTAAGTGAAAGCGACAGTGGTAAACATGAAAACAATACTTGCGAAAGAAAAGGTGCGCAGAAGCAACAGTTTGAAAATCTCACCAGAATAGATGTACAAAAACAGCTAGAATGTGAGAAACTATTATTTTCAGTGCACACTAACTATTGACATGGATTTTACATCACACAGGCACAATCTTGACAAGAAAGTGCTATGATTTTCCAAGCTTGCACAAAATAATGCTCTCATGCACTTGTTACGGACTGAGCATGTGTGAGAAAGTGACTTCAACACTTCCAATCTAAGAGGGAGATCAAAAAGCATCAGTTGACCAAGAAGTGACTATGGAACAACAGATCGTAAGATCCACGGAAGGATCCAAAATTCGAGTGTACGCAAAATTTTGGAGGGTGTTTGTCGTAGCGACACACTGGTATAACTCCAACTTCTCTCCCTTGGTCAATTATTTTTTGGAGGGTCTAGTTATTCAGGAAGTATTGATTCATCATTGAGATTGTTGTGGCTTCACCACTTACCTTGTGCATAAACATAGTCCCTTCATTCCTTTACTCAGTTTAACACAAACATAAGATCAACAATTACATAATGTCTTGAATTAGGATAGAGTGATGAAGTTTGTGAGCTTTAGATTTTCAGAGTATATTTTTCCATCTTTGGTGTTTCTACACTTCCAGTAGGCCTGGAAAATACCCTCGAAGAGTCACTTTAGGAACACAAACATTGCTCTGTTTCCAGCGAGCCTGGACAGTGCTCTGGCGGAGTTGCTTGCTTCACCTCTTTGCACAAGAATCATTTCTCTTATTTTGCATTTATTTATTTATTTATATAGGAATGTGCATCAACACTTATTTATTTCATGGGCAGAAGAGGGATCTCGAATTATTGAGATAAAGAGAGTTTTTCCCTTTAGAGAATCATATATAAGACCTCTGATATTGATTTTCCCGTTTATATTTTCCCCTTGTCCTTCTCCACATGATTGGATCAGCTTGAAAAAAACAAAACATAAAAACCCAAGTGCAGGAATGAGGTTTCCAAAATAGACATGGAGGTCATGGTTTAACACGAGGATTTCTTAACACAATGATCGTAATTTCCATCAGAACAAAATCGCCCAAAGGATGTAACCCAGACAAGGAAGAAGAACAGAAAGTTAGCCAAATTTTGTAGTGTCACAAAGTCATTTTCTATTTCACCACATTCCCTTTGAGCCAACAAAATATCTTAGTGCACTATCTCACAAAAAAAAAGGAAAGAGAATACACAACAAGGAAACAAAACCTGAGACAAGACAGAAAACGGTTAAAGAAAAACATGATGTGAAACCAGAACCATAAAATGCAAGACATACCCCAGGGAATGAATTCAGGATGGATGTGCAGGTAAACTGCAATGCAACTAGACCTACTCCTAACCTAACTAGTTAGAAGGTCGGGGTCATGTATAATGAAATTTCCAATGCAGCCACCGTAATCGTCCCTGGCTTGCAATCACAAAAATACAATCGATTAAACCAGATAGAAATTAATGTGCAAGAGAAAATATGAGAGCTTGAAAATTTCGCACAACAAAAGGAAGGTATTTCCTGTGGATGGAAACTTGTGTCAAAACCACTCCTTTCATCCAATTCACATTCTTACCTTTTCAATGAATACCATCTTTCAACAAACCTTGGAAGCTTCTAGAGGATGTGTCTTCATCAACACTGAACTCCTTAACAAGAGCGAGGGAATATCAAAATGTATTATTTTGTAACAAATCTGTCCAGGTAAAAATTTTCTAACCATTCAGCGATTGGATCAAAAAATTCATGATAATCCTCTTGGGAACCCCAAAATCTTTGAAAATATAAATTTTCAATTAGAGGAAGGGAATTACGATGGGAATATTTTGAGGGAAAATATATTTGATCATATTCAACAGTCATGTTGAGACAGAGAGGAGCTAACATAACCATCAATGAAGGTTGAAGTGGAAAAAAATCTAGATAGTGAGATATTGAACGATGAATATTGAAGGATGTATAATAATTGTCATTTGATGTGCTAATGGAAAAATGATAGGAAAAATGACATTCATCGGTGACAGTATAATGATTAGATGGGATAATTAAAGCATCAAATTCCCAAATTTGTAATTAACCAAGATAAATTACTTTGGAAAGCTTTGTGTATGCTATGAACAATCGAACCATGTTCCTAGCAAGCCAAATGTGACAAAAAAATTTCCTGTAACAAGTGAAAAATTGTACAAGCATTGTAATCATCAAAATAATTTAAAAGGGATGCAAGCACAACAAATACAAGAGACTAGTCACGACATGGTGAAAAAAGAAGAACTGCATTCGTGTGATAAATTGTGCATTCATTGTCACTCAAGAGGATTTTAGGTGCAATGAAGGGAAATATTTGCAACATAACATTCGCAAATAGAACAAGGAGATTATTATTAAGGAATGAATTCGATAAGCATGATTCCTTCGGCCAAAGATAGTCCTTGGAATGATAAACTTCACAATTCCATGACTCTATGAGAGATACACATTCCAAACCCAATTTTGATGTGAGAGATTCAAATGAAGATGAATGAACTGAAAAATATTCCTGAATATGGTCAGAAGTAAAATCATGAAAATTTGAAAGATCATACTTGAAATACAAAACATTTTTCAAAAATAATTTTTCATCGAGTGAAACCATGCAAAGAGAAGGATTGTGCAGGAGAAACCAGGTTTGATTTAGTTCGGGGGGCTTACCAAAGTCACAAGATCCTAACATAACCATCAATGGAAATTGAAGTACCTCGATTATCTGGAAGGTCCCAGAAATTTCAAGGATTATAAAATCACATTTTGAAGATTTAAATAGTTCATGCATTGTTTGAGGATAGTTGCTACCACTAGCTTCAATAAGGCCACTACTCACCGGATGGAAACCATCTTTGTCACTAATTTTACCATATTTTCCAACTTCAACAACTACATTACTCAAGTTGAAATATTCTTCTAATCTCAAATTCAAAGATGAATGAATTGGGGAAATTTCATGAGAAAGTTGATTTGAAGAATTGTCTTCATGCAAGAGAAGAGATGATGAGGGATGGAAATATTAATCAAATATTTGATTATTTTATTTGCATCGTGAATAATATCACCAACGTGTGTCAATTGAGATTTTAAGTCATCATATGACATACTTGAAGAACATGGAATATCTTTGTCACAAATAGATGCATCGCAGATGGTAAAGCTCAAGGGATAGTGAGATGAAGATGAATTTTCGATAAGAACATCTTATTTTACTGAATCAGATTATGTATCTAAAGTAAAATCTTCATGAGAGACCAAAATATCAGGTCATACACCTAGGAATGATGGTTGCCTAAGGCTATGGATTGATCAAAAAAATTGAGCACATTTGATTTGCTACCGAGATTAGAAAATTGAAAATCACCCAAGAATGGAAGCATATCATCTTCACATGGAGGATTTTGGAAAATATAAGAAATATTGAAAGAATATTCACCTTCCTTATCCTCTACTTGTGTAATGTGCTTGCCTTCTATCTGATCGCAATTTGAACCAGCAACACAAAAATCAAGAGTGTGAAAAACTAATTGGTGGAATAGATTTCTCAAGTGGATCATGGTACAAAGAGTCATGGTCTGTAGGTGATGGAGGATAACAGAAATCCAAACCAAATTGGGGACTAGAGTTATGAACACTAACATTATCTTGCAAAATGGACGAGTTAGTCTTCATTGTAGGATTCATGAGCCAACCTAGAATTTCCTCCATTGAATATGAATTGTGAGAATCAGAAAAAGAATGAGAATATGGATTAGGAATTTGATTATCATATTTCCCAAATCTACAATCATTGAAAGGAGGCACCCACATCAGGACTGGAAAAAGAGGAGGACAAGGAAAAAATATAATAATAGGTTCCTCCTCTGAAATTAAAGGTGTCTCGCGATTCACAACAATTGGGGAAGTGAAAACATCAGGAGGTTTAGAATAAAACTGATTCAAAGAAATATGGACTATATGTTCATATTTTTCTTCATTACAAGGAAAAGACCCTCTAGCAGAGGTTATAAGGAGGTTTTTAGTGTTATAAAATTGGCCAAAATTTTCAAAAAAACATTCTCTACAACATTTGTTTTCGGTAACTAAGGTTTTGGTAGAGCTTCTAACAGAATTTCAACATGATTAAAAAAAAATGGGCGACCGAAGGTTGTTACGGATGTTTTTCTCATCGGTGCGCTAATCAGGTGTCAACGTACTGGTGCATTGTACAGTGAACGCACATGTACTGTAAACCTACCAAGCACCTGGACAGAAAATAAATTTCTGACGCCCCGGGGCATTTAGCAACGACCTAGTGTGTGTTAGCTAGACAGTTACACCGGGTCGGTCGAAGCTGCATGCATCGGGTTGTTAAGGTGTAAAACCACATCAAGCACACTATCGGTGATACATCACATTGCGTCGTCAAGTTATAAAATGGACCAGCACATTAAAGGAGAACCACACCAGTGCATGCAACGCCTATCGAACCGCCCAGGTGGTAGTCGTTGATAAAGCGCACCAGGCATTCTAATTGGTATTGGTATTTGTGCGGTGCCCACAGGTCGTAGAAACAAACTAGTGCGCAATATCACGCAAACGCACCGGTGCGCAGTATCACAGAAATGCACAACTGTTATAATTAGTATTGGTATTTGTGCGGTGCCCATGGGTCGTAGAAACACACCAGCGCGCAATAGCATACAAACGCACTGATTCATAGTAACTAACATGCACCGGTGTACATTTTGTATTTTTTAGAAACATCGACTTCTGACACTGCAATTATTGTGATTTTTAAAAATTCATTATCCATAAAAATTCGACACATATCTTATAACAATATTCATATCAAATAATTTTTTATTAGTGCATTTGAATGTGATGTTGGATTAATTTGTTATATCATATCATCAGATTTCACATATCTTCATTGTAATATTTAATCATCCATATATTTAATCAGTGGTGTAAAATTTCACAACGACAATGGAGAATGCAATAGAATAAATTAAAACTTACTTTATTATATATATGAGACACTCTTTGTCATGCAAAACGGGACAATTATTGGTATCGCTTTGTCTTTCAATTGGGACACTATGTCCATTACATTAAACAAAATGTCTGATTTCACAGACAAATATTTCAAAAAATACAACGCCTTGCTTTGATATCCAAACATATTGATCATCATTCTTCGCTTGACTGTTGTCACTTCTCAAGCTACTTCCGTTAATTTGGTTATTTTGAGGAATTTTTTGTTCACGGTGTTGATTTTTTTCTTCTTCTTCAACTTCCATCTATAAACATAAAAATTAATTGTAATGAGTGTATATACATTGGTGAAAATAATGAAAATTTAAATATTAAATAATATAAATCAATGTAATAGAAAAGAAATGTGCCATAGCAAGAATTAATTCATGAAATATACACATTCTTTCAAAACCAAATTTCATGCCATCTTTCAACAATTCATTTGTTGGCGCAGTCCATACTTTGTTTCCTGCAAGTTTTATACCCCATAAAAAATCATATATTTAATATTAAATGTTTTTTTTGTTCTATTAATTATACATGGAGCTAAGTAAATCAAGATCGATAGATGCTTACAAATTCCACAATCAATTTCTAATATGGCAACATATACTGACAACCCATATTTAACCCAATGTCAATCAATTCGTCTGATGTTTCTTCTTTGTATGTTACCAACTATTTGAAGACATTCAATGATGATTGTTGTAAAACAACTTAAAATATACACAAAGGAAATCTAGTTAAGTTGTTGTAAGGAAGTAACAGTTACTCACAAACTTAGATATCAATCATTTTCTTCCTTGTCGTCCTCTTTTATGTGCTGAATGGGTTCCATTTTCTTTTCTTTTCTGCAAGAAAATAATTGAAAATTAATATTGAATGCTAAATTGTTTATTTATTGTATCTAATCGAAAAAGTCAATGATTACATATTACATTTGAAGCACTTTGTTTTTGAGATGGCTCCTCGTGTGATGAAATTATGTCCATTTCCTTGACCATCTCCTTGTACACCTTTTTGGACATTCCAACTGGCATATTTCTGATATCATCTCGTTCATCCTTTGATATTTTCATAATCTTCCTGAAAATGTAACATGACAATAAACTATTTAATTTTTATATTGATATATGAAAAGTAAATATAACAAAAGTAATCTTTATAAATGATTGATTTCTAGTAATATATACATATAATTCTAGAAAAAAAATTAAAGGAATATTACTTTTTCATTCCTTCTTTTTTGTTGTTGTGTGTTTTTGCTATTAAAAGTCTTACATGTATCATTGACCAATTCTCTGGAAACTCATCCTGTATTTTAGATAAAATTTGGTTTTTGGAATCATTGGATTGATTTTTGTATTGTAAGTGGTAATAACATCTATACATTCGTTCCACTAGATCCCTCAAAGTTTTGTAAATTTTTTCCCCCTTTCGTTCACCTCCGGCACCACTCCATATGAGCTAAGGAGAAATTCATTTTCATTTGCATGTTCTATTTTTTTTCTTTTTTTAGAACAACATTACTTTTCTTCGTTGTTGGTCCTTGTAGAAGATTAAACATATGTGAATTAATATATTTTTTGAAACATGTTATCTAATATTTTTAAATATATTATTAATGAAAATTTAAAAAATAAACTCATATTCGATCGGTAGTATTTTTTCATTCACCTGATTCATCTTTCTTCAATTTTTCCATCAAGCTTTTATGTTGTTCTGATCTTAGTTCAGAAATAATCTTATCGAGCTTCTGGTCTTAGTTCAAAAATAATCTTATCGAGCTTTTTCATTTTGTGGCTCTGCATGATACATAGAAAACAATACATATTAGTTAAACTTACATATATTTAAAAAATAATATTTTCTGTAAATAATTTACAAAGAACTTTCCTTTTTTTCTTTTCTCGATGTGCTATCAATATTTTTGTTACTTGATCTCTTGTCAGTCATTTCTTTATTAATATGAAACATATACCATACCATTCATTAATATATTTTATAAATAAATCACAAAATTTTCAGGTAAAAAACAAATCAAGACAACAATGCGCCTTTAGAGCAGTACGCACCGACGGCAGTGCAACATGTTCTTATAAACACACCACCAAAACAGTAGAAAAATTGTACGATGCTATATGTCAACAAGGAGACCCTATGTGTTACATGTTAACCAGTGCACCGATTAATAAAAGCAAATTAATAAAAAATCTCTAGTTTTATTTTTTGTAGCATAAGATGTCGTGGAGGAGGCGGTGCAACATGTTCTTATAAACGCACCGAGAAAACACTAGAACCACCGTATAGGGCTCTCTATCAACAAGGAGAACCGGTGCATTATATTTTAACCGGTGCACCGATTAACACAGACATTAATTAATAAAAAATTATTTTTATGAAACTGTACGTGTGCGGCGCTATAATAAAATAGTGCACTGGTGCGCTATAATAAAATAGTGCACTGGTGCGCTATTTTACACAGGGTGCTCCGATTAAAAAATATATGTTTTTAATTTTTTTTTATGAAACTGTACGTGCTCGGTGTGCTATAATAAAATAGCACACCAGTGCACTATTTTATAGAGGGCACACTGATTAAAAAAAAATTGTTCTTAATTTTTTTTTATCAAACAGTACGTGCGTAGTGTGCTATAATAAAATAGTGCACTGGTGCGCTATAATACACAAGGCGCACCAATTAATTTTTATTTTTATTTTTTAATTCATGCAAGGGCCGACATGGATTGAGATCTGATTCTGCAAGTTGTCCCGCGGCTTAGATTAAATAGGCCTATATATTGATCAGGATATCATGTCTTTAATGGAAAAATGCTCAAAAATTTATTTGCTCAGAAATGGTTCAAACCAGAACGACAGGAAAGAGCTCGAAACGATCCTGTAGCTGCCAACGTCACTGAAAACTGATGCTATATGAGGAAGATATTCAACTTTGAATATTTTCAATTTGAGGCAAAAAATCCCAATTTGACTCAGTTTGAATTTATTAAAAAATTATTAAAAAAAAATATTCCACAGAATATTCTGGGAATATTCCATAGAATATTCCACAGAATATTCTGGATGGTCCAATGAGAGGGCGCCAAGTGGCCAGCCCGGAGGCGGCCACGTGGCCCCAAGAAGTCAAACAACAGTCGACGATTTATGCAAAATTATGTTGTCGCGGACGGGATTCAACCCCGGCCCGGGTCAGGGTTGTGGCAGCCGGATGACCCGACCGGGCGTTCTATAGATGGTTCTTATAAATCTATGGGCGGATGTTTATTATAAATTTTAAACTGTATTCTAGCGGGGCCGTAAGGGGGCCAGCCCCTCGACGATGAGACCACAGTGCTGGGAATCAAGAGCTAATCCAACGGGTGGATAAGTTTGGAAGGTTAAGGTCATGTGGATCGGTGGAAGGTGCGAGACATGATTATATCATAAGGTTCGACATTAATGCCTCTGCGCTAAACTCTAAGTTTCCAACTGAAATTCGCGACGGGTGTGGTCCTATGGCCCTGCACCCTTATCCCTAAGCCCCCAACAGTTGGCGGGATTCTTGGCGGATTCCAACTTTTATGGTGGATGCCCCACATTTAGTGGTTTTAACTAGAGTCTGCCCATTTTTGGTGGAGTTGTTTAGGGCAAACTTGGACAAAAGTGGCTTTGACCATAACTTGAGCTAGGAGAGTCCTTTTGGAACGATTTTTTGTTTTGTTTTGGGGGTATTGGAACATTCTGAAGCTATTGGAACAGGTTACAGAGCCATCAGGGCAATCTGTCAAATGTTTTATCAGCGAGTTAGCTAGAGGAGCCACCAGGGCTTTGGGAATGGACAGCTGTATTGGGCTATGTTCATCTGTTTGAGGTGAATTTTCAGTCAAATTTTATTGTTTCCAGCACTTTGATTCTGTTTAAGAAACTATTTCTGCCTATTAAGGCTTTCTTCATGATGTATAACTATTATTGAGCATTATAAGAGAAGGGAAACACCCATTTGGGGGATTTTGGACCTGGCAGATGTAACCCAAGAGAGGGTTGAACTGCCTTATGAGATGCTTTGTTATATGCTGTGAGTTCTTGTTGTTTATTTTCAGAGTTTAATACCTTAAATAGTAAATTGAAATAAGTCTACTTAACTCAAAAAGACTTATACACTTATCAAAACATATTTGTTCCATTCCAAAACACATTTGTTCCATTGCAAAACACTTTAACATGCTTGCACACTTATATTATTGGTTAATGAATACTTTGAAACATAAAACAAATACTTTAATTACCAGATCACTTTAGTGTTTACTTCTTATTTCTTTAGGTAGAGTCTGTAAGAGGGCCAGATAGCTTCTAGTTTCATCCTTTCTTTGAAAGGTGAAATAACCAGTAAAAGCCCCTACAGTCTATCTCTGTATGAGAAATAATTAGTTCACACATTTCAAATTAGATTGGTATCAAAGCGTAGGTTGAGCTCAAAATTTTGTGAATTTTGTGCAAAGAAATATTGTGTTGTTTTGCAAATTTGGTGCTTACTAGGCTGAAATTGAAAAGAGGGGAAGGACAATTGGTTAGAGAACAAGATAATCCTCAACCAAGGAGGGCTACGGTGCCATTATCTCCACCTTCCATTTCATCCTCATTAGCCTTAGAATCAACTAGAAACATGTCTTCAAGAGAAGAAGAAGTACATGAGGAAATGGATCCCAAGGAAGAAGAAAGAATCTTTAGAAAAGCTTTCTTGGATATGACTGAAATGGTTAGGATCCTCTATCAAGAGAGAAATGATAGGATTGCTAGAGAAGGGTCTAGAAACCAAAGAGAAGAAGGAGATTCTTAAAGAGGGAAGAAAGACAATGAAAAGTCAAAGAAAGGGAATGGAGGAAATGGTGATCCACCATCTCCATCATCATCCTCTTTCTCCACATCATCCTCTTCAACTTCTGTAAATCAGACACATAAAACTAAAACAACTGTTAGAAATCCTTTGTTAAAGCTTGATGTCAAATTTGAGTTGTCAATGTTTAATGGTGATGTTAATGCAGAGAAATTAGATAACTGGATTAGACAACTGGAATTCTATCTAAGGATTCAGAATCTGCATGATGATGACACAAAAATACAATTAGCCTCATTAAGGATGGATGGAGCAGCATTGGTTTGGTGGGAAGCCAATACCAGGGAGGAAATCAAGAAGCATGGTAAGATAACTCTAACATGGACTGAGTTTATTACTGCTATCAAGAAAAAATTTTATCTTCTTGCTCATCTTCAGAAGACTATCATGAATTGGCAAAACTTTAGACAGCTTAAGGGGCAGAATGTGCAAGACTATACCCAAGAATTTAGAAAGAGAGCACTCTTACTTGGGGTAGATTTACAAAGCCAATAAACTTTGTTAAAGTACATAGGAGGTTTTCACAATTACCTTAAACATACTATCCTAATGTTTAATCCTACCATCTTAGATGAAGTCTGTGTACAGGCTACACATTTAAAAGCTAGAGGAAAGAATACTTTTGATGAGGGTAGAAAGAAGACTTTCAAAGGAAACAACAAAGAGAAAAAATTTAAGGGAACAGGCAAGAAAAATGCATCTATCAAACAAGAGGGTGAAAAGGTCATTTGTAAACATTGTTCAAAGAGTGGCCATGAAGAGAAAAACTGTTGGAAACTACATCCTGAAAAGAGAAACCAGTTTAACAAAAACAAGGGAAAGAAGAAAACTGCATCTACTACAACTACACCACAAGATTTAGGTGATGATTCAGGTGACGAAACAAAAATTGCAGCCATGGGTTTGAAAAGTTTGAAAGGAAAGGAAATTGAAACTCAAGCAAGTACTAGTTCTTCAAACTGTCATGTACAAGCTCCTAATGAGGAAGAAAGAATTGAATTGTTCCATGTGAGGGTAGTTTCAAAACATACTAAAATTGACACACTGTTTGACAGTGGGTCACAAGCTAATCTCATATCTGAAGACTTGGTCAAACAGCTTAAACTTGAGACCATTCCACATCCGAAGCCTTATCCACTTGGGTGGATATGCAAGGATGCAAACTTGTAAGTCTCAAGAAAGTGCATATTGCGCTTTGCAATAACTGCACACTTTATTGACACAGTTGAACTTGATGTGGTGCCGCTTGATATATCTGGAATTGTTTTGGGAAGTCCTTAATTATTTGACAGGAAAGTGATCTTCCATCGCCATGAAAATAAATATCATCTTTTCAAATATGGCAGGGAGTATATTGTCAGAGCTCATAGCAAGAAGACAAATATAGCGATGGTAAATGCGGGACAGGTAAAAAGGCTAGTCAATTCAAGCAAGAGTTTCGTACTTCTTATGGTCAAGCCAAAGGTTGATGTGAATCATGAGTCATTTGAAAATTTTGATGCAAAGCTTAAATCAGATTTATATGATGTAGTTGATGCACATCATGAGATGTTTCAGGAACCAACAAGTTTTCCTCCTAAAAGGGAGATTCAACATGAAATCCATTTACATCCAGATTTTCCACTTCCTAACATAGGCATGTATCGCATGTCTATCATGGAGAATGCTGAAATAAAGAAGTAGATTTAAAGAGTTATTGGACAAAGGTTTCATAAGGCCAAGCACTTTTCCATGTGGGTCACCGATAGTGTTGATTCCAAAGAAAGATGGAACTTGGCGTATGCGTGTTGACTTCAAAGCTTTGAACAAGATAACGGTAAAGAATCGTTACCCACTTCCAACAATAGAAGATTTGTTAGATCAGCTGAAAGATGCAAAATATTTCACTAATTTAGACTTACGAAGTGGTTATCATCAAGTGAGAATTGAAGAAAGTAACATTTGGAAGACAACTTTTAAAACCAAACAAGGACTCTTTGAGTGGCTTGTGATGTCGTTTGGTTTATGCAATGCACCTGCAACTTTCATGCGGGTAATGGATGATGTCTTACATCCTTTTCTTGATGATTTTGTTATTGTCTACTTAGATGAAATCTTAATTTTCAGCAAGACAAGAGAAGAACATGTCATGCATGTCAGGAAAGTACTTGATGTTTTGAAGAAAAATCAGTTATTTCTTAAAATGTCAAAGTGTGAATTTGGAAAGAATTCTTTGGTTTATTTGGGACACATAGTAGGAGGAGGCACTTTGAGAATTGATCCTTCCAAAGTAGAAGCCATTGTGAATTGGCCTACTGCCAAATCCATTATAGAGGTAAGAATTTTTTTGGGTGTAGCTCAGTATTGGAGGAAGTTTATTTCTAACTTCTCTGCCATAGCAGCTCCTATGCATGCAATGACAAGTGTGAAGCGTGCTTTCCAATCGGGAAGTAAGCAATAAAAAGCTTTCGAATCTTTGAAAGAAAAGATCAATTCAGCTCCGGTCCTTGCATTACTAGACTTGAGACAGCCATTAGAGATTCAGACAGATGCTAGTGATTATGCCATGGGTGCAGTTCTCCTACAGCATGGTAAGCCTATCGCATTTCATTCTGAGACATTTAATGGTGCTGTTGTGAATTATCCTACATATGATAAGGAGTTGTATGCGTTGGTACAAAGCGTCAAAAAGTGGAAGCACTATTTGATGGGAAAAGAAACAATTGTTCATACCGACCATCAGCCTTTACAGTATTTGCAGTCACAAAGTAAATTGCAGTAGTCACGACTTTTCAGATGGATGGGTTTCCTACAAAAATTTCACTTGGTAATAAGGTACAAGAAAGGTATTCTAAATAAAGTTGCTAATATGCTTTCAAGGCCTATTATTAGTGCTAGTACTTTGCTTAAGAATGATTCTATTGTGCATGAGAGCTACATAGAACAATATGCATCAGATGATGATTTTAAAGAGGTGTATGCTAACTTAAGTAAAGGGATTCATGTTGAGGAGAATGATTATCATTTGCATAATAATTTGTTGTTTCACTTGGGAAAGTTATGTATACCACAGGGGGAGAGATTAAGCATGATGAGAGAAGCTCATTCTTCTCTTATTGCTGATCATTTTGGAGTAAGCAAAACAATGGCACATTTATAGAGGTATTGTTATTGGCCTCGCATGGTAGATAGTGTTACATGTTTCATTAGAGGTTGTTCATTATGTGCTACCAGCAAGCCTAGCAATAGGAATCTTGGTTTATATACGCCATTTCCGGTACCTTCTAGACCATGGGAAAGTGTTTCTATGGATTTTGTCGGAGGTTTACCATTATCCAGAAAGCAGCATGATTATCTTTATGTAGTAGTTGATCATTTCAGCAAGATGTGTATTCTTATGCCATGCAAGAAAACTATAACCGCTGAAAAAACTGCTGATTTATATTTTCAACATGTATGGGTTCATTATGGCCTGCCTACTTCTATTGTTAATGACAGGGATTCCAAATTTGTTGGGAATTTTTGGTCCAATCTATGGAAGATGATGGACACCAAGTTGAAGAAGAGTACTGCTTTTCATCCGCAAATAGATGGCCAAACAGAGGTAGTGAATAGAACCATTGTGCATCTTTTGAGAGGTTATTACAGCAAGCATCCCAAGCTTTGGGATGAACATTTGCATTACATTCAACATGCTTACAACCGGGCCAAGCACTCTTCTACAAATACTTCACCATTCGAAGCTTGTTTTGGATATTTGCCTAAGTCACCATTATATTTCATTCTTGGGAAGGATGTTGCCATTGATGGGCATAGTGACATTGAAAAAGCTCGCATGTTCATTGAAATAATTCAGCTCATTCATCAGCAAGTTCAAGAACAACTTGAAAAGAGTCAAGGCAAGTACAAAGAAAGACATGACAAACATAGAATTGATCACAAGTTTCAAGAAGGAGATGAGGTATGGTTGCATATTAGTAAGGAAAGAATGCAAGGAGAAGGTAAAAAGTTGAAGCCTATTCGTTATGGTCCATTCAAAATCCTTAAACAAGTTGGAAATAATGCTTTTCAACTAGATTTGCCTTCATACATGCAAATTTATTCTGTTGTTAATGTGGAGAATTTACGTTTGTATGAACCTCCTCTTATTGATGATTATGAAAATAATGTTCAACTACCATCCATAGAAGATTTCTCGCCTGAATTTTTGGATGAGCTGAAAGAAGATGCAATCCTTGACAGAAGGACACACACTTCAAGGAGGGGAGATGTTGAATATGTTGGGGTTGGTCTAAAGGGCAGTAAACCAAGCAAGGAAAAGTGGATGGAGTTGGAACAGGTGAGGAAGTTGTATCCTCACCTTCTTAACAGGCAACTGAAAGATTTTGTGGGTCCAAAATCTTCCCATTTGGGAGGTGTGATTAGGAGATCATGTTTTTAATGGAAAAATGCTCAAAAAATTATTTGCTCAGAAATGGTTCAAACTAGAACGATAGGAAAGAGCTCAAAAAGACGATCTTGTAGCCACAAACGACACTAAAAACCGATGTTGTATGAGGAAGATATTCAACTTTGACTTTATAAAAAAAATATTAAACAAAGAATATTCCAAAGAATATTCTGGAAATATTCCATAGAATATTCCACAGAATATTTTGCAGAATATTCTGGATGGTCCAATGAGAGGGTGCCACGTGGCCAGCCCGAAGGCCACCATGTGGCCCCAAGAAGTCAAACAACGATCGACGGTTTATGCAAAATTATGTTGTCGCGGATGGGATTCGACCACGGGTCGGGGCTGTGGCAGCCAGACGGCCCGACCGGGTGCTCTACAGGTGGTTCTTATAAATCTATGGGCGGATGTTTATTATAAATTTTAAACTGTATTCTGGCGGGGTTGTAAGGGAGCCAACCCTTAAGGGCCAACCCCCTCGATGATGAGACCATAGTGCTGGGAATCAAGAGCTAATCCAACGGGTGGATAAGTTTGGAAGGTTAAGGTCACATGGACCGGCGGAAGGTGCGGGACATGATTATATCATAAGGTTTGACATTAATGCCTCTGCGCTAAACTCTAAGTTTCCAACTGAAATTCGCGACAGGTGCGGTCCTATGGACCCGCGCCCTTATCCTTAAGCCCCCAACGGTTGGCGGGATTCTTGGCGGATTCCGCCTTTTATGGTGGCCACCCCACATTTAGTGGGTTTAACTGGAGTCTGCCCATTTTTGGTGGAGCTGTTTAGGGAAAACTTGGACAAAAGTGGTTTTGACCATAACTTGAGCTAGGAGAGTCCTTTTGGAACGATTTTTTGTTTTTGTTTTGGTGGTATTGGAACATTCTGAAGCTACTGGAATAGGTTACAGAGCCATCAGGGCACTCTGTCAGAGGTTTTATCAGCGAATTAGCTAGAAGAGCCATCAGGGCTTTGGGAATGGACCGCTATATTGGGCTATGTTCATCTGTTTGAGGTGAATTTGCAGTCAATTTTTACTGTTTCCAGCACTCTAATTCTGTTTAAGCAGCTATATCTACCTATTAAGTCTTGCTTCATGATGTATAACTATTTTTTAGCACTATAAGAGAAGGGAAAATCCCATTTGGGGGCTTTTGGACCCGGTAGATGTAGCCCAAGAGAGGGGTGAACTACCTTATCAGATGCTTTGTTATACGCTGTGAGTTCTTGTTGTTTATTTTCAGAGTTTAATACCTTAAACAGTAAATTGAAATAAGTCTACTTAACTCAAAAGAATTATACACTCATCAAAACATATTTGTTCCATTCCAAAACACATTTATTCCATTGCAAAACACTTTAACATGCTTGCACACTTATATTATTGGTTAATGAATACTTTGAAACAGAAAACAAATACTTTCATTACTAGATCACTTTAGTGTTTACTTCTTATTTCTTTAGGGAGAGTCTGTAAGAGGGCCAAATAGCTTATGGTTTCATCCTTTCTTTGAAAGGTTAAATAACCAGTAAAAGCCCCTGCAGTCTATCTCTGTATGAGAAATAATTAGTTCACACATTTCAGATCATATATATAGCAATACAAACCCTATAACTCTAAAATAAAAATCTCTAATTCTGAAGTCACAGAAACATGAAGAAGCAAGGGTAGAAACAAAAAGAATCAAGGGTTTAGTGTAAGAATGGATTATTTATTTATTTAATTTTATTATTATATATATATATATATATATATATATATATATATATATTTCTTTTTTTTTTTTTATTTTTTTTTTTTATTTTTTATTTTTTTTTTTTTTTTTCTTAAAATGAAAAGTAAAATTTAATTTTTTTACTTACCATGTATTAAATCAAACAGAAACTGTAAAAAACAATTATTACAATAAAATTTAACATTTTTACTATAATACAGGGTTTGAATCACTAGAGATTTGAAATTCTGATTCTCTGAATAGTATTGTTGTTCAAAAGTATTTCGCTGCCCCACAGTGCTCTCGTGCTCTCTTACTCCATATATGTCTCTCGTGCACATCTCTCCCTGCAATTTTTTGCAAAAATAATGAAATAATGAATAGTTTTTACTATTTAAAGAATTTTTTTATGAAATTTAGTTTTCCAAAAATAATTTTCCGTCCATTTTTCAATTTATTGTTTTTTTTCACTTAAAAAAGATAAATTTGCACTTTTTTTATTTGCGGCTATTCGGTGTGTTTGTTATCTAACTGCATCGGTGTGTCAATTAATAACACAACACCGGTGCGCAGTAACTAAAATGCACCGGTGCAATTAACTATACATTAGCACCGATAACAATAAGTCCATTAAGGCACCGAAATTACTTTTAGGTATGTACACCAAAATTTATTGTTGATTTTGCTCAAATGCAAGGAGAACATATCATAATTATATCGAATGGACAATTCTTCAAAATCCAGCTCATTCCATAATATTTCTCAAAGTCCATTGCGGAGTTCTCCCTATCCATCTCAAGATGTAATATTTACTTCAGATTTTATTTATATTTTCATTATCTAATTGAATTTATTTTTTTATCCATGTCAATCAGCTGAATAAAATTAATTTTTACAAATTTATAGGTTCATGCAAATTCAGAATAGATTTCAGATGCACAAAATATTCAAACACCTCCAAAACGTCAAAAGCTCTTATCAGGAGCAGCATACCGCAAGGCACATTTGGTAGATGAAAATGGATTGCCACTTCACGCTGCCAATTGTAACATTTCATCTTATAGCCATAATCTTGGGACAATGATGGTAATAATAATTTTTTGGCATATTAATGTAATTATTTCAACGACAAACCAATTAATCATTCATTGTCTACGTGCTTACTAATTGATATCATAGATTTTGTACTAATCATGTTCAAATATATATTTTTATTAGGATTCTAGTGATGATGAGCAACCTACCTACCATCTTCTGTTGCACCCCACGACAATGTCAAATCGGGAGAAGATTGAATTAAGATAAAAACTCTGAGAGGAATGATACCGTGAATGGTTGAATAAACCACCTATTCAATTCACAATACGTCTAGATTCACCAATTAGGAATGCCTACAACAATAGTAGTTCTTCACAAGCTGGCAATGGAGGCAATCAAATTGAGGTTGGTATGGATGATTACTTAAGGGATATGAATGCCATGGAGACAATGTTGTTAGATGCATTCTAGAACGATGATCAACTAGAAGATGATGCTAATATCGTTGATACCTTTTTCAAAAGCCTTAAATTTTCTTCTAGTACCCCTCTCTTTGGACCTGGTGGTTATTCAAATTCTACCCAGTTTGGGACAACGATGTTATTGTACAACTTAAAAGAAAAGTTTGGCTTGTCGAATGCATGTTTCTCGGAAATTTTGAGGGAATTGACCATCAATTCCTCCCTTATATTTTTATAAATATAATCATACAATGAACATTACAAATGGTCAATTTTATGAACGTCAATAATTATATCGGCATTAATGTGCATTTAATATTTTCCATGATCACCAACTACAGGTTATTCAAAGATAAGGTTCTTCCGAGTGATAATGTCTTGCTCGGTAGCTACGAAGAGGCAAAGAAATTGTTGAAAATGTTGGGTGTTGAGTACATATCATATCATGCATGTCCAAATAATTGTATTCTATATAGAGGAGACTATGTGGAAAAAGAGATATGTTTTAAATGTGGCTATGATAGGTATGATAAATAAAAAAATAAGGGTAAATCACGTGGTCATTCTTTTAAGATATTGAGAAACATGCCTATAATCCCAAGGATTCAAAGGCTCTTTCGTTGAAAAGAATTAGCTATGTTGCAGGGATGGCATGCCTCACACAGAAGTGAGGTTGGATTTATGTGAATCCTAATAGATTCAATACCCATGAAGCATATAGAGGATATATGGCTCGAAAAATTCAAGGATGAAGTACGAAGTCTATGAATTAACATAGCCATGGATGGTGTCAACCCATATTCCCTCCATAACACCAACTATTCTATTTTGCCTGTAGTAGTGATCAACAACAATATCCCCCCATGGTTGTCCATGAAGAATCAACATCTTATGTTGGCTCTCATAGTCCCTGGTAGAAGACAAGTGACGAATATGGATGTATACTTACAACCACTAGTAGATGAATTGAATGAATTATGGGATGGGATAAATGTATACAATGTATCAAGACCCATCGCAGCAAAGAGGAGTTTTACATTGTATGGCATATGTGCTTACATGACACATGATTATCTAGGATTAGGAGTTTGCTCTGGTAAATTACATTTTTATTGATTTTCTTATATGCATAACAATATTATTTTGCATATTAGTTATTTAATTCATTGTAATTGTTCTGATCTTCATGATATTCTTTAACGTTCCATGCATATATATTGTATACAATAATTTCGCAAGTCTTGTAACAAAAGGGTATTTTGGATGTAAATTTTGTGGACCTTCTCTGAAAGCTAGATGATCCAACGACCTATGAAAGCCAGTGTATGACTGATCCAAGATATTCCTCCCAGAAGAACACCCTCACAGAAGAGAAACATCTGCTTTCAATGGTAAACGAGAGAGCATCCAAAGGCCTCCAATAACGACACTAGATGAATGGCTTAGAGAATATCAGAGAGAGAAGGAGCTCATAGAAATTTTCGATTCAAATGGGGAGCCTGTGTTTGATGATCCAGAATTCTTTGACACCTATGTTGAGAAATTTCCCATTGGGATGAAAAGGAAATATATCTTTTATAAACTCCCATATTGGGAGCATCTTAAGATTACCCACTTATTAGATCCCATGCATATATTTAAAAAAAATTCATCTTCTTTATGGAGGCGCATATCATCGAAACAAAGTGACACATTGGTTGTTAGGAAAGATCTTATTACTTCAAAAACTAAAAAGAAACATTGGCCAAGACGATTAGAAAGTACAGGATCAGAGCCAAGCGTTGGTCCCTCTAATTCATGGTATTTCAAAGAAGGTGATGTCTCATGTATTTTGAAAAATTGTTATCTTTCTTAGGCAAAGGAAGTTATAATGGGTGTGAGGGTTCCATCTTCACATGGGTCTTCACTACGCCGATGCTTCACCATGGATTACCATTTGTTGGGGTTGAAATCACATGACCATTTGAATCTTCTAAGAGTACGTATAATGTCAAAAGAATGATTTTACTATTTGTTATATTAATAAATTTTATCCCATGGAAGGATCATAAAACATAACTAATTTTGTATATTATTGCATGTGTTTATAACTTTGCAGTTTCATTATCTTTTTTTCATGTGCAGTTGAGTGAAACGTGAATTCCCCCACAACCTAGAACGTGCCATATATAAATTATTTGCATTTGCACGTTGGATCACGTCAAAGGAGATTCATGTGGCTAGCATTCCACGGTGGTGTCAAGAGATAGTTGAGATTGTTTGTATGTTTGAGAAGGAACTGTCGATGAGTTTCATGGACTTGCAGGTTCATCTTCTAATCCACCTAGTAGATGAATTTGAATTATTTGGGGTGGTTTCATGTCGTTGGATGTTCTTCTTAGAGAGGTACATGAAGAAATTGAAAGGTTTTGTTTGAAAAAGGGAAAAACTTGAGGGGTCTATGGTAGAGGGGTACATATCGTATGAGTCTTTCTATTATGCCAGTGAGTACATAAAGTAGATCGATAATAGACCAGGTGCAGTGATTTGGGACGATGAAAGGGATGAAGACAAAAGAGAAGGGGAGTTTCTCCAAACGAATGGAAAAATGTGCTTGATAAAGTGTAAGCGACTTACAATTTTCCAAATTTACATAGAGTAAACATTCATGTTGAACTTCAATATAATTTTTATTTTAATCTCATATGTACTATATGTTGGTTTGATTTCATCAGCGAATGCAAAAATTGAAGCAATAAATAAATTCGTTCTTTACAATTTTGAAGCGACACAAGCATGGGTTGCATTGTACGACCAAAAGAGGATGAAATGGGATAGTGACAGGAGAGAATTGTTTAGATTTAACAAGAAAATTTCAGCACCCACGCCTAGTGTATTAAGCACCTACACTAGGGTGGAGCCCACAGTGCTATTTTTGGTGCATGTCTATTTTAGTTATCCCTTAATTAAGATGGACAATAAATTGTAATATATTCTCAATGATAACTTGTAACAGTTAACTGAGAGTGATAAACTCATTTAGTTAGTGGATTTCGAGTTAGAGGTAGTTGGTGAGGCATGCAGAGTAATTCTAGTTGTAACAGAGTTTGAAGTGCAATGGTGTATTAGTTAATGCAAGTTGTAATCAGTTTAACTCAGTTAAGTGAGTTAAACTCAGTTGTGCTAGTTGTAACTGAAGATACATTAGTGAGATATCATGTGAATTAAATATTAATTAATTCACAATCAGTGATCTCACATGTAACGGAAAATTTACTATTATTAGTTGCGTGCATGTCAGATCTAGTGGAGACCCAGTTGAGATCTAGGTGAAAAATAATTTGACTATCATTTGTAGGATTATTGGGTTGCACACATGTAAAAAAGCACCCATTGGAGTGCCCATGATACTTTCGCAATCAATGAAGGCCATAATTCCTATATTTTAGGGATTTCACAATCAAGGCAAGTTCTCTGAAGGTAGTAAATTGGCTAAGTATTGGTCAGTTTTTGTATGACAGTGTGAGACAATTAGCTGAGTACTGGAGGGCTCTTTTGAGAAGAGTTTTGTATGTAATTGTTTCATGATCCATGTTGAATATACAATAGAATATAGTGGGGTTTTTCGCAGCAAGATTTCCTCGAGATATTATCTGTGTTGTGTGTGATTTGATTCTTCTTTACTTCATGTGATTAACGATTGTTTTTTTAATTCTGCAAAATATTTGTAGAAGAAATTAAGTATTTAACTTTAGAAAATTGTTATATCGGGTGAGTACAAGACATACATGCATGTTTTATAATTTCTACATGGTATTAGAGCACCGGATATTGCAGAAGTGAAGCAGGAGTTGATTTTGTGACTGGATAGAATTCGAATTTGCAAAAATACTTTCTTGGTGCTACAGCGATTCAAGATCGAAATGGATTTCAATGGGTTGAGGTTGGAGTATGCACTAGAGGGTAGCTCAAACTATATTTATTTTAAGGACAGGATGGAGACAGTACTCAAAGACAATGGATTAAAGGAATTCATCGACAATGATGTTCCTAAACCCGTTGTGACAAATGTTGCAAATCATGATGCATGGAAAAGGCGAGGAGGATCCTGTTGGAGGGAGTACGAGACCACATTGTCTCAAGCCTCCATGGGAAATCCACAGCATATGAAATGTGGAAGGCTTTGACGGATTTATTCCAGAGAAGCAACGACCATAGGAAATTGGCGCTCAAAGATAAACTCAGGAAGATGAAGATGGAGAAGGGCGACTCCATACCAAAATATCTAACAAAGATTTTCCAATGTCGGGATGAATTGGAAAGCATTGGTATAATATTAGTTGATGATAATTTGGTGAGTTTGGCTCTCCTAAGACTTCTCAGGAGTTGGCACATTTATCAAGACTCTGTCAATGGAAGAAAAAATTTTCCAGATTGGGAACGACTATGGTCAGATTTGGTGCAGGAGGAGTTCAAATAGAACACCAGAGATGGATCTTCATCTAAGAATGAAGATGAAGAGGATTGTGCTTTGGCCGCCAAGGTGAAGAAGGGGAAGGGGAAGAAATTCCAATCCAAATCCAAGTCCAAGAATGGCAAGAAGCAGGACATGTCTAAGGTGAAGTGTTTTCACTGTCACGAGCATGGGCATTTTGCTACTAACTGTCCACAAAAGAAAAAGAACAAGAAGTTTGGAGGATCTACAGCCGATGAGGCTCTTGCCTCACAATTTGAGCTTGAATTCTCATTGATCGCATGAATGGTTTCAAGTGCATTAGGATCTGTGTGGTATTTTGGTAGTGGTCGTTCCTTTCACATGACGGGAGACAAGGAACTTTTTAGTGACTTGGAGGAGAAAGATCTCTAGATGCATATTGAAATGGGAGATGACGGGCGGTACAATGCTATCGGTATTGGTGCCATTACCTTCCGAAGGCATTCAAGTAAACCCTTTCAATTAAAATATGTAATTCATGTACCAGGTTTGAAGAAAAATTTAGTCTTAGTCACAATGTTGGAGGATAGAGGCTATGATGTTGTTTTTAGTGAAGGAAAAGCCTTCGTGCAACATAAAACAATAGGTCAAGCCAAGAGGATATGGATTCGAGTGAAGAATCTCTACAAGCTGAAGGTAGATGGGCACAGCAATGATGGGCAGGGTAGATCAAGTTGTGAGTTAGGATGAGGGTGAATTATGGCACAGGATATTGAGTCATCTTCACCATGGAGCCTTGAAAGTCATGCAGCAGATTTCTATTGGTCTTCCTAGGGGTACACTTGCGCAGTCAGACACATGCAAGGGATGTACTATGGGAAAATATGTAAAAGACACCTTTCATGAGAAGGAGAACCGAGCTTCGGGGATCCTTGAGAGAGTTCACACAGATGTGTGTGGACCATTATTTATTTCTTCGAGAGAAAAACATAAGTACTATGTAATATTTGTTGATGAATTTTATCGTAAGTGCTAGATCTTCTTCATGTAGAATAAATATCGGACATTCTCTAAGTTCTTGGAGTTTAAGGCATCAGTGGAGAAAGATTCAAGGAAGCAAGTGAAGGCTCTGAGGAGTGATAATGGTGGTGAATACATCTCTAACGAATTCAAGAACTTCTACAGCAAAGAAGGAATTTGAATAAAACTGATAGTTCCTCATAACCCACAGTAGAATGGGGTCACAGATGGAAATAACAAGACAATCATGGGTGCAACAAGAATGATGTTGCATGATCAAGTCTAACTAATGCATCTGTGGGCGGAAGCATGCAACACTGTGGTATTTGTGCTAAACCATTTTCCTCATAGGATACTTGGCATGAGTACACCTGAATAGGCTTTCACTGGTAATAAAATTGATGTTTCACACTTTAAGAATTTTGACTCGTCTATTTATTTGCATGTGACCAAGGACGCCTAGAAGAAGCTGGAACTAACAACTGAGATCATAATTTTTTTGGGGTACACTGAAACACCCCATAATTATCATGTGTATTTTCCAAACATCAGAATCACTGTTGTGCAACGCAATATAAAATTTTATGAGGAGAAAGCCATGCGGTTGTCCCTTGAGAAAGAGTTGTACTTGCATGCAGAGGAGGAACTGTTGGTTCCCAAGGATGAGCCTCAAGATGTGGATCAGCCACATGAGGAGGTTCATGGAGTAGAGGAAAAAACTCATGCAAAGCCATCCATCAAAAATAGCATAAGGTACACCATGAAAGCTGATAGATTGAGACTTGATACTGCACAGAATGTAGGAGCACCTACTTCACAACATAGACAGAGACCATCTCCTAACCAATTTACTGGATACATGGCTCTTATGAGAAAATGTATTGTGATTAAACCATCTTCATTTCAGGAAGAAGTGTAGCAACCAACTTGGGTTGATGCAATGGTGGAGAAGTATGACTACATTGTCAAGAACAGTGCGTGCGAGATAATACCAAGACTGGTCGACAAATCAATGGTTGGATAGAGATGAATCTACAATGTAAAGCAAGCTGCTGATGGGAGTGTGGAGAAATACATGGCCAGATTTGTGGCCCGGGGATTCTCACAAATCGAGGGGATATATTATGATGATACTTTTTCACCTGTTGCAAGGTACTCTTCCATAAGATCCACCCTTGCACTCTCTGCGCAGACGGGTTGGCGCATTCATCATATGGATGTGAAAATTGTGTTTCTCAATGGGATCATTGAGGAAGAGGTGTACATATAGAGGCCTGAAGGTTTCGATATCTTCAACAGTGAGTCACATGTGTGCCAACTCAAAAGAGAACTGTATGGGTTGAATCAAGAACCCTGTGCTTGGTACACTCGGATAAACAGCTATATCACCGGATTGGGCTTCACCAAAAGTGAAGCAAATGAAAACCTGTACCAGATTCTGGTTGAGGGTAAGTTATTGATCATTCTTCTTTATGTTGATGTTCTAATTTTGACTGGTGATGAGCAGCTAATACACTCATGCAAGGAGGATCTTGCAAGGGAGTTCAAAATGAAGGACATGGGACTCCTTCATTATTTCCTTGGATTGGAAATATGGCAGCGGGATGGTGAAATTTTTATGTCTCAAGGCAAGTATGCAAAGGATATACTGGGTAAGTTTCACATGGAGAACTGCAAACCCATGGATACTCCTCTTCCAAGAAATTGGAGGAAAGAGGATGCTACTTCTGGAGAGGTAGTGGATGCTACTGTCTACAGGCAGTTAGTTGCTTCACTGGTGTATCTAGTGAACACCAGACCAGACATTTGCTACGTAGTTAACCAGCTGATTCAAGCTATGTTTAAGCCTACCAAGCTCTTTTGGAAGGCAGGGAATCATGTCTTGAGATACCTGAGGGGCACATCAGGGTATGGTATATGGTACAAATAGATAAGGGGAGTGAAGCTTCAAGGCTTCACAGATGCAGATTGGGCGAGCAGTCCATAAGATAGAAAGAGCACATCAGGAGGGATCTTTAGCATAGGATCGATAGTAGTTTCCTGGTACAACAGGAAACAACGATCTGTGGCACTCAATTCAGCGGAAGCGGAATACATGGCAGCAATTCAAGCTGCATGTGAGGCTATCTCGATGAGAAAGATCTTGGTTGGTTTGTTTGGTTCTCAGATGTATCCGAAATTGATTCATTGTGATAATCAGAGTTCTATTAAACTCTCAATTAATCCTGTGTTTCATGATAGGTCCAAACATATAGATATTCGGTAACATCATCTCAGAGATTGTGTGCAGAGAAGGATAATGTTGCTTCAGTACATTCCCACGAAAGATCAGGATGTAGATATTCTGACGAAGGCGCTCACCAGGAGAAAATTTGAATACGGTCTCAGAGACAAGATCGGGGTGAAGGATAATCCCTTTCTCGTTGAGAGGGAGTGTTGAGATTCAATAAGAAAATTTCAGCAGCTACACTAGGGTGGGGCCCACAGTGTTATTTTTGGTGCATGTCTATTTTAGTTATCCCTTAATTAAGATGGAAAACAAACTGTAATATATTCTCAATGATGACTTGTAATAGTTAATTGAGAGTGATAAACTCAGTTAGCTAGTGGATTTTTAGTTAGAGATAGTTGGTGAGGCATGCAGATTAATTCTAGTTGTAACATAGTTCGAAGTGCAGTGATGCATTAGTTATTACAAGTTGTAATCAGTTTAACTCAGTTAAGTGAGTTAAACTCAGTTGTGATAGTTGTAGCTAAAGATACACTAGTGAGAGATCAAGTGAATTAAATATTAATTAATTCAAAATCAATGATCTCACATGCAACTGAGGATTTACTATTATTATCTGCATGCATGTCAGATCCAGTGGAGACACAGTTGAGATCTAGGTGAAAGGGAAGTTGATTATCAGTTGTAGGATTATTGGGTTGCACACATGCAACCAAACACCCATTGGAGTGCCCATGATACTTGCACAGTTAAGGAAGGCCATAATTCCTATATTTTAGGGATTTCATTCATCAAGTATTGTGCAAGCAAGGCAGGTTGTCTCGAGGCAGTAAATTGGCTAACTATTGGCAGTTTTTGTATGACAGTGTGAGACAATTAGTTGTGTAATGGAGGGCTATCGTGAGAATATTTTTGTATGTATTGTTTCATGATCCATGCTTAATATACAATAAAATATAGTGGGGTTTTGAACAGTAAGATTTCCCCAGGAAATTATCTGTGTTATGTGTGATTTGATTCTTCTTTACTTCATGTGATTAGTGATTTTGTTTTTAATTTCGCAAAAGATTTGTAGAAGCTATTCAGTATTTAACTTTAGTACATTGTTAGATCGGGTGAATCCAAGATATACATGCATGATGTATAATTTCTACAAGAATTCAAACGGTTGAATGGTAGAAGTGTGCCTTATCTTGATCATTTAAAAGAAAATATACCAAAAATATGCCCCAATAGTTGGGTTGTTGACCAAGTCAGATAGAATTACGGTGCAATCGGTTGTTACCCGCATGCTGAAGAGGATGCGATAAACGTAGGGATTGGGTGCACCCACTCGGTAATAATATATTTATGTACATTTTAAACTTAATAATGCACCTTTGAAATGTAGTTACAACTATGTTTCATTATAAGACACATGAAACTATGATTTTTTAACTTTTTTATAGGTCAATTTGTTCCCATCTATGTGGGCATATGGAGACCATTTTCACACAGAAAATTTCGATGATGGACACATAACACAAGACTGTGGAGTGGAAGTTGATTTCGATCAATATAGTTGAGATATCCACCGTGATCAAAACCTAGTACGAGGGACATTAGGTTACGTCGGAAAGATACAAGAGATCATTGAAGTGGATTTCTCTTCTTTCCAATGTGTTATTTTTAGGTGCAAGTGGCGGGACACCTTTTATCGGAATAATGTAAAGGAATATCGCGATATTAAGATGATATGTATCAATTGTAGAAAGATGTGGGATGAAGCTAAGGAGCCCTATGTTTTCTCCAAACATTGCAACCAAGTGTTTTTTTATCCAAATGTGTTGGATAGGGATTGGTGGTTCGTATTGAGACATGACCCTAGATCAAAACATATTTTTGAGAACAATAGTGTTATCATGCCAAGCGAGCTGGAAGATAATGAGGGTGATCATGAGAACCGAGAGTGATATGGTACATGTGTTATTTCATCATTTATACTTTTTAAGATGGGTTTTTATAAAGAAGAGGACTTAATTACCTTATAACTAAGACTCTTTTTTTCGAAACATTATAATATATATTTTGAATTAATTGGTAATTTGCATTGTGTTAATGTTAAAATCATTTCACTTAATAATTTGCAATTATGTTGATCTTGAAAACAATGGCATACTATTTAAAGTTCTTTTTTTTATAATGTCAATTCCTAAAACAATACAACTATTTGATTACTTTAAATGTGTGTGAATGATATCTTCAAAATGTATATTGTTATTATTGGTATGTAAGATCATAATAAAATAATTATAATTCTAAAGTACATGAATTTATTTGCATTGTTTTCTAAACTTTATTATGTTACAAAAATTCATATTATTCGAGATTTATTATTTTACAATTATTTATATTCATACAAATTTACAGTTTTACAATTTTACAATTATGATAATTTAACAATATTTATGGTATACATTTTACTTACAGTAGTTGCGGTTCAAATTTGACAATTAATTTACAAATTTATAAATTGAAAATTTTAATAAAATTGAATGATGACAATACATACAATTACAATTACAATTTTACATTTCACAATACAATTAAAATTTTATAAATATTTTACATAAAATTAAAATTACAATTACAATTTTAGAATTTTATATACAATTACAATTTTACATACAATTACAATTACAATCATTTCACAATACATTAAATATTACAATTTAAATTTAAATTTTACAAATATTTTATATACAATTACAATTACAACTACAATTTTAGAATTTTACATACAATTACAATTACAATTTTACATACAATTACAATTACAATCATTTCACAATACATTAAATATTACAATTTAAATTTAAATTTTGCAAATATTTTACATACAATTACAATTAGAAATACAATTACAATTTTACAATTTTACATACAATTAAAATTAAAATTTCATAATGGAGATTTTAGGCTAGATGTGCAGATTAGGGTTTGGTTGATTTTGATTTTTGTGCTGGATGAAAATCGACCTTTGGAGCTAGGCTTGAAAATGCTGGTAGGGTTGATAAGGAAAACATTTTTTCACGAGAGGTCTGCATCATCAAACCAGGGCTTTTGTCTTTGTCTAGCGGGCGCGGCGCATCGGGCTGCCGGCGTGGCGCATCAGGAGTGTGCGGCGCTCCGAATATGTTTCCTGCGTGGTATTTTTCTCCTGCGCGGCGCCTTGGGTCGGAGGCGCGGTGCATCGAGTAGTCTCTGTTTTTCTCGGCCTCTCTTTTCACAAAGGAGTTCGGCCCTGTGTTTCCGCATGGGATCCTTGCTGTAGTCCTTTCATCGGATCTACGCCATGGATCAGGGATGCGGCCCTCTCCCGCCTTCTGATCTTGATGCCTTCAGATCTCTTGTCGCTGCAGCAGATAAATGGTCGACACCTGCCTCTCAGCAAAAGTTTGTTAAAAAGTTGGAAAATATCCCTACGGTGTCTCTGCCGGTGGAAGAAACTTGCAGAACAGCGTTAAACCTAGCCGAAAGAGGCCTCATTGGACATTTCACAGGGTTATGGCCATCCCCGAAAGCAGTAGAAGACTGGGTCAAACGAAACTGGATACCACTAGTTAAGGAAGGAATAAAAAGTCACTTCATAGGCAAAGGGTTCTTCGTTTTCGTGTTTGATAGCGTGGAAGATAGAAGCCTGATCTTCAGAAACGGGCCATATTTCATGGGTCCCCAAGGGCTATATTTGAATAAATGGTCCCCAGAATTTGATCCAGCACAAGATGTGCCCACAGCTGTTCCTGTTTGGGTGCGTCTCCCGCACCTTCCCCTTCACTGTTGGAGTCAAAGCTCGCTGCAATCCATTGGAAATGCCCTTGGCAGATACATAGATCAGGCTCCGAGGAAGGATCAGTTCTCCTACGCTCGCATTTGTGTAGAGGTAGATCTAGAAATCGGGCTACCTGAAGCCATCAAACTCTCGGTGGCGGATTGAACACACATACAAGAGCTTGATTATGAACAATTTCCCTTTAAATGTCGTCACTGCCATGAATATGGGCATTTTGCAAGATACTATAAAAAAAAAAATGAGGAAGCATCAGAGAAAGAAAAAGGCGAACAATGGAAGCAAGTAAAGAAAACATCAAGTAGCAGGCATAATACCAAAAACAAAGCCAAAGAGACAGGGACCAAAGTAGGGCAAGAAAGTGCAAGAAATCAAAACAATGGAAGCAGGGAAACCACTAGCATCGTGGAGGACAAAAACCCCTTTGAATCTCTCATTCCACCCTCAGATCCTCCAGAGGCAGAGCGGGAAGATCTTCCTCAGCTGAACAATACCGACACCCAAGAACCAGGTAACACTCCAAATCCGATCCCAAGTAACACTTCTTCTCCTTCATATGCTAACATTATTAAACAAAAGAAGAAGATCACAGAAAACGCGGGGTCATCTGATGATGAAACCTTTGAAAGGCCATCAAAAAGAGTTGGAAGAAGATCAAACAAGAAAACCAGGGAAGAAGAGTCAGAAAGACAAAAAACCCTTGGCAGTCAAGCTACCATTGAGATGACCCTCGGGAGGAACACAAGACCAAGGGACCCCAAGGGAGGAGGACCCACCCCAACATGTGGTAAATGATGCAGCTGGTCTCTTGGAACTGCAGGGGTTTGGGTAATCCCAATAAGGCAGAGGCCATCAAAGATTTATTGAAAATGGAATCCACAGACATTCTCATGCTCCAAGAGACAAAAATAGAAGGGGAGACCCTTCTAAATACTAGTAATATGAAATGGAAATTTGACTCTGGAAAGGTAGTCAGTGCTAGAGGCTCGGCTGGAGGAATAGGCACATTCTGAGCAAGAAACTCCTTTTCTTTAGAGAGATCCTTTGAGACTCAGCATTGGATTTATACTGAACTGCACCACACTGCAAGCAACCTCACCCTAGCTTTGTTTAACATGTACGTCCCTGTACACTATGATGAAAAGAAAGAGTGCTGGAAGTCACTCTCGGATTATATAGAGCTTCTCAATCCTATGAATATAGTCATAGGAGGTGATTTGAATATAATTCTAGATCCCAAAGAGAAGAGAGGAGGGATCTACTCAAGGGATCCTTTCCTCTCCACAGTGGAAAATCTGATACTACAGTGGGACTTAGTAGACTTCAAGCCAGTGAAAGGAGAATATACCTGGACCAATAAAAGAACAGGTGAAAACCACATATCAGCAAGGCTGGACAGATTCCTCATCAGCAGCTCTGTAATGATGGACAAAAGAATAGTTTTCACCAAGATTCTTCCAAAGCTCACCTCGGACCACAAACCAATTCTTGTATGTCTGAAATAAGAAGAATATTTAGGTCCTCTTCCCTTTCGCTTCAGTCCTCTCTGGTCCAGAAAAGAAGGGTTCTTTGAAACAGTCCAAACAGCTTGGAGAATAGAAGTTTCAGGCTCCCCAAGCTTTGTGTGGGAGCAAAAAATGAAAAACGCAAAAAAATCCCTAAAAGAATGGATAAAGAAATCTATGAAAACCCCCACCAGGCAGAGGAAAGAGGCAGTTCTTCAGCTGGAATAAATCCAATTCAAAATGGAAGAAAAATATATTTCTCCCATGGAATTAGACAAAGAAAAAACTGCTCAAAGGAAAACATATTGCTCCTTTAGAAGCGAAGAAGAGTATTGGCGTTTAAAGTCTCGCAGTCCATGGCTTAAATCTGGGGATAGAAACACCACATATTTTCATAGACAGTATAGGGCTCGTCTCTCCCGAAATCATATAGCAGAAATTACCACTTCCAATGGACAGGTATGTAAAGGATTTGCCCAAGTTAAGGAAGCTGCAGTGAAGCATTTTCAGAATCTTCTTAGTGCAGAAAGGGATGGGAGTGAAGAGGACACATCAAATTTCCTCACAAAAATCCCAAAGCTATTCAGCATAGAAGATAATGAATCACTTATGAGCCCAGTCACGAAAGAAGAGATTTCAAATATCGTTTGGTCCATGGAGCCAGACAAAGCACCCGGACCTGATGGATTTTCTGTTCACTTTTACAAAAAATTTTGGGAGATAATAAAATCTGATCTCCTCAGAATGATAAGTGGATTTATGAGGAAGGAAAAGGTTGGAGGCGGAATAAATTCCACCTTCCTCGCTCTAATCCCCAAGGAAGAAAACCCAGGCTCATTTGATAGATACAGGCCGATCTCACTCTGCAATTCGTCCTACAAGATCGTGGCCAAACTTCTGGCGAACAGAATCAAACCTCTCCTGCAAAAACTCATTTCTCCAGCCCAAGGGGGATTTGTGAAAGGAAGACATATCCTGGACAACGTCATCCAAGTTCAAGAAGCCCTGCATTCCAGCCAAACATGCAAAGAACAAGGTATGCTTATAAAACTAGATATGTGTAATGCTTTTGATAGAGTTAATCGCTCTTTCCCGTACAGGGTACTCTCATCCTTCGGATTTAATCAGGACTTTATAAACCTAATCAAAGCTTGTATTGAGAATATCTGGATTGCCCCAATGGTAAATGGAAGACCAGCAGACTTTTTTTTAGCCACCAGGGGATTGAGGCAGGGCTGTCCTCTTTCTCCATTTCTCTACATTCTGATGGCAGACTCCCTGAGCAGAAAGCTGACCCTGGAAAAAAAAAAAGGCAACATTCCTAGGATCAGAATTGTTAAAGGAATTGCCCCAGTGAACCATGCACTTTTCGCTGATGACTCTCTTCTGCTCGGGGGCGCTTCTCCAAGAATTGCTAACTCCTTCAGAACCATTCTACAAAAATTTTGCAGTGTCTCTAGAGCGTTAATCAGTGAGAGGAAAAGCGTTGTTTATGGATGGAATACAGAGCAGCGCGAAATTGAAAGAATAGCTAGCAATCTAGGCTTTAAAAGATATGCAGATTGGGAAAAAATAAAATATTTGGGCCTTCCAATAACGATGGGATCCAACAGAAACCACTTGTGGGAGGAGGTGATTTCAAAATTCAAAAAAAATATTGCTACGTGGGGTGGCTTTTGGCTCACCACAGGAGGCAAACTTACGCTGATCAGATCAGTTCTTTCGGCTCTGCCAACATTCCAGGCTTCCTTAATGCTGGCTCCAAAACAAATCTCAGACCAAATCGCTAGTCTCATGCACAATTTTCTGTGGAATGGTGGACGGGGAAATAGCAACAGATTCCATTTAATAAATTGGGAAACAGTGAAACGACCACTAGTGGAAGGCGGCCTTCAAATACGTGATCCTCTGCAAGATAACTTAGCGTTGGGTTGTAAATTACTGTGGCAGCTCTTTGCTGAGCCTAACCACCCAGTCAGTTAGATATTAAAGCTTAAATACCTAGAAAACCAGTCAATTAAATCCTTCATTCCGGAGAGAGCTCCAAAAGGAACGCAGGCTTGGAAGCTGTGCAGCAAAGGCATCGAATTTTTCAGATCACATTTGTATAGAATACCTGGTAATGGCAAAAATACATCGCTATGGAGAGATAGAGTCATGGGTCATCCCCCTCTATCAGCAAATAACGAAATCTCAGAGCTAAGAGCTTGGCTATACACAAAAGGAATCCGGAAAATAGAGGATATTTCAGGCTGGGATAGTAAAAGAAATTGGCAGCGCTGGATTCTTCCTAAAATACCAGCGCATCTAAAAACCCAGTTAAATGCTCTTATAGATGCAATTTCAGATTTTGCTCCAGTACATATTGACGAGGAAGACTCATGGGGATGGGGTAAGACGGGGGTGTACACAGCAAGACAAGGGTATTTACAGATGAAAAGTAAAAAAGATTCGCCACATCCGGAATCAGTGTGGAAACAGGTCTGGGACAGCTTCAACATCCCCAAGATCAATTTCTTCTTTTGGACTCTGTTTCATAACAAAATCCTGACTGGAGAAAATTTGTGCAGAAGGAACATAGAAGGTCCACACCGATGTGCTCTCTGCAAAAACGCATTGGAAACCTCAGAACACATGTTTATTGATTGTGAGTATGTGAAGAAGGCCTAGTCTAACTTCCTGACTGGACTGAATGTTAGACCCCCAGCACAATGTTTGATTGCAGACATGTTCTCTTCTTGGAAAGCGAGTTATCCTCTCAATATCGCCGACAAATCTCTATGGCACAAGGTGTGGATTGCTGCCCCAAAATATGTCTGCTGGAAGTTATGGCTAGCCCGGAACAAAATCATTTTTAACAACAATGAAACGCCTGCAGAAAAAGTAGCGGAACAGGCAAAGCAACTTTTTTTAGAAACTCTGAACCATTCTATGGTCAAAGATGATAACTCCCTCCGAAATGAAGAAAGGGCATGGCTGGATGCCTTCTCCCTCAAGTCCAAACCTCCAACAATAACACGTCCAATCCATAAGGAAAAATGGCAGATTCGAGATACTGTGGACATTTTTCAGCAGTGGTGGAAATCCCAGGGCAAGTGCACTATCTTCTTTGACGGTGCCTCAAAAGGCAATCCAGGTAGGTCAGGAGCAGGAGGGGTGATCTTCTATCCGAATGGGGAAATAGACGACTTCAGCTGGGGACTTGGACAGAAAACCAATAATCAGGCTGAAACTCTCAGTCTTTTGAAAGTTTGTCAATTGGCCAGGAAAGAAAATCCAAGTGAAATCTTAATCTCTGGAGATTCAGAATTGCTGATCAAATCACTAATAAGCAAGAAAGGGTTCAAGGATCCAGCGCTAAACAAACAGCTCTCAAGAGTGAACAGAATTTTGAAGGATTTCTCTTCGGTTCAAATTTTCCACATCCTCAGAGAATTAAACAAGGAAGCGGACAGATTGGCAAATATAGGATGTACTCTAGAAAATGGAATGATCAGCATAAATGCAGGAGCTTTGAACATGGAAATTATTCCCTAACCGGAAAAGATGCCCAAGTAAAATCAGCGAATTGTATTGGTTGATTAGGCTTCGCCCAACCTGTCTTTCCCAATAAATCATATCCATTTCAGTTAAAAAAATAAAATAAAATTTCAATTACAATCACAACATAATATTTAATAAATATCATGATTTAATATTAAAAATAAACGTCATGATCATGATAACCATCGTACAAACATCATATTCGATTAAAAAACAAAATCAAATTCGCTAACATCATCTAATTATCGTGATCATGAACATCTAACAAAACACAAGCATTGTATAACATCATCACACCACAAACATCAAATATACATCTCATGTCAAATAACTGCTATCACACACACACATATATCTGCAAGTTTCACATTAAATGAACATATTTAACATGACCTAACAATATACACATGATGATGAACACCAACATGTAAATTAAGTACATATGCAACATGAACATAAAATACATAGACCATAATATATATATATATATATATATATATATATATAATGTCAAAAATATACAATTGTAATATAAATGTCAAATATATGGTGATAGATCCATAGTAGTACTATTCAAGGCATGCTCAGTCAATGGTGTAGCCTCGGCATGCTCAGATAGAGGATGATCACATTCCTGCTGATCAGAAACTGCCTACTGATGACTCGTGGATGGTCCAGCCTGCTCAGTGGATAGTGTGGTGGCATGCTCAGTCGATGGACCTGCCTCCTCAGATGAACCTGCTCCCTCCTCAGGGTCAGGTGCTTGCTCAGGACTAGGACGTGTCTGCTGAGATGGTGCAGACTGCTCAGACGATGCCTGCTCATTATCATGACTAGATGTTGCAGGCTTCTCATCATGATCATCTCCGGCACGAGGTAGAGGAGGAGGTAGATTACTAGAACGATGATCACTCCCCTCATGATCATGATCATCAGATGATGTGCTGCTTTGTCATACTTCATCTCCACCACGCCACCCCTCCTCACTTGCGCCAATGCTCTAGTAGCTCCAACGATATGTCACATGAGGGTCAACATATCATGGGGCATGCCTCTCCAAATCTGTGTTAGCCTATGATAAGCTTGTATCTCTTTCATCGTAACTGGCTTGACTCCCTCCTCAACTAGGATTCGATAGAGTTGGTCGCCAAACTCCATCCTAAATCGGGTGTTCGGCTTACACCTCAGACATGCCAATATCTGCGCCTAATAAGGACTAGGTTTGTCACCCTGATCCTTCGCCTCTTCCATCTCCTCATTAACATGATCTATACCTGGACCATTCGTTGGTGGTGGAATCTCATCGCCAACAAATCACCCAATACATACAAAATATATATAAGTACACAACAATAACAGACAATTTCATTAAAAAATTTAATAGAACAAGTTAAAGAACGTGTTAGAATAAATTCAATAATTATAATTAATTAATTAAGACAATAAAATGAAACTATATTAATTTAAATAAAACACCAATATTGCCTCTCACATTCGATGGCTCATCCTGTGTGAAGAGGATGTTTGTACACCCTCTCAAATCCAAACCAACGTACGGACATGGCACCAGAACGAAGAAGTGATCATCAACACTAGATAGCAACTCCAATGCATTAGGAGATATACAGGAGGAAAATTCAGACTCGCCCCTCTTGGGAATCATCTCGCCCCACATCTCCATCCGTACGTGCAACATCGGCCCACGAGGTTGTCAAACAAAAGTAGGCCTCGTCTCTAGAAACCTCTCAAAAAATAAACAAAATAACTCTTACACAAAAGGGAAGGTCAACCTCCCACGTGCCTGATAACGACATCTATCTAATGATGTACAAAACTGCCACAAAAAAATCGCAGACCATCTCACAATTCTTGGCGCCTGTAATAAAGAATCAACATAAAATAAAAGCGGGCAACTAATGTGTTGCTCATCACTGGTATGGTGTGTAATTTTCATCAAAAGTAGTGAGAGGCACCTCACCTCCTTTGCACCCAATGAATCAATACATAACTGACCACCAGACACCTAAAAATATGAAGGAGAAAGTATCTTGTCGCTAATTGTCTTTGGGAGTAAACCAACTGACTCCCTGTTGCATAGCTGACGGGGACATCTGGGAACAAGGGAAAATCCTTCACTCTCCTAGATAGGTTAGTAATAAAATATATTTCCTCCTTAGTGGGCGCGTACCACTGGTCAGGACAAACCCAGAAAACAGGTCGGTGGGCATTCCACGTGAAGATGAGTTGTCCCAATAACCCATTATGGCCCTTCATGGATGTAGCCTCCTCATAGAACTTGAGGAGGCCTACCTCCCTGAGGAGAAACTAGGTGGTTGTCGTAATAGGGCGAGGGTACATAAGTCTCTCCTTCTCTTGTGCTTCCCACACACAAACCACGTTATATTCGTCCTCTATATGTTCTTGGTGTTCCCTTTGTTCTCTTCGTTGACGTCGCTAAATGATTCACATATTAAATACATTTTTTTATTAAATGAGACATGTATTTAAATATATATATATATATATATATATATATATATATGTATAATTTTTTGAAAAAAAATAACAGTCGGTACGCCAAAAAAAACACTCACACACAAGTACCGGTGTGTTCGTTTTTATCGCGCACCGCCCTCGGTGCGCATGGAAATTATCTATGCACTGCAAAACATAAAATGTACTTTCTTCTACGGTGCGTTGATGAAACTATACACCTCAGGGTGGATAGTTAGGTCAACGCATCGCCCAACACTAATTCATGGTCAATGGTGCGGTCCTATAAATGACCCCATCGTTGAGTATGTACCAGTTTCGGGAGGGCGGTGCATTGACAACACTATGTGCGTTGACTGAACTATCTACCCCAGGGTACATAGTGTGCTCAATGCACTGCCCTCCCGAAACTGATACATAGTCAATGATGTGGTATTTTAAACGACCACACTACCATGTCATTTTTTTTTAAAAGCATGGTGCTCGTTTTTCGGTACCGCACAGGAACCTGGTGCAGTTTCCGTTAGCACTGTTTGCGGTGCGGTTAACGCCCGCATCGTTGACTATGTATTGATGTTAATACAGTGGTGCGTTGATGGAACTATCCACCCCAGGGCCCATAGTTTTGTCAACGCACTGCACTCCCAACACTGTTACATAATCAACGGTGTGGTCATTTAAATGACCACACTTCCATGTCATATTTTAAAAAAAAGAACGGTGCACGTTTTTCAGTACCGCACTGGAACCCAGTGTAGTTTCCATTAGCACCGTTAGTGGTGCAACCTGTAAATTTATAGGCAGAACTGCGAAAAATGCGAGCTGAATTGCTCGAGCGCACCACGCAAACAAACAAAATTTAATGGTAAATTTTAAGTTCTTTTACAAATCTAATCCGCTAAAACGTTTATTTATTGAGAGAGAAGTAAAATACATGTACATTTGGGCATCAAGGAGGCATATTTGCTGAGGAATTTGAAAAACCAAATTTCCTCCACTTTCCAAAATTCGAACTCCACAAGGTGGACAATGGACGGCAGCAGTGCATATAATGGGAGCATCGATGGCAGGGCACCTCACACAAGAGAAATTTGCACCGGTGATTGATAGGTCTAGAGCACTGAAGAAGTGAAAATGCGTTTTTTTCGTTTGGTAATTTTTTTTATTTAACTCTGTTTCGATGCGCGAGCTTTTGAGAAGCACCGGGCGGTGCACATGTTTTTGAGACGCACTGGGTCTGTTTATGCATAGTGCACTGTTGCGCTATAGTAATAAGACGCACCGGGTGGGTTTGTATGGAGATCACGGTGTCTTAGTGTGTCAATTTTTTGTATGCGGCATCGGTGTGTTGTGAGTTAAATGCATCGGTGCGGTTTATGATGAGAAACACACTAGATAAAAAACATCAACAAAAACCTCCTCTATAGACCTCCACTACAAACAGATATCTAGGCTATTTTTATAAGGGGTTCCTCAAAAACATCCTCTAGAGGGTCTTTTCCTTGTAGTGATTATAGAATTTCTAATCCATATCTTCTTTAGGAAACTCATAGCATAAATGAAAGAATTTATTAGAAAAACCCTCAACTGATTCATCAAGCTCCATTATAAGTTGATTGATTCTTTTTTTAACATCTCAGTAATCATACGATTTCAAATCTTGATGAAGCTCCTCAGTAAAATGACAAAGAGAATGAATGGAAGAAGATGGTAAGGTATGACACCAATGCTTAACACGACCTTCAAGAGTGAGGGTGAATAAAATACACATAACATCTTCATCATTGATTTGGAAAACTTTACAAAACCTAAGAAAATTACTTATGTGTCTGGATAAAAATATACCACCCTCGCCATTAAACTTGAACTTAGACAAGGCATAAACAAGTTCCGCGGAGATTGAAAGTTTTCCAGAATGTAGGTTAGAAAAACACTCTGGGATTATTATTTCAAAAAGAGCCATTTCTGACAGGAGATTCAAAACGAGTTGAATGGGCTCGGCTTGTCATATGGCTCGCCTTCTAGCTCCATTATTGACGTGCTAGAAATTTGTCAACCAAGGGGTCTCCCCGATATGAAGTCCCAATTAGACCTCACAATTTTTTGGAGTAGGAGCCCCATATGTAATAATAGCCTGGTTTCCATGTATCTTAAAGATATGTTTTGGATCTAACTGTCACTACGAGAGAGGAGTGCAAATGTGCCTTCGAAAAATAATGGGGGTGTTCCTGGTGAGTGTTCGATAACATGTGTGTCAAATTTATTTCACTGCGGAGGGGAGGAAAAATAAGCCTCTAAGAGAGAGGTAGTAGTACCACCCTAGTAGAGACACACACAAACAAGAAAGTGTTACACAAAATTTTGTCACTGTCCCTGAACTCCCTGTTCCCAAATCCAGGAGTACCCTAAACAGTGACCTTTGTGTCCCTTTTCCATCATGAAAATATGGCATTGCATCCCTTGCAATCTACAGACCAAACCCTATGTTGATCATTCTTGGACTAGATCCTTAAAAACCCATGTTTTTGGAGCAACGCGACCTCTCTAAGTCTCACCAGCATCGATGACCCATCCTAAGCTTGTGAGCAACGCTGATCAATGCTAGTATGTACATCACACCCGCGTTGATCCACTTCTGGAAGATTTTTAAAAAAGGAAACGAAGCTTCATGGCCTAGAAGCTTAGAGGGCTAAGAGCTGGATGTTTTTTGGTTAGGATATGGCCAAGCTTCCTCCCTTGGGCCTCTTGTTGCTACAAAAGAGGAACCTCCCAAATAGATAATCCATTTTCCCATCATAAGTGGATCCATGTCCCCTCCTCCATCTCTATAAATTCATCATCCTCCAATTCCTCTGCTAGTGAGAACAAAATAGAGCATAGAAGAGAGAGGTTTGAAGATTTCCATAAGTTTTGAAGGTGAGATTTGATCCCTTAGCCTTCTCACACTGAGTTGAAAACAATTTCTTTGGAGACGTGCCTGGATTCGAACCCACTGAAGGAGAGCTTCGACATCAAGACGCATGTTGTAACTCCTCTTCTATTTATAATATGAAACGACTGCTATTTATTTCCATTCTTGTTCATGTTTATGATTGAGAATTATGGCATTCCTTGATCAGTTGGATAGGTTATATTTGTATATGGATGTTGTATTTGTATGCTTCTTGTTGTTTCTTGGCCACTTATGCAGGTAATTGAACGTTGGTAGCAGCAGAGATCAAGCTCTGTAAAAGTGAAGGATCAAGGAGCTTCGACCGAGAGCAACATCGCAACATCAGATCAAGGTAGGTCATCTCTCTCTATCTATGTTTCGTTTATGATCTAGGAAATTAGGTGTTAGCATGTTTCCCGTGTTTCTAGACCCACTCTAGGCCTAGAGGGATCATCTTAGTCCACAGAGAGGATTTACATATACAACAGAAGGGTTCGTACAACATCGATCAGAATAGTCCGCATATATTGGGCAAACATTGAAACTAATATAACAAGGAATATCTTTATAATATCCAGTGGAATAGTCCACGAGGATGCGACAACGATAATAGAAATTACAATACATTATCAATATGATAATTACCAAAATAACTGAAATATTTCAACTACTTTAGCATAGATGAAAGCAAACATGAATTAGAAGCATTCAGAAAATAGTCTTACAAGTATCCATAAACCATGCATGAAGAACGTGTTGGACCATAGGGATTATTATATTAAGTAAAATTTCAAAGACACATGTATACAATGAACACCACTAGCTGCAATAGTGGAGCATTGGATCCACTCCTTGCTCCTCAAAATAACTAGCTTATCTCTTTAATGCCTTGCAGGAGGAGCCAAGGTGAAAAGTCTTTTTCTCATACAATGAATATGTATATATAACCAAGGGGTGATGCTTAGCCTCCCTTGTGACTCTTTGACTACCCTCATTACTGTTTAACTTCCCATGACTTTTCAACTTTACACGACTCTTCATATCCTATGTGTGTCCTTTGGAATTCCACTTTACAATACATTTTGAATAATATTTACATGATCCACAATAATGATGTGGAATACAACAACCCATGACATGACCTGACATGCAATTGTTGATATTGACTGCTTGATGATGTGGTAATGTCAAGCCACTATTGTTGTTGTGTATGATGTATGCCTGATAATTCTTTTCTTTTCCTCCTCCCCATGGATTAGTGATAAGGAATCTTCAATGATCTCAATTCTTGAGTTGTGGTTGTAATATGGTTTCCTTTTGCTTCGCCTTGATTGATCACCTTGCGTATTCAGCTACAAATATGTATTTTAGCATGATTCCCTTCTACATATCATTCTTCATCATCCTGTCATGGTGTGAGAAAGTACCTGCATTTGCAATTCACTCATGACGAGACGACATCAGTCTAAAATCCCGCTAGTATAAGATAGTTCATTTTGATCCATTAACTTAGTCGAAACTAGGTGATAGGTTGGGAGAAGGCACTCATTGATTGCACATTTATGTGGTTCGAGCAACCAGGGGTGAGGCTTTAGCTCTCAAACTAGAAAGTGGGTAGTTCAGGCTGGGTTGAGGGATAAAAATGTGCAGATCTCGGAGCCAATGAGACAGGCTAAGGGGATGGGAATTGGAGGAACACATTGCGCGATTTTAGGAATAAGAGAAGGCTAGGCTACTGGAAAATTGTGCATATCAAGAGCTCAAGGGATGAGATTGAGGCTAGAGATTGCGAAGTTTGCAGTTGAGGCTAGGCAGGGAGAAGGAATTACATAATTATGGAGGTCAAGGTGGAAGCTTAATCATATAAATTGCATCGTGCAACAGTCTTGGGAGGTAGGAACTAAACATTACACAGTGCCAAGAGTCAAGGTCAAAACTAGAGGATTGAAACTACGCAGTGTGCAGTTCATGGAGGTCAGGTGAATTAGCTAGGTTTCTTGGTCGAGAATCCTTTTCAGAAATGGCTAAGTGTGGGATCGGTGAGACTGAGGTAAACAGTGATAAGAATTTTATTGTGATCACACACGTAGAATACTTGACGACACAACAACATAGATAGTTTATTACACATGAACAATGCATTTCCCTCCATGTGACAACTTTACGACAAGTGTGACACTCAAAATACACTTTGTGACAATAGTGACAACACTTGTGCGACAGTGCTATAAACTTTGAGAATGAGTGCAACGGATTTTTACATGGTTATAAAAACTCATATACACGAACATTACTTCTTGAACCACCAAAATAGTCTTATAAACATTATGTGACATCCAACATGCAAAAAAACGACATCTTTCCTATCTTGCAAAACGGAGAAAAACACTTAGAGAAAAACACATGGAATGGTTTTCAGTGTTTGCGACAATACATGACCTTGAATACATAATGATGTTGTGGTGATAAGTTGTATTTCTTACTTCTACTTTATTTCTTCCCTCAATAAGAGGTGCAGTCAATGCTTCAACTACATGAGAGATGTGCTTTGTTCTTCATATATATCCTCCAAAGGGTTGTAAATGAGATGGAGTGTTTATGTGGTCTTGATCTTTGATCTTTTTTCATATTCCAGTGTTCCTTTGTCTTCTTTTTTGATAATCATTCTTTCTCCTCAGCTCCTTGGATGTCATCTAGCATGTCCTCCTTCTCCATCTCCTTCTTCATCATCTTTCCATAACATGGTAGAGTTCATGTATTTGCAATCCACTCATGACAAGATGACCTTAGTCTGATAAACCCATAGTCTAAGATGTTGCACGATAATACGATGACTGATTTGGAACCAGTGGTAGGCCAAGGGGGAGGCTCGGTGAATGTGCAATTGCACAGCTCAAGAAGTTAGGGGTGAATCTTGGGCCTTGAGATTCTTCAGTATGCAGTTTAGGTTGGACTGAGTAAGAATATTGTACACTTTAGGATCTCAATGGGTCAGGTTGCAAGTTTTTTCCCATGTTAAGTCAACTAAATAGTTCTATAAGATATAGGAGACTGGGTAATGGCACAATTGCATATTTCATGGGTTCAAGGCTGAGGCTTGAGCCTTGAGACAGTGCATGCAAAATTCTGGCTAGGTTGGAAAGAAATATTATGCAGTTATACGAGTCAGGGATTGGGCTTGTGCACTGAGGTTTCGAAATGCGCAATTATAGGAGGCAACAACTGTGCATTGCGCAGTGCCAAGAGACAATATGAGGGTTGAGACTACGCAATGAGCAGTTCAGGAGGGTTGGATGAGGCTAGATTGCTGAGAATTTTCTAAACTTTGTCTAGGTGTGGGATCAGTGAAACCAACGTGAACAGTGATATAACTTAACTGTGATCACACACTTAGACACTTGGTGACACAACGTATATCATCCAAAACATATGAACACATACTTTCCTTAGTGCGACAACCTTTGTGGAAACTTACGACAAGTGTGGCACTGAAGATAGACTTTGTGATGGTAATGACGACACTTGTGTGACAATGCATGAAACTTTGGAAATGAGTGTGAAACATGCCTACATGATAAGAAAAACTAATTATCACAAATATTTCCCCTTTAAACAAACGAAAACTCCACTTTGCATGATAAGCGGAAATTCCCATGCCAAAAGACCACCTTGATATATGAAGATAAAAGTGTGAATGACACTTGCAATATGCAAATGTTGGTGAAAACAACACATTCCAGGGAAAATATAACATGAAAATGACATTAATTAAAGGGAAATAATGTGAAAGCGACAGTGGTAAACATGGAAACAATACTTGCAAAATCAAAGGTGTGCAGAAGTGACATTTTGTAAAACTCACCAGAATAAAAGTACAAACATAGCTAGAATGTGAGAATTTTTCGTTTACAGTGTGCACTGACTGTCGACATGGATTGCACATCACACAAGAATAGTGTTGATAGGAAGTGTTATGCTTGTCCAATATTGTGTAAAATAATGTGCTCATGCACTTATTATAGATTGAGCATGTGTGAGAGAGTGACTTCAAAACTTCCAATCCAATAGGAAGATCAAAAATCATCAGCTGACCAAGAAGTTACAATCGAACGACTGATAATAAGATCCACAGAAGGCTCCAAAATTCGAGTGTATGCAAAATTTTGGAGGTTGTTTGTCACAACAACAACATATATCCCCCTTATTGTTATTGTTTTACCCATGTAGTCCCCATATTGCTATTATTGTGCCCCATAGAATCCCACCATTTTTATTGTTGTGCCCTTACATTATTATTGTTATTTAGGCTCTGATTATATTATGACCCCTTGGACTCATATATATAGAAAGGAGGTTTTTTCATTTGAATCATCCAAGAATTATTCATTTAGGTAATTTAAAGGATGTTTCCGCCTCTAAGAGGATAATTTTTAAGTCATTGATCTATATTTTATTTTATTTTTTGAGTTGGTTGCATAACATCTGGTATCATATCTTTGGATTCTCGGGTCTCACTTCTTCAAACAGGTCATCTTGGAATTTTTGCTATAAAAAAATTTCTACAAGGCTTCATATGCTGAAATTTGACCATGTGGAGCCAAAATTTTGGTGCACTTCATGTAAAAAATTCAGATCTTGGTTCACTATTTTCGGAGATATGATATGGGGAAGTTAGTTTTTTGCAATCTCCAAAATTCAATCTCAAACTCGCGACCTAGGGAAAATCATCATAACGTTTTTTCAGGCATAAGATTTGAATTCTGTAAAAAGTAATTGAAAGTGCATAGATTGTTGTTTTTAGTGTAGCAATTTCAAGGCTAAAGGTTTAAACAGTGACACGTGGCCCTTTGTACCAGTTCTATCTACGAAACCAATATATAATCACTTCATCGGGGCAGATCGGGAATAACTCTTTCCTGAAGACTCCAATCTCAGACTGATTTGTGGGGTTGGAAAGAATATTGTGAGGGCTACCACAAGACAAAATTTCATACCTTGGAGATAAAAAATTACATAGATACAATATATTGAACATCAAGCTCCTACAAAGTAAGAAAAAGGTGTGTATTTTTAAAAAAATTGCATAATTTTATTTGAAAAATCAGTTTGAAGTGATTCAAGGGGAATATTGAAGCATAAATATCATTGTTTTATTCCAAAATTAATTGAAGCAATAAAATAGAAATACCTAGTAAGCAACCAAAAATCTCTACTATGACGCATGAAGAAGAGGAAGAAATGCAACATGATATATCAAAATTATGAGACCAAGTGCAACAAATTTCGCTCTCACAAAGAGTAAACAAAAATGAAATGGAAGCTAAGATGGATGGTTTGAATAATGGTTTAAAATCAAACATGGAAGGTTTGAAGGATAACATGGAAGCTAAGATGGATGGTATAGAAGCATAAATGAAAGGCAACATGGAATATTTGAAGAATGGTTTAAAAGAAAACATGGAATATTTGACAAAGTTAGTACAAGAAATGATTCCTAATGGAGAAAAGGTATTAGATGAAACTCATTATGAGAAAAAAATAAATTTTAATCATGATCTCATAGAATCTAACTTTGGATTTAAGACCCACCATATTCCAAAGACCGAAATGAAGAATTTTGATGGAAAGGAACCGCTAACATGGATACTACAGATGGAGCAATATTTTGATCTCCATAATGTGAAACACACACAAAACTTACTCATTCAAAATTTATATTTAGAACCTAATCAGTTTGTGTGGTATCGAGGGCTTTTTTCTCGTAAACCACTTGTCACTTGGTCAATTTTTAGGAAGGAAATGATAGCACATTATGAGGATACAAAGAGCAACACCTTTTTTAGCCAAATGATAAATCTCAAACAATAAGGGGCCTATACTAGTATTATAGGGACCTAACAGGGGGAACACGTGTATGTTCGTGTGAAACCTAGGAAAAGTACCTTGTTATGGAAGGGATGTACAAAATTAGCCCCTAGATACTGTGGGCCCTTCCAAGTACTAGAATAATTGGACGTGTCGCTTACCAGCTAGTGTTACCCAGCTATATGAGAGTCTATAATGTGTTTCATGTGTCTTTATTAAATATCTATATAAATATATGACCCTAGACACATAATTAATTGGAAATAAGTGCATGTAAAAGATTTAATGCATAAAATTATTCTTAACAGTTGAATATGTTTATTAGATACCTGTCAATAATAATATTTTATAATGTGGAATAGGTAGAACTGGATGGATATTTTTTGGTATAACCTCTGCATATTCTCGATCGGAGAGAAAAAATGCTACGGAGGCAAGCTATCACCCAGGTTAAAGTTCAGTGGAAGCACTTTAGCCCAGAAGAAGCTACTTAGGAGGATGAAATCTCAATGCAGGAATCTTATCCTTACTTGTTCCAACAGCATGAATAAACATCAGGGATGGTGTTTTTCTCAAGGACGGGGTGTAACACCCCTGACTATGTAAATAGTTGGAATTTACTTTTCATCATGAAAGACTTGAAAATTCGAGAGAGGTTGCTGAAAATTCAAAATGTATGGAAGTATATTTGTTTTTATTTTATTTTTTATCTTTAAATAAATATATTCTTAGTCATAGAAAGTGACTGGGAAATAGCTTGGAAGAAAATATTTAGTTATAGGTAGTTAGACAGTTAATTCCTTCCTTGAAAAGATAAAAGGGAAAATCTCTCAATTGGAGAGGCGGAGAGAGAGGAATTAAGAAAGAAACTATGATAGGTCATTTTCATGAAAACAATTTTCACTGTAGAGGGCCTTCTTGAGCTAGTTGAAGCCAGTGGAAGCTCTTGAAGAAGATATTTTGGACTAGACTGGAGGTCTTGAGGTCTCAAGATACTCATTGTCTTAAAAATTCTATGTAACTAAGAGGCTCGGGGAGAGATTTGGACGTAATATCCAATATCAAAGGTTGTGTAGAAAATCTAAAAACATGATTCAATCTAATATTATAATGTACTAAAACAAGATATTGAATCCTTCTACATTTTGCATAAACAAAACATGGTCACACAATCACATAACAAGTAAGAGAAAGAGACAATCAATCACACGAAACAAGATGTATATGGGGAAAGAACACTGCCTGAAACCACGCTATATGTATATTTTATGAAGACAAGAATCATGAAACAATACAATGCTTTCTCTCTCAAGAGAAACTCCTCCACTCTTCCAACTGTCTCACTCTAATCTAGGCAAAATCATAAAAATACTTAGCCAATTCTTTGCCTCTTCTCAGCCTGCCTTTCTCACACATTCCTTGAGGAATTAAATCCTGATTAATAGGAAAACCCCTTAGTTTGATTGTGCAATCCTTCCTTGGCCTCCAACACACTCTATAACTAACCTGCACAATTTTCTAATTATACAACTAATAGTTATCATCCGTTTAACATCAGTCTCAACTAGGCCTTCCTTAGAATTAGCATGAAACAACTATTTATAGTGAATTATCAATTAATTGATTGATCACTACTTGTGAATTAAATCATATTTAATTCACTTGACCTCTCACTAGCTCATCACTCAGTTAGAACTAGTTAAACTAATTTTAACTCAATTTCTTGAGTTAACTAATTACAACTCACCGATAACTGTAATTGGACCCCCTTAAATCAAGGGATAACTCTACATGCATCCTCTTATACCCACAACTCGAATTTACTAAGCTAACTTAGTCATTCTGACTTAGTTAACTAATACAAGTTGTCATCAAATGAAATTACAATCTCTTCCAATTTAATTAAGGGAAAATTAAATCAGAAGCCCCACTTTAGGGTGCCATTTCAATAAGTTGGTTGGAAAGATTTTTTTCCCATGATCCATTTCTCTGGCAGAGAAATTTAGACAAATAATTATTTCTTGTTATTGAAAGAGTTGGTATTGTTCCTAGAATAATTTGTTGCAATAATAAATTGGGAATTTCGGGTTATCTGTAAATGTTGTGAACATGTGAAAGAACTTAGAATTTCTGGTAAAAATAAATTGATAAATGCTTTATGTATTGGTTATTTATATTCTTGGATAATGCTTTAGAAGGGTTTATTTCTGAAAGATAGGAATTTTGGAATTTAGTGGTATCATGTTCCTATGATATGAAACCCTTGATAATAATAAATAATGGAATTTGGAAAATCTTTGTGGAAATAAAAGATTATATAGTAAAATCTGGATTAATTCGTATATATGGTGCTATATGAAAATCCTGAAGTAATATTTCCAATAAAGAACAATTAAGAATGGTCTATGTGTCCTGAAGGAACACAATGAATGAACAAGCAATGAATGTAATTGGTCACTACTATATGAAACCAAGGAAAGAACCCACATCTGTAAAAAAATCAAATTATTTTATAAGTAACCGATTGTAAAACAAAAAAACAATAGAGAAAAATTTAAATAGTTTATTGAATTGAAACAGAAATTATTATTCACTTGGGAAGATGGGTTAGTTCTCTAGAAAACTATATATCGCTAAGAAAACAGTCTCGGTTCCATATCAAACCCTAGCTCAAAACAAGAGAAAAAAACTTTAAGAACAGAGCTTTGTCTTCCTGGAAATTTTACAACATCAAACAAGGTATAACACACAATTGTTTCTTTATATAAGACCATACTATGTAACATAACATATAACCCAACTGGGGTAACACAAAATTAAATTAATATAAATAAATCGAACAAAAAAACAACCATTATAATGCTCATGCGAAGAGTTTTTTCCCAAAAGATCAGTGCAATCATCCTTTGTGCTCAGAAGATTAACTATATCAAACAAACATATTTAAGAACAAACCCATAACCGAATGATAACAACAACTAGCATTCGGCTGAAGTAATTTACATAAAGTAAGTAATTGCAGACAAGTACTCTCGGGAGATATTTTTAGTAAAGTGTTAACAATTTTCATTATAAAATAGTATGGCTAAGACAATAACCATTAACCCACAAACCCTGGTTATTAAGAGAACTGAATTAACAATGTGAACAAAACTAATACAAAATATATCAATTGGGTACTCTATGACCCTACAAATTTTATGGGTTCTCCTCAAAACCCTTAATCGATTTATGCATGCATGCTAAAAGGAAATTCATAGCACAATGACTCATAAGGGAACTCATCCACATGAATATTAAACTCTAGCCATCTGAACTCTTGCAGAGAAGGGTAAAACCCAAGAACCTGGACAAGAAACTCAAAGCAGTCAGTGTCATGCCTAAAGAGGGCTAACTTGAAACTAGGAAATTTTAGAGTCACAGCAGAATCTCTCGCCTATAATCCTGGGTACAAAGGGATAGTTAGAAAAACTGGACGACACTGAAAAATACATTAAGAGGTATAAAGGAACCTTATAACACCCTACCAAGAGCGTTAAAACAATACTTGTAGGGATGCCTTGAGAGAAAGGCGGACCATAAGAAAATTCCTAAAAATTGGTAGGGTTAGTGATATGAATATGAATGCTAGTCATTTTTGTGCTAGTTTCATATCAAATAAACTTTTCTTTACTTTGTTTTACTTATCCTTCATAGGTTTTTTTATGAGCATGTGATTTTCAAATAGTGTCCTTAGTGAAATTATGAGTTTATCATAAGCTTTAAAAAAAGCATAATTTTAAATGACATAACAACAGAAAATATAAACACAGCAAACACACATAACAGAGCTCAATACACAAGTTTTTGATTCACCCATCCTCGGCTACATCTCCTTGGTCCAACTTCATAGTGTGGGCCTTTGTATTAGCTTCAAATGTGCTCAAATTGTTGTTACAAACTTCAAATTCTCTTGGAACCTATTCCAATGAGTTTAAGACCTCAAAATCTCCCATAAATGACTATTGGTTTTCTGAATTTGGACTCTGGATGCTTTGGAAATGCCCCCAACACCTAGTTTCCCTAACCTTCAAAACTAATCAAATGAACAAAAAAACCTGTAGATGACCTATTATGCCTCTGCAACATGCTCCATTGAGTTCCCAACATGCCAATTATCCAGGAATGACTTTTACTGAGCTCAATTTGGTCGAAAATTGAGTGAGTTATGACCAAATCCAACTTTGCCCCAATTTCTACTCCAAAACTAGAGAAACTGCAAGTTGAAATTCTAAATTTGGTAATTCCGCCAAGTTTGGAACCACCTCAAAATTTTCCGCCAACATAATCCCAAGATTATCTTAGTGTTAATTCAAAATTAGTGGTCAGATAAGCGCGTTTCAAAATGGATAAGCGCTTCTTAGCGCTAATCTCAGCTTATTTTGGGTTAACCATGTTTTAACGCTAATTAATCGTCATTAAAATAAATTCCTTAGGATTTGTATAGGGCGCTCGGTCCTTGACTAAGGCCATATGGGGTGGGGGCTTGTAGAAATTTGAATAACTGATATGTTATCCACCGAGATTCTCCTGATCACACACTATTTTATCTTCATGCACAATACATAATCTCTTCTACCATTGATCATCACATGCGGAAATAAAATCAATTGCATGCACAGTACATTAAAACCATAAAAATTCACACATATGAACACAGTATGTAATGGGAAAGCTTAAAGCTGAAAACCCACAACTATATGTATATTATATATGTCATAGAGATCATGTAACAATCATCATACAAAGCTCCTCACAAGCTCTCAGTATAATCTCCACTTGCTACACACTAATCAAGCTAGATCTAGCAAAACACATGATCCAATCTCTTCCACTTGATAGCCTGCCTCTACTACGCAATCCTTGCTGAAGAATGCCTCTTGATGAGAATTTGTTACCCTAGCCTTGATCACGCAGTCTTTATAGGCATCTCTATTGAGTGTTGGATGCAAACCATGCATCACTTATAGTCACAACTAATAGTCACACTTGCCCTTTCACCTATCTCTGCACTGGTCTCCACTGAAACTGTCCATGCACTGGAGTTAACTGATGTATTCTTTAGTTGATTAATGAGTTTATAATTAGTGAATTAATTAATAATTAATTCACACCACTCTCACTAATTGTATCAATTAGTTAAACTAGATACAAATGGCTCAACTATGTTTAGATTAGTTAAACTGAACACAACTCCATTAACTCCCTCAATCAACTCCACCAAACTCTGTCACATGAGTTCTAACTGAAGTATCCATGCAATAGCTCCACTTAACCCTGGAATGAATATATTCTTATAACATATGTGCCACATGTTGTGCACTTAAGCTGGAGATTCTCCCGAGAGGGAGAAGATAATGTTTATAGTCCAAATATTATTAAGAGCTAATAATATACGACATATCTATTTTTAGACTAGCAATCTAAAAATAGATTCCGCCCAATATGTCTAAAAATAGAAGTCCATCTATTTTTTCCGACATGACCAACCATCCACAAATGACATCCAGCAACTCATAGAATAGAGGATCATATATCTAAAAAAATAGACATAGATCTAAAAATAGACTTTCGACAAAAATGCTGTGTGCCCCCACCTAGTTTAGGTGATCACTTTCCAACTAGGATCAGGAATGATGTTTCAGGATGCCTCCTTCACTATTTCTTGTTGCAATATTCAACACTCCCTCTCAAAAAGAAAGGACTGTCTTTGCATGCAACATGCAACTCCATGCATTTGCCCTGCAATCTTCACAAGCGCCATGCAACTCCATGCATCTACTATGCAACTCCTCTGAAACTGAATAGGCTCCAAACAACTAAATCAGTCTGATGCATCTATCATCAAAGTCTTCGAATTTTGTTGGTACCAACTGCACATGTCATCAGGAACCACTGCGCTGTTGAACTCTTGCACCCATGCACTCTGCACTTGCTATCAACTCTGATCCGCGCTCCAGTATCCGACACTGTCACTTTGATCTGCCTGCATCAATCCAACTGATCATGCTACTGCTGCTCTGTGGGAACCTCGTAGCCAGGTTCAATTCATGAGATCCAGACCATCTCAATGAATCCTGCCCAGAAATCTCCTCTTGGGATTAATCATGCATGTCGCCCCACCTCTCACCTGGTGGTATAGCTGCATGCACTCCCTCTGCCCATCTGGCACTAAATTTCTCTGCATGAGCGGTTTATTCCACTCCATGATCCTCATCTCGTGGTTTATCCACATCTCGAGGTTCACTCTTACCTGAATGCAAAACTTTCTCCCTCTCAAGCTTCAATTGCATGTCTTTCTTGCACTTCCCAACAGTAGGAAGCTCCGTAGAAATCCCATCTACTTTAAGTCTATAGAGATTCTTTGCTCAAATCCCAACCTTCTTGACTTGTCCTTCTTCATCCACACTAACTCCTACACTCCCAAGCTCATCCCTACAGTGGACAAACTTTTTCAAGTATACTGGAATAGTTTCATTCTTCTCCATTTTTATTTTCCTAAGTTTATCCTTGAGCGCCAACTTCCTCTGGTCGCTTCAATTCAACCGCTTCAATGTTTTGCAATTGCTCCAATGATCAATATCGCTCCGATACCATGTAGAAATTTGAATAACTGATATGTTATCCACAGAGATTCTCCTGATCACACACTATTTTATCTTCATGCACAATACATAATCTCTTCTACCATTGATCATCACATGCGGAAATAAAATCAATTGCATGCACACATTAAAACCATAAAAATTCACACATATGAACACAGTATGTAATGGGAAAGCTTAAAGCTAAAAACCCCCAACTATATGTATATTATATATGTCATAGAGATCATGTAACAATAATCATACAAAGCTCCTCACAGCTCTCAGTATAATCTCCACTTGCTACACACTAATCAGGCCCGATCTTGCAAATCCCATGCACCGATCTTTGCCACTTGATAGCCTGCCTCTACTGTGCAATCCCTGCTGAAGAATGCCTCTTGATGAGAATTCTGATGAGAGTTGATTACCCTAGCCTTGCTCACGCAGTCTTTATAGGCATCTCTACTGAGTGTTGGATGCAAACCATGCATCACTTATAGCCACAACTGATAGTCACACTTGCCCTTTCACCTATCTCTACACTGGTCTCCACTGAAACTGTCCATGCACTGAAGTTAACTGATGTATTCTTTAGTTGATTAATGAGTTTATAATTAGTGAATTAATTAATAATTAATTCACACCACTCTCACTAATTGTATCAATCAGTTAAACTAGATACAAATAACTCAACTATGTTTAGATTAGTTAAACTGAATACAACTCCACTAACTTCCTCAATCAACTCCACCAAACTCTGTCACATGAGTTCTAACTGAAGTATCATGCAATAGCTCCACTTAACCCCTAGGAATAGCGACATTCACCTTACATACCTTACGTACCACATTTTTTCATAATGAAGTGCTCCAAAATAGATAATGTTTAGAGTCCAAATATTATTAAGAGCTAATAATATTCGACATATCTATTTTTAGACTGGCAATCTAAAAATAGATTCCACCCAATATGTCTAAAAATAGAAGTCCATCTATTTTCCAACTTGACCAACCATCCACAAATAGCATCCTGCAACTCATAGAATATGATCGACATGTCTAAAAATAGACATAGTCTAAAAATAGACTTTGCGACAAAAATCACCTGTGTGGCCCCCACCTAGTTTTGGTGATCACTTTCCAACTAGGATCAGGAATGATGTTTCAGGATGCCTCCTTCACTGTTTCTTGTTGCAACATTCAACGAAGGGGGCCAGCCTTGTTGAAGATTGCAACAAGAAATAGTGAAAGTGGCATCTGAAAACATCATTCCTTGACCCTAGTGAAAAATAATCACCTAAACTAGGTGGGGCCCACATAGGCTATTTTTAGGTGTATGTCTATTTTTAGCCATGTTGAGAAAAATCTAAAATTAGCAAGAGGTTGATTCTATATGTTTGAGCAAAATCTATTTTTATATGAGTTTCTATTTTTAGATGTATGGGTGAAGTCTATTTATAGATCGCCTATCTAAAATTAGAATGCATGTCTATTATTATTAGCAATTAATAATAATCAGACAATAAATAGTAACTTATTCTCTTGGAGCACTTTATTTCAGTTAATTGATGTGGCAAACCAGTTGATTGAATGAATCTCAAATTCTAAGGTTTCTTGGTGACTCATGCATGGAGGACTTCGTTATAACTGATTGTGGCAAGTTGTGTTAGGTAAACATGACTCGGGGTAGAGTCAATGTGGACTAGGGTAAACAGTGGTGGTTTTGGGGCACATGGTTTTGTGCACCCATGGTTTTGACCCATGGTATTGCATGTGATGGAGCCTATAAAAGGGCTGGAAAGACTTCATTGTAATGTACGCCTGGAGGTGAGCGGTGAAGGCTCACTTGGCTGGATTGGCCAGCGTTTTGGCCAATGGTTAATGAAATTTCATTAGGATGGGTTTTTCCCCGGATTTGGGGTTTTCCCGGATAAACATTGTGTTCATGTTTATGTGATTCGTTGCTGGGTTCTTTATGTTTATTTCTCTCAGTAAATTATTTATTATTTCTGCCGGTAAATATTCTAACAACATACCAGTTGTTAGAAAATTAAATATTACAGAGCAATGAAACACATAAAATATGCGGAAAATACAAGCACACAAAACACATAAAACCAGAGAGACACAGATATACGTGGTTCACCCAGTTTGGACTACGTCCACCCCGAACAGCCAGTCCTTCCTTTCTATTATCCAGCAAAAATGAAGAGACAAAACCTACAGCAGATCCGCTGTAATATCCTCTGTTCTCTCTCACAGTCTCCCTCTCTGTTTCTCGCTCCGAGAATACACACATGATACACAGCCGTAATACAATGCCCCCATATATACAAAGGGGGTTGCCTTCTAGGGCAAAAACCCTAATCTAAACATAACTTCTACCGTCAGATCATTTGCCTAATGAACGGCCCAGATTGACTAGAAATTACTATACTTTTACAAGGAAATTTTATCTGTTTCACAGCCAGAGTGCTGCCCTAAAGAACCCCACGCCCGAGGAAAGGAGGAAGGACCCCATGGCAGCGATTAAATTTCGGGCGGCGTTGCCGCCCCTTTTAAGGTACAGGGGTCCAATGATGTGATACAAAGTAAACAAGATAATCAGGCTCCACACCCAACAAGTTGTAACAGAGTTGGAAGAGTAGTTATGTGAGTTGTTATTTAGTTTAACTCAATTTAGTGAGTTAAACTCAGTTGTGCTAGTTGTAACTGAACATACACTAGTGAAAGATGAGTGAATTAATTAGTTAATTAATTCATAAGTAGTTTCTTACTTGCAACTGAAGAAATACAGCAGTTAACTACTTGCATGTCAGATCCAGTGGAGACCTAGTGGAGAGATAGGTGAAAGGGTGAGATGGACTATCTGTTGTGGCTATAGTGGAGAATTTAATGCATCCACACACACATTGGAGATTCCTATGAGTATTTCACAGTAAAGGCAAGGTAAGGTCGAATTCATTCAAGGTTCTTCTTCAGCAGGGATTGTGCAGTGGAGGCAGGCTGTCGGAAGGCAAGAAATTGGTGCATGGAGGTGCAAATTTCTGCAAGACAGTGTGAGACGATTGTATATTGTACGGAGAGCTCTATGAGTTGAGATTTGTATGAGATTGTTACATGTTCCATTGATATACACAATATATGATATTGGGGGTTTTAGCTTTAAGCTTTCCCGGTAAAACATCTTGTTATGTGTGATTGATTTTGCTTCATATGTGTTTTGCAATTGGTGATTTAATTTTAGCAAAGAATTAAGTGGAAGGATTATGTATTTAACATAAGATTAATTTGTTAGATCAGGACAATCCAGAAACACATTATTGTGTTTATAAATTTCTACATGGTATCAGAGCAGTGTTAATCACTGGAGATTGCAATATTGAAGCGGTACTGAGTTTTGTGCTGGTGGACAATTCAAATTTGCTGCAAGAATTTCTTGGTGCGACAATTGAGTATACATTGAAATGGCTTTCAATGGGTTGCGGTTGTAGTATGCACTCAAGGGCGGCTCAAACTACATATCCTGGAAGGACATGATGGAGGTGGTTCTTGAAGATAATGGCTTGAAGGAGTTCATCGATAGCGATGTTCCTAAGCCCACTTCAGCGGATGCTTCAGTACTTGATGCATGGCAAAAGAAAGTAGCAAGGCAAGGAGGATTCTGTTGGAAGGTGTGAAAGACCATATTGTGTCAAGCCTTCATGGGAAAGCCACTCCATTTGCAATGTGGAAGTATTTTACAGATATTTTCCAAAGCAGCAGCGACCATAGGAAATTGGTGCTGAAGGATAAACTCAGAAAAACCAATATGGAGAAGAACGACACTATTCCAGTATACTTGACAAAGTTTGTCCAATGCAGGGATGAGCTTGGGAGTGTAGGAGTCAATGTTGCGAATGATGACTTGGTGAGCTTGGCTCTCCTTGGGCTTCTGAAGAGTTGGCATAGTTATCAAGACTCTGTCAATGGATGGGAGAAACTTCCATATTGGGAGCGATTTTGGTCGGATTTAGTGCAGGAGGAGATAAGGTGGACCACCAAGGATGGTTCTTCATCAAAGCATGATGATGAAGAGGATTTTACTTTGGCTGCCAAGGTGAAGAAGAATAAGGGGAAGAAATTTCATTCTAGATCTGAGGTTGGAGAAGATGGCAAGGAGCACAACATGTCCAAAGTGAAGTGTTTTCACTGTCACGAGTTTGGACATATTGCCACAAATTTTCCACATAAGAAGAAGAACAAGATGGTTGCTGGAGCTGCAGCTAGTGAGGCTCTTGCCTCACAATTTGAGTTTGACTTCTCATTAATCGCATGCATGGTGTCTAGTGCATTGGGATCGGGGTGGGACTTTGATAGTGGTGCTTCCTTTCACATGACGGGAGATGAGAAATTGTTCAGTGACTTGGTGGAGAAATATCTCCAGGTGCATGTTGAGTTGGGCGACGATGGATGATACAGTGCGACCGGAATTAGTACCATTACCTTTCATAGGGCGTCAGGTAAACTCTTTCATCTAAAATATGTTGTGCATGTTCCAGGTTTAAAGAAGAATTTAATCTCAGTCGCAATGTTAGAGGATAGAGGCTATGATGTTGTCTTTAGTGAAGGAAAATTTTTCCTGCAACACAAAGCAACAGGGCAAGCCAAGAAGGTTGGGATTCAAGTTAAGAATCTCTACAGACTTGAAGTAGATGGGATTTCTACGAAGCTTCCTACTGTTGGGAAGTGTGAGAAATACATGCAATTGAAGCTTCAGAGGGAGCAGGATTTGCATTCAGGTAAGAGTGAACCTCGAGATGTGGAGCAGCCACAAGATGAGGATCATGGAGTGGGAGAAACCACTCATGCAGAGAAATTTTGAGCCAAATGGGCAGAGGGAGTGCATGTAGCTATACCACCAGGTCAGAGGTGGGGCGACATGCATGAGTAATACCAAGGAGGAATTTCTGGGCAGGATTCATTGAGATGGTGTGGATCTCATGAATTGAACTTGGCTATGAGGTGCCCACAAAGCAACAGTAGCATGATCAGTTGGATTGATGCAATTAGATCAAAGTGACAGTGTCAAATACTAGAGCGCGGTTCAGATTTGATAGCTAGTGCAGAGTGCATGGGTGAAAAGTTCAACAATGCAGTGGTTCCTGAAGACATGTGCAGTAGCTAAGAAAAGGTCAGAAGATTTTGATGATAGATACATTATACTCATTTAGTTTTTTGGAGGCTATTCAGTTTCGGAAGTGTTGCATACAAGAGTTGCAGGGCAGATGCATGGAGTTGCAGGGTGCATGCAAAGACATACATTTCTTGTTGAGAGGGAGTGTTGAATGTTGCAACAAGAAACAGTGAAAGTGGCATCTGGAAACATCATTTCTTGATCCTAGTGAAAATTAATCACCTAAACTAGGTGGGGCCCACGCAGGCTATTTTTAGGTGTATGTCTATTTTTAGACATGTTGAGAAAATCTAAAATGAGCAAGAGGTTGATTCTATATGGTTGAGAAAAATCTATTTTTAGATGAGTTTCTATTTTTAGATGTATGGGTGAAGTCTATCTATAGATCGCCTATCTAAAATTAGAATGCATGTCGATTATTATTAGCCCTTAATAATAATCAAACAATAAATAGTAAATTATTCTCTTGGAGCACTTTATTTCAGTTAATTGATGTGGAAAACCAGTTGATTGAAGGAATTTCGAATTCTAAGGTTGGTTGGTGACTCATTCATGGAGGACTTCGTTATATCTGATTGTGGCAAGTTGTAATAGAGTTGGAAGAGTAGTTATGTGAGTTTTTATTTAGTTTAACTCGGTTCAGTGAGTTAAACTCATTTGTGCTAGTTGTAACTGAACATACACTAGTGAAATATGAGTGAATTAATTAGTTAATTAATTCACAAGTAGTGTCTTACTTGCAACTGAAGAAATACAGCAGTTAACTACTTGCATGTCAGATCCAGTGAAGACCCAGTGGAGAGATAGGTGAAAGGGTGAGATGGACTATCTGTTGTGACTATAGTGGAGCATTCAATGCATCCACACACACATTGGAGATGCCTATGAGTATTGCACAGTCAAGGAAAGGTAAGGTTGAATTCATTCAGGGTTCTTCTTCAGCAGGGATTGTGCAATGGAGGAAAGCTGTCAGGAGGCAAAAAATTGGTGCATGGAGGTGAAAATTTCTGCAAGATAGTGTGAGATGATTGTATATTATACTGAGAGCTCTATGAGCTGAGATTTGTATGAGATTTTTACATGTTCCATTGATATAAAAAATGTATGATAGTGGGGTTTTTAGCTTTAAGCTTTCTTGGTAAAACATCTTGTTATGTGCGACTGATTTTTCTTCATATGTGTTTTGCAATTGGCGATTTAATTTCCACAAAGAATTAAGTGGAAGGATTATGTATTTAACATAATATTAATTTGTTAGATCAGGAGAATCCGAAAATACATTATTGTGTTTATAAATTTCTACACCCTCCGACCTCGAAATGTCAGGCAATTGAACTTGAAGTATGTGCAAAGAACCATAGGTGTAAGAAACACCGTGCAGAGGAAGTGGTAAGGCGTGCAGATTGTGGGCGGGAGGTTAGGGGTTTGAGCCCTGACCTCGCCATAAAATTTTGCACTGATGTATATATTGGATTCCTCCGCCAAGTTGTCAACGCTGCCAAATTTAAAACCCTTTCAATTTCGATTATGGTTTCCTTCAGATTTAGTCAAGGTTGTTGGGTTGGAAAACTATGTAATATATATATATATATATATATATATATATATATATATATATATATATATATATTATGTTTTCACCACACTAATGTCCAACAATAATGTAAAATAATTCGACCATTAGACCAAGGTCCAGTCCATATAATTTGACCTTAGGATTAGGAGGTGGCCCACTAAAGAGGACACAGGGCGCCCTCTAGTTGGGTTTCACTCCTACCCTTAAACAATTTCAAATTCCAACTTAGGAAAAATTGAAGGTCATTGGGAAATTTCTTTCTTCACTTAACCCATCTGGCGAATCTGAAGACGACACTTGTCACAATGTTACTGGCTGCAATCTAGAGAATATTCCTGCAATGCTAGCTATACCTGCCACATCAGCATTATACCTGTTCTACTCATTTTTTGCCTGTTTTGGAAAACAAACAGTAGACGATAACTCAGTCATACGAACTCGGATTTTGACGAAACGAATTGCGCTAGAATCTTGGCGACGAAATCTATCCGATCATTGAGGTATGAAACAATTTTGAGCACTTTTAAATTTTACCTAATTTTAGGCCCTGATCCAAATTCTAATCACACCCTTCCCATTGACAGGATTTTGGACCCACAAAATTTGATAATTATCTTGTTGAGGTTCAACACTCTTTTTCTTTCAAGTTATATCAACTAATTTTACTTGACAAGTCTTACTTGAAAATTATCTTGATATGCCTTGCATCGCAACTGGTTATGTCTCTCAACCACTGCTCTCTGGATGTTGTTGACCCACTTCAGCATTGTTGACTGTTGTTAACTGATACATACCCTATTGTACCAAATCAATCTCTATGTGCTTGGAAAACTGTTAGTGTTCCCACTGAGAATGAAGTCCCTTTTGCAAAAAAGGCATACAATCTTCTTCTTGGAAATCCTCATATCCAAATTAAACTTGAAATATGAGTGAACTCTTGGTGTCAACACAAAATACCATCTTGTTATGCAATGGCTGCAAAACACTTTGCATCTCGTCCACTTCTCACTGAATGGACATCAAACTTCCTACGACATCTTGTCACAATAACACACAATCAATCTTGAAAAGAAAACAATATGCAAGAATTGAAATGACGACCACCTCATTTTTGCTCCTTCAAAGCAATGATTGTCACCTCATGTAACATCAAGTACATGGAAATCTTCTTGCACATTGGTGTATCCAATATCGACTCACAATCGACAAACACCATCGACTAAAACATAAGTCAATCAACATAATCGAAAAACATAGTCGAAAAAAAGCATGTGACATCAACAACACAAGTTGACATGAAATGTGCAACACAATCGACATAAAATGATATGAAATGTGTGCAAAACAATCGACATAAATTGATATGAAATTTATGCGACATAATCAACATAAATAGATAAACTTATGTGCAGCACAATCGACATAAATCGATATGAAATGATACATATTGACAACACTCATGCATGTATCTATTTCCAATGAACCTATCACAAGTTATCTATTTACATATACAAAATCTCATGCATATGTACACTCTTCAACTCTCTCTTTCGAGTACAAACAAGTACAAAAACCCAAAACATATCAGTGACCATAAGAGCTGAAATGAATGATAAATTGATGTAACATAAATGAGTGACATACCCATCTTTTACACCATCTTGGAGAAATTTTTGCAACAAAAAGAAATGCCTTCAATAGAACAACATTCACATGCAATCTTGCATCATACAAGTTGTAATAATCTATTGCACTTGTCATACTTAAACAGAAATTCATGCATATATAAGGATGAAATTTGCATCTATGTAAAAAGTAAATGCATGCCTTACTTGGTCAAGAAATTGATCCATTTCTTACCAAACCACTTCAATGGTGATTTTTCCTGCTAAACATCCTCTTCTTGTGAATCATCTTGACTCACATCGATGATGGAATCTCGTATTCGATTCTCGCCAGTCTTTTTATCCACTTGCTTCAAATGCTTTGGATGAGTTGTTGGATGTAGTGTCCAACATTGGTCAATGAGATGTCACTTCTTCTGACAATAAGTGCAAATATTTTTCATCTTCTGTTCAAGTCGCCTTTGCTTTGACTGTTTCCTGTATGCTATCATTCTCTTCAAGCATCTTGAAACTTGATGGTTATACAAACCACAATATGAACAACTACTTTTTCTCCCATTCATGCATGCACATTTTTCATGCTTCACATCATCATAAACAACATGATTATAGGAATGATTATACCTTGAATGATTCTTTGAATGTTCATGTTTTTCACCTTCTTGAGGAGATGCACTTGAAGAGATTCTAAATCTCTTTTGAAGACCAACAACAATTTTCTTGTCCTTGGATTTGTCACAACTCTCTTGTTCGCCATAAGCTGCATGTCTACAAGCATCCTGCTACAACATGGGTTTCAAACAATTGATGTCATCTTGATTGCAAACTTTACATGTTTAAGGGTTTGAACCTGCAACAAAATTCCTTCTTGGAATTGTTTCAAGTGCCTTCATGGCTTTAGAACTTTCTCCATAAAATTGTCCATAGCCAAGACCCAAATACTTAAGCCTTTCCTCAACCATAATTGGCTCAAATATGCCTTGTGCATGTTTTCCTAATCCTTTACCTTCATAGCCCATTTTGATCATCAATATGGACCCTATTCCTCTAGTGTTTTTTTCAAATGAACCTACACATTTATCTTGAGAGGAAATTGAAGACAAATTTAAATTTATTACCTCTTCTTCAAGCACATGCTTGGCTAAGGCTTCTTTGGCATCATGGAGCTCAATCTCCATCTCATTCATCTTTTGAATAAGTTCTTTCTTCTCTTTCTTCATGGAAACCAATTTCTCTTGAAGTTTAGTGTTCTCCCACATATATTCATACAAATGTTGCACCATATCTTTCATGATGTATTAGTTCTACTTCATCTCTTTATCAAAGAGTCTTGCAAATAATTATGGTTTAGAATCACCACTTAATAAAGTTTCCATCACAATGTAATGAATTAAAGAGCTTCACAACAATTCAGAATGCTTCATGCCCTGAAATTTTGGTTGTAGATTCAAGCTCAATCTCTGCAGCTTGTATCTCTTCAATCACCTCAGCCTCTTATGCAAATAATTCCTCTTATGCTTCAAGTGTTGCCTTGAGACGTCCTTTGGGTAAGGATGATGCTTTCTCAACCTTCTTCCTTCTTGTCCTACTTCAGGACTAGCTATCAGTAACTTCCCTTCTCCTTTAGAAATCTCAACCATGTAAGCATCAGTAAATTTGCACTGTTAAAACCCTTCAAGTAAAACAAGAAAGCAACATTGTTCTTTGATACCAACTTGATTTGAATATGAATTCTAGTTATTGTTGTGCTAGTTTCATATCATATATAAACTTTTCTTTGCTTGTTTTACTTATCCTTTAAAGGTTCGTTTATGAGCATGTGATTGTCAAACAGTGTCCTTAGTGAAATTATGAGTTTGTCATAAGCTTAAAAAAAATCATAATTTTAAATGACAGAACAACAGAAAATATAAATACAGCAAACACACGTAACAGAGAACAATACACAATTTTTTGATGAAGGATTTCAGCCCTACTGGGCTACATCTCCTTGGTCCAGCTTCATAGTGTGGGCCTTTGTATTAGCTTCAAATGTGTTCAAATTGTTGTTACAAGCTCAAAATTATCTTGGAACTTATTCCAATGAGTTTAAAACATCAAAATATCCTAGAAATGACTATTTTTTTGCTGAATTTGGACTCTGCATGCTCTGGAAATGCCCCCAACACCTGGTGGCCCTAGCCTTCAAAAATATTCAAATGCACAAAAACACCTATATATAACCTTTTCTGCCTCTAAAACCTACTCCATTGAGTTCCTAACATGCCAATTAGCCAGGAATGACTTTTACTGAGCTCAATTTGGTCGAAAATTGAGTGAGTTATGACCAAAACCAACTTTGCCCCAATTTCTCCTCCAAAACTGGAGAAACTGCTAGTTGAAATTCTAAATTTGGTAATTCCGCCAAGTTTGGCGTCACCTCTAAATTTTCCGCCAACATAATCTCGAGATAATCTTACTTTTAATCCTAAATTAGTGGTCGGATAAGCGTGTTTTAAAATGGATAAGCACTTCTTAGCGCTAATCTTGGCTTATCATGGGTTAACCACGTTTTAACGCTAATTAATTGTCATTAAAATAAATTTCTTCTGATTTTTATCGGGTGCTTGGTCCTAGAATAAGGCCATATAGGGAGGGGGCTAGCCCCGTCCAACCCCTAAACGTTGGGAAGTTGAACTTTAAGTATGTGCGAAGAACCATAGGTGTAAGAAACATCGTGCAGAGGAAGTGGTAAGGCATGCAGATTGCGGGCGGGAGGTCAGGGGTTCGAGCCCTGACCCTGCCATAAAATTTTGCAAGGATGTATATATTGGACTCCTCCACCAAGTTGTCGATGCTACCAAATTTAAAACCCTTCCAATTTCAATTATGGTTTCCTCCAGATTTATTCAAGGTCATTAGGTTTGAAAACTTTGCCCCAACTTTGCCCCAGAGAGGACACGTGGCGCCCTCTGGTTGGGTTTCACTCCTACCCTTAAAAATTTTCAAATTACAACCTAGGAAAAATTGAAGGTCATTGGGAAATTTATTTCTTCACTTAACCCATTTGGCGAATCTAAAGGCGACACTTGTCACAGTGTTACTGGCTTCAATCTACAAAATATTCCTGCAATGTTGATTGTACCTGCCACATCAGCACTGTACCTGTTCTGCTCATTTTTTGCCTATTTTGGAAAACAAATAGCAAACGATAACTCAGTCATACAAACTCGGATTTTGACGAAACGAGTTGTGTCGAAATCTTGGCGACGCAATCTATCCCATCATTCAGGTCTAAAACAATTTTGAGCACTTTGAAATTTTAGCTAGTTTTAGGCCCTGATCCAAATTCTGATCAGTTAGTGTCATAATTGAAATAACTCGAGCACAAGAGAGAAAGAGATCAAGTAAATTGTATATTTTTCTTACTTGTGAGGGAAGAGCCTCGCCACATGTTGTTGAAAATTTGCTCGAAGTAGTGCAGTTTCAGATTGTTCATTCATCATTCCATTTGAAAGTTAAAACTTTTATAATACTGAGTAAAAATGCAAGACAGGGGCAAGGTATATGCAATAACTTACTCACCTTAACTGAAGTTCACCAGAGGAATAACTAAACCCTAGATTCCAAAAAGTTGCAGAACGACGTTGATGGGCAAATGAAATGAGGGAACGCCAAGCGAGTGTGGTGTGAACGGTTTCCACAACAGAACCAACAACTTGACATCGTTGGATTGAATCCCCAAGCTCAGATGGTCTAAGCGTTGACATCTAGATTCCACTGAGGGTGAAAGGATAACCCCTTTCTAGAATTTTTTTCTAACAGTATTAAACCTTTGTGCATAAATCACACCTTGCAAAGGAACTATAACTACCAAATCATAACATTCAACTAAGAATTGGGTTAGCATACCTGGTCTAACACCATTAATATATGTAAGTGTTATTCTATATATCGTAACATCGTTGCAAAATCAATCCAAGGCAAGGTTTGTAGTACAATTATAAAGATTTTGAAACACTTACAAAAATTATGTGAAACAATTATAAAGATTTCAAAATATTTATGAAGATAATGACAAGTATTCCTTATTCACCCTGAGATAAATAAAATCATGTAGTTAACCATGCGTGAATTTTCTTTTAACTGGCTACTGGTAAATAATTTTTACTCCTACTTATTAAAAAAACATAAATATTAGTGGATAGTAATCACTCATAAGTGTATTTAACTTTTTAGATAAAAGAAAATCATAATATACATATTATATTAAAATATATAACATATAAGTATCAACAATAAGTTATGATCCATTTTACCTTATAAAATAGAATAATGATTGTGTGACCATATTTAAATTTAATTAATAAACACATAAAAACTTTAATATTTATGATAAACTTACAATATAACAATATGTTTAACCATGGATTTGCACATCCACTTTGTCATAGATATTATTAACTTGTAAATAGGATTCGTTATAATACCATGGGACAATACCATGGCTCATCAATACAACGTGCCCAAAAACCATCTCTCATTTTACAATCAAAATATTTTATTTGAATTTAATTTTATAGCATTTTTTTATTAAATCTTAAAGAAAAAAAAGATTATAATCACTTTTGAGATATATATTTGAATTTAATTTTATAATATTTTTTTTTAAATCTTAAAGAAAACAAATTGTAATCACTTTTTATATATATCCACACATGTATTGCATTAATATATATAAGATATGAATAGTAACTATAAATTAACATCCATTTTACCATATAAATTAAAATAATAATTTTGTACCCATATTTAAATTACATTAATAAGCACATAGAAACTTAATACTTACAATATAACAAGATTTTTAACCATGGACATTCAACCCCCACTTTACCATGGATATTATTAACCATACCATAACATGGGCCAATATGATGGCTCATCAATACAACATTTCTCTCATTTCACAATCAAAACAACACTTACAATATAACAAGATTTTTAACAATGGATACTCACCAAACTTTACCATGGATATTATTAATCATACCATATCATGGGCCAATACCAAATGCCTAAATACCATCTCTCATTTCACAATCAAAATATTTTATAATTTTTTATTTTAATTTAATTTTATTACCTTTTTAGACCTAAAGACTCTCCATCCGAGTATGGAAAATATTTTTTAATATCTTGTTATATTATGTCATCTAAACATTTTGACTCGGTCAAATTACATAAAATTTAAAATGAAAATAAAAAATAAAATTATTAATTAAAACATTTTGACTCATTGAAATTACATAAGAATAACCCGGATGCGGGTGGTTAAAATGGTAAAAGGAATGCGTCGGACAGACGGCACTCCGGCGAGACGTCGGCCACGAGGACCTGCAAGTGTCCGACGGCACTTGACCTCAAGCATGAAGCATTTAAGGCAATTAAAGCCAGGCGCGGTTCACAATTCCATAAGCGAAGTTCGAGATATCTCCACGCAGGGTAAACAGGACATGGTGATTACTCCATTAATGGAAAGGTTAATGCAGATGGTTGGCAGCAGATTTGGGGTTTTAGTTAAAGGGATGGCAAACGAGCAACCCAGAAGCAGCTTCCCCAGGCCTATTACGGTGTATTGCTTGCCCACTGTGCGGCTCTCCTCCGAACGCACAGTCACCGGCAAGAGAACCAGGCTTCATGGTTGCACAGAGCTCGACGACAATCTTCATATTTCTATTGCACGGAATTGCATGCGAGAGTCAGGGAATTGGTTTGCGCAGTTGTCCAAAGCTTCCGTCCCGCCTCCGCTATCACAATTGGCCAACGTCTCTCTTGGGTTACTGCACTCTTCCAGTTCTCCAGCTACGAATGAAAGAATGCCTCGTCTCAGGCACAGGATGAGATGCAGACGAGGCTCTTCCTGGAGATTGATTAGGCGCTCCTCTCCGTCCTCCAGCACCTCTACTGCGGACTCTCAAGCCTCTGCAAGAACTTCTCGAGCTGCACGTGGTCGAATCCTTCGGTCTGAGCAATGGTATTCCACTCCCCAGTATGCTCCTGCCCATTCTCAAACAAGGCAGTTCTCTTTCCTAAGTGCGCTTAATTGCCCTCGCATTACCGCCTCGGTCACCATAGTTTTCCGTGAGTCCCCTCAAGATGAGGCTCCAACTTCAGGAGGGCGGGCTGAACATTTTGGGGATATGAATGACATAAGGCAGAATGCTGAAGATGTGCATGAGCAGGACATGGAAATAACCGTGGAAGATGCTAGTCATGGCAATGAAATGAATATTGATATTGAGCTGAAGCAGGATGAGCAGCAAATTGCTACTCAGGACCCTGACACTGCAAATGCTCAGCACCTGCCTCATCCGGGCGAAGGACAGCGCACCCCAGCTGCTGAAAAGATCATTCACTCCACAGAGGACCTGTATAATACTGATGGTGAACCAAATGAGTTTTGGTGCAGGGTCGTGGAAGAGGAACCGGACGAGTAGCGCCTCCACTGTTCCTGGTTTTTTGCTATGGCACTGTCTTCTTTATGCAAAATGTTTATGTATGTCTTTCTGGTTTTGGTCAAAGTTTCATAGACTTTTTTCTAGAAATAGACGATGCCCCTGCGTGGGTTTTTTGCTGGAACACCTTATGCACTAGTTTCCCTCTCAGAGGGCAGTGCTCAACTATGATTTTTTGCTCAACAGGCCTCGACCTCAGGCCTAGTCCTGGTTAACTCCTGATGTAAATATTCGTGTTTCTGTTGATTAATAGATTAAGCTTATTTAGAAAAAAAAGAAATTACATAAGAATAGAAATTAAACTAAAAAATAAAATTAACTAGAACCATCTTAACTTCAAATCAATCAAGTTTCTAGAGGAGGATCAAATCTCTTGAGGTGCAAATCTTTATTCAAGTTTTGCACTTAGAAAAGAGGTTTGTAATTGGAGAGATTTGATCTTTCTTGGCGCTTGATAGATCTAGGCTGGTTATATAAATTTCATGTTATTTGTATATAAATGTATTGATATATTGTTTAAATTTATTTTTTTATTTTTATATAAATATGGTAAAAAATATTTACCATATTTATTCTATACGAATATGTTATAATTATTGTGGATGTGCTAATTTTTATAAAGTGTATTTTGAAAGTAAATTGATATTAAAATATTGTTTTTATATAGTTGATGAACTCTATATAATTTGTGGTTAGAAAAATATTTTTAAATATATATATATATATATATATATATAATGATTTTTATTGTAGGTTTTTCACAACATTATGTCATGTAGATAGTTGCTACTATTTTTTAGGAAAATATTTGCATAAAAATAGTGGGCAACTATCCACTTGGCATTTTGTTATGTAAAAATTACAGTAACTTGACAAATTAATATATAATAATAATAATCCAATGCAAATTAATATATAATAATAATAATCCAATTTTAAGGTCACGGCCACCAAATTGGTGTATGAGACCCCCTTGTTTGTGGGACAAGGAACCCACCTCCTCAGCGATTTGACTACTAAGTCTCTGAAAACATGCATACTCTACCACTCTAGTTTTGAACCTATGACCTCTATATAACCACATAAAAATAACTCTATTATTTAGGAAAAAAATAATTTATATTTTAAAAAAATTAAAAATTATTTTTAAATTTTAAAAATATTCAATTTAATATATATTTTTAACCAAATAAAACACAATAAAAAAATGAGGTGTGTGATTAAATTCCTAAAATCCTCGCATTCATTATCCATGTGCCGAAAATAAAGTCAAAATCACCTATTTTTCCCGCGGAGCAAAAATAACGCCAACTTAATTCATCGTCCATTAAAATGTAATGATAGTGAGTACCTTGCAAAGGAATCGGGTCTGCCATTTCCTCTTCCGCAAGGGTGACGATGTCAACTACAAGTTGCACACCGAATGACTAGTCTCCAAATAAATTAGACTCAATCTCCAAATATTTGCCTATTTGAAATCACCAAATATCATGGAGGTTGACATTAATATCAATACATAATAATTGGTTATAAATCAACTTAGATCCATCTTAATTCCGGATTTATCAAGCGCCAAGAGGGATCAAATCTCTCGAGGTGCAAACTTCTTTTTTGAGTGCGAGAGATTTGATCCCTCTCGGCGCTTGATAGATCCAGAGTTGAGATGGATCTAGGCTGGTTTCATTGGTGAGCTGCCAAGGAAAATTTATAAAATATATGATTAATTTTATCAATAATATGTAAATATACAAATATTAATATAATCATTTTAAATATGCTAAAGATTAACTTGGTCATTTTAATTTTAAATTTTCTTAGTTACCTCAGTTTGTTGAGATGATAAATATTGTTAATAACTTTAATGATGAAATAATTTTTTTGAATGCAAAGTGACAATAATAATGTTGAAAGATAGAAAATGTGAATAATAAGAATGTACTCATGTTACAAATAGTCTTCATTGTGATCAATCTCAAACTATTCCCTTCTACTATTCTTATTGTCACCCTTGTTAGTTTTGTCATCTTTTCATATCGATTATATGAAAAAGAAAATTTAAATCGTAAATAATTTAAATCTTTAGCTTGAGCTGTTGTAGTAAACATGATATGTCTCTCTTGCTCTCCAGTATTAATAGGTTAAATTACTATAAGACAAAACTCAATGTGCACTGTCAATACCATTTTGTGCTTACACTAAAATCAATGCATATTGTTAATCCAATCACTTTAAAATTAATGTACCATCATATATCCAATTACATCAAATGAGAAATCAACATCTACATTGGAATCAATGCATTTAATGCAAGCAATCAAATAAGATTAGAAAATAGCTTCTACAGTGAAATCAATGCATTTATTGCAAACAATCAAATAGGATTAGGAATCATCTACATTGAAATCAATGCATCTAGTGCAAGCAATCAAATATAATTATAAATCAACATCTACATTGAAATCAACACATCCAGTGCAAGCATTCAAATAGTATTAGAAATCACCACCTACACTGAAATCAATGCATCTAGTGCAAGTAATCAAATATCATTAGAAAAAATATCTACACTAAAATCGATGAATCTAGTGCAAACAATCAAATAGGATTATAAATCACCATCTCCACTTAAATCAATCCATCTAGTGCAAGAAATATTCTTCCCTCTCTCCACTCTCCATCCATATCTATATCCCCCTCCATATCTTCTTTTTTGTCTCCCTATCTCACCCCCCTAAACACACATGCTCTCGCACTCCATATCTATCAATCTCTTTGTCACTCCCTCCCTCTCCCCATCTCTCTCTTCTTCCTTCTCTTCACCTTCCATCTATATCTCTATCTTCCCCTTCTCTCCCTCTCTCTATCTTCCTTCTCTCTCTCTCTCTCTCTCCACCTTTATCTCTCTATATCTTTCTTCTTACCTCCCTCTCTCCCCCTCCAAGTCCATATCTCTTTCCCTCCCTCTCTCTACTCTCTCACATCCTCTCTCTTCCTTCCGCTCTTTCCCTTTCTCTCCCATCTATCTCTCTCTCTCTCTCTCTCTCTCTCTCTCTCTCTTCACCCACCAACTATGTTACTATATCCCTCCCTCTCTCCTTATCTCACATTCTCTCCCCTCTTATCTCCATCTCTCCTTATTTGTCTTTATCTCACCCCCAAACATACACGCTCTCTCTCTGTCTCTCCCTTGTCACTCCTTCTCTCTCTCCACTTCTCACTCTCTATATTTCTTATTTCCTACCTCTCTCCCCCTCCATCTCTCTATTTATCCCTCTCTCAAGTATTCTCTCTTGTCCTTCATCTCTCTCCCTTTCCCTCCTACCTCCATCGCTCTTCCTTGATCTCTCTATCTCTTTCTCTTTTCCCTCCAATACTCTCTCTTCCCCCATCATTCTCATCCTTTCTCTCAAGTCATCTCTCTCATCCTTCCCCTCTCTCCCTTTCTCTCCTACCTCCCTCTCTCTTCCCTATATCCCTCTCTCTCTCTCTGCCCCTCTCTCCCTCTAACTACATTACTATATCCCTCCCTCTCCTTCTCTCTCCCCTTCTCTCCATACGTCCTACTTTGTATATTTTCTCACCCCTAAACATACACACTCTCTCTCCATCTCTCCCTTGTCACTCCCTCTCTCTCTCTCCACTTCTATCTCTATATATATTTCTTCTTCCTTCCCTCTCTCCCCTTCAAACTTCTCTCTTTCCCTCCCTCTCTCAAGTCCTCTCTCTGGTCCTTCCTATCTCTCCCTTTCTCTCTTACCTCCCTCTTTTTTCTGCCATCTCTCTCTTCCTTTATCTCTTACCCCCCTCTCTCTTCCGTCATCTTTGTCTCCTCCAATCCTATCATTATCTCCCTCATTCTCTCCTTCTCTCTCCCCCTCCTCCATATTTGTGTCTCCCTCTTCATTCCTCTCTTTAGTTTATTCCATCTCCCTTGTTAATCCCCCTATATCTCCACCTCTATCACTCTATATCTTTGTTCTTCCCTCCCATATATATCTAGAGTTAATATATATCATGATACATTTATATATATTATAGTATAATAATTTTAATATTGTATTAATAGAAAGTTATTAAATTTAATAATATTAATAGTATAATATATTAATATGAGTATTACATTTAATACTAATAATAATAATAATAATAATAATCTTTTAATACTATATTAGGGTTAATAATGTTTTCTTTGCATAATATAAATAATAATTTAGCCCATGGTATTTGGACCATAGGCTTCACCTAAATAAAACCTATTTTTTTAGTGTTCATAAATATAACACCCATTATGGAGTAAATATGAAAAGAGGTTTTATTTACATACCATACCTATGGTTTATTTATATTTTTAATTATTTACCATACGTCTTTTATTTACTATGGTATTGGCCTATAGGCTTGTTATATAATTAGATTTTTATTTATAATCATATTTGATATATTCGTAAAAGGCAAAAGAATCTTTTACACCTCTCTAAGGTGGCTCCTAAGAAATTCTGGAGGCAAATTCTAACTAGGAAAACTAAATATAATAATAAAATTGCTTTACACGATTGGAATTCCTATCTTAAAAAGCTTTATGAATCTCCAAATTCCAGGGATTTTGAAACCCTGCTCACAACGAAAGAATTTTTCTCATTAGAAGACATTGATTTTTGGGTTAAACGACTAGCAAATGGGAAAGCTAAAGACATTGAAGGTTACCAGGCAGAAATCTTAAAAATTGGAGGTCATGTCCTCATCCCCCACATCCACAAGCTTTTCAACCAAGCGATCAAGCAAGGGTTCCCTAAACCTTGGACTCAGAGCCTCATTATCCCTATTTTTAAAAGTGGGGATACAAATAACCCCTCTAATTATCGAACAATTATGATCAGCCCTCTCTTAGCAAAGTTATATGGTATTATTTTGGAAAATAAGTTGAGCATTTGGCTTGAAAGTGAAGGTAAGCGGGCTAAAGGCCAAGCGGGTTTTAGAGGGCAACACTCAACAACGAACCACCTCGTTATGATTAGGATCATTGTGGAGGAATGTTGCAATGATAAATCCAGTCTCTTATGTTGCTTTATGGACTTTAGAAAGGCTTTCGATACAGTTCCTAGAAATAACCTATGGAATAGATTAGAAGAGCTAAATGTTCCTTTCGAGATAAGAGCGGCTGCTATAAGGTTATACGATAATGTAATTGCCAAGTTAAAGAGAAATGAGGGGTGGTCGAAAGATATTAAGTGTAATATCAGAGTTAAACAAGGTTGCCCCCTCTCCCCTACCCTATTTGGCATTTACATCGACAAGCTAGAAGTTTGTTTAGAAGAATCAGGATGTGATGGCATGATCTTAGCTGGGATAGTCATCATCCTTCTTCTCTATGCTGACGATATTGTTCTTCTCGCAAGGTGCCCATCTGATCTTGATAAACAACTTAGACTTCTTAAGGATTTCTGCTCTACCATGGGTATCTCTGTTAACATTGACAAAACAAAAGTTATGATTTTCAAATGCAAGAAGGACACTTACTCTAATTTTATGTATGAAAATAGTAACTTGGAGGAAGTGTCTTCTTACAAGTACTTAGGAATTGATATTCATCACAAGCTCAACTGGAACTATAGCATTCAGAAAAGGATTAATGGGGAGTGGAAAGCTTATTTTGGTCTTGAAAATAATTGTAAAACGGAAAACCTCGTAATGTGGGATAGAAAGAAGTTCCTCTTTGAAACTTTAGTCACTCCTATTATCTTATATGGATGTGAGGTTTGGGGTTGCAGCATCTCTAGATAATCATGGAGAAATATTGAGAAAATCCAGAAGCGTTTTATAACGTATAACCTTAAAATTAAAAGAAATACACCTTGTTATATTCTCCTTATAGAAGTGGGTCTTTCCCCTATCGAGATCCTAGATATGACTAGGCTTTTGTTGTACAAGCACAAGCTCAATAGCATAGGAAACCATAGACTTCCTAAGCTAGCTTTAAATTCCAGCCAAAACCACCTAAGGCTTAAACGAGGTTGGTATAAAGACACCAGGGCCTGGTTAAACCATTGGGAGATCGACAAGAATGTTGCATTGCAAAACATCAATAACATTAAAAAAAATTGTTACTTCTAAGTTCAAAGAAAAAATGTGGTGTGGGAAAGATTTAGCAGCTAAAAGAAAATTAAGGTATTATAAGGAGGTCATCAACCCCACCTTAGAACATCAAAAATATCTCTCTATTTTAACTAGCTCAAAGAAGAAAATTAATATAGCCAAGATTAGAACGAACTCTCATGAGCTCCATAGTGAAACAGGTCGTTGGACAGTTCCTAAAACACCATGGATGGAAAGGATCTACCATCTCTGTGAGAATATGAACATCGAGGATGAAAATAACTTCCTCTTAGAGTGCCCCGCATACAACCACATTAGATCTCAATTTCATAATCTTTGTTGCAATACTGACCTTCCGAGCCTTTTAAGATGTCAAAATTATAGTGAGCTTGGGGAGGCTTCTCTCCAAGCTTTTTGAGCATAGGAATAAAATCTTAAATCAAATTAAATAACTCTTTTCTTTAGGTCTGATAGACCAAAGATTGGTCTTAGTGGACGTTAATTATCATCATCATCATCATCATTTTTATTTATTTACCTTACCTCTTTATACCTCTTTTATGTTTATTTATTACCATACCTCTTTATACCTATTTTATATTTATTTATTTATCATACCTCTTTATACCTTTTTGTATTTATTTATTTACCATACTTCTTTTATAAATATGGTATTTGGCCCATGGTATCAATATTAATTTGTCCCATGGTATTCGTCCTATAGGCTTCATCTAAATAAAACCTAGCCTTCTGAGTTTTTTAAATATGAAAAGGTTTATGGAGTAAATATAAAAATAAGTTTTTATTTATTTACCATACATCTAGTTTATATATATTTTTATTTATTTACCATAGCACTGGAGTAAGTATAAAAATAGGTTTTGTTTATTTACCATCCCTCCGGTTTATTTAGATTTTTATTTATTTAAATTTTGAAATATTGCAATTTTGATGAGGAAATATTTATATCTTTAAAGATTTTAATTTATCCATACAACATGGGTTTTCTTTTTAAAGATTCATTTTACAAATATTTAATTAAAAGAAATATTAAAATATTTTGGATTTTGATTGTTTGTGTTGAATTAAATCTTTTCCTTTGATTTAGGAAATGGTATTGACTTTAGTAAAGAGTAAAGATGCTTAAAATTTTACTTAATTTGGAAATTCAATGTGGTAATTTTTTTTGTTAAAGGTAAATTTATGATCCATTCAAATTCACGTATATAATAAAGCAATTATTAAATGGGTGAGATAATTTACTATCCATTCAAATTATATAAATAATACATAGTTGTATTTTAGTAATTAATCTCAGCCCATTAATAAGTTATAAAAGTTATAAAATCTAAATATTCAAGTTATATAAAATTAAATATTAGGTTAATGCTTTGGCCGACATTAGCAAAAATAAATTTTATTATTTTTTGAGGATGTGACATACTTGACATCACGGTCATACTAGGCTATAGATTGCGCCTCTCAGCACAATCATCTTAATAAATCTCTCCCATTAAGAAAATCAAACTATTTACATTTAAAATTTAATTATTCAAATGATCTATAATCCAACTTAATTATCTTTGGAGTGGTTCCAACATAATCAAGTTTCATTTTTATTAGGTTTATATCCTTTGAACTTGCCCAACTTTTTTAATCAAATGAAACCAAAACTCCACACATTATTTAATCAAATGAAACCAACACTCCACACTCACATGTGTGTACTTGAATGCACAAAAAAATCATATTAAATCAATAATTAGATTTTATACCAATAGATAAATATTTTCAATTAAAATTTATGCAATTAATAATATGATCAATCTAATATCACATATTATCCATTCTCGTCCAATTTCTATGTTAATGCACCTAGCTCACCTTCCTCGTTGGGTAGCCTAAAATTTTGAATTTTCTCTTTCATTTGTTTGTGCACTTTAATGTAATTATGCAAAAAAAAAAAACACTCTTAAAAAGTATCGTTGGTTTTCAAACATAGCACTGCATGACATGCCAATATTCTAAATGAAGAAATTGAAAATATGTGTATCTCATTTGAGTGTGGTTATCCATATGTTAGGAGGAATAAATATTTGTGATCACTTATTTTTGGGTTGTAAGTGTTTCTCATTCATAGTCTTAAGGGCTAGCTCATCATTTGAAGCATGTTGTCAATGTAGTGGCCATAGCTCACAAGTTCAAATATGATTGAATCACAGAATGTTACCATCTACTTTTGCACCTAATGGTTGAACTGCCTTCCATCTAAATATTACTAGGAAGGGGAGTGTAGAAATTATACAACAAGCGTGTATATCATGGATTCAATCTCATCTAACAATGTACTAAATTTAATTTTGAATCGATTCTACAAATCAATTGTGGAAATTAAACACAATCGCCAATCACATGAAGCAAAGAAGAATCAATCAAACCACAACACAGATAATTTCCCGGGGAAATCTTGCTACTCAAAACCCCACTATCTTCTATTGTATATTAAGCATGGGTGCATGAAACAATTACATACAAATATTCTCACAAGAGCCCTCTTGTACTCAGCTAATTGTCTCACACTGATCCAGACAAAATTGGTCCAACACTTAGCCAATTCTCAACCTATCTTCAGCCTGCCTTGCTTATGCAATTCCTGATGAATGCAATCCCTATTCTTTTAGGCATTTCAGCCTTACTCAAATGCTCTGAGTATCATGGCTATCCTGTGGTGTTTTAACTGCATCTGGGCAGTCTTCTAATATCACAACTGATAGTTAACTTCCCTTTAACCTTTGTCTCAACTGGGTCTCCACTAGAACTGACATGCATGCAGCTAATAATAGTAAATCATCAATTGTGTGTTAGATCATTCATTGTAAATTAAATAATTTTTAATTCACTTTATCTCTCACTAGTGCAACAAACAATTACAACTAGCACAATTGACTTTAACTCACTTAATGGAGTTAACTGATTACTCATGCATTAACTAATGCACCAATTGCACTTTGAACTCTGCTACAACTAGAATTACTCTACATGTCTCACCAATTACCCTCAACTCGAAATTCATGAGCTAACTAAGTTTATCACACTCAATTAACTATTACAAGATATTTTGAGATTAGATTACATTTTATTGCCCATATTAATTAAGGGGTAACTAAAATATACATGCACCAAATTTAGCCCACACTAGTGTAGGTGTTGCTAAGACTTGTGGTCCCACACTAGTGTAGGTGATGCTTGGACCTGTGGTCCCACACTTAGTGTAGGTGTTGATTTGTTGTTTCTGGATGCCAATTTCACTATTTCTTGTTGCAAACTTCAACACTCCCTCTCAACAAGAAAGGAATTTCCTTGCATGTGACATGCACCTCTTGCATGCGACATGCAATTCTTGCATGCAACACTTCTCTAGTGTTTCTCGCACATGCAAACTTTGCATGCAACATTTCTCTAGTGTTTCTCACACATGCAACCTTTGCATGCAACACATCTGAAACTAAACAGCCTCCAAACAATTGAATCAGTATAATGCATCTGTCATCATAATCTATAGACTGTTGCTAGCTACTGCACATGTCTATTGGATTATTTGTGTTGTTGACATCTGCATCCATGCAATCTGCATTGCTGCCAACTCTTATCTATGCTCCAGTATCTGACACATGTCACTCTGATTTATGTCCTCCTAACATCTAACTACATCAATCTAACTGATCCTGCTATTGCTTCTCGGTGGCCTCCTCGTAGCCAAGTTCGATCCATGAGATGCACCATCTCTAGGACCCTACCCAAATTCTTCTTAGGATTAATCTTGCATGTCGCCCCACCTCACACCTGGAGGTATAGCTACATGCACTCCCTCTGCCCATTTGGCTCGAAATTTCTCTGCATAGTGGTTTCTGCCACTCCATGATCCTCTTCAGGTGGTTGTTCCACATCTTGAGGTTCATTCTTTTGAACCAAGAGTTCCTTACCTGCATACAAATCCAGCTCCCTCTCAAAGGTCAATTTCATGGCTTTCTCACACTTCCCAATGGTTGGAATATTTGTATAAATCGCATCTACATCAAGTTTATAGAGATTTTTCACACGAATCCCAATCTTCTTGGCTTATCTTGTTGCTTTGTGTCGAAGGAAAAATTTTCCTTCACTGAAAACAACATCATAGCCTCTATCTTCCAACATTGCAACTGAAACTAAATTTTTCTTCAAGCCTAGTACATGCATTACATCTTTTAATTGAAAGGGTTTACCTGACTATCTCTAGAAGGTATTAGTACCAATCCCGATAGCACTGTACTTCCCATCATCAACCATTACAATATGCATCTAGAGGTCCTTCTCCTCCAAGCTACTAAAAAGTTCTTTGTTTCTCGTCATGTGGAAAGATGCACCACTATCCAAGTACCACCGTGATCCCATCGCACTTGACACATGCATGCGATAAGCGAGAATTCCAACTCAAATTGCGAGGCCAAATCCTCACCAGCTGCAGATCCTGAAGCCTTCTTTTTCTTCTTCTTTTGTGGACAATTAGTGGCATAATGTCCATGCTTGTGACAGTGAAATCACTTCACTCTCGACATGTCACACTCCTTGCCTTCTTCACCGATCTCAAATTTGGAATGGAATTTCTTTCCTTGCCCCTTCTTCGCCTTGGCAGCCAAATCACAATCTTCTTTATCTTCATTCGTAGATGAAGATCGATCTCTAGTATTTCGTTTGAAATCCTCTTGCACCAAATCCCACCAAAGTCATTCCCAATCTGGAAGCTTTTCCCTTCCATTGAAAGAGTCTTGATAGCTATACCAACTATTGGGAATTTCTAGAGGAGCTAGGCTCACCAAATCATCATCAGCGACAGTAATTCCTACACTCACAAGCTCATCCCGAAATTAGACAAACTTCGTTAAGTATATCGAAATAGTGTCGTTCTTTTCCATCTTGATCTTCTTGAGTTTAGCTTTCAGTGCCAATTTCCTATCGTCACTACTACTCTGAAATAGATATGTCAAGGCCTTCCACATTGCATATGGAGTCTCTTTTCCATGGAGACTTGAGACAATGTGGTCTCGTACTCCCTCCAGTAAGATCCTCCTCACCCTTGCCACTTTCTTTGCCATGCATCAAGATTTGTAGTATCTGTCACAGCGGGTTTAGGAACATCATTGTAAATTAATTCCTTCAAGTCATTGTCTTCGAGTACTTCCTCCATCCTATCCTTAATATAAATATAGTTAGAGCTGCCCTCGAGTGCATACTCCAATATCAAGCCATTGAAAGCCATTTCGATCCTAAATCAGTTGTAACACCAAGAAAGTCTTTCTGCAAATTTGAATTCTATTCAGTCACAAAATCAGCTCCTCCTCCACTATTGTGTTTTCCTGTGCTTTGATACCATGTAGAAATTATACAACAAGCATGTATATCATGGATTCAATCTAATATAACAATGTACTAAAGTTAAATACGGAATTGCTTCTACAAATCAATTGCGGAAATTAAACACAATCGCCAATCACATGAAGCAAAGAAGAATCAATCAAACAACAGCACAGATAATTTTTCGGGGAAATCATGATTCTCAAAACCCCACTATCTTATATTTTATATTCAACATGGATACACGAAACAAGTACATACAACTCTTCTCACAAGATCCCTCTTGTCCTCAGCTAATTGTCTCACACTGATCCAGAAAAAATTGGTCCAACACTTAGCCAATTCTTAGCCTGCCTTTCTCATGCAATTCCTGATGAATGCAATCCCTATTCTTTTAGGAATTTCATCCTTCCTCAACTGCGTTGAGTATCATGGGAATCTTGTGGTGTTTTATCTGCATCTGGGCAGTCTGCTAATATCACAATTGCTAGTTAAATTCTCTTTAACCTTTGTCTCAATTGGGTATCCACTGGAACTGACATGCATGAAAATAATAATAGTAAATCATCAGTTGCATGTTAGATCACTCATTGTGAATTAAATAATATTTAATTCACTTTATCTCTCACTAGTACAACAAACAGTTGCAACTAGCACAACTGACTTTAACTCACTTAACGGAGTTAACTGATTACTCATGCATTAACTAATGCACCAACTGCACTTTGAACTTTGTTACAACTAGAATTACTCTGCATGTCTCACCAATTACCCTCAGCTCGAAATTCATGAGCTAACTAAGTTTATCACACTCAATTAACTATTACAAGTTATTTTGAGATTAGATTACATTTTATTGTCCATATTAATTAAGGAAGAACTAAAATATACATGCACCAAATTTAGCCCACATCAGTGTAGGTGTTGCTAAGACCTGTGGTCCCACACTAGTGTAGGTGCTGCTTGGACCTGTGGTCCCACACTTAGTGTAGGTGTTGATTTGTTGTTTCTGGATGCCAATTTCACTGTTTCTTGTTGCAAACTTCAACAGGGAGATCCCATGAGGTTTTCCTTAGAAAAAAAATGTATTCCACATCCATCATTTTCATGTGCGAAAATATTATCTTGGTATCTTTGTCTTTTTATTCTTAGTGATAAAGTTAATAATTGATGCATTTCAATCATATAATGCTCTCCTAACCTCGTGCATTAAGGGGAAATTTATATCACACCAATTATGCATAGGGTAACCAAATCATGGATGTTACTAAAATCAACAATTAAGGTGCATCTTGATTCGTCAATAGATATGTAGTGGGACAAAACTTAGAAAAAATATCCAAGTGTTGGAAATATTGTCATTGATGGCAAAGGCATTGGCAACAAAGGAGCATCTGAAACAGTACCTAGGAAAAGAGAAAAGCAAGTTGCAGAAAACAAAGGACAGCAGAGAGGAATAGAGGAAGAGTGCATTTACAGAGAGCAGTATCGGTCACAGAGCAGAAACAAGTAGTGAATTGAAGGAGACAGGGTTGAATTGAATTGACGGATATTAGAGTCCCTGTGGATTTAATTCATGAATAAACATAATATATGCATCCTGATAAAGGATAAAGGAAATTATGTGTATGTTTGAGTTCTGGTGATACCCTGTTGAGTGGAGAATATCGATCGTATTTTGACAGTTGATTGGTTCCATTCTTGTACAGTCTTGGACGGGTTCTGTATGTACAGGGCACATTATATATATATATATATATATATATATATATATATATATATATATATATATATATATATATATATATATATATATATATATATATATATATATATATATATATATATATAACATTAACATAATCTTGGAGGAAGAACATTTAAATCAAAGTTATACGGAACTTGGAGTACGGAGCGATTGGACGGTTGACCACTATTTAAAAACTGCGAGTGGATTTGCGAAAGCGGATTGCCCATATCGCACCGCTTTTGCGGGATAAGCGGTATTCAAGAGATTGGTTCCGATTCCATAGAACGAGTGACACGCATCCTGGAAAAACCATCGTTGTTGCGCGCCATCTTACATTAACGATCGGCCATCGCACGTTAGCGTTCGGCATTGGAGGTCGAGTGATATGCATATGTGCCGTTGATCTTGGAGGCTCACAATCTAACGGTGATCGAGCAATGGACTTGCACGAAGTTTATTTTGGTACGGTGGGGCGCATATGTGGGCCAGGGGTAAAAGGTTTAATGAAATATTAAACTATTTGAAAGCGTTGAATATTGTTTATAAAATCCGAAGGGTTAATCATAAGGAATTAAAACATTGTAAATATATTTATTTATCAATTGATAAATAAATTAAAAAGAAATAGAAACCTCGTGGGAAAAACTAATGGAAATATTTTCAAAGTAATACCATTAATGGTTAAATGGTTTTTGACTCATGGTTTAATAAAGGCGAAAACTATATAAAGGGAAAAAGATTATTATTCGAGGTGTGTAGGTGCGAGGGTTGAAAAAGAAAATTCCTCTAAGGAATATCTGCATGAGCGAGCTATGTGCTTAACTGATAAATCTAAATCGATAATGCACCCATGAACGTATTGATCGAAATATGATGAGCCTTAAGTCTATTCAACAGAAGAATTGACGAAGAACTGGCGCAAGTCTGTTGAAGAACATATATGATTTCGGCTTGATCCAGTGAGAAAATTGATGAAACGTGGTCCACAGTTGTGCTGAGGGTTGAAGCCTTCAGAGAGGGGGTTGTAGCTCCCTTCTAGTGGTATCTAGTAAACGAGAGCAGGGGGTAGTAGCTCCCTTCCAGGAGAGGCTGGTAAACGAGAGAAGGTTGTATCCTTCTGCAGGTGGGTGCCTGCATGCTGGTATAAGTCTGCACCAGCACATATTGTAAGAAGTTTTTCTCTCTAATAAATATTGAAGACTGAGATTACAGCAGCGGTGGTTTTCTCCCGAATTGGGTTTCCACCTTAAATCCTGGTGTTCATATGTGTTGTTTATGTTTGATGGTTTGTCATGTTATTTCTGTTCATGCTTAATGCTTATCTGATGCAATGCTCTAAGTAATGACATAATAAGATATCTGGACATACATGTTGGATGTTGTACTGTAACATATGGTTTTAAGGGAAAGAAAAGAAAAAATTGTTCAGCCCTAAATACTGATTCACCCCTCCCCTCTCAGTATTTTTCTCAACAATTGGAATCAAAGCAGGTCCTTGTTGTGTAAGCAGCTCCAAGAATAGAAGAAAAGAGATATAAACGCCTTAGAAATGAGCCACTTCGAGGGGGCAACCTCCAATACATTACATAAATGAACAATTCTTGGATGATACAATTCACAAAACCTCCTTTCTATATATAGGAGTCCATGGGGCCATAATGTAATCCTAGTGGGCCACGATGTAATCCTAGCCGACCTAACAATAATAATTTAAGGGCACAATAATAACAAAATGGGGGTTACAAGGGTACAATAATAACAATAAGGGGTTTACACTAACAATAATAAGGAGCTATACTAGTGATATAGGGACCTAACATGCCCCTCTCCTTCAAAAAAAGTGTTGTCCTCAACACTTGAGTAGCTCCGGGTGCTTCTGTATAAAATTCTCATCCTCCCATGTAGAATCTTCAGTGGGTAAGTTCTTCCACTTGATGAGATACTCTGAAATTGATCGATTCCGTGGTTGTCGAGTTCTTTTTTCCATGACTGCTTCAGGTTCCAATATGATTTTCCCTTCCCCATCAAGTTCTGGCAATACTGTTTGAACTGGAAGATTTTCACCTATAACCTTCTTTAAGCATGAAACATGGAAAGCTGGATGTACTCGCGAAGAAGCAGGAAGCTCCAATTTGTATGCCATAGTACCAATCTTTTGCAACACCTTGTAAGGACCATAGTACTTTGGCGATAATTTATTATCCTTCTTAGCTTGCTTCAAGGACATTTGTTTGTATGGTTGTAGCCGTAAAAATACCCAATCTCCTACATCAAAACTTCTCTCGCTGCGATGTTGATCTGCCTGTTGTTTCATTCGATTTTGTGCCAAATTCAGGTTATCCTTTAAGAGTTGGAGAACTTCTTGCTGATGCTTGATGTGATCTTCCACTTCTTGAACCTTTGAATTTTCCCTTAAAGATGATGTGATGGATGGTGGATGATATCCATAAAGTGCCATAAATGGGGTCATTTTTGCTGCAGTATGGAAGGAAGTATTATACCACCATTCAGCAAGAGGTAACCACTTGACCCATTGTGTTTGTTTATCAGATACAAAACAACGAAGATATCCTTCCAAACATTTATTTACTATCTCAGTTTGACCATCAGATTGAGGATGATAAGATGAGCTATGAGCTAATTGAGTACCCAAACAAGAAAATTACTCCGTCCAAAAATTTCCATTAAAAATGGGATCTATGTCGCTCACAATAACCCTTGGGCTTACATGTAGCTTTTGAATTCTGTCCATAAATGTAGTAGCAACCGTACTTGTTTTAAATGGATGAGATAATGCACAAAAGTGTGCATACTTGGTAAGTCTATCAACTACCACCATGATGACACTCTTTCCTTAGGACTTAGGTAAACCTGTGATAAAATCCATTGAAATCTCCTCCCAACGTTGACCTGGAATGGATAAAGGTTGTAGAAGTCCTGGGGTCTTAATTGTTTCCACTTTATACTGTTGGCAAACCAAACATTCCGCCACAAACTTTCGAATATCAGATTTAAGGCCATCCCAAAAAAATTCTTTCTTCACCCTGTGGTAAGTTTTTAAAAATCCTGAGTGTCCTCCTAAAGGAGAAGTGTGCAATTCCGGAAGAATCTTTTGTTTTAGTTGGGAATTCTTACAAAGATATAAGCGATCTTTGTACCATAAGGAATCATTTTTCCAACTAAATGTATCGGATGTACTAGGATCTTGCTGCAACTTTTGAATGAGTGTCCATACATCTTTGTCCTTCTTCCATTCATCTCTTGCTTCGGTTATCCAATCTGGTTGGATAATAGAAATGGCACAAAGCAATGCTTCCACCTCTTCATTCTTTCTTGAGTGTGCATCTGCAACAACATTAAGCTTTCCTTTTTTGTAGATTATTTCAAAGTCATAACCCAACATCTTTGTGACCCATTTTTGCTGCTCTTCTGAAGATAGTCTTTGTTCCAAAAAGTGTTTAAGACTATCATGATCAGTTTTTACCTTGAAGTGTCTTCCCAGTAGGTAAGTTCGCCATTTCTTTAGTGCATGTAGTATTGCTAACATTTCCTTCTCATAAATAGGTTTCTGTAAATACTTTCCTTTGATTGGACGACTTTCAAAAGCAATGGGTCTTCCTTCCTACATTAAAACTGCACCAATTCCATTTCCTGAGGCATCACATTCCACAATAAGGTTTTTGTGAAGTCTGGCGTAGCTAAGACCGGTGCTAGGCACATTGCCTCTTTAAGATGTTCAAAGGCCTTAGTTGCTTCAGGAGTCCATGAAAATGCATCTTTCTTCAATAATGTTGTTAGTGGTGCTGCTATTCTCCCATAATTCTTAACAAACTTGCGATAATACCCTGTTAACCCGAGAAATCCTCGCAACTGCTTTATGGTTGTGGGAACTTTCCATTCCTTAATGGCTTTAATTTTGTTAGGGTCTACTTTAACACCCTCGTGAGATACAATATGACCGAGATATTCCACCTCTTGTACTCCAAAGAAACATTTGGATGTTTTTGCATATAATTGTTTCTCCTGCAATAGTTTGAGCACCCTGTCAACATGTTGAACATGATCCTTCCAAGACCTGTTGTAGATTAGTATATCATCAAAAAATACTGGCACAAAATTTCTAGGGAAGGGTTTGAAAATGGAATTCATCAACCCTTGAAATGTAGAAGGTGCATTGGTAAGGCCAAAAGGCATGACCAAAAATTCATAATGACCCTCATGAGTTTGAAATGTTGTTTTTGGAATATCTTCGGTCTTCATTCTAATTTGATGATATCCTGAATGAAGATCCAACTTGGTAAAATAAATTGCTCCATGTAATTCATCCAATAATTCATCAATCACAGGAATGGGAAATTTGTATTTAATGGTGAGCTTATTGAGCTCCCTATAATCCGGACACATTCGCCATGATCCATCCTTCTTGTGTACCAACACTACAGGAGCAGAGAAAGAACTTTGATTGGGTTGAATTATACCCGCCTCTAACATTTCTGCAATCATACGTTCAATTTCGCTCTTTTGGAAGTAAGGATATCTATAAGGCCTGATGTTTGGAGGAACACTTCCTGGAATCAAATGAATAGCATGATCTTGATCACGAATAGGTGGGAGTCCTTTGGGAGTTTCAAACACCTTGGAATGATTGTCCAAGACTTGTTGGAGATCTGCATAAATAGATGATTTTGATGTCGGAACTTCTAGTGAGCATAATTGTGCAATTACGCCTCGTTGTTCTTTCTTTAGAAGCTTTGTCATGACATTAGAGCTTATTATCCTTCACGGCTTCCCTTCAATACCCCGTAATTCGACTTCCTTTCCTTCTGAAAAAAATTTCAAGAAAAGTTCTTGAAAATTAAAAGCTACCGTCCCCAAAGATTGTAACCATTGTACTCCTAGTACAACATCGGCACCTCCCATAGGAATGGCAAGCATTGGACTAGTCAATACATATTCCCCCATGGTTAGCTTGATATTATGGCATTTTCTAGAGCAATTTATAGTTCCTCCATTTGCAACCATCACTTGACATTCTGGTGCTGGGTATAGGAAACAATTTAATTCCTTGGCTACCTTACAATGAATAAAATTATGGATGCTACCTAAATCAATCAACACTATTACCTTTTTCTTCTTGATTTGTCCTGCTATCTTGAGAGTTTGAGAAGTGGTAATTCCTGCCAGTGCATTACACGATATGGTCGAATTCATTTCTTCCTCTTCTAGGGCTGGTTCCTGGTGTATATCCTCTTCTTGTTCATTTTCTTCTTCCTCTTCACAATCTATGTAAAATAATTTCTTCTCGACACACTTATGACCTTTAGTGTATTTGCTATCACAACTGTAGCAAAGCCCTTTTGCTCTTTTTTCTTCCAATTTTTGTGGTGTCAACCTTGTAGGTTGTGGAAATCTAGGCGTAGCAACACTTCCTTCTTTATAGAATTGAGTGGTAGGCCTCCTTGTCGCCATAATTTTACATTCAACTTTTCTTGCCAACCTGAATGCCTTCTCTAATGAATCAGGTTCCAAAACGCGAACTTCATGTTGGATGTTATCCTTTAAAGTGCCTATGAAGAGATCAATCCTGTGTTCCTCTGGAATATCAGTTACCCTTATATTCAATTTTTGGAAGTCCTCAATGTGTTTCCCCACTAAACCCTTTTGTTTGAGATTTATCAATTGGCTAAAGAAGGTGTTGCTCTTTGTATCCTCATAATGTGCTATCATTTCCTCCGTAAAAATTGACCAAGTGACAATTTTTTTACGGGAGCAAAACCATTGATACCATACAAATGTATTTTGTTCTAAATGTAAAGTTGCAATGCGTACCTTTTGTGTGTTTTGCACGTTATGGAGATCAAAATATTGCTCCATCTGTAGTATCCATGTTACAGGATCCTTTCCATCAAGCTTCCTCATATCCATTTTTGGAATATGGTGGTTCTTCCCGCCAACATTTGAGTTTATGAAATCACAATTAACATTTATTTTGTTCTCATCAGGAGGTTCTTCTCCTATATTTCCGCCATTAGGAATCATTTCTGGTTTTAAGCTTGTCATCAAGCCTTCCATATATGCTTTTAGATCACTCTTCATGTTTTCCATGTTGTCTTTCATGTCATCCATCTTAGCTTCCACGCCATCCATTTTAGCTTCCATGCCTTTCTTCAAACCGTCCATCTTCACTTCCATGCCTTTCTTCAAAAATTCCATTTCATTTTTTGTTGCTCTTTGCGAGAGTGAAAACTGTTGCATTTGCTCTTGTAATTTTGATAGATCATGTTGCAATTCTTCATCTTCATGAGTCATAGTAGAGCCTTCTGAAGGCTTAATGGGTGTTGAATTCTTTTAGGGGCCATTTTAGAATCCAATATTGATATCTATTCTACAATATTCCCTTGGAATCAATTCAACTTGATTCTTCAAACAAGACTTATGCAATTCGGAAAAAAAATACACACCTTTTACTAGCTTTTAGGAGATCGATATTGAAATTGAATTATCTCTGTAATTGAAAATCTTCGATATATGAAATTCAGCCCTGTAGTAGCCCTCTGAAGCTTCTTTCAAATGCCACAGGTCTGACCTGATTTTGATTCTCCAAGACAAAGTTGTGTCCAATCTCCCACAATGACCTAATTCTGGACTGGTTCAGTAGAGCGAACTTGTACGACTTGCCACGTGTCACTGTTTTGTCCTTTGTCTCTAAAATTCATAGCCAAGAAACTACAGGCCGTGTTAATTGCAACCACTTTTGACGTCACTCCAATCCAATCTTCAGAGAGAGAGTTATTGAACTTTTCCCACGATCACCTCTTTGAGATGAAATTCAGGAGCCTGAAAAAGCACTACCTTCCACAGATCATATCTCCAAAAATATTGCGAACCAAGCTCTGAAATTTTTTGATGACTTTCCTCAGGATTTCAGCTTCGCACCATATGAATTTCAGATTCTGAACCTTCGTAGAAAAAAATTTATAGCGCAAATGCCACGATGACCTGTTTAAGAGCCTGAAAAAATACCTGACTTCCACAGATCATATCTCCGAAATTATTGCGAACCAAACTCTGAAATTTTTATACAAGCTTCCTCAGGATTTTTTCTTCGCACCCTAAAAATTTCAGCTTCTGAAACTTCGTAGAAAAAAATTTATAACGAAAATGCCACGATGACCTGTTTGGAGCAGCGAAACCCTAGAATCCAAAGCTCTGATACCAAATGTTGTGTAACCAGCTCCAAAAATAGAAGAAAAGAGATATGAACGCCTTAGAAATAAGCCACTTCGAGGTGGAAACCTCCAATACATTACATAAATGAACAATTCTTGGATGATACAATTTACAAAACCTCCTTTCTATATATAGGAGTCCATGGGGCCATAATGTAATCCTAGCGGGCCACAATGTAATCCTAGCCGACCTAACAATAATAATTTAAGGGCACAATAATAACAAAATGGGGGTTACAAGGGTACAATAATAACAATAAGGGGTTTACACTAACAATAATAAGGGGCTATACTAGTGATATAGGGACCTAACAGTCCTTCTGAAAAAGCTTAGCCGCTAGAAGGAAGATCAAGCAAGATGAGTAATGAAGATGGAACAGTATCTATCAGGCCTCCGCTCTTCAACGGAAACAATTTAATCTTCTGGAAAACAAGGATGAGATCCTATCTTCAGTCTCTAGGAGCATAGGTATGGGCAATTGTTGAACAAGGTTATCAATATCCAGCTACAGTACCAACAGATCCGACGGAAAGAAATAATTATGAAACAAATGCAAAGGTCGTCAATGCTCTATTGGGAAGTCTAACTGAATCAGAATTTGTCAAAGTCATGCAGCTGAATACAGCAAAGGCAATATGGGACAAAATCATTCTAAGTTATGAAGGTGATGCAAAGGTAAAAAGTGCTAAACTCCAAACTCTCAGAATTCAATATGAGAATCTAAAAATGGATAATGAGGAGAGCATTGCCAATTTATTTTTATGTCTTGATGATATTTTAAATTGTATGAGAAATCTGGGAGAAACAATAACCGAATCTACTTTGGTTGAGAAAGTCTTAAGATCACTAACGACAAAATTTGAGTCAAAAGTTTCTGCTCTTGAAGAAAAGCAGGATCTTCAAAATCTTACTGTGGTGCAACTTCATGGCATACTAACTTCATATGAAATGAGAAGAGGAGGACCATCTGAAGTTAAAGAAGCAGTCTTTAGAACTTCTACAAAAGGGAAGGAAGTACAAAAAACAGAAGGATCAGGATATATCTCAGAAGAAGATGAGATAAACTTTGTAAAGAAACTTCAACTTGGCACAGGACGGTTCAGAGGTAAGCTTCCTTTCAAATGTTTTGATTATGGAAGAGTTGGTCATTATGCTGCTAAATGTCCTTATAAAGAAACACATAAAAAGGGGAAGGAAGTAGAAATAAGGAATAAGAATCGTTTTAGCACTAGAAAGAGTTACTATACTCATGAAGACAGTAATGGTTTATCTGATAGTGAGGAGGAATGTGAACAAGATCTTAGACTTCTCATGGCATTTGAAAACGAATCTAGAGAAGAAAAGGATACTTTTGAAGATGCTCTAGAAGACATTGATTTTCTTGTCGAAAACAATAAACTCAATATTTGCTTAGAAGAGAGTAAAATAACCATAGAAACTCTGAAAAATCAACTTGAAGAAAAAGAGAGACACAATGAGAAATTGGAGTGTGAAGTAGTAGATCTAAGAAAAGAAATTGAGAAAGTAAAGACTCTGAATCTTAGATTTGCTAAAGGGTATGAAACCTTGGATGAGATTATCAAGGTACAACGTTCTCCTCTTATAAAGACAGGTCTTGGATATATTGGAGAATCTTCTCAGGCTTCAGCACCAAATTATCTAAAAGCAGTTACAGTTGGTTTACAACATGCTGCCACTCAGCAAGGGAATAAAGAATCTTTACAGGTAAAGCATGATCATCTCAATTCAAGGAACACTAACAGTAATTTATTTCAAAGAAACACCAATCAACAGGTAAATTCATATAGAAGATCTTATGATCGCAGAAACTTCTTCTTCAATGGACAATGTTTCTCATGTCACAATTTTGGTCATAAAGTTGTTCAATGTGTAGCATATAAAACTATCATGACAAGAGAAGCAAGAAAGAAAAGGATTGATATTGAAACAAAGAAGAATACCTATAACAAATTTTCTCCTCTTCAAAATGAAGTTGAATGTGCTTATTGCAATAACTTTGGCCATGAAGAATCTGAATGCAGGAGCAAAGTTCAACCAAAAGAACATGTACCTTCAAGCTCCAAAGTATGGAAAAAGAAGGAATTACAAGTTGAAAATTGTGGCATAGCGTTATTTGCAGAAGATGAAGAAAACCAATGGTACATTGATAGTGGATGCTCAAGACACATGACAGGTGATAAAGACAAACTTCTTACATATAGTGCTCTAGAAAAGGAAAAGAATGTTACATTTGGAAATGATACTCCTGCGATCATTAAGGGAAAAGGGTCTGTTTTTCTAAAAGAAAAGGTGAAAGCTAATGAAGTCATGTATGTGGATGGATTAAAGCATAACTTGTTAAGTGTAAGTCAAATGTGTGATCAAGGAACTGAAGTTGTCTTTAGTTCAAAATATTGTGTGGTATGTGATCTTGATACAGGTAAAGAAATTATAAGAGGAAAAAGGACTCCAAACAACCTGTATATATTAAAGAACTGCAAAGAACAATGTTATTTGAGTAAATCTTCAGAAAACTGGCTATGGCATAGAAGGTTGGGGCATCTGAGCTTTTCTCAAATCAACAAATCAAGCAGACTTAAAGTTTTTCGTGATCTTCCCAATATCACTCTACCTGAAAATATTATATGCAAATATTGCCAATTCGATAAGCAAACCAGAGTGCACTTTAATGCCAAGGAAGGATCATCAAGTAAGCCTCTTGAACTCATTCATACTGACATATGTGGACCTATGAGGAAAAATTCACCGCGTGGTGAAGAATATTATATCTTATTAATTGATGATTTCTCTAGAATGTGTTGGATTGGGCTGCTTAAACACAAAGATGAAGAATTTGAGAAATTTCAGATCTTCAAAGCACTAGTTGAGAATGAATTAGATCTAAAAATCAAGTGTCTCAGATCTGATAAAGGAGGATAATATACATCAGATGAATTCTTTGAATTTTGTGAACAACATGGCATAAAAAGAAAGTTTTTTGTCGCTAGCACTCCACAACAAAATGGTGTTGCAGAAAGAATGAATAGAACTGTTCAACAAATGGCTAGAGCTATGCTCGATGATTCCAGAACACCTGACACATTTTTGGGAGAAGTTGCACATACAACAGTAAACATTCTCAACAAGGCACATGTTCGTGTAAATAGTGATAAAACTCCATATGAACTCTGGTATGGTAAATCTCCCACTGTAAAGCATTTTAGAATTTTTGGAAGCAAATGCTTTATCAAGAATAATGATGAAAAACTTGGCAAGTTTGAACCCAGAGCAGATGAATGAATATTTCTTGGTTACTCCTCTAGGAGTAGGGCATATAAATGTTGCAATAAAAAACTTCGAAAGATTGTTGAATGTATTTATGTTGTTATTGATGAGTCTCCTGCAGTTCCAAAAGAAGAAAAGCAAACAACAGATGAAGATGATGATGACACATATCCTTCTACATCAAATAAGAATGATATAGACAGTGAACCTAATGAATAACCCGAAGATGATTTATCTAAAAAAGCTCCATCTAGATATGTTCAAAAGAATCATCCAGAATCTCAAATTTTGGGAGAAAAGGGATCAGGTGTACAAACAAGGACTCTTGTGGGATCTTCTAACAATCTGGCATTTTTGTCCACTATTGAACCTCACAGTGTCAGTCAAGCTAGAAAATATGAATGTTGGATCCAAGCCATGAATGAAGAGCTTGATCAAATTGAAAAGAATCATACTTGGGAATTAGTACCAAGGCCTCATGACAAAAATGTTATTGGAACTAAATGGGTATTCAAAAACAAGTTAAATGAGAATGGGGATGTTCTAAGAAATAAAGCTAGACTGGTGTGCAAAGGGTATGCTCAACAAGAAGGTATATACTTTGAAGAAACCTTTGCTCCTGTAGCCAGACTTGAAGCCATAAGAATGTTTCTTGCTTTTTCAAGCTTCCAAAAATTCAAATTTTATCAAATGGATGTTAAATCTGCTTTTCTCAATGGTGATCTAGAAGAAGAAGTTTATATAGAACAACCAGAAGGATTCATTTTGGGAAATGATGAAAAACTTGTTTGTAGACTTAAAAAGGCTCTATATGGTCTCAAACAAGCTCCACGGGCATGGTACTATCGTCTTGAAAAATATCTTCATCAACAAGGATTTTCAAAAGGGTCTGTTGATAGCAACTTATACACAAAAACTGAAAATGACAAACTATTGATTGTGGTTGTATATGTTGATGATATCATTTTTGGAAGTAATAAAGAGTCTATGAGTCAGAAATTTGCTTCTGATATGCGGCAAGAATTTGAAATGTCTTTGCTTGGGGAACTAACATTCTTTCTTGGCTTGCAAGTGCAACAAGCAACAGATGGCATATTCTTATCACAAGAAAAATACCTCAAGCAAATCCTGAAGAAGTATGGCATGGAAGATTGCAAACCTGTAAGTACACCAATGATAACCAGATGTAATCTCAGTTCTAATGATGATTCCCCCACGGTGAATCAACCAAAATACAGATCTATGATAGGAAGTCTACTTTATCTCACTGGGACAAGACCGGACATCATGCATGCAGTTGGGATTGTTGGATGATTCCAAGCTAATCCAAAAGAGTCTCATCTTCAGGCTATGAAAAGAATATTCAAATATCTACAAGGAACTCAAGACTTTGGACTATGGTATCCAAAGAATGTTGATCTTACTCTTCATGCATACACTGATGCAGATTCGGCTGGAAGTGTTGATGATCGGAAAAGCACTAGTGGCGGTGCATTCTATATGGGGCCCTGGTTAGTATCTTGGTTCAGCAAGAAGCAAAGCTCCATTGCCTTATCTACAACAGAAGCAAAATATGTAGCAGCACCATCATGTTGCACTCAACTTCTCTGGATGATGCAAACCCTACAAGACTTTCAAATCAAATGTTCACCCCCTATCTCTATTATGTGTGACAATACAAGTGCCATCGGTATCTCAAAGAATCCTGTTATGCATTCCAAGACCAGGCACATTCCCATCAAATATCACTTCTTACGTGAGCAAGTGCTTGAAAAAAAGGTGAAATTGGAGTATGTTCCCTCCAAAGAACAAGTTGCTGATATATTTACCAAACCTCTACCCAGGGAAGCATTCGAATATCTCATATAGAAACTAGGAGTAGTCTCTTCCATGCAAAGGATCAGGTCTACTTAAAGACAGAAGATTAAATTGGTTTTGAAGTGTTGTTGGGCTTCTCTAAATGCTCTAGCTAAGGGGGAGCATTGGTCAGAATGCACGGTTGGCATTCCAATTAATTGTTATAGTCTGATCTCATCTTTGATCTTGTTTGTATAAGTCATTTTTGTTATCTTTGAAGATGCAGCATGATCTTAGGGGGAGCATGGTTCTGTCGGTACAACGGATATTGATCAACCCTTTTGCCATTAATGTCAAAGGGGGAGGAAAAACAAAGAGGGGTTCTATAAGACAAACTGAGGAAGAATATTGCCATCAATGCCAAAGGGGGAGATTGTTGGAAATATTTTCATTGATGGCAAAGGCATTGGCAACAAAGGAGCATCTGAAACAGTACCTAGGAAAAGATAAAAGCAAGTTGCAGAAAACAAAGGACAGTAGAGAGGAACAGAGGAAGAGTGCATTTACAGAGAACAGTATCGGTCACAGAGCAGAAACAAGCAGTGAATTGAAGGAGACAGGGTTGAATTGAATTGACGGATATTAGAGTCCCTGTGGATTTAATTCATGAATAAGCATAATATATGCATCCTGATAAAGGAGAAACGAAATTCTGTGTATGTTTGAGTTCTGGTGATACCCTGTTGAGTGGAGAATATCGAGCGTATTTTGACAGTTGATTGGTTCAATTCTCGTACAGTCTTGGACGGGTTCTGTATGTACAAGGCACATTATATATATATATATATATATATATATATATATATATATATATATATATATATATATATATATATATATATATATATATATATATATATATATATATAACATTAACATAATCTCGGAGGAAGAACATTTAAATCAAAGTTATACGGAACTTGGAGTACGGAGCGATTGGACGGTTGACCACTATTAAAAAACTGCGAGTGGATTTGCGAAAGAGGATTTCCCGTATCGCATCGCTTTTGCGGGATAAGCGGTATTCAAGAGATTGGCTCCGATTCCATAGAACGAGTGACACGTGTCCCATAAAAACCACCGTTGCTGCGCACCATCTTATGTTAACGATCGGCCATCGCACTTTAACGTTCAGCATTGGAGGTCGAACGATATGCATATGTGTCGTTGATCTTGGAGGCTCACAATCTAACGGTGATCGAGCGATGCACTTGCACGAAGTTTATTTTGGTACGGTGGGGCGCATATGTGAGCCAGGGGTAAAAGGTTTAATGAAATATTAAACTATTTGAAAGCATTGAATATTGTTTATAAAATCCGAAGGGTTAATCATAAGGAATTAAAACGTTGTAAATATATTTATTTATCAATTGATAAATAAATTAAAAATAAATAGAAACCCCGTGGGCCAAACTAATGGAAATATTGTCAAAGGAATACCATTAGCGGTTAAATGGTTTTTGACTCATGGTTTAATAAAGGCGAAAACTATATAAAGGGAAAAATATTATTATTCGAGGTGTGCAGGTGCGAGGGTTGAAAAAGAAAATTCCTCTAAGGAATATCTACATGAGCGAGCTACGTGCTTAACTGATAAATCTAAATCGATAATTCACCCATGAACGTATTGATCGAAAGATGATGAGCCTTAAGTCTATTCAACAGAAGAATTGACGAAGAACTGGCGCAAGTCTGCTGAAGAACATATATGATTCCAGCTTGATCCAGTGTGAAAATTGATGAAACGTGATCCGCAGTTGTGCTGAGGGTTGAAGCCTTCAGAGAGGGGGTTGTAGCTCCCTTCCAGTGGTAGCTGGTAAACGAGAGCAGGGGGTAGTAGCTCCCTTCCAGGAGAGGCTGGTAAACGAGAGAAGGTTGTAGCCTTCTGCAGGTGGGTGCCTGCGTGCTGGTATAAGTCTGCACCAACACATATTGTAAGAAGTTTTTCTCTATAATAAATATTGAAGACTGAGATTACAGCAACGGTGGTTTTCTCCCGAATTGGGTTTCCACCTTAAATCCTGGTGTTCATATGTGTTGTTTATGTTTTATGGTTTGTCCTGTTATTTCTGTTCATGCTTAATGCTTATCTGATGCAATGCTCTAAGTAATGACATAATAAGATATATGGACATACATGTTGGATGTTGTACTGTAACATATGGTTTTAAGGGAAAGAAAAGAAAAAATTGTTCAGCCCTAAATACTGATTCACCCCTCCCCTCTCAGTAATTTTCTCAACACCAAGTTGCATAAGGAACAAAATGAAAGCAAGAAAGGAAATGGAACATATGCAAAGAAACATAGTATAACTCACAATATAACTTTAACACTCCCTTCCACCCTCTTGACCTTTCTCGGGTTGTGGGAGGTGTTACAATGTGGATTTTCTTGGAAAGAAACAATTCTAATGATAACTTCAACAAAATAATATCATATCAATTATTCCCACCTTTGATGTTTGAAAATTCCATAATAAAGAATCCTTCAGCATAAGGATGAATAAAAGCATCCCCAATCATATACAATTTTTACAATCTTGAGATCCAACAGTATAGGTCAATCAATGTTCATGAACATTGTTGAAGTGAAAATTTAACCCTAGGCGATGAATTAGACTTCATTAAAGTTGGATACTAGAGGATTAATTTTGATGGTTGGAGTGATAAGGGGTTTTTCCATGAAAATATAACCCTATCTTGGGGGAGAGTGATAAAAAAATTATGGTAATATCAATAAATGATGGAGGGGAAATTTCATTTTGAGAAGATGGTCCCGAGAGTCCAAGCATTCATAAATCCTCCCTAGTATTGGTTTGAGTAGTCCCTTTAGTTGCAACAATATCCAAACCTTGAATAGAACCCATCATATTTCATTTGAAGGGGTGGGGTGGGGTGGGGTATGTGGGGTTGGAGGGTTATACAGAGTGAGATATCGGAATGAGGCAGGGTATTGAGCATGGGACAACAACACATTGCAAGGTTGAAGGAACACATTATTCAATAGAGTGGGCCTAATGGTTAAGAGCATGTGTTTCCTCCTAAGAGGTCACAGGTTCAAAAACATAGGGGGGTAGAGTATGTATGCCTTTGTAGACTTAGCAGTCAAATCGTTGCACAGAGGTGGGTCCCTTGTCCCACAAACAATGGGGTCTCATACACCGATTTGATGTCTGGCTTGGCCATGACCTTAAAATTGGATAATAATAATAATAATAATAATAATAATAATCTAGAGCATAATTAAGTAAGAATTCATTATTTATGTGCCAAGGGAACATATATATTACAAAGGGGGAGGAAGAAGGGTAGTGCAATAACCATGGCAGCGAGGGAAAATCCCTTGTTGCCTATAAAACACTATGACTCAATCTAAAATTTCATTATCCTATTACTTTTACTTAGTTGCAACAAGAGAAGCTAGGTGCATCCTACAACACAATATGAATAATGTGTATAACACTAAAACTAGGAAAAGAAAATTCATAATTTCAAAAAAACCAAGCATTAATATATATTTATTTTTCTAAGGAGCGCCTTTGGGATCCCTCCCCTTTCACCAAAATCTGGATGGATGATAGTTCAACCACAAGCCAAAATAGAAGTTTGAAACTAAATGAGACTCAACCAAGCTTTAACCTCAATGAGACTAAACCAAAGACCTAATGACAAACTTTGCCTTCAAACAAAGCATTCAAATCAATTGAGCTAACCCACTTTACATCCAAGCATGTATGTGTAAACCATCATATATCCTCTTAATTCCAAAACTTTTAAGCATTGAAAGATTTACACCTAACTTTTCTTTGTGTAATCATCTTTGATGCTTCATAATCCAATGTTAAAATATATCTATACTAATTAGTTTGCAACTTCTTAACAAATAGTACATACAACATTATCCCAATTAATAAAAAAGCTTTTTAAGAATTTTGGAAATGTAAAGAGAAATGCTTTAATATCCTCTCCCGACTCTCCACCTTCACAACAAAAAATATACACCAACATTTAATGAAATATGTAACTATAAGATCCACATTAAACAATTTTTGTTTTTTGGAAAATGTTATGAAATCCCTCCCAAAATATTCAGACAACTCAATTGCTAAAAATAATTAGCTCTAATAACCATGAGAGTGTAGACCATATTTAAATCTATGACCTATAATCTCCATATTAACAAAATACCTATATTAAATGATTCATTAAATGAAACTGGCCCTTTAACTTACATCAACTTATACATTGCACATTTATATTTTTCATAAAATAAATACTACACTAGATATTCGGGGAGTTCATTAATTGTAAATAAACGTATTATTTTTAACCAGTCCATTTTCTTTGAATGATTTTTTACTGTCATTTTTGAAAGTTTAAAAGTTTTAAGTCATCTTAAAATAAAACAAAAACCTAAAAATTAAAAAATTATGTATAAAAACTGAAAGTGGAACCAAAATCCTAAAAATTAAACATTTATATATAAAAACTGAAAGTGAAACTTAGAAAATTATGTAATCCTCCGCAATAAAAAAAAATGGGCAGTGTCCAATTGAAGTTACTTCATTGCTTTGGCAATTCGAAATCATATGTTTAATGGTGGTCGAACCATTCCTCTAAAAGTTCTCAAAGATGTATTCCTCTCAAAGTTCTTAAATCCACTACGGGCAATAGCATCCGCTGACAAGTAATGCATAAAAAGATGTATAAAAGTGTCTTCATGTTTATTGACAAAAATGTTAGGGAAATCTTGCAATGTTGTGATGGGCATATTGATTTTTCTTGGGCCATTACCACAAAACATAGGGAGGCATTTAAGACACCCATTAGGAAAGAGATGCAGGGTCTTAGGCAATACTATGGACTAAAAACTTGCTTCCAACCATGGTTTGATGAAACTATGTCTATTTGTGTACACAACAAAAACTACAACTGAAGCAAAAGATAGATCATGATTTTTAAAGATATATCATGATTTTTATTTTTAAGCATAAAGGGGTTTGGGTCAACAAAGGAAGGTGGAACACCTACAAAGAACTGGAATAATTTAAATTCAATAGAGATGCCTTGGTTCATTTTTATGTTACGATGTGGGACTCCAAAACCACCAACAAAACACTCAATTGTAAAGGTTTGCCATTTAACCAAAACCAACACGTATTAGTAAATATCCAAGCTAATAACAATATTATGAGTGGGTGGATAGTCCTATGTTCCTATAGTAACAATTAATACACAAGATTGATTCCTAGAAATGCAACAGTCAGTACAACACCCTCGCTCTAAGGTAACTTCAGGGGATAGAACATGGGCCAAGGCTCTAATACTAATTGTAAGATTTAAACCTTTAAATTAAACAAATCATACATGAGTTATTTGTAAATAGAAATGTAAATAGTGACAACCACACGTAATATTTAGATATTTACTCTGAAAATTTTTTACTAGGAAAACTAGCAAAATGTTTAGAGTCGCAACTATAATTTTATATCATCAACTAACTTCATCATTTACAATATAATATATAGGATCTCATGGCATCTAAAACTCTAAACCATTGACCTAAATTAGATTACAACTTGAATTCCTTAACTAGAATTAGAAAACAATGCGCTAAAAAATTGTGTGCCATAAAACCACTAAAAGCAAAAATCATTTGCTACAAACAATGGACATAAATTAAAACACCCCTTTTTTTGGAGTGGGAGAGGGGGGCCTTTAGCTCCCCTTGCAACCGCCTATGACATGGTGGACTATCATCCCCTTGTGACACCCTCGCTTCGCCTAACACATATGAATCATTCATAGGTCTAGTCATGGATATATACCTAATATTTTCCCACTAGTTTTCTTGGGGCACAAGAGTACAATACATGGCAACAATGCCCATTTTTTCTCTATACCAAGAAAACCTCTCAATACTCACTAACTTTGTTAATGAATTTGTAATATTTTTTAAAAGTGTTCACATTCACTAGCAACACCTTCTTGTTTTCTACCATATCTCTAATAAAGTTATTCTAAAAATCAATATGATTTGTCTTATAATGATAAATTGGGTTCTTTGCCAGAAATTTTGCACTTTTACTTTCATAATATAACCTTACAACTTATTAGAACACAATTTGTAACCATATGGCTTCCTTACTTTCATGTGTGGTCTCCATGTATTAAGTTTATGTAGTTGAGTATGCAACTACAGACTATCTCTTTCTCATTCAACTAATGGCTCTTCCAAATAGATTAAACACTTAACCACTTGGATATTTTTGAAATCGAGATCTCCATTTCGCTATGTGTTAGCAAAGCCATCAATTTCCAGTGCTCTATCTACTCTAGGTCTTCCTTGGTAGCAAATTCCATAATTTAATAGTAAATCTTGGTGTGAACTTTGCAGTCTCAATTTTGGTGAATCAGAATGTGGGCAGTTATTCTACCATATAGAGGTATGTGTAACATATACTTTTTATGGTCTCAGGTAATGAACATTGTGCTCTTAGTCTCAAGCAACCTTTCACACATTCTTGTCAATTGCTATTTTAATTAGCATATACTCGGTGATCTCTGACTACGAACATTGTCGTCTTGGTGTTGGGAAATGTTTTATACACTACAATCATGCTCGCGAATAAATTGCTATACATTGTGGTCTTGGTGTCAAACATTTTTTATACATTGCGCTCTCAGGCTACAAACATTACGGCTCACTTATGCAGTCTTGGTGGATTTTTCATTGTGATTCTCAGTTTGAACTTCATGATCTTAGTTTTAGTGAATTGGAACGTGGGAAACTATTCTACCATATAGAGGTCTGTGTAGATCTACAACAGAGGAACTAGGGTATATTTTGTGGCTTTATGACTATTCTATGTTTGAGTTTAAGCTAATGTCAATATTAAGCAATGGCTTACACAATGAATTTTCTTCGCAAATATCCCAGATGCATAAGTTATTTTTACCTATTTTTCTTTTTATTTTTAGTTATATTTGTTAAAATTATGAGTACTTTTCCCCATATGTCTAAGCCTCCATATAGCAAAGAGAGGCCCAGCAAAATCACCCTAGAGAGTCTTTATGAGCATATTCTCTTTAGAAAAGCGGAGAGAAGAAAGAGAAAGGGAACATAAAGTAGAATTATATACAATGCTTATGGAGCTGTTGACAGAAAGAAATGTCTGGCCAATAGTAAGGGATCTCCCTGGTATAAAGTCCCAATTAGACTCTAAACATTTTGGGGTAGGGATACCGTCCAAGGTGTGGGTCCGGCTACCATTGAATATTCTTTTCTCGTACACAAACGAGCCCTGCAGACCTATGAACACACAATTATTTGAACAACACAAGACAAATGGTTGATGAGTCTCAATGAACATAAAACACGACAAATAGCAAGATGAGTTAAAGCATGTAGCCAAAGGAAATGCTATTAGCAGCACATCATTAGGGTCATGCTTATAGAAGTTGTTCAAACCACAAAAGAAATAGTTCTTTATGGTCAAAACACCCTTCACTTCCTTAAGCGTTCTCAAAGATAAGATAAATGTTTTTTTCACAGAGGAAAAATTCGTAGTCTTTCATTGAGTATAAAAATTACATGTTACATTTTACTGAGTATGTTATCATGTAGCTGCAAGATATATGCTCACTTCATAGTCTTAGTAGTAATGCTAATAAAAACAGTATGATAATATAGTATTCACAAGTAAGTTTGGTGCATAACTTACTGGACCGGAAGGTGCCAAAAATAAATATGAAAAAAAACATGATAAATATATATATATATATATATATATATATATAGTTGTCGAGATATGTCCTATAAATAACATACCTAATGATCTCCCATGAGATAAATCAAAATCTGTTGTCATGTATCAACAGCCTGAAATGCCTGAAGATCCTCAATGAAGGGCCTATGGACAAACCTGTAAACATGTTCGCCATTATGTTCTTTGATATGCTAGGTACCCCATATCAGCTCTGCGACTTCTTTGGATAGTTTTTTTGCCACTTTGTTCCAAGTCATGTAAATATGATTGACAGAAATGGAGTCAAATTGTAATTTGAGGTGATGAACCTCCCTTAGAAGAGCAGTCAGTGTGTGCGTGTAATACAGAGAATTTGAGTTGAACCAATTTATCACAATAAGAGAGTCTCCAAAAATCTGAATAGAGTTGCAGTTTTTCTTCTCGGGAAAAAATCAAAAGGAGTCTTAAGCATTGAAGTTCGACAAAATTGTTCATTCCGGGACCCAAACCCATCTTAATATGATAATGGTGTTGTTTGGTTAAATAGAGTATAGCCCCCCCCCCCCCCCACCCCCACATCCCTGTTGATTGGTCACGCCATCAAAGTAGGCGCATGATCGAGTGTGATCTATAATTACGGGTATGTCAAACTTCTTAGGTTTTTGGTGGACCTCATCAGGTATCATGTTGTAGGTGGCCATGATCGCCGAGAAGATGCGGTATTCATTCACCTGTTGATTGTAAAAAATGTATTTGTTGCAGGTTATCCAAAGATTCCAAGCAAATATCAAGGGGAGATTACGCAATTTTGTGATATTTGTTGTCAACTGCCACCATGTTGTCCAGGCATCCAATACTGAATTCCCTCTCCAGTGTAATAGACATCCCAAACCTTGAGTGACCAGTTCCCAAATACGTAGGATGGTATGGAATTCCTGGAAAAGATGTGAGGTGTCTTCCTCGTGCATCAAGCAGAAACAACATCTTGAGGGTCCTTGTATTGCGCGGCGATGGAGATGTTCCATAGTGGGAATGCAGAGATGAAGAATGCACCATAACAGAAGTCTTTATTTGTGTGGCGCTTTGAGTTTCCAAATATACAGCCACCACCAAAGTTTTTCTTAAGGTTACTTGAACTGGAAAAGTGTCAAGTATCCCATTTTAGGGGAGTATTTTCCATTAGGAGAGATAGCCTAGATCAGCTGATCCTCCTGCGCTGTCAGACGGATGTGTGATGCTTGTAAAGCTCTAATGTAGGTTGCCCAGGCCTGTAGTCCAGCATGTGGTATATCCAGATCCTCCACCGATAACCAAGATTGAGCATGCCAATTTGTGCGGGCCTGGTCAGCTATCTGTGCAAGGTAACGGATACCCAAATTAGCCAAATGCTCCAGGATCCAAGCAAGTAACTTATAGTATTCCCCACTCCCCGACCTTGAATCAGTTCCCACTCGTACAGATTCACCAATTCCAATTTTCCAAGAGAAACCTCTTTGTATAATTGGGGCAGCCTTTGTGATTGCTTTTCATATGATGGAGGCACCAGGTGTGAGTTCAATGCTAACTCTCATCCAATCAAGAGTGTTTCTAGGAGAAATGTATTTTGCAATGATGACCTCATTCCAGAGACTGCAGCCAGTGACTAAGTGCCAACACATTTTAGCATCCAGAGCGATCGAAAAGAGGTGGAGTTCCTTAATACCCCAACCACCCCACTGTTTGGTTTGCTGATACGATCCCAAGAAATCCAAGCAAAAGTGTTGTCCTTTTCCTGATTTCTCCATAAAAAATGTATGCATATTCTTTTTATACGATTTGTCACACCAATAGGTATCCAAGCCAGTGACATCCAATAGACAGGTATGGCTTCAAGTACTGATTTGATTAGGACCAAGTGTCCAGCCTTGGAAAGCCATCTATGGTACCAAACTTTGATTCTATGTTCCACTTTAGCAATGAGCCAGTTCCAATCTTTGATTTGATAGTCATTTGGTTTTAAGTGGAAACCCAAGTATTTCAATCCCCCCCCCAATGTTGTTTGGGACATAGGCAAATAAAGCCGAGGAAATACCCTATTCTTGAGTAGAGCATTGAGTCATTATGATTGTGGATTTGTTGTTGTTTGGGACCATACCTATCGCTCTACAAAAACTTTGAAGAATTTTTCCAAATTGTATAGAGTCCTGTCCAGAGCCATCAAGAAATATAAGCACATCATCAACAAATAAGAGGTGTGTGAGATACATAATCTCATTAATGTGGAGGCCATGGATGACCCCATCCGCTTTAGATTTTTTAATAAGCACAGAGAGGCCCTCCATAACTAGGACAAATAGTAGTGGCAAAAGAGGGCACCCTTGTCGCAGACCCTTTCCGGCATGAAATAAATTCGATGCGGTGCCATTTAAGAGAATGCTGAAGGATGCATGGCACATACATCCCATAATCTAGTTAATGAAAGTGGGGGGGGAACCAGTTTGTAGTAGGATGAGGTGAAGATAGCTCCAATTGACCTAATAAAATGCCTTTGCAAGATCAATTTTGAGGATGGTGGATTTGAGTTTTTTGGTTTTGATAGAGTGAAGTGATTCTTGAGCCGTACCAATGGCTTCATGGATCTTCCTGTGGTGGAGAAATGAAATTTTTTCTTTAGCGATGTGTGAAGATAAAAAAGGTTTAATGCAATTTGCAATAATTTTTGATATAATCTTGTAAATACAGTTGCAGAGAGATAGGGGTCTGTAATCCTGAAAACTGATAGGGTGATCAGTCTTAGGTATGAGAGCAATGAAGGTTGAATTGAAACCATCATAGATCCTACCTTGAACATGATTTTATTCAATAGAAAGAAGGAGATCATTGCCCAACAACTCGAAAAAATGTATGAAGAATTCAATGGGCCAGCCATCAAGACCAGGGCTTTTATCTTTTTTGAACCATTTAAGCACCCCTTCAATCTCACCCTTTGTGATCGGAGCATTGAGGTCCTCCTCCTGATCTTGTTCCACATATCTGTTGAAGGATCTGGTAATTTGCATAATATCTGGTAGGTCATAATGGAGAGGGGCTCGATAAATATTGGAAAATTGTTGTATTCCCATATCAACAAGTTGCGTATGAGTGCGAGCCACAAATCTATGGTGGTCAGTAATTTCCTAAATTCTATTGCAGTTTCTACGACCATTTGAATGTTGCTGAAAAAATTTGGTATTCTCATCCCCGGCCTGTATCCAGATAGCCCTGCTTTTAAGCCTCCAATCTGCTTCCTTTTGATGCAGGAGTTTTGTTCTGGCAGCTTCAAGGCAGATGAGATGCTCTTTTGTTACACTAGATCGAAACCCCAGCATATCAGATTCATTTATATGGGCGATCTCCAATTCAATCCTTTTTAGCTCCTCTCCCTCCTTCCTTCTTTTTTCCCCCACCCATTTGATGGTCAAGCCTTTTATCTGGTTTAGATTGTCATTTATAACTCTGGCAGGCTCCTTGTTAGGGAATTGGTAGCAATGCTGCCACTCCTGAACCACCAAATTGTGGTATTCTGGATCAAGTAGCCATCTGGAGTTGAATTTGTACGATGGATGAGCTCTTAAGGGGCCAATCTCAAATTCCAAGAAAACAGGCGAATGATCCAAAATCCCCCCATGACCCACCCATTGTCGAGCGTGATCTAGAGTCTGTAATAGAAGCTACTTAATCAGGAATCTATCCAGCCTACGAGCTAATGCCACATCACCCGTCCTTCTGTTCCACCAGGTAGGCTGAATCTTGGTCATCTGAAGTTCAATAAGATCAGTTGATTCCAGCTTAGAAATGAAGAATTCGGCAAGCGGATCCAGGACAACATGTGTACCCCAAGATTCAGAGATTCCCAGAGAAAAATTTAAATCTCCTCCCATGATGATATGTGGATGATTGATCAGAGAGTAGTTCAACAAATATTTCCAATAGTCCTCCCTATTAGTGCAAGGCCTGTAGACATTTATCAGGGTATAGGGCAGCACATTATTTACAAAGTTGATTTCCATGCCAAGTACACCTACCCGACTCCGGCAATTGTTCATTTGGGTGGTTCTATTGTTTATGCCCAAGGCACAACCACCTGATCTACCCCGAGCATCCAGAGTAATGAAAGTACAGTTAGGTAGTAGTGAATTTAGTAAGGAGGTAACCGAGGTACCATCCCATGGTGTTTCCTGTAGGAAAAGTATATCAATAGGTTTCTGAGTTAGTAGCTCCTTGAGCACCAATCTCTTATCGGGGTTGGCCAATCCCCTGTAGTTATACGTGAGACAAGTCATAATGGAACCCCTTTATTGGGTCACCTTGCTCTAAGAACCCGCATAAGGGAGGATTGAGTACCAGCCGCAACTTCAAAATTTGCGCGCTTGATGGCTTTTGCCATTTCGGATGGTCGGCCCCTCATTTTGGTTGGGATACTGCACTTCCCAGGGCCGATACCAAAGGCATCACAAGGGTGTGGGAGGGAGGTAGATCTAAGAAAATAGGAGTGTCGTGAATTAGTAGAATCCGAGTTGTGTGAGGTATGGTGGGAGTAAGAGATGGAGGGGCCAGTGCGATAGTGCAGCTGAGAGATGGAAGATTTTTAAAAAAGTGATGTGGAGTAGCAGACAAAATAAGGAGAAATAATGGAAGACGAAATAGGTGAAAAATGAAATGCAGAGATTCGGATATAGGAGAGGTACCCGGAACCGTAGAGTGGTGCAGAGTGTCCGGTGCCGACGGAGCATGAGTTCTAGCTTGAGTGATAGGCCAGATAGGTAGTGGTTGAGTCAGCACCTCCGAAGAGACAGTCGGTCGATCCGGCATAGCCCTAGTCATCCCCGCCGAAAGCTAGCATTGACAAGTGATAGGATTAGTCTGAGTAGCCACCGAATGCATCTTATTTTGGGTCGGCTTTGCAAAACCCATCTTTCGACAATATTTAAACAGATGCCCCACCTCGTGGCATTTCCTGCACCGGAATGGAACCCCCTCGTAATCCAAGACTTGTTGCCACATCATGCTCTCAAAGAACATGTTATAATTATCATGCAGGCCATCCCTGGTGTCTAGGAAGATCAGGATTCGGGCCACAGCTCTGTTACACATGACCAGGTAGGATCGATCGTGGTCAAGGTAGTGTTCAAAATCATCCCCAATGTTCTGAAATGTTGTTTCATTCTAGAATTGGATTGGTAGACCGGGGAGTCGCATCCATATGGGTCCAAGCCCCACATTTTCTTTGTTAGGATCAAAAAGCGATGTCCATCGCTTGAGAAGTATAGGGTGCAATTCAATATGCCAGTATTGATTGAGGACCCAAGCAGTCTAGTCTGGAAGAGACAATGAGAGTGAAAACCAACCATGGGAAAGTAGTAGGGCCTCCGGAAGGATCTCAAGTAATCCACCCCAGATTTCCCTGGTCCATTGATTGAGCATCGTAGTAGAATATTTACGGCCATGCACTTTACCCATAAGCATAGTGGCAGCATTATTCTCTAGATCATCCATGCCTCTGTCACGCTTGAAGTTTGAGTTTATACTGAATTTATTCTTGTTAGTTTTGTGCTTCTTTACCCTGTTAGTGCGCACTAGTATCTTGTCACTCGAGCCCTCCAAGTCATATGATGGTGGTTGTTTATTAGTAGCCAAAGCATCCGCAGGAATGTTTGCAAAGACCCCCAATGTCGTGACCGATGCGCCCTCCTCAGTCGTGTAGGTGGATCTGTTCCCGCCAATGTTGAGGTTTTCGAGCGTCTGGGTCGTGGCACCGATGTAGGTTAATACCGCCTCCTCATATGGTGCCGAAAACCATAGATCCACCCCGGGTATGCTTGATATACCCAGCGGTGATAAACCCCATAGTCTGTTAGTCGATGGGGAGGGGATCGCAAAACTGATGGGCTCAAAACTGTCACCAATGGGGGATGTGAAGCCTGCCACGGGGATGTGGTTAGTCCGAGCAGGTTCCGAAGTAACAAGGATAGGTAACATATCTATCATTTCTTCAACCGCCACATGTTCTTTGTGACCCCAAATTTCCATTCCGGCCAAAGGGTCATGGGAGTAATCCACTACCTCCTCATATGCACTCATACTGCCAGAGTCGGTAGATAATCGCCCAAAAATAGGTCAAAGAGATCCCCAGGAACCCGTCAAATGTAGGATGAAAGTAATCACAAGGGCCCGCTCCAAGACAGTCTGCAGTGATACACCAGAACCACTAGCAAACAAAGTGAAGTGCGGAAAGTGAGGGCGTTGTCGGGATAAGTCGTCAGGTTGTGATATTGGTCACTACTAGGGCCCACTCCAATAAACAGGGAACCCAAGCCGTAAACAAATAATAGCATTCAGTCCGCAGATAGCGCGATACACAGATAGAACCCCACCCTACTGTGGAGAATCTCAAGGAACACTAGAAAACAAGTTAATAAAAAATCGATGGGCACAGATAATGAGACCACAGTCAGAGAAAACACCGAGAAAGAGATCAGTGCGTAGGTCATAGAACTAGTAAACAAATGCATAAACCAATAGGGGTCATGTACAAGTCGAGCCGAAGTATTCCAAGGTCCAATCGCAGGTAACATAGCACAATACTTGCCCCGATACACCAGAGGAGGTCCGCCGCCATGGCTAGGGTTTATCTGTAAACCCTTGTTGTTCCCATGTTGTGCCCTTGTTGTTCCTTTTTCGAGCCCTTGTTGTGCCCCTGTTGTTCCCTTGTTGTTCCCTTTTAATTCCCTTGATGTTCCCTTGTTTTTCCCAAACAAAGTGAAGTGCGGAAAGTGAGGGCGCTATCAGAATAATTCATCAGGTGGTGATATTGGTCACTACTAAGGCCCACTCCAATAAATGGGGAAACTGAGCCGCAAACAAATAATAGAAGTTAGTCTGTAGATAGTGCAATACATAGATAGAACCCATCCCTGCTACGGAGAATCTCAAGAAACACTAGAAAACAAGTTAATAAAAAAATCAATGGGCACAGATAATGAGACCATAGTCGGAGAAAATGTCGAGCAAGAGATCAGTGCGTAGGTCATATAACCAGTAAACAAATGTAGAAACCAATAAGGGCCGTGTATAAGTCAAGCCGGAGTATTCCAAGGTCCAAGCGCAGGTAATATAGCACGATACTTGCCCCGATACACCAGAGGAGGTCTGCCACCATGGCTAGGGTTTCCAGATCCAGATATCGACACCTTTCTCCCATCCCCCACAAATGCTCTTCTACCAAAATTACCATGTATCTATGGGGTTATTCTAGATAAGATAAATGTTAATAATGAAGTTGCTAACTTTTCCTAATTAAATAACCCCATATCATTAACAAATTAAGAGAGTTGAAACATATAAATGATATAAGCAGAAAACGCAGATCAGTTAATCATAAAGGATATCAGATACATGAGACAAAAATATTCATAGTGTTAACACATGAGTCCTCATCAGATCCAAGAGCAGAATCAAAACATTTGTTTGTATTCATTCTCATAAAGGTGTATTCAATGCTATACAATTCTCTTTGCTCCTTTGGAGTCCCAAAAAAAAGATCCCTTTACAATCTCCCGGAGGGAGTATTTATAGAACAAAATCGACCCTTGGGTGTCCCTAACTTTTCACATTCCCGACTGTTGACATACTCTGTGACCTGAGGGACATTTGTGACTTGTGACCCCAACTCCTGATGCGACCTGCAACTCTTTGTCTATTGCGACCTGCGACTCCCCACCTGTCGCGAGTTGCGACTTGTGCCCTTTTTTCTTGGTAAAGGGAGAAACTATGTGATTGCGAGGTTCGGTACGTCCACTTGCAGCTAGTCTTTGAGGTACTTTTGCCATGCTAGGTAATCTGCAGCAACCGGAGTTACCTGGGGAGTATCTTCTTTCAGTCTCTGGAAGCATTCAGGAGCATCCGGGATCAAGGTCCGCCTTTTCACTGCAATCTGATTTGATAACAAATCCAGTTTACTGTAGCTTCGGACCAAAGTAATGATAAACTGTATGAGACTTTCCTGTGAGACCGGGAGATCCCGAGAGGCAGCTTCTTATCTCATGGGTTGTAGGAATGTTTGAATGTCCTGAGCAACTTCTTCTCCTGTTTTCTCAGTGTCCAAAGTACCTAGAGAAGGGATGCGGTGAGTTTCTTCCATTGAATCGATCCCGCTGATCAGATGCTCAGATGAAGACATTACCTTTTCCATATCCTTAACTAGCTTGTCTTTGGACTGCATCTTCATTCGAATTTGAACCTTGTCATTCTAGGTGCCAACCAAGTCTTTCCTAGGTAGAGTATTAGGAGTCTGTGGGTATATGCTTGACCATTCCAGCATATTATCCAAAGCAGTAGAGGCCTCCTTTAGCTGTGCAGTCCTCCGCTTGGTTTCCTCTTGTGCTTTCAGTAATGGAGTGACTGTTTGTTTTATTATGAACATCTCTTCATATAAATGTTTCATAGTGGCTTCTAGAGTGCCTAACTCCCTTTGAATGGTGAGTGGCAAGTCATTGGATTGGGTGCTTGTGAAATGTAGCCTCTGAACTTCTTCCTCCAGTCCCTTCTTATCCTGTTCAGCTTGAGCTGCTCTCTGCTCATAAATTTGCAGCCTGTTTTGTAAAAGGAGAATCTCTCTGCTCATTTTGCTAACATTTTCCTTTGTGGCCACTACAAAGGTAGTACCAGCTGATGCAATCATAATTGGATTGGTCCTGGTATCCAAGACTATATCCTTTTTTGTTGTGTTCGCAAGAGGTGTGCCAAGGTTCCGTGCTAGACATCTTCTCTTTTCTTGCCTGATCTTGTGTGTGAACTGGTCATAGGTTAGCCTTGTCAGATCCAAGACTTCATCTTCCTGTTCCTCGGAGGTGCCAAGTTCCGAAAGAGTAAAACACGCATTGGTCGTAGGGGTTGTCTGAGGCACCTCGATGTGTGGCAGCTCTCTCTATTTCCCTGTTTCTGGAGGAGGTGTCTTGCTTCCTTCTGCTTCCTTGGAGGAATCTTCCCTTGATTTCTGACTTTCTTCCTCCATTCTCCTTTGCTCAGCTTCTACTTTATCATGTTTTTCTTTTAGCTAGCGCTCAGCTTCTGCCTTGTCCTGCTCTTCTTTTAACTGATGCTCAACTTCTACCTTGTCTTCCTCTTCTTTCCTCCTTTTTTCCTCTTCCTCCTCTTCCTGCGGGCTTCTTCTACCCGCTTCCTTTTCTGCTCTTCCTGTTTATTTTTCTTATACTCCCCTTTCTGTTGTGCTCGAGTGTCTTGAGTCCTTTTTAGTTCTTATGCTTTTTCTTTCTCCTCGGCTTCTTGTTGTGCCTTAGCCTCTTTGATTCTTCGTTCCTGTTGCTGCTTCGATAGACTACTGCTTGTATCAGTCCTTGGTTTCTTGGCTTTAGAATATGAGGCTCCAACTGGAGTTTTGGTTATTTCTTTTGCATTTCGATCATCCTATTCCTCTTGATTAGTTGATTCTTGCAATGCAGCCTCCCTATCCTTGTTGTACCAGTTCTTTATTTAATCCTCGGCAGGGCATTCTGTTTGCTGGTAACTCCACTTGAATTTGGCTCGCTTGCAATGTGAGGGAACGATTCTTTCAGGATCATATGACCTGTGTGATATGGGTGGTAAATGAAACCCTTGGTTTCCTCAGCCTCTGCCTCTACTTCCTTGAAAACTTTGACCGTGTAGGCGTCGATAGTAAGCAGAAGGGTAGGCCATGGTTTCTTCTTTCCCTTGGTGAGAACCTTTGAAAACCCTCCCGTCATCTAGTAGCATACTTCTTGCATGAGTAGTTTATCAGTGATGAACTGGGGTAGTGCATGGGGTGCCTTGAGCGACCTGAAAACCCAGATTAAAGTGCTATCTGTGGCAGGAAACCAGTTGGCTACTTGGGTTATTGTCTCCATGGCTCGCCTGGACATGCATGGGGCATCGTTGCCAAACATTTTTCCGTAGAGTGCAGGAATGAAGTTATGTGAGATCGATTCTATATCTTGATTGCACTTTGAAGCCCATAATACCTGCAACTCTTTATGGATTGGCCCGCCACACTCTGCATCCTAGTTATTAAACCAACCGGTAAACTTACATCTCGCGCATACTGCGTCCAACAGATAGGAGGCCATATAAAATTTGGATGCAAATCCTTCATCGGGTGCTTGCGCTGATGATATGTTTGATCTGAGGGCTGCTACTATTAGGTTGGCCTAGTTGAAGCGGGTGTCGTATGTAGTAACAACATACATGAGGGAAACCCAAGTACCATTGAAAGTGGTGGCATCTTATCGGCCATACATCCTGCATAACATTGTTGTCACCAAATTGTAGACTCTTTTGAGGCTCGCTATTTTATATTCCTGGTCCTTCCTGAACTTGAACTTTTCTGGGTCCTCCCACCATCCCCTAAAGGTCTCGAGTATGGGGACTGCATGAGTAGTAGCCCATTTACCGTTGAAAGTATATTCTCGAGTGGGGAATGCATAGTAGACCTCTGCATCCTGCCCCTTTATATTTTCAAATGACTTTCCTGAATGATCTCGAATGACCCAGATTCTGGAGTCGACCTTTTGCAAGATCCATTCAATCATATTTGCGCATAGAAAAATGGGTGGATGGGCCATAGTGTAGTTTAGACCTCTTGACCTGAACATACACTTGTCGATCTGGGAGGTCTTCTGGAAATTTGGGCTTTGTGAACTCTTGGTATACCTGATACCAACTCATGCTATCTCCTTTCCTGAACACGCAAGCGGTGTCTCCATATATAGGGGGAGGGGAAGGAGGTATCTCTTCTTCTAAAATTTCTACCTCAGGACTCTTGTTTCTTTTCCGAACTTTCAGGAGCCCCATATCGCTTGAGGCCGAAGATATGACACACACTCGAGCTCGGCTTCGATGTTCCCTGGCATATTCTTAAAACAGACCCACGATAAGACGGATGACATAATTATAAATACTTAGGCTGATGCTACCTCTACTTAACTATTCAAGGAAATCGGTAGACTTGCGACTTGGTGACCTTGCGACCAGGTCGCCAAGTCGCTAAGTCACGGTGGTTTACACTTTCAAAGAAACACAACCTGGCGACTTGCGACCAGGTCGCCAGGTCGCTAGGTCGCGTCGGGGCAGATTCTCATAGAAACGCGACTTGGAAACTTGGCGACTTGCGACTAGGTCGCTAGGTTGCTAGGTCGTGGGGTCGCGTGGTGGGCCGATGCTAGGTGGTGAGTGACTTGGCGACCTCGCAACTCAACGACTAGGTCGTGGGGTCAAGAGGTTTCCTAGTCGCAGGTTCGCAGGGTCGCACTAGGGTCTGCTTATGAGTTACACAGTGATTAGGGATCTCTGGGGGAAAAAAGGCAAAGTAACGCACATGCGAATGATAAGTAACACATCTAGGCCCTGATGTTTTCCCTAGGTGAGTTAGGAAAGGCAGTTGAGACAGTCATTAGGAAATAGTGGTTTCGGAGAAACAAGAACAAAGGTCTATGTCATGAGGGAGAAAGGTAAATCTTGCATAGGGCTATCATGGAGCTTGACTAAGGCCAAGGTAGGGATAAATAGGCCACGGGAAAAGGGGGAATTGGAAATAATTAACCAAAAAGGAAACAACAAGAGGATTATGCAACTTACTCGGGAAAAACGCGCTCCAGTTAGCTTGTCAGAGGCATTACTTGCTCCGTCGCGCAGGTCGAATGCGACCTATGCAACCCTTTTATTTATAAAGGGGTCGCACATGCGGTCAATTAATAAGGGTTGTAGGACGAAAATTTAAAGATGATTGTGGGTCGTGCGACCTCACGACCTTACGACTTTGCAACCTGGGGTTGCAAGGTCGCAAGGTCGCATAGTCGCAACTCTCAGGTTTTAAATTGATATGCGACCTCGCGACCTGGAGGGGTCACAGGGTCGCAGGGTCACAAATTTTGGATTTTAATGAGGTTTGCGACTTTGCAACTGGAAATTAAAATGAGGATCAGACTCCATCTTTACCAGAGATCAGGGGCTCAAAAATTTTAAATTAAAATTTTGGAGGGTGTTGTAGCGGTTACAACAAATGGAAATTCGCACCAAGATCTCTGCCAGTGCTTCATCTTTATGGGGTGGGGGGGCTTAGTAGGTTGTTCCTTTCACTCATGGGTCCCATGAATTTCATCATTGGACCTTGCGTGCTTGCCTTACCTGTCTGCATAGCTCAAGGTACTGGTTCACCATGCTTTCATCTCTGGAGATCGGGCAGAAAGGGTTGGAACAACTTCAAATATTTTTGGGATCCGATATAGTTGTTTGGTCCTTGTTGTGTTGCTCCGCTACCAGTGAACCTAGAGGTCCCAGTGGAGTCACTGCCTAGGATTCACAGACGTTGCTCCACTTCCAGCGAGCCTTGTCAGTACCCTAGCGGAGTCGTCACATTGCCTCTCTGTGCAAGAAGCCTTTCTCAATCCTTTACCCTTTATTTTATGTGCTAATAGCACTTATTTAAATGTGCTCAAGGCACTTATTGTGACTATGCTCAAGGCACTTATTTTAAGGTGGCAAGTGTTGCCTGGGCAGATGAGGGATCCCGACTTATTTCTCTTACAAGAGAGGTTGATCTTGGTCTATACAAGGGCCTTTCCCGGATCCCCATTTTTCATCTAAGGCCTGACCTGTTCCCTTTCCGTCTAGTGACTGATTTCATTGAAGATTTCTCTTTTACAACATTTCCTTGAGCCAGCATAATAGGCAAGCTAACCGTGCTTGGTTTCTGAGATTTGGTCATGTTTTCCCCACTGGGTGCCTATCACAGGCCAACTCGTGCCACTTGGCATTCCAGGGGTGATTCTTCACCGACAGAGATTCCAGCACAGCATGCCAATTAAGGAACTACTCCGTACGTCCTTCAACTTGAGGTGCTAAAGGGAATGGATCTGTGAGAGCTTGCTCAAAGCAAGCCATTTATTGGAAAATCATAAACAACGAAAACAAAAGAAAAGAAAATAAAAACTATGGTACAGGGTAAGGTGACGGCCCCTTGGGGCTGTCAGGTGAATTAATGCTTAAGGTCGTGCCCGTTTACCGGGAGGACATCAATCCTACCCTCAAGGGTCTGCAGCCTGTAAGTCTGGGGGCCAACCTTTTCATTGATTTGGAAGGGACCTGTCCATAGGGCTTGTAATTTGGAGTGTTTTCCTTTCTCTTCGTGAGCTTTGTCCCATTTGAGGACAAGGTCGCCCACTTCGAAAATCTTGTTTCTGGTGGATTTCTTATCGAACCATCGTTTTATCCGACTTTGGTGAATGGCAATTTTTTCCTGGGATTTTAGCCTTTCCTCCTCTAGTTTCAACGATGAGTCTATTTGGGCTTGTAAGGCAGGGCAAGGGGTGTCATGAGCTTCTTGTGATAATTGGAGGGTTGGGACAGATAAGTTGGGAGGAAGGATTGCTTCTCTGTCGTACTCAAGGAAAAATAGGGAAGTGCCTAAGGATGGTTTGGGTGTGACTCGGTCGGCCCACGGGGCATTAAGGAGTGCATTATGCCAATTTCGTTGTTGGGCCGACAGAGTCTTTTTTATGATGCGGATGATATTCTTATTGGTCGACTCGACTAACCCATTTCCTTGGGGGTAATAGTTGGTGGAGTGTTTGAGCACTATACCATTTTCTAGAGAAAATTCATATAATTTGAGTGATGAAAAATAAGTTGTGTTATCAAAAACAAGGGAGGTTGGAACGCTAAACCTGGTCTTGATGTGTTGAGTGATGAAAGCCATTACCTCTTGATCATTGATTTGATGCAAATGTATTGCTTCAACCCACCTTGTGAAGTATTCAATAGTCGTGAGGATGTATCTATGTTGCTTGGAAGAGTGTGGCAAAATTTCCCCGATCACGTCGAGTCCCAATTATTGAAACGTTTCTTCCACCGCGACAGACTGCAACGGGGCGGAGGGCCGTATTTCCCTGTTGGTGAATATTTGACATTGGAGGCATTTCCAAACATAAACATGTGCATCCTTGAATAGAGTGGGCCAATAGAAACCGGCATGCACGATCTTGTGAGAAGTGGTGTCCCCTGCATAATGTCCTCCAGCCGGACCATCATGAAGTTCTATCAAGACTTTCCGCGCCTCATTATGCTCCAAATAGCATAGTAGAACCCCATTGTGGTGCTTGTGGAACAACTTACCTTGCACCAGCTAATAGGATGCAGCTTTCATTCTTATTTCACGTTTCTGCTGGGCGGTTAAAGTAGGGTCCATGAAACCGTGGCTCAAATATTGATGAATATCGATGTACCATGAGGAGGTATTCTACTGAGGTATATCATCAGATTGATACATGTCGATTTCGTGGTCCCAACACTCCTCTTCGCTACCTTGCGATTTTGCGGCTTCAGCATCCATTTGGCATAGCCCTTGGCCCTTGACAGTGTGTGCCGGCTTGAATTCCAAGTCATACTCTTGAAGGGACGTCATCCAATTTCCCCGTCTCTTGCCTAGCTCTTATTGCACAAAAAGTGAGTGAACCGTTGGGTGAGGTACGAACACTGTGACGTGATTCTTCAAAATATATGGCCTAAAGTGTTTGGCTACTTTGTACATTGTGTAGGCCTGCTTATCAATCTTTGGATAATTCAGCTCGGCACCTTGCAAAGCTGCGCTCATAAATGATATAGGCTTCTCATCATTGCTGGCATCTTTCTGAGTGAGGATGGCTGCGAGAGATGATTTTGAGGCGAAGGTGTACAAGATAAAGCCTTTGTTGAAATCCGGGCTATGAAGAGTGGGTGCTTCTGCGATGGCCTGCTTTATGTTATTGAACGCTTCTTTCTCGGGAGAATTCCATTTGAAGCTCGCGTTCTTCTTAATCATACCTTGCAGAGGTTTGACTATTTGGGCGAAGTCTAATATAATTTTCGCATGAAGTCGATTTTCCTGAGGAAAGACTGCATGGCCTTCTTGCCACTTGGGGGAGGGATCTGGGCGATGACTCTTGTGCATTCTGGATCCACTACTATATCATCCCGGGTTATGATGTGTCCCAATACATTGCCTTCGGAGACGATGAAAATCATTTTCTTTGGATTGAGTGAGATCCCATATTTCTGGCACCTTTCAAAAATCTGCTTCAGGTGGTGTAAATGGTTGCTCCTACGCTTGGAAAATATGGTGACGTCATCTAGGTATACTACAATGATTTTCCCCATTAAACCGCAGAAGGTGATGTCCATGGCTCTTTGGAAGGTTGCCCCAGCATTGATCAAGACAAAGGGCATGCGTCTGAACGCGAACGTCCCCCATTTAGTTCTAAATGTGGTTTTCAGCCGATCAGGCTCAGCCACCAATACTTGGTTGTAACCTGAAAAACCATCTAATAACGAGAACATTTTTTACCCCGATACTACTTGAAGGATCTGCTCCATAGTGGGTACCGGGTACTTGTCTTTGTCCGAAGCTCTGTTCAAATTTCGGAAGTCCACACATAAACAAATTTCCCTAGATTTTTTACACACCGAAACCAAATTTGACACCCAGGTTGAGTGTTAGACTTTGAAGATTATATGCGCATCCAAGAGTTTCTTTAGTTCTTTTTGGATCATTGGCTCCAAAGTAGGGTGCACCTTTCTCAACTTCTTTTGGAACGGTTTCACTCCTTCCTTCGTGGGTATCACATGCTGAATGATTCGCACGTCATAAGTTCACAACTCATCATATGTCCAAGAAAAAACATCTCGGTATTTCCCGAATAATTCAGTGAAAGATTGCCTCTCCTGAGGGGTGCATTTATTACCGAGGTTGACAAATTTGGGTTCCTTTTCCATCCCAAGGTTTATTTTTTGGTGTGATAAAGTGGAACTCTGCACCTTCGTGTTGGGAGGCCCTCGAAAAAGGTTTTGTAAATCAAACAACTTTTCGAGCGACACGATCCCTTTGGGTATGGTATTTCCCTTACGATTCTCTTGTTCCTTTTGCAAGGCCTAATCGTGATCCTCTTCTTCTATAACTCTGTCCTTGAACACGTCTGTATTGAGCATGAAATCCAGTACCTGTTGATCATCATTAAAAATGCGCAGATTAGTGACATTGTCTGGTACGGATGGCTTGTAAATAATTTCAATAGAAAATCCATCTCTAAGTTGGGTGAAGCTAGCAGCAACATTGGAAAGTGTATCAATTGCTGCATTGTGCATTCTAAGTATGGATTTAATATTGAAAGCGTCAAAAGCAGAAATTAAATGCCATACCTCTTGCTGGTAACCTTTCAAATGCAGAGACAAGCAATGGATGGTGTTACGTACCTAACGGGTGATAATGTTAGAGTCTCCAATTACCTTTAAACAATTGGATTTGAGATCTATGGCTTTCTTGAGCCCGAGAATCAATGCTCCATACTCAGTTGTACTAGTTGTGCACTGGAACTCTAGTCGGCAGGAGATTAGAAACTTGTTCTTCTGAGGGTCCAATAGAATACAGCCCACGTCGGCCTCATCATGGGTTTTGGAACCGTCGTAGTATAAGGTCTACATTTCATCTTCTGATTTCACGAGGCTATCCGGGCACATAGGAGACGTACTCAGGGCAACGGCTTCTAGTGGATCTTTTGTTGAGGCAGAGTGGTTTTCGGTGATCAATAAAAGTTCTGAATGGACATCTTGAGTGACCGAAGATTGAGAGGTTTGGTAGCACCCAAACATGGATTCTAAGAAACACATACCGAGTTCCTCTTGAGCGAAATTGACTGGTTCATTAGTTGTGTCCAGGTCTGTCACCGTGTGTTTCATGTAGGGCTCGCTTTCAACTCAGATTTAGTTGTTCCTACCCTAGTATGGGAGCCACAGGTGGGACCAGTCAATGGCAAAGTATCCTTGCAGCTTGCTAGACCAGTCTCGGCTCAAGAGAAGGCCATAGGCTTCGGGGATGTCAACGATCACTATGTCTTTGCACTGATGCACCCTAGAATCAGAGGATAAGTGGATGATGTCGGTATTCAGTTCACCCACGGCGGGAACCTGGGATCTATCGAGCTGAATGATCCTGGCATAATTTTTCTCGGGGTAGATGTTTAACTTCTTGAATACAGATAGGGGCATAACATTTGTGGATGCACCAAAATCGACGAGGTAGTTGTGAACATTGAAGTTGAAGATCTCGAAGGATAGGAGAAAAGGGGGTCTGGACCCCATGGAATTTGCATTAACGGCATTCATGATAGACTGGGGACTTGTAGCAGCTTGGGCAGATGTGGTACTCACGGGTTTGGTTGTCAATGGGTTGGCAAACGCTTTGAGGATAAGATCTCGTTGATTAGCAATGTGAGTGAGTTCGTAGAGGGAAATTTTGGTCCTCATTTTCTTCATATCTTCGATAATTTTATACCCGGAATCTGGGTGTGAAATAAGTTCGGTGGAGTCTTTTGGAGATCTTGATGACAATATGGCCTTTGGGTTTACTCGGGCATTGGTTGTGCTAGATTTTTCGGGAGTTACGGCTTGGTTCTCTTTGTTTGGTGGCAGGATTTTCCTTAAGAAAGCTTTTCCTTTTTCCTCGAAAGACTGCTCAGGGACCAGGTCTTTGCTTCTCAAGCTATACTTCCGTGGGGATTTGGTTTGAGGATCGTCAGCCAAGTTTATCTTGGTTGTAGGAGGGGGTCTTTTCCTGCAGACCACCTCGAAGGCAAGGACAGTGGAACCCATATCCTCATCCGAGGAAGAGGCTTCCTCATTATCTGAAATAGCCTCCTCCTCTAAATCACCTAGAGTTTGATCTTCTAAAATTTGATTCACCACGGCGTTCATGCTATTGATCCACTAGCGGCAAGTTTTCTCCGAGTGGCAGGCTTGATGGAAAGAGAAAAAATTATCCTTGCCGATTTCTTCAACGTTGAGGCCAGCACTTGAGTTTGATGGAGGTCGGTTGACAGTGGGGTTATTCTTTCTAAAGAAAGGTTTCTGCGTTTTGGTATCTGAGGTAGATTCATTGTTTTTCCTCTTTAGATCAGAGACTTCATTCATTAACAGCTTGAGAGACTTTGTGATACTTTTGAATTCAAAGGGGTCTTTGTCTTTGTCTCCGGACTTATGAGTTGAGGATTGGGATCTCTTTGTGGCCAGCTTTGGATCATCCAAGCCATCATGGTCAATGGCTGCTATGGATAGCATGTCATTTTCGACAACAAGGGCGGTGGTGTAATTTTCCACTAGGGTAACTCTAGCTTTGCATTTTACGAACACGAAAATATCCCGAGGGGTGAGAGTCTGGCTACTGTTGAATATTCTTTTCTCGTACACAAACGAGCCCTGCAGACCTATGAACACACAATTATTCGAACAACACAAGACAAACGGTTTATGAGTCTCAATGAACATAAAACACTACAAATAGCAAGATGAGTTAAAGCATGTAGCCCAAGGAAATACTGTTAGCAGCACATCATTAGGGTCATGCTTGTAGAAGTTGTTCAAACCACAAAAGAAATAGTTATTTATGGTCAAAACACCCTTCACTTCCTTAAGCGTTCTCAAAGATAAGATCAATGTTAATAACGAAGTTGCTAACATTTCCTAATTAAATAACCCTATATCATTAACACATTAAGTGAGATGAAACATATAAATGCTATAAGCAGAAAACACAGATCAGTTAACCATAAAGGATATCAGATACATGAGACAAAAATATTCATAGTGTTAACACATGAGTCCTCATCAGATCCAAGAGTGGAATCAAAACATTTGTTTGTATTCATTCTCAGAAAGGTGTATTCAATGCTATAAAATTGTCTTTGCTCCTTTGGATTCCCAAAAAAAAATCCTTTTACAATCTCCCGGAGGGAGTATTTATAGAACAAAATTGACCCTTGGGTGTCCTTGACTTTTCACATTCCCGACTATTGACATACTATGCGACTTGAGGGACATTTGCGACTTGCGACCCCAACTCCTGATGCGACCTACGACTCTTTGTCTATTGTGACCTGCGACTCCCCACCTATCGCGACCTGCGAATTGTGCCCTTTTTCTTGGTTAAGGGAGCAACTGTGTGATTGCGAGGTCCAGTACGTCCACTTGCCACTGATCTTTGAGGTACTTTTTCCATGCTAGTTCATCTACAATAGCCGTAGTTACCTAGGGAGTATCTTCTTTCAGTCTATGGAAGCATTCAAGAGCATCCAGGATCAAGGTGCGCCTTTTCACTGTGATATGATTTGATAACGAAGCCAGTTTAGTCTAGATTCAGACCAGAGTAATGATGAGCTGTATGAGATTTTCCTGTGAGACTAGGAGATCCTGAGAGGCAGCTGCTTGTCTCATGGGTTACAGGAATGTTTGAATGTCCTGAGCAACTTCTTCTCTTGTTTTCTCAATGTCCAATGTACCCAGAGAAAGGATGCAGTGAGTTTCAGCCATTGAATCGATCCTACTGATCAGATGCTCGTATGAAGACATTACCTTTTTCAGATCCTTGACCAGCTTGTCTTTGGACTGCATCTTCATTCGAATCTGAACCTTGTCATTCTGGGTGCAGTCCCAGTCTTTCCTAGGCAGAGTATCAGGAGCCTGTGGGTATATGCTTGACCATTCTAGCATATTATCCAAAGCAGTAGAGGCCTCCTTTAGCTGTGCATTCCTCCGTTTGCTTTCCGCTTGTGCTTTCAGTAAAGGAGCGACTGTCTGTTTTATTGTGAACATCTCTTCGTATACATGTTTCATAGTGGCTTCTAGAGTGCCTAAATCCCTTTGAATGGTGAGTTGAAAGTCATTGGCTTGGGTGCTTGTGAACTGTAGCCTCTCAACTTCTTCCTCCAACCCCTTCTTATCCTGTTCAGCCTGAGCTACTCTCTACTCAAAAATTTGCAGCCTGTTTTGTAAAGAGAGAATCTCTCTGCTCATTCTGCTAACGTTTTCCTCTGTGGCCACTGCAAAGGTGGTGCCAGCTGATGCAATCATAATTGGATTGGTCCTGGTATACAAGACTATATCCTTTTCCGTTCTGGCCGCGAGATGTGCGCTAATGTTCCGCCCTATACATCTTCTCTTTTCTTGCCTGATCTTGTGTGTGAACTGGTCATAGGTTAGCCTTGTCATATCCAAGACTTCATCTTCATGTTCCTCGGAGGTGCCAAGTTCCAAAAGCGTAAAACGCACATTGGTCATAGGGGTTATCTGGGGCACCTCGATGTGTGGTAGCTCTGTCTATTTCCCTATTTCTAGAGGAGGTTTCTTGCTACCTTCTGCTTCCTTGGAGGAATCTTCCCTTGATTTCTGACTTTCTTCCTCCTTTCTCCTTTGCTCAGCTTCTGCTTTATCTTGTTTTTCTTTTAGCTAGTGCTCATCTTCTGCCTTGTCCTGCTCTTCTTTTAACTGGCGCTCAGCTTCTACCTTGTCTTCCTCTTCTTTCCTCCTTTTCCTACGGGCTTCTTCTGCCTGCTTCCTTTTCTGCTCTTCCCTTAGCTATTTTTTTTCTTTTCCTCCCCTTTCTGTTGTGCTAGGGAATCTTGAGTCCTTTTTAGTTATTCTTCTTTTTCTTTCTCCTAAACTTATTATTGTTCCTTAGCCTCTTTGATTCTTCATTCTTGTTGCTGCTTCAAGGGACTACTACTTGTATCAGTCCTTGGTTTCTTGGCTTTAGAATATGAGGCTCCACCTAGAGTGTTGGTTCTTTCTTCTACATTTTGATCATCCTGTTCCTCTTGATCAATTGATTCTTTCGGTGCAGCCTCCCTGTCCTTGTTGTACTAGTTCTTGATTCGATCCTCGGTAGGGCATTATGTGTGCTGTTAACTCCACTTGAACTTGGCTCGCTTGCAATGTGAGGGAACGATTATTTCAAGACCATATGACCTTTGTGATATGGGTGGTAAATGAAAACCCTTGGTTCCTCAGCCTCTGCCTCTACTTCCCTAAAATATTTGACCGTGTAGGCACCGATAGTAAGTGGAAGGGTAGGCCATGGTTTCTTCTTGGCCTTGGTGAGAATCTTTGAAAACCCGCCCTTCATCTGGTAGCATACTTCTTGCAAGAGTAGTTTATCAGTGAAGAAGTGGGGAAGTGCATGGCGTGCATTAAGCGACCCGAAAACCCAGATGAAAGTGCTATCTGTGACAGGAAACCAGTTGGCTACTTGGTTTATTATCTCCATGGATCGCCTGGACATGCATGGGGCATATTTTCCAAACAGTTTTCCGTAGAGTGTGGGAATGAAGTTCTGTGAGATCGACTCTATATCATGTTTGTACTTGGAAGCCCAGAATACCTGCAACTCTTTATGGATTGGCCCGCTACGCTTTACATCCCAGTTATGAGACCAACCGGTAAACTTACATCTCGCACATACTGCGTCCAACAGATAGGAGGCAATATAAAATTCAGATGCACATCCTTCATCGGGTGCTTGTGTTGATGATATGTTTGATTTAAGGGCTGCTACTATTAGGTTGGCCGAGTGAAGTGGGTGTCGTATGTAGCAACAGCATACATGAGGGAAACCCAAGTACCATTGAAAGTGGTGGCATCTTGACAGCCGTACGTCCTGCATAACATTGTTGCCACCAACTTGTAGACTCTTTTGAGGCTCGCTGTTTTATATTCTTGGTCCTTCCTGAACTTGAACTTTTCCAGGTCCTCCCACCATCCCCTCAAGGTATTGGGTATGGGGATTTTATGAGTAGTATCCCATTCAGTTTTGAAAGTCTGTTCTCGAGTGGGGAACGCATAGTATACCTCCGCATCCTACCCCTTCAGATTTGAAAACAACTTTCCTAAATGATCTCGAATGACCCAGATTCTAGAGTCGACCTTTTGCAAGATCCATTCAATCATCTTTGTGCATGGAAAAATGGGTGGATGGGCCCCTGCATAGTGTAGTTTAGACCTCTTGACCTTAACACACACCAGCCAGTCTGGGAGGTCTTCTAGAAATTCGAGTTTCTTGAACTCCTGGTATACCTGATACCAACTCATGTTATCTCCTTTCCCGAACACGCAAGCGGTGTCTCCATAGATAGGGGGAGGGGAAGGAGGTATCTATTCTTTTGAAATTTCTATCTCAGGACTCTTGTTTCTTTTCTGAACTTCCAAGGGCCCAATATCACTTGAGGCTGAAGAGATGGACACACACTCGAGCTCGGCTTCAATGTTCCCTAGCATATTCAAAAAACAGTCCCACGATAAGAGGGATGACATAATTATAAATACTTAGGCTGCTGCTACCTCTTCTTAACCATTCAAGGAAATGGGTAGACCTATGACTTGGTGACCTTGCGACCAGGTCGCTGAGTCTCTAAGTCGCGCTGGTTCACACTTTCAAAGAAACGTGACCTGGCGACTTGCGACTAGGTCGTTGGGTCGCTAGGTCGCGTCGAGGCGGATTCTGAGAGAAACTCGACTTGGCAACTTGACGAACTGCGATTAGGTTGTTAGGTCACTAGGTCGCAAGGTCGCATGGTGGGTTTATGCTAGGTGGCAAGCAACTTGCGACCTCGGGAGTCAGCGACCAGGTCACAGTGTCGCCTAATCGTAGGGTCGTGGGGTCGCTCTAGGGCCTGCTTATGAGTTACACGGTGATTAGGGCTCTCTGGGGTGAAAAAGGTGAAGTAACGCACATGTGAATGATAAGTAACACATCTGGGCCCTGATGTTTTCCCTAGGTGAGTTAGGAAAGGCAGTTGAGACAATCATTAGGAAAAAGTGGTTTCAGAGAAACAAGAACAAAGGTCTATGTCATGAGGGAGAAAGGTAAATCTTCCAAAGGGCTATCATGGAGCTTGACTAAGGCCAAGGCAGGGATAAATAGGCCAGGGGCAAAGGGGGGAATTGGAAATAATTAACCAAAAAGGAAACAATAGGAGGATTAGGTAACTTACCTGGGAAAAACGCGTTCCAGCTGGCTTGTCAGAGGCATTACTTGCTCCGTCATGCAAGTCGAATGCGACCTATGCGACCCTTTTATTTATAAAGGGGTCGCACGTGCGGTCAATTAATGAGGGTCGTAGGTCGAAAATTTAAAGATGATTGTAAATCATGCGACCTCGTGACCTTGCGACTCCGCGACCTGGAGTCGCAAGGTCGGATAGTCCCAAATCTCAGGTTTTAGATCAATATGCGACCTTGCGACCTCGCAACCAGGAGGGGTCGCAGGGTCGCAACTTTTGGATTTTAATGAGGTTTGTGACTTTGCGACTAGCAACTAAATTCAAGATTAGACTCCATCTTTACCGGAGATCAGGGGCTTAGAAATTTTAAATGGGGAAAAATTTTGGAGGGTGTTGTAGTGGCTACAACAGGAGCATAAACTCAAATTGTCTATAATTCTTTTGAAACATAAGCTAAAAATATCCACACATTTTAACAACGGCTAAAAATCATTACAAAATAAAATGGTTGCACTCGAGATTGAACTCCAATGAATAAAATATAGGGTGCAAGAAATAGAAAACAAAATATAAACAATGGTTGAAGAAAATTACATCTTGAGAGATAAGATTAAAGAGTTAAAATAAAAACTAAATAATAATTTTGTATGAAGAGTTTTGTATGCAATTTTTTCATGATCCATGTTGAATATACAATAGAAGATAGCGGGGTTTTGATCAGCAATCTTTCCTCAAGAAATTATTTGTGTTGTGGTTTGATTTGATTCTTCTTTACTACATGTGATTGGCGATTGTGTTTTTAATTCCACAAAATATTTGTAGAAGCGATTCAGCATTTAACTTCAGTACATTGTTAGATCAGGTGAATCCAAGATATACATGCATGTTCTATAATTTCGACATGGTATCAAAGCACAGGAAATCACAATTGTGACTGGATAGAATTCGAATTTTTAGAAACACTTTCTTGGTGCTACAATTGATTCAGGATCGAAATGGCTTTCAATGGCTTGAGGTTGGAGTATGCACTCGAGGGAAGCTCAAACTATATTTCCTTGAAGTACAGGATGGAGGCCGTACTCGAAGAAAATGGCTTGAAGGAATTCATTGACAATTATGTTGCTAAACCCGGTGTGACAAATTCTGCAAATCTTGATGCATGGCAAAAGAAAGTGGCAAATGCGAGGAGGATCCTGTTGGAGGGAGTACGAGACCACATTGTCTAAATCCTTAATGGGAAAGCCACACCATATGCATGTACCAGGTTTGAATAAAATTTTAGTCTCAGCCACAATGTTGGAGGATAGAGGCTATGATGTTGTTTTTAGTGAAGGAAAAGTCTCCCTGTGACACAAAACAACAGGACAAGCCAAGAGGATAGGGATTCAAGTTAAAAATATCTACAAGCAGGAGGTAGATGGTTGTGTAGCAGTGATGGACAAGGTAGATCAAGTGGTGAGACGGGATGAGGGTGAATTATGGCACAAGATATTGGGCCATCTTCACCATGGAGCCTTGAAATTCATGCAGCATATTTCTACTAGTCTTCCCAGGGGTACACTTGCGCAGTCAGACACATGCAAGGGATGTACTATGGGAAAATATATAAAGGACACCTTTCATGAGAAGGAGAACCGAGCTTCGAGGATCATTGAGAGAGTTCACACTGAAGTGTGTGGACCATTCTATGTTGCTTCGATAGCAAAACATAAGTACTATGTAATATTTGTTGATGAATTTTCTTGTAAGTGATGGATCTTCTTCATGCAAAAGAAATATCATACATTCTCTAAGTTTCTTGAGTTTAAGGCACTGGTGGAGAAAGAGTCGGGGAAGCAAGTGAAGGCTCTTACGAGTGATAATGCTGGAGAATACATATCTAATGAATTCAAGAACTTCTACATCAAAGAAGGAATTCTAAGAGAACTAATAGCACCTCATAACCCACAGCAGAATGGGGTCACGGAAAGAAAGAACATAATGATCGTGGGTGTAGCAAGAGCGATGTTGCATGATCAAGGCCTACCGATGCATCTGTGGGTGGAAGCATGCAACACTGCGGTATTTGTGTAGAATAATTTTCCTCATAAGATACTTGGCATGAGTACACGTAAAGAGGCTTTCACTGGTAAGAAACCTGATGATTCACACTTTAATATTTTTGGCTCATTTGTTTATGTGCATGTGACCAAGGACGTCAGGAAGAAGCTAGAACCGACAGTTGAGATTGGGATTTTTGTGGGGTACACTGAAACACCCCATAATTATCGTGTGTATTTGCCAAACAGCAGATTGACTATTGTGTGACGGGATATAAAATTTGATGAGGAGAAAGCCATGTGGTTGTCCCTTGAGAGGGAGTTGGACTTGCATGCAGAGGAGGAACTATTGGTTCCCAAGGATGAGCCTCAATATGTGGATCAACCACATGCAGAGGATCATGGAGTGGAGGAAAACACTCATGTAGAGCCATCCATAAAATATGGCAGAAGGCGCACCACGGAAACTGATAGATTGAGACTTGATGTTGCGGAAAATGTAGGAGCCCCTACTTCACAGCGCAAACAGAGACAGTCTCCTGATAGATTTACTAGATACATGGCTCTTATGAGAAAATGTATTGTGACTAAACCATCTTCCTTTTAGGAAGCAGTGAAGCAACCAACTTGGGTTGATGCAATGGTGGAGGAGTATGACTCCATTTTCAAGAACTGTGCATGGGAGATAGTCCCAAGACCGGTCGACAAATTAGTGGTTGGATCGAGATTGGTCTACAAGGTAAAGCAAGTTGCTGATGGGAGTGTGGAGAAATACAAGGCCATATTTTTTTCTCGGGGATTCTCACAGATCGAGGGGATATACTATGATGAGACTTTTGCACCTGTTGCAAGGTACTCTTCCATAAGATCCATTCTTGCACTCTCAACGCAGATGGGCTAGCGCATTCATCATATGGATGTGAAAAATTTGTTTCTCAATGAGACATTGAGGAAGAGGTGTACATAAAGCAACCTAAAGGTTTCAATATCTTCAACAGTGGGTCGCATGTGTGACGAGTCAAAAGAGAACTGTATGGGTTGAAGCAAGCACCCCATGCTTCGTACACTCGGATAGATAGCTATTTCACCGGACTGGGCTTCACCAAAAGTGAAGCAGATGAAAACCTGTACCAGATTGTGGTTGAGGGTAAGCTATTGATTATTTTTCTTTATGTTGATGATTTAATTTTGACTGGTGATGAGCAACTGATACACTCATGCAAGGAGGATCTTGTAAGGGCGTTCAAGATGAAGGACATGGGACTCCTTCATTATTTCCTTGGATTGGAAATATGGCAGCAGGATGGTGAAATTTTTGTGTCTCAAGGAAAGTATGCAAAGGAGATACTGGGTAAGTTTCACATGGAGAGCTATAAACCCATGGATACTCCTCTTCCATGAAATTGGAGGAAAGAGGATGCTACTTCTGGAGAGCTAGTGGATGCTATTGTCTACAAGTAGTTATTTGGTTCACTGATGTATCTAGTGAACAACAGACTAGACATTTGCTACACAGTTAACTAACTGAGTCAAGCTATGGTTAAGCCTACCAAGCTCTTTTGGAAGGTGGGGAAGCATGTCTTGAGATACTTGAGGGGAACATGAGAGTATGGTCTATCGTACAGACGAACAGAGGAAGAGAAGCTTCAAGGCTTCACGGATGTATATTGGGCGAGAATTCCATCAGACAGAAAGAGCACATCAGGAGGGATATTCAACATAGGATCGAAAATAGTTTCCTGGTACAACAGGAAACAACGATCTGTGGCACTCAGTTCAGCAGAAGCAGAATACATGGCAGCCAGTCAAGCTGCATGTGAGGCTATCTAGATGAGAAAGATCTTGGTTGGTTTGTTTGGTTCTCAGATGGATCTGACAATGATTCATTGTGATAATCAAAGTTGCATCAAACTCTCGATTAATCTCGTGTTTCATGATAGGTCCAAGCATATATATATCTAGTACCATCATCTCAGAGATTGTGTGCAGAGAAGGATAATGTTGCTTCAGGACATTCCCACGGAAGATCATGATGCAGATATTCTGACGAAGGCGCTCACCAGGAGAAAATCTAAACACCATAGAGATAGGATCGGGGTGAAGGATAATCCCTTTCTTGTTGAGAGGGAGTGTTGAGATTCAACAAGAAAATTTCAGCACCCACGCCTAGTGCATTAAGCACCTACATTAGGGTGGGGCCTATAGTGTTATTTTTGGTGCATGTCTATTTTAGCTATCCCTTAATTAAGATGGACAATAAATTGTAATCTTTTCTCAATAATAACTTGTAATAGTTAACTGAGAGTGATAAACTCAGTTAGCTAGTGGATTTCAAGTTAGAGGCAGTTGGTGAGGCATGCAAAGTAATTCTAGTTGTAACAAAGTTCGAAGTGCAGTGGTGCATTAGTTAATGAAGGTTGTAATCAGTTTAACTTAGTTAAGTGATTTAAACTCAGTTGTGCTAGTTGTAACTGCTTGATACACTAGTGAGAGATCAAGTAAATTAAATATTAATTAATTCACAATCATTGATCACACATGCAACTGAGGATTTACTATTATTAGCTGCATGCATGTCAGATCTAGTGGAGACCCAGTTGAGATCTAGGTGAAAGGGAAGTTGACTATCAGTGTTAGGATTGTTGGGTTGCACACATGCAACCAAACACCCATTGGAGTGCCCATGATACTTTTGCAATCAAGGAATGCCATAATTCCCATCTTTAAGGGATTACATTCATCAGGGATTGCGCAAGCAAGGCAGATTGTCTGGAGGCAGGTTATTGGCTAAGTATTGGTCAGTTTTTGTACGACATTGTGAGACAATTAGCTGAGTACTAGAGGGCTCTTGTGAGAATATTTTTGTATGTAATTGTTTCATGATCCATGTTGAATATACAATAGAAGATAGTGGGGTTTTGAGTAGCAAGCTTTCCCCGGGAAACTATCTATGTTGTGGTTTTATTTGATCCTTCTTTACTTCATGTGATTTGCGATTGTGTTTTTAATTCCGCAAAATATTTGTAGAAGCGATTCGGTATTTAACTTTAGTACATTTTTAGAGCGGGTAAATCCAAGATATACATTAATGTTGTATAATTTCTACACTCTCCTAAGTGATAACTCTCACTGTAATCCCCTCTAGCTAGATGAGAACTTTGACTTAGCTAGTAGATTCAAAAGAAATTTTGAAGCCAATACCGATTACTTATTTGGTACTGAGCTAATCAAGCTCTGTATTTTGCAAGACATGATAATTTGTGATGGAATTAATAAGTGGTCAACCTATAACCAGATGACTTGTATTTGTGGGCTTGTTAGTTGTGTAATGGATTATGTGATATATGATATCCATGTTCTCAACCATATTGTAAATTTTGACCTCTTATGACCATGAGCCTGATTCTAACCATATACTTCTAACCTTAACTCTAAACCTTGAAATTCACACCAGCTACATGCAAGAGAATTGTGAGTGTTAAAGGCGCTTAGTTTTGACAAAAGTAAAATGGGTCTCTTCTTAAAGGATTTAAATATGGATTTAGATTGATTAATGTATAATGATAACATTAATCACATCTAGCACAGTTTTACTACAACCCTTTCTACTGCCATTAACAAGTTCTCTATTGAGGTGTCTTATTAAAAGAATAATATAACTTCCAACCTTTGGTATGATAATTATTGTAAAATTTCCAGGCAAGTGATTACGTATGCTCCTAATGAAACCATTAAGCTTGAAAAAATAAATATGTACAATTCTCTTATCCACAGGAAGAAAATATCCTAGATAAAAAGGAGGCAAGAGCAACTTCTTCACCTTTCTAAAGTTGAGCTGAGAAAGTTTTGGAGGAAAATTCTTGTTTGTAAAACGAAAGAAAATAATGTGATCCCCTTCAAGAATTGGGATATCTATATTAAGAATATTTATGATTCCCTTGACATCATGGGCACCATCTTGAACACTCTTATAGAGGAGGATATATTCTCTTTGGAAGACGTTGAGTTAGGGATTAAGCAACTCTTTAATGGAAAAGCTAGGGATATTGAAGGCTACCAAGTTGAAATTCTCAAAATGGGAAGGTATGTCATTATTCCTCGTATACACAAACTCTTTAATCTGATAGTGAAACAAGGCTTCCCTAAGCCTTGGATGCAATTTCTTATTGTGCATATCCTAAAAAGAGGGATAAAACCATTCCCTCTAACTACATTACCATTACGATTAGCTAGATTCTAGCAAAGCTATATGGACTAATTTTGGAAAAGAAGATTAACCTTTGGCTTGAAAGCCATGGTAAAAGAGATAAAGGGGAAGCTATATTTAGGAGAATATGTATGTGAATTTCAATATCTAAATCACCTTGGTCATATAGGGATCTCCTATTTATGTACCCCTTTTAAGTGTTTCTCACATAGTCATTCATATAAATAAAATGCATCAATCTTCCTTAAAAATATATATATATACATTAATTTTATAAAACATGTTATTGGCTAACACATTTTAGGTCTTATTTTTAGTTAGCCTTTGACTTTAAATATTTTTAACATAACATAAGTTTACTTCATTCGCATCAAATACCATGGTTGACCCAATACCATGGGCATGTGAACCTTAAACTACCAATGATAAACTCATTGATGATTCAATCAAGGTTATCTTAATTACTCTATCACTAAGTCAATATGAAACCAACATTCCTTTTTTAAACTTGAATTGGAATAAACACCTATTACAATCAAAGTTTTTTTTAGCTTAGTCTAACTATTGGACATTTTTGCCTTTTTGTGGGCACATTTTCCAATGAATTTTGCTTGAAATTCGACCGGGTAAGTTTGAACCATGTAATTTGCATAATTTAATTGCCCAATGAAGTCATTTATGCATTCAAAGACATTTTAAATAACGAAAAATCATAATCTCACCAACTCACTTAATTTCAAAAGCTAATGTGGAAAATACAAGTTGGTTTATTTTGTCATAAAACACATAATAAGTTATTTTGTTGATAGAAATGTCTATTTTGGAATAATCCTTTCAAAATTTTAATTTAATTTGCAGTAAATATTAGGTGGATGGTTTGGATTTAACCTCCATCAGATATTCCATCGAAAATTCTTTGTCATGGTTAAGGATATAGGGTTTAGATTTGTTTGAAACCTAATCTTAGACTATTTCCCCCTTTTTGTTTTGCAGTTAAATTAAAAAAATTCATGTGCACAAGTGTCAAATTCAGTTTCCATTTTGTTTCCATCTTGTTTGATCTAGATTTAGTTTCCATTTTGTTTTGATTTTATTTAATCTAAATTCTTGAATAAAGGAGATTTCGAGGAAATTTTTTCAACTTCCAGTGGAGGAAAATATAAACGAATACAACAGATATATATCAATGTTCATTCTATTATGAAGAAGCGTTAGTTAGTTTTTATCAAGCATTGTATATTTACTTGATTATAACTCCTAAGAGTGATGATCCCTATATCTTTGGTATCAAGTTGAGGACTTTATAGGACATTAATAATCAACAGACTAAGCAAGGAACAATGTTGAATTTACAAACAATATATAGTCTTGGTAGAGAATCTTGGGTCAAGCTTTTTTTTTGAAATTGTTACGGTTTGTATATAAAAATCTAACCGCCGTAAGTTTTAAATATTAAATGCACATAAAAGATGTCCATTGTAGTCATTGTTTTGCAAATGTGATAATTTTTTTTGGTCCTCTCAATAAATTTGCATGGTGAAGCAGGTATCCTCAAGATGAGTTTGACCACTTATGGTTCACATATATGGGTGTAGTCTTGCCTCCTATAGGAATTAGCTATGATCATAGATTTCCAGTTGCAAGAATTATAGACATGTGAATTTACGTGTTTACTGTTCATTCTTTTATTTAACATGAGGGGACATTGCAAACCTTGATGTTGCAGTAATTTACATTAATTTGTTAAAATGCTAAACAACGAAATATTAACCTGACACTTGTACATGAATTTTAGCCCAAAGCAGTTTTTGAATACTGAATGTGGTGATGTGGCTTACAATTATTTGTTACGCTAAAAAAAATGTGAGACATTTGGTGACCCCAACAACATTCGAAAAGGCAGAGTAACATTTGACAACTCTAGTGGGAATTGGAATTTGATAAGTTAGCAATAAATCATATTTAAACACAAAGAAATATTGTATATGGTGAGATGTGTTGTATGATGTATTGTTTATTCGTTGATAAATGTGATGAGTGTCTGATACCAAGGTGTCAAACACCATGTTGGCTTATTAACGATAATAAACTATTTAATTTAGGCGTAGTCTGACTAAGACAAAATAATTTTTTGACTAGAATTCAGCAATATAATTTTTAGCGAAATTGTTATTTTTTGTTGTTTAAAATACATTTTTGAATGCATAAATAAATTCAACACACTTAAACGCACTTGATTTTTGCAAATCAAACAACTTAAACTTATGGTTTTTAAAAATTTGTAACAGATTTTGAACAAAATTGACTAGAAAAAATGCTTGGAAAAGGGTAATTTTGTCTATTAGTTAGACTACGTGTTTAATTTATATAGTTGTTCCAATATTAAATGCCTACCAAATTCAAACTTCAATGTGATAGATATTGCTATTAACATGTAATCTAACTAATAGATGAATTGCCTCTTTTTGGGGAAGATTTCCTTATCATTATTACTCAAAACAAGAAATTTGAAATTTTTAAAAATCATATGTTTAAGTTGTTTATTCTGAAAAGTTTGAGTGTTTAAAAAAAAAATTAATGTACCAAATATATTTATACATTCAAAAGTACATTTTAAATAACAAGGAATGACAATGGCTAAATTCCATCCAAAAAATACCATTTTTTCTATTAGTTAAACTACTCCTTACTTTTAATATTTCAAATATAATATATAATTTTTACATAAAATATTTATACCATTGAAAAAAAAAAACCACACATTTAAAAAAAACCTAAATATCTTATAAAATTAATTTCTTTCAAAATTTTAATGCTTTAAAAATAAATTCATTTTTTTATTAAATCCATTTTCAATTTATTTATGGATTGATTTGTCTTTGTCGCAACATTAGAAATTTGAAGTCACCTTAAAATAATTTAAAATTTAGAACTTCAGGAATAACATCAAGATCAAAGTATAACAACAAAGAAAGTTTGAGGAAATGAAATTTTGGTAAAAGATGAGGTGTTTGACGTATAAGAAAGTGGAAGGAAATGAAATTTTGGTAAAAGATGGCGTGTGTGATTAAATTTCTAAAATCATAAGCTCAAAATAAAGTCAAAGTCAACTGTGCTGGCCGGCGGAACGAAAATAACGCCAAATTGCGAAAAAGTAAAAGGCAATATAGACACATGAGATGATATTGTCGTTCTTATCTTCATCGTCCAACCAAATGGGTAGTTCAATCTCAAATCAAAGTTGAAAAAAAGGCATTAAAATGTAATGATAGTGGGCACCTTGCGAAGGAATCGGGTGTGAAATTTCCTCTTCAGTAAGGTTGGCGATGTCAAGTATAAGTTACACAACTTAGATTGCTCTGAGCTATCACGTGTAATATTATCAATATTTGTCTTAAACAATGGAAGCCCATGACGAGAAGAAACGGGCTTCAGTGGCTACCAATTTGGCCCATAAATTTACCATTAATAAACTCATCTTCTTTACTTCCGCGTGTGTTGTTATTGTTGCGAGTGCAAGCGGGAGAAAAGTGCATGAAAAACGGCCTCGTAGTGCCACTGATCACTTATTTTTGGGTGTGGGTGTTTCTCATCCATAGTCCTAAGGGCCAACTTAATTAATTGAATCATCCATTTGAAGCATGCATGTTGTTAATGTGGTGGTCATAGCTCAAAAAGTTAAAATATGGTTGAATCTCTTAAGGTTACCATCTATTTTTGCACCTAGTGATTAAACTACTTTTTATCTAGATATTTCAAAGAAGAAGGGGAGAAGAAGGGGAGATCTTATGAGGTTCTTTTTTTTTTTTAAGAGAAAAAGGTGGTCCACATTCATGATTTTCATATGAAAACAACGTATCTTGTTTTCTTTGTCTATTTATTCTTAGTTGTAAAGTTAAATAATTAATGCATTTCAATCATACAATGCTCTCCTAACCTCATGTGTTAAGGCAATTGTTAGCACACCAATTATGCATAGGGTAACTAAATCATGGATGTTACTAAAATTAACAATTATGGTGCACATTGATTCACCAATAGATATGTAGTGGGATAAACCTTAGGAAAATGATCTAGGTTATATAAGGAACAAAATGAAAGGCAAGAAAGGAAATGGAACGCACACAAAAAAATAATAGAGTGCACAATAATATAATGAAAACCCAACTTCTATTGATAAATAAAATAACATAATATTGCATAACACAAATTGGCTAGAATGGTGGCAGCTATCTTTGAAGGGAGAGAGATGGCGGCTATATGCATTCACAAAAATTTATTACAAGAGGCAAAAAGAATGTCCTTTAACATAAAGGAAGAACCCAAGAGTTCCAAAACCTAACCTTAGAAGATGAAGTGCCAAAAGGTTTGTGGGCCTCTAGATGGTTAGTTGGTACATCAAGTTCCCGAGGGTGCAACGTTTGCATACAATGTATGTTTGGGGAACACAATAGCCTGTTGTAAAGAACTATCTGAGGATTACAAATTTTGTTCGGGGCCAAGGTGTTCCATGTCAACTTTTGAGCTCCTTGAATGGCCAAAAAACATCGTTTAGGACCTCAAAAAAATCATGGAAGTTTGGGACCCAAAAAACCATAAAAAATTTGTCAAGAAGATAGAAAACTATTGAGTCAGTGCAAGAGGTGAGTGGCCATTTATATTGACCTATATCAATTATTAGTCCAAGCATTCACAAACCCTCCATAATATTACCTGAGTAGCCTCTTTAGTCACAAAAAATCCAAACCTTGAATAGAACCCATCTTCTTTCATTTGAAGGGGTGACGGGAGTTGGAGGGTTATATGTCTAATGAAAACTCGGAAGGAAGCATGGTATTGAGCATGAAAGAACATCCCATTACAAGGTTGAAGGAACACACTATTCAATAGTTTTTTGATGGTATAATAATTTATTACATAAATAAGCAAGAATTCATTATTTATGTGCCAAGGGAATAGATAGATTACAAAGGGAGAAGAATAAGGGTAGAAATAACCATGGCAGTGAGGGAAAAGCCCTTGTTTCCCACAAAACACTATGATGCAATCTCAATTCTCATTGTCCTATTACTTTTACTTAGTTCCACCAAGAGAAGCAAGGTGAATCCTACCACAAAATATGCATAATGTGTGTAAGTAACACTCAAAATTGTAAAAGAAAATTCATAATTTCAAAAAAAAACAAGCATTAATATATATATATTTCTAAAGACGACCTTGTGGTGTTCCTCCCTTTCTCTAAAATCTGGATGGAGGACAATTCAACCACAAGCCATAATAGAAGTTGGTAACTCAATGGGACTCAACCAAACTCAAACCTCAATGAGACTAAACCAAAGAACTAATGACAAACCCTATTTTCAAACAAAGCAGTCAAATCAGTTGAGCTAACCCACTTTACATCCAAGCATGTGTGTGTAAACCATCATATATCCTCTTAATTCCAAAAATTTTAAGTATTGAATGATTTGTACCTAAATTTTCATTTTAATTGCATTTGATGCTTAATAAAGCCAATATTAAAATAGATCTATGCTAATTAGTTTACATCTTCTTAACAAATATTACAAACAACAATATCCCAATCAAAGAAAAAACTTTTTAAGAGTTTTAAGGATGCAAAGAAAAAAGATTTAATATCCTCTCCCCTCTCTATCTTCACAACAAACAATATACAACAATGTTTAATGAAATATAATATATAATATGAAAAGTAAACCATTAAATATTAAATATAAAAGTAATGCACATTAAATCAATTTTATTTTATTTTTTATTAAAAAAAACTTTATAAAAATTCTCTCTTCTTTTTCAAAATATTCAAAATATTCAAATAAATAATAATTCAATTACTTAAAAACAATAAAAATCTTAACCATTTTTAACTCTGAAGACTTATAATCTCTTTATCAATAAAATACCTTTATTGAATAATTCAATAAATTGAACCAACCCTTAAAACTTACATCAAATAATATATATATATATATATATATATTAAATAATGCATTATACATTGCACATTACATTTTCCCTTAAATAAATACTAAACTGGATACGGATATACTTGGGGAGTTCATTAATTTGCAAATAAACATATTATTCTTGACGGATCCATTTTCTTTGCATGATGTTTGATACTCATTTTCGAAAGTTTAAAAGTTTAAGTGAGCTTAAAATAAAACAAAATTCTTACCATTAAAATTTTATATATAAAAAATAAATGAGCCAAAATCCTAAAAATAAAAATAAAAAAATTATAAATAAAAACTGAAAATGAAACTGGGAAAATTTTGAAACCTTCACAATTAAAAAAAAGGTTTTGATGTTCATTGGTGGTCGAAGTAGAAGAAAGTCAAAGTCAAAATCATTGTCGGTCGAACCAAATTAAAGTAGAAGGCCCCACATATATATATACATCATTTGGGGCCAAAATCCTAGAAATAAAAAATTTATAAATAAAAACTGAAAATGAAAGTGAGAAAATTAAAAAAAGTTTTGATGTTCATTGGTGGTCGAAGTAGAAGAAAGTCAAAGTCAAAATCATTGTCGGTCGAACCAAATTAAAGTAGAAGGCCATATATATATATATATACACATCATTTTGCTTTGCTTGGCGTCATCGCCAAAAAGAATTTTGATGATTGATTGCGAATTTTGCTGATATATTGTGAGATGAAAGTCAAAAAACCATGAATACCTAAAGATAGTGGGTACCTGCTATTGCCTCTTCCACACGCTTAACACTGTCGGCCACAAACAATACAACCAATTGCGTGTCGCCGTATTGCTCCAAGATGCCTTTCGTCAAATGCTTAGCGTTTGTTTGTCCGAAAGTTCTGATGTCAGCAATCTATCTATTGGTGAGCTTTATTTCCACTGCCATACGCCCATAAATGCGCCTAGGCAGGGAATGCGCCTATCTGACGGTGAGCATTCCCTGCCTAGGCGCATTTATGGGCCTATGGCAGTGGAAATAAGGCTCGCCTCTATCTATCTATCTATCAGTTCTTGTATTTTGTTTTTTCTATCAAATTGGGCAATAGGTTTTTCTTTTGCAAAAGTATGAATATGTATTTTTAATGTATGAATGAATTCGACATACTAAAAATATTTAAAATATATTAATTATAAGATTTCAGTTAAAATTGATTAGGAAAAGGTAAAAATCTCTAACAGCTAATAGTTAGACCAACCATTGTTTTATAGAGCAAAGCCAAAATGTCTCTAGATTAGGTTGATCAAACGCTCGGAGCTATTATATGTCATAATAATTGTAGAAATTTTATTACAAATTATGTATTGCCTAGATTCTCCTGATCTAACAATTATATGCCACTGTTAAATATAGAATCGCTTCTACAAAAATTCTTGGGGAAATTTAAAACACGATCGCCAATTGCAATATCAAGAAGAAAGATCAATTAGGCATAACAAGGATGTTTTTATCGGGAAAGCATAAAGCTAAAAACCCCACTATCATATATTATGTATATATCATGGATCATGAAACAATCTCATACAAAACTCTAATCCAATAGCTCTCAGTACAATGTATAATCGTCTCACACTGTCATACAAAAATTGGCAAATACATGCCCCAATTTACTGCCTCGAGACAACCTGCCTCCACTGCGCAATCCCTGGTGGTCAAGAACCTCTTAATGAATCATTCTTGTCTGCCTTGACTGCGCAATACTCATAGACTCATCCAATGTGTGTGTGGTTGCATGTGTGCAACCGATAATGTCACAATTGATAATCATTATGTCCCTTTCACCTACATCTCAACTGGGTCTCCACTGGATTTGACATGCATGTAGTTAACAGTAGTAAATCTTCAATTGCATGTGAGACCACTGGTTGTGAATTAATTAATAATTAATTCACTGATCTCTCACTAGTGTATCTTCAGTTACAACTAGCACAACTGAGTTAAACTACTTTACAACTCACATAACTACACGTCCAACTCTGTTACAACTTCGAATCACTCAGTTACAACTAAGTCCACCTGCATGTCCCACCAACCAACCTTTGAACTTGAAATTCCTTCAGCTAACTAGTTTGCCACTTCAGTTAACTCATTTCAAGTGCTCCATGAGAATAAATTAATATTTATTGTTCAAATATTATTAAGGGATAATAATAGTCAACATGCGATCTATAAATAGAACTTGCACATACATCTAAAAATAGAACACCATCTATAAATAGAATTTTCTCACCATCTATAAATAGACATCATCTATAAATAGAATTTGCTCATCCATTCGAAAAATAGACTTCCACCTAAAAATAGCATGTGTGTGCCCCACCTAGTGTAGTGATACAGAGAATACTACAAAAATAAGAATATGCGCAGAAGAATAGAGTTCACAACTCCTTTGATACCAAAATGTCAATTTGCATAAACCACCATTAAAAAATTAATATACATCGAGGATTAACCCAGCAATATCTTTAAATAAAGACTATATGCATATAATGTCTCTCTACGGATTCTACAACCAACACAGAGCAATTTCTGTCAAATCACATTTACAAACTATGCCATATTACAGTCATGTTTTTCAGGTCTTAACGCTGCCACCAAACCTGAATTTCTACAATTGCAATTAAACGTTGTGTGATTACATGAATCTGTCAAACCATGCCGTAGCCAGACGAGGCTTGGGTGTGAAATCTATTTGGACCGTTTGCATCCAACGTCGATCTACGAAAACTGTCTCCCACCTCATGCGGACTCTGCTTCCATCCTTCACATAGCAGCCACGAAATTCAACCCTACAATGTGTTAAGACTCAAATCTTATCTATTGTGAGAAGCGATTTCAATGGAATATAATATCAACTCTCCACCGTGGCGCTGAGTGAGATCGACATTCCTCGTTTTGAATCAATTTTGATCAATACCGCCTTTCACCTGCAACTCGATGGTAGTATCTACTGCAAAAATTTAGTGTATACATTGTATAGCAGAGGTTAAACAAATAACCGAAAAGAGAGCGAATGAAATAAAATGATTGCATAAAACAACAGCAATAAAATACAGTATCAACTCTTCTTTGGACGAATAATACACTTGGTTGCCCTCTTGGCTCTCGCCTTTACAACTCGTCATCTTTGTCTGATGCTTCCTTCTCCAATTGCGCTGAACACTCAACTTTCTATAATGAAGAATAATCAATAACTTCTTCTTTATCACAATTATAGTCATTGAGTGCCCCTATAGTAACAAATTTCTCATTCGGTGTGGTACCTTCATTCATCAACAAATTATTAGTTTTAAAAATACAAGACCTTTTGGCCTCTTTTGATGCTTCAAGCACCAATATCCTATCATAGAATTTCTGGATTTTAGCATATCCTCTTTGATGTGACTCTATTCCTTTGAGTCTCTCCTCCTCTAACAAATCAAAATGAATTTGTTCAAGTTCTTTAAACTCGTTCACCAGCTTGCCATTCCACTTCCGTTGCAGTAGTTTCCATTTGACCCGTTTCTTCATTCTCCATATGTATCTTCGGTCTTCATTTGTCTTTCTTTGTAGCCAGTCTGATAATATATCCATGTTTTCTTTCATTACTGCCAGACTAATCTCACGCTCTTCATTCTGCTGCCAATTTCTATACTCCTGCAATCTAATGCCTTCTTCAAATTTATTTTCATGTTGCTGATCATCTCTTTTAAATTGTTGGCTGCTTTCATATTTATCCTGGTGGATTAATACTTACGTTTCCTTCATGTCTCTAAGGGCATAACTTTCTTACTGCTCCTGATCTTTCATCTCAGCTTCAAATAATTTTTGTTCAATTCCCCTGATTTCAGCATCATATTTATTAATGTTGTGTTTTTTACCTACGACCATATTATTAATTAAAGAATCAAAGCATTCACTTAACTTTAGAGTCATTTCATCCTTATCATGTACGGTAACTACAATATCTTCTATATCAGGGTTTGCAAGCTTCATTTCTCCTTCAGGTTCCTTGAGCTATCTTTCCAAGAACTCTATTTCCATTTGAAATCTTTCCAGCATTCCATCACAACCTTCATTCTCAGTTTCATTCTTCTTTTGACAATCCTTCTGAGTTATCATGTTCTCTGTATCATCACATTGTAAAATTCTTTCATCAATTTCATTAAACAAATTCATTTGTTTACCTCCTTGGAATATTACTACGGCATTTTCATTATGCTTATGCTCCATAACAGCATTAACTGGTTGTCTTACACCAAACATAAATTCATCTATGAATTCTTTCTCAATATATCAGTACCTTCCTCCCCTAAAAGGAATTCTCCATCATACTTCACCTCAAGAGCTTTATTCATTTTTGTGACAGTTTCACCAGACTATCCATCATCTTTTTTACATCTTGCAAACACACACAAACTATGAGATTTAAAAATACAAGGCTTCATAGCCTCATATGCTTCCCTTGTCAACATATCTTCAAATTGTTCTGATCTATTCCAATAGTCCATGAGATCTTTCTCATTATTCTCTTCACCTAGAATTTCACCCTATTCTGGTCCACAAATGGAAACTTCCATTTCCAACTCAGCTTCTCTGAGTTCTTCACATCTCAATTGCACACTCATCCTCTGCTCAAGCTTTCTCAGCTCTTCTGTTCACTGCATATTTACCTGTTGATTCCTCTTTTCTTGTAGTCTATGCCATTTCACTTTCTTCTCATGGTCCAACCATGTTTCTGGTCTTTCTTATTTCTCTGTAACAATTCCATCAATAACTCAAGGTGAACTGCTATCTCAGCCTTCTACCTCTCATATTATTCATCAGTCAACTGCTTCCATATGCCATTTGCATTGGCATCTTCTTTCTTCTTTCTTCTATTGTGGTCTTTCTCAGAACCTCCGAAATGACTATCAACTGTCATTTTTTCCTCCTTTGTGAAATTTATCTATTCACTTGTGGATTTCATTCAATCCCCTTTTCAACAAACCTTCATACTTGCCATCCAATAATGCAAGCTCTCTTCCTGCGCTTGACTTCTTGGTATCTTTTGGTTCTCTGTCTTGGAATCATCTTCTGGGCAACTCTCTTCCTTCTCTTTCACCGACGTGAATTTTTATACATCTCCTCTTTGTAAGAAGTGTTGCACAATACCAATATCATTAGAGCACCAACCATAAATATATATCAAAGTAGAACACGTCCTTCAACAGCCGTATCTTCATCAATAATTTACTTTTTTGTTTTTTTGAATGCTTTTACATAAAGCCCATTAAAATAATTTAAAGAACTTTATGCAATCACTTAAATGATCTAACCTTGTGTTTTCAAAGGAAAATATGCACCATATAAATAATTCGATGAAGAGACTTTTTAACGATTTCTACACGACTTTAACACAGTTCAACCAATGCCAAAAAAAAATTACACAAAGCTTCTTTCCCAGGTGGGAGCAGTTATCCAAACCAATTCCAAGTTGATTTTTTCATCGTCAGGTCCAGTGAGCTTCATCCCAATTCACATATTTTCCACGTTGGTGTAGGAGACCACCTTCATAACGTGCCCAACGATAGTTCTTGAGCTTCCGCACTACAACTCTTCTTCCGAAGTATCAATATATATACCAGTGCGAAATATTATCAATGAAATATTGAAGAGGACCGCACTCTCAATCAATCAAAGGAAATACCTTTCAGTCATTGTCGAATTGTTGGAAGACACTAAATAGATTATACTTTGGACTATTTATGACACACCATTGTTTGTATTCAATTCACAATTTGCAGAAATTATTGACTCGCGGAAACTTTTCAACACAGACCTCCACACTTTTCAAAAGAACAAAGAGAATGGCATCGCTGGACCTAACATCCGTAGTACCACCATTGCATCCTCTACCAGAAATCACCTCAGGTGCCACATAATTAGGGCTTCCAAAAGTTGTATGCAACAACCCTTCTTCCCTAAATTGCTGAGGAAATGCATTGAGGCTAAAATCATATATCTTCAAATTTCCATTTCCATTTCAAATATATGTGGTAGACACCCCCGCTGTGATAATATCTACGGTGTCAATAAGTTGGCTCTTTGATCAATGGCACTCCGATCTCAACCACAATCCCAAGACACAGAACATCAGAAGACCATGAACAGACCTCCGACGAAACTCAGTAGCCTGTTTATGTTTCTTCTTTCATGACGATATCTCGCATGTATAGATATGCATTATAGAATTCTAGCAAACATAGAAGCAATGGTAAATATGGTGAGGAAGCTGATGCTTGATCATTGACTACAACATAACTACTTTTGGCAACGCAATACTTCTTCAGTGCTCAACCTTCCAAGCATGCAACTTCAATTACGACTTCCACTAGTCCCTTCAAAAAACTCTGACTTAGCTAGGCTCTGATACCAAAATGATGCAAAGAATACTGCACAAATCAGAATATGCGCAGAAGAATAGAGTTCACAACTCCTTTGATACCAAAATGTCGATTTGCATAAACCACCATTCAAAAATTAATACATCGAGGATTAACCCAGCAATATCTTTAAATAAAGACCATATGCATATAATGTCTCTCTACGGATTCTACAACCAACACGGAGCAATTTTTGTTGAATCACATTTACAAACTATGCCATATTATAGTCATGTTTTGCAGGTCTTAACGCTGCCACCAAACCTGAAGTTCTGCAATTGAAATTAAACATTGTGTGATTACATGAATCTGTCAGACCACATCGCAGCCAGACGAGGCTTGGGTGCGAAATCTGTTGGGACTGTTTGCATCCAACGTCGATCTGCGAAAACCGTCTCCCACCTCATGCGGACTCCGCTTCCATCCTTCACATAGCAGCCACGAAGCTCAACCCTGCAATGCGTTAAGACTCAAATCTTATTTATTGTGAGAAGTGATTTCAATGGAATATAATATCAACTCTCCACCGTGGAGCTGGTGAGATTGACATTCCTCGCTTTGAATAAATTTTGACCAATACCGCCTTTCACCTGCAACTCGATGGTAGAATCTACTGCAAAAATTTAGTGTATACATTGTATAGCAAAGGTTAAGCAAATAACCAAACATAGAGCGAATGAAATAAAATGATTGCATAAAAAAATAGCAATAAAATACAGTGTCAACTCTTCTTTGGCCGAATAATACACTTGGTTGCCCTCTTGACTCTCACCTTTACAACTCGTCACACTGTCACACCATTCCTACTCTATGCTCTCTTCTTTTCCTCTATCCTATTCCATCCTCTATATATTTCCATCCTCGTACAAATTTCATATTTATACATAATGTGGATTAATTTGAATCCATAATTTCCTCCATAAATGACTCAACCAAACCCTACAATAGCTTATCCCTCCTTTGACTCAACTAATTTCTATTTAAGGAGTTCATAATCCCTAAGATATCTATAAAACCCAACTCCTCTCATATTCTCAATTATAAGAGAATATTTACAATAAACCTCACACTCAGATTTTCCTCTTAATTTATTTAAAATGTACATAATTTATAAAATAATTAAAAAAATAAACATCACCCAAATAAATGATGACAATTGAGCAGGATGCTCCTGCATCATGTAGGTGCTTAATTTTCACTACGATCAAGGATGTTGTTTTCGGATGCCAATTTCCCTGTTTCTTGTTGCAAACTTCAACACTCCCTCTCAACAAGAAAGGAATGTCCTTTCATGTGACATGCAACTCCATGCATGTGCCATGCAACCTTTGTATGCAACACCTCTCTAGTGTTTCTCGCACATGCAACACTTGCATGCAAAACTTCCGAAACTGAATAGCCTCCAAAAAACTGAATCAGTATAATGCATATGTCATCAAAGTCTTTTGACTTTTGCTGGTACCAATTGCACATGTCTTCAGGATCCAGTGCATTGTTGACCTTTGCATCCGTGCACTCTGCACTTGCTGTCAAATCTGATCCACACTCCAGTATCTGACACTGTCACTTTGATTTCATGTCCTCACGACATCTGATTGCATCAATCCAACTGATCCTGCTACGACTGCTCTGTGTGATCCTCGTAGCCAGGTTCGATTCATGAGATCCACACCATCTCAATCAATCCTGCCCAAAAATTCCTTCTTGGGATTACTCATGCATGTCGCCCCACTTTTCACCTAGTGGTATAGCTGCATGCACTCCCTCTGCCCATATGGCATGAAATTTCTCTGCATGAGTGGTTTCTCCCACTCCATGATCCTCATCTTATGGCTGCTCCACATCCCGAGGTTCACTCTTACCTACATGCAAATCTAGCTCCCTCTCAAGCGTCAATTGCATGGCTTTCTCACACTTCCCAACAGTAGGAAGCTTTGTAGAAATCCCATCTACATCAATTCTATAGAGATTCTTAACTCGAATCCCAACCTTCTTGGATTTCCCTGTTGCTTTGTGTCACAGGAAAAATTTTCCTTCACTAAAGACAACATCATAGCCTTCTCTAACATTGCGATTGAGACTAAATTTTTCTTCAAACATGGTACATGTATTACATCTTTTAAATGAAAGAGTTTACCTGACGCCCTCTGAAAGGTAATGGTACCAATGCCAGTCACACTATATCGTCCATCTTCGCCCAACTCAATATGCATTTGGAGATCTTTCTCCTCCAAGTCACTCAAAAGTTTCTTATCTCCCGTCATGTGAAAGGAAGCACCACTATCCAAGTACCACCCCGATCCCAATGCACTTGACACCATGCATGCGATAAATGGAATTCAAGTTCAAATTGTGAGGAAAGATCCTCATCAGCTGTAGCTCCAACAACCATCTTGTTCTTCTTCTTATGTGGACAATCTGTGGCAATATGTCCATGCTTGTGACAGTGAAAACACTTCACTTTGGACATGTTGTGCTCCTTTCCATCTTCACTGGCTTCAGATTTAGAATGGAATTTCTATCCCTTCCCCTTCTTCTCCTTAGCAGCCAAAGCACAATCCTTTTCATCATCATGCTTTGATGAAGAGCCATATCTGGTGTTTCGCCTGAACTCCTCCTACACTAGATCCGACCACAATCGTTCCCAATCCGACAGTTTTTCCCGTTCGTTGACAGAGTCTTCATAACTGTGCTAACTCTTAGGAATTCCCAAGAGAGCCAAGCTCACCAAATAATCATCAACAACACTTATTCCTACACTCCCAAGCTCATCCCTGCATTGGAAAAACTTTGTTAAGTATACCGGAATAGTGTCATTCTTTTCCATCTTGATCTTCCTGAGTTTATCTTTCAGCGCAAATTTGCTATGGTCATTGTTGCTTTGGAGTAGATCCGTCAAAGCCTTCCACATAGCATATGGTGTGGCTTTCCTATGAAGGCTTGAGACAATGTGGTCTCGTACACCTTCCAACAGAATCCTCCTCGCCCTTGCCCCTTTCTTTTTCCATGCATCAAGTGATGCAGCATCTGTCGAAGTAGGCTTAGGAACATCTTTGTCAATGAATTCCTTCAATCCATTATCTTCGAGCACTGCCTCCATCCTGTCCTTCCAAGCAATGTAGTTCGAACTACCCTCGAGTGCATACTCTAGCGGCAAGCCATTGAAATTCATTTCGATGTTTACTCAACTCTAGCACCAAGAAAATATTTCTGCAAATTCGAATTCTTTCCACCAACAAACTTAGCTCCTGCTTCAAAATTGCAATCTTCTGTGCTCTGATACCATGTAGAAATTTTAATACAAATTATGTATTGCCTGGATTCTCCTGATCTAACAATTATATGCCACCGTTAAATACAAAAACGCTTCTACAAAAATTCTTGCAGAAATTTAAAACACGATTGCCAATTGCAATATCAAGAAGAAAGATCAATCACACATAACACAGATGTTTTTACCAGGAAAGCATAAAGCTAAAAACCTCACTATCATATATTATGTATATATCATGGATCATGAAACAATCTCATAAAACACTCTAATCCAAGATCTCTCAGTACAATGTACAATCGTCTCACACTGTCATACAAAAATTGGCAAATACATGCACCAATTTACTGCCTCCAGACAGCCTGCCTCCACTGCGCAATCCCTGATGGTAAGGAACCTCTGAATGAATCATTCTTGTATGCCTTCACCGCGCAATACTCATAGGCTCATCCAATGTGTGTGTGGTTGCATGTGTGCAACCGATAATGTCACAACTGATAGTCAATATGTCCCTTTCACCTACATCTCAACTGGGTCTCCACTGGATCTGACACACATGTAGTTAACAATAGTAAATTTTCAGTTGCATGTGAGACCACTAATTGTGAATTAATTAATAATTAATTCACTGATCTCTCACTAGTGTATCTTCAGTTACAACTAAGTCCACTTGCATGTCCCACCAACCAACCTTTGAACTCGAAATTCCTTCAGCTACTGGTTTGCCACTTCAGTTAACTGATTTCGAGTGCTCCATGAGAATAGATCAATATTTATTGTCCAACTATTATTGAGGGATAATAATAGTCGAAATGCATCTATAAATAAACATGCAATCTATAAATAGAACTCGCACATACATCTAAAAATAGAACATCATCTATAAATAGAATTTTCTCACAATCTATAAATAGACATCATCTATAAATAGAATTTGCTCATCCATTCTAAAAATAGAATTCCACCTAAAAATAGCATTTGTGGGCCCCACCTAGTGTAGGTGCTTAATTTTCTCTAGGATCGAGGATGTTGTTTCCGGATGCCAATTTCACTGTTTCTTTTTGCAAACTTCAACAATAATTATATCCATCTCCCACTCTGGAAGCCTAAAACATGCAAATTTGACTTTCAGCTTCATTTTAGAGTAGATTTAGCATGGTTATGCATGTGTTGATTTGACAATCATATAGTGTAACTTGAATTGGTTAAGTGACTTAAGATATATATAAAAGCTAAGGAGATAGATACATTTTTGCTATAAGACATTTGAATCTATTATGTGTTTGAAGAGTGTGTCTCAAGGGTTAGTTATATATATATTGAAGAGTGTGTCTCAAGGGTTATTATATATATATACATATATACGAAAATTGGTTGAAGTTATATTCTAAATTCATTTCTAATGCTTAAATGTGATATCAAATGAGGGAGATATGTGGAAATAAATTTATGTTTCCGGTTCTTGAATTGTTCATTGATAATAAGAATGTCCAACATAGGGAACATTGTTGCAGCATGAGAGACATAAAATGTTACGTATGGTATATACAATATGGCTATATGAGAGTAAGTCAACTTACTCTCAATATGGGATTGATGTCTTCATGTGGAGAGCGAAGGGAGATGTTTAGGGTTTGTAGTTATATTGTCGCAAAGGATCATTACAGGGCAGATTTTGAACATGCATACATCTGTCTAACTAGCAGACACACCCACCATCGGTTGATTCGGAGGACAAGACATACGGGAGCTTATCTCAGCTTGGGACTACAAATCTACATGTCGGCAGAATTTTATGTCATCAACCCCAGTGCCTGGAGAGATCATGCTTTGATCTACTCTATTGATCGATCCCCAGTAAATAACCTCTCCAATCATTGGATATGGAAATCCCTGCATAGATCTACAACACCACCGTCGATCCCGCCTGCAAATGCATGATACTGCAACAAGACGACATTTGGGACATACTCAGAACAAGAACTAGGTGCGCATAACACAAGGAATGTAGATCTGGTACCCACAAACTCATATCCATGGGTTATCAAGCGAATTCTTACAAGATCTTATACCTTTGTAGTGATTGCGGACATGATCTATCATTATGCTTATTGTTTGGATCTAAGACTGGAACAGTACAAGAGCATGATTACACGGTCTCCATTACACTCAGACCCATAGTGTAACAGTCCAGATCTAACTCTGTTAAGCTCCAACAATAGACAAATCGACATTCCAGAGATAGAGTGTGTACCACAAGTCTACACGAAGATCCCTAATGAAGGAGTGATGCAAATATTTGTTAAACCTTCAGTGGGAATTCTATATGCATATAGATATGGGAAGGAATGTCGATTCAAACCCTCAAACAGAAGATCAAAAAGAAAACAAACATTCTAGTAAGTTCATAAAACTTGATATATATATCAGAAAACAGATGCAGGACGAGCACACATTGAAGGACTATGATGTACAGGCCGACGCATCCATCTCTCTCACCTCAAGACTTAATGGAGGATTCCCTAGCTCTTTCAAAGATGTTGTGAAAGGAAAGGGAATGCCTCAAAGTACACCAGAAACTACACCTTTCCTCCGAGCAGAAAACTCAGATCCTGGCTTTAACTATTACAGTGGATGAAGTAAATAGTCTTTATGCAGATTTCTACACCAAAGCACTCATCTGCAAATTTAATGGATTTTGGCCCAAATTAGAGATGCTACGTCAATGGATCTTTACAAATTGGACTCCCCATTGTTACATACACTTATGCTCAAAAGTTTTTTTTATTGTCGGATTTGACTCAATCGAAGACAAGGAATATGTATTAAACGAAGGACCTTGGTTCTAGGGAAATGTTGGACTCTTTATGACACCCCGGTTCCCTAATTTTGACCCTAACACTATGGTGGTATCCAAAATGCCGGTTTGGATTAGCTTACATAATCTACCTCTTCATTTCTGGCATCCCCAAGTATTAGAAGGTATAGGGAACTCTGTGGGGAAATTTCTCAAGATTGATTTAGATTGAACCCATAAAGGCATCTTCACTTTCGCTAGAATTTGTGTTGAAGTTGACCTCAGTCAAGGATTACCTGATCGCATTATATTGAACTACAAAAATAAAAAATGGTCACAAATACTTGATTATGAAAACACGACATTTCGATGTCTTTCATGTCTACAATCGAGACATCTTCAAAGCACATGCCCATAAGAAAAAAAGGACAACAATAGGAAGAAGAGACAACCTCAAAAACCCAAAGGTTGGCAATTTGCAGCATCACAGGTAGCTGAAGCGGAAGAAGCAGAAGCACCAGAAAATGATACAAATTTGAATACCAAGAATGACATGATTAACCCATAGTCAGACGTGATTGAGCATAGCTCTACGCTAACTCCAATTTCTACAGTTTCACGACTATAACATGCAAAATCTACCCCTGAAAAAGTGATAAGTGGATCCAAACACTCTCATGTGTCAGAAGGATCATATTCTAACAAAGAGCCCCCAACTAATGTAACAGAGAATCAAATGGGTTTAGTAACATCCACACCTAAAAATGGAGGTTGGCGTAAAGTGGAAAAAAGAAAGGTAAAAAAGATTATTTTTTGCTCTATGATGAGTATGTATATATCCTGCATTACAGGATAAGCTCAATACTGCATATGATTTTAGCATCTACAACATGTAATATTTTCTTTTTTTTGACAAGAACGGTTATGTTTTACTATTATCTCTTTGGCATAAATGCCTCCAAACTGATTAAAATTAGAAGATCTATTTCTTTTTCTGTCTCATTTGACGAGACATCGAAGATATTGCGAAAACTAAGCCAATGGTTCTTACATATTTTCCTCAATGCAACTTCCGAGATTTTCCCAATTTTGTGAATGCAGACGAACTGCTGAAGAAGAATGTAGTAAAACATGACTAAACAATCTATGGGATGGGGGCCCACTCCTCTTTTTCGTTTCTTAAAAAAATTCCGGCGGGAAGAAGAGCAGCTTTATTGGCTTCAGAATCAGCCTCTTTGTTGTTGTCTCTGAGCACATGGAAGAATGCGATCTTGTGTAGAGTTTTGGAGATTTCATTGATTCGCCTCATCAATCTAGCAAAATTTATGTCTTCCGGCTTGGCTCCATTCACTAACAATCTGATTGTGGTTTGAGAATCTCCAACAACAACATTTTCTTTGATGCCGAGACTTCCAACTTGCAAGAGACCTTGTAGGAGAGCAAGAGCTTCAGCTTGTATGCTAGAAGAGTGGCCCAGACCCCATGCGAAGTTATGGATAACATTGCCTTCAGTGTTTTTGATCACTCCCCCTGCACCAGCTTTACTAGGGTTTCCCTTGGCAGCTCCGTCAAAGAACAAAGAGAAGGAGTGCTTGGTGAGCCAACCAGGAACGTCTTTGTCATTTAGCCTAATCTGCCAGTTTTCATTGATTTTCTTTTGCTTTAATTTTTCTGAGATGGTGAAACCCATCATGTTGCTCCAGTCTTTCTCATTCTGGCTGAGATCTGATGCTTCGAGGTAACCATTCAAGCTTACTTTCATTTGAGCCTTGGTTTTAGCTATGACCGTATTAGCATTCTACTCCTTATCTCTAAAACTTATGTTGTTTCTTTCGAGCCAAATTTGCCAGCAGGAAAATTTTGGGAGCGAAAGCCAAATTTCATTGAAGTTCTTGTTCTTAGGGCGACCTCCAGGATAATCAAAACGCCAAGAGGCAAACAGCTCGGGGATGGAGGTAGGGAGGGTGAAGCTGCTGCCCCAAGGGGTCAAGATCACATGCCAGACTTCAATAGCAAAATTGCAGTGCAACATTAAGTGATTTAAGCTTTCTTCTTCAGCCTTGCACATTCGACATCTAGATGGGCCGTAGAAGCCTCTTGATTTTAGACGGTCATCAGTTAAATTGTTGTTGTGGCACATGAGCCAGGAGAAAAAATCGACCTTCGGAATGGTTTTGCAAAGCCAAAGTCCTTTCCAAGTAGTCGGGTTAGGGGGAACATGGGGTATTTCCAGCAGCTTGGAATATCCCATGGCAGCAGAGAAGAAGCCGGATGGGCCCTAACCACGCTTGTCCGAAAGGCCTGGGTGAATCGGGGCTCGACCATGCAGGTGTGACATCAAATCTTTCCACTCAGAGATCAGGTTCGAGGGCACATGGATGTCCTTCCAGCCAACCCATCGATGCACATCCCAGCGAGAAATGTCCCAAAGTGAGGTTAAACCAGCATTGTCCATCCAACGCTGAAGAGATCGCAGAGAGGGTGAATTTTTTAGATTGCAACAAGACGATGAGCTTAGTGGAGAGAAGTCGCCTTCACTAAGTGGGCCCGCAGGCTATTTTTGGCGCAAAGTCTATTTTTAGACTATGTCTATTTTTAGACTATGTCTATTTTTAGACTATGTCTATTTTTAGACATGTTGATCATGATTCTATGAGTTGCAAGATGCTATTTGTGCATGGTTGGTCAAGTTGGAAAAATAGATGGACTTCTATTTTTAGACATATTGGGCAGAATCTATTTTTAGATTGCCGGTCTAAAAATAGATATGTCGAATATTATTAGCTCTTAATAATATTTGGACTATAAACATTATCTTATCCTCTTGGAGCACTTCAGTTAAGTGCACAGATGTGGCACAGGAGCTGACAAAATGAATTACGCTATTCCTGAGGGTTAAGTGGAGCTATTGCATGGATACTTCAGTTAGAACTCATGTGACAGAGTTTGGTGGAGTTATTGAGCTAGTTGATGGAGTTGTGTTCAGTTTAACTGAGTTAAACATAGTTGAGCTAGTTGTATCTAGTCTAATTGATTGATACACTAGTGAGAGTGGTGTGAATTAATTATTAATTTATTCATTAATTATTAACTCAGTAATCAACTAAAGAATACATAAGTTAACTACAGTGCATGGACATTTTCAGTGGAGACCAGTGGAGAGATAGGTGAAAGAGCAGCGTGACTATCAATTGTGACTATACTGTTGCATGATTTTCAACACACAGTGATTGGAGATGCCAATGAGGATTGCACAGTACGAGCTGGACCAATTTGAGTTCATTCAGAGCCATTCTTCAGCAGGGATTGCGCAGTAGAGGCAGGCTATCAGGTGGCAGAGATTGGAGCATGAGATTTGCTAGATCGGGGCTTGATTAGTGTGTAGAAATTGGAGATTATACTGAGAGCTTGTGAGGAGCTTTGTATAATGATTGTTACATGATATCTATGACATATAATATATAGATAGTTGGGGGTTTTCAGCTTTAAGCTTTCCCATAAATATTGTGTTCATATGTGTGATTGTTTATGGTTTTAATGTGCGCATGCGATTGTTTTTATTTCCGCAAATTAATGATCAATGGTAGATGAGATTCTGTATTGTGCATGAAGTTAAAATAGTGTGTGATCAGGAGAATCTCGATGAATAATATATTAGTTATTCAAATTTCTACATGAATCAGCAAGAGGGGGCTTTTCCATAGTATTGTCTTTCCAGAGGTCTATGCGTTTGTCTTTCCCAGGAACCCAATACGCATGGGATTGGATTAGTGCCAAGGCGTTTGAGCAGAGCCTTGCTAAATGCGAGCCAACAGTAAGACGTGGCCTGTCTAAACAGCGAAGTCTTGGGCCTGCAAATTATTTCTGCTAGAGAGCCTTCTGCACCCATCCGGGTTTGCTGTCAATCACTCGCCAGACAATCTTAGCGCCCATAGCCAGATTTTGAGCTCGTAGAGACTTAAAATTTAAGCCTCCTTCCAAAATTAGTTTCGTGATCTTGTCCCAACTTACTATAGGGATGCGCTTATCATTGCTTTTGCCACCTTTCCAGAAGAAGCGACGGATAAGGTCTTCCATCTGCTTGAGAACACTGGAGGGTGCAAGAAGAACAGAGCATTTAAATATGGGCAGACTGCTAAGCACAAATTTGATCAAAACCGTCTTGCCTACCAGATTCAGCCAAGAGAGACCCCAGGCCTGGATTCTGGTTTTAAATTTTTCAATGACAGGGGCCCAATCTCTGCAAAAGGCAGATTTGAAGAAGACGAGGAGGCCCAGATACTTGAAGGAAGACCAGGTGGCCGAACCAGCGAAGTCTAGACACCTGGAGATAGCATTGAGCAGGCTAGGGGAAATATTCAGCTATAAATGTGGCATTTTCCTTTATTGAGCATGCTGCCAGTAGCCTCACAAAAGTTATTAAGGACATCTTTGAGTTTAGAAGCAGAGTGCAGCGAAGCTGCGCCCATTAGCAAGCTATCATCAGCAAACAGAGCATGGTTAATATTTCTTACTCCTCTAGCTATGTTAAGGCCAAGAATTTCCTGCTCCATCAATTTTTTATTCAAATAAAAACTCAACACATAAGCTTGAAGAACAAATAAGTGAGGGGAAAGAGGACAACCCTGACGAAGCCCACGAGAGGCTTTGAAGAAGCCTGTAGCCCGCCCGTTCACCAAGGGGGCAATCCAAGGATCTGAAATGCAAGCGTTGATCCAGTTGTTGAAAATTTCCCCAAATCCAAGCTTAAGTAAGACCCCAAAAATAAATTTGTGTTTTACTCGATCAAACGCATTTGCGAGGTCGAGCTTTACCACCATTCCTTTCTCTTTGCGCTGAATTCTAGAATGGATCGCCTCTTGCACCAGGATAAAGTTGTCAACAATATGCCTTCCCTGTACAAATCCACCTTGATTTTCCGGAATAATTTTGGGGAGAATGCTTTTCAGTCTGTTTGCAATGACCTTGGTTATGATTTTGTAGCCAATGTTGCATAAAGAAATAGGTCTAAATCTGTTAAATACATTAGCCCCCTTTTTCTTCAGAATGAGAGCAAGAAAGGCAGAGTTGGTGCTGCCCCCAATCTTGTGACAAAATTGAGACTTCATAACCATTTTTCACAAATCTTTTTCGACCATTTTCCAACAAGCTTGGAGAAATCTGGCTGTGAAGCCATCAGGACCAGGAATTTTGTCCGGATCCATCTCAAAGAGGGTTGTTTTAATTTCCTCTCGCGCGACTTTTTCTTCCAATTGATTTTTCATAGAGGGAGAAATCAAATTGGGCACCTCATCTAATAAGATGTCAGCATTTATCCCAATTTATTATTTTCCATACAGCTCTTTGAAATGGTTGTAAGCAGCCTTTTTGATGCTCAGGAATTCCTTGTGCATATTTTTCTCGTCTTTGATTTCAAAAATGGTGTTGAAGTTTCTTCTTGCATTGGCTTCTTTGTGGAAGAAAGCAGTATTTCTATCCCCATCCTTTAACTAAAGGCTACGGGATTTTTGTCTCCATTACTCCTCCTCCATCATGGAGGCCCTGTGGAGCTTTTGCTGGAGATCATCTTCCTTGTTAATGACAACATCCTCCATTAGAAGTTGATGGGCTTCTAGAATATCATGAGCAGTTTTCCATTCTGAAGTCGGGTTTGGGAGAGACCTGGCCCAACATTTTAGCTTAGATTTTAATCTTCTGAGCTTTTCTTCCCAAACAAAAAAGGCCGAGCCATTTACCGAACGATCCCAGATGGTCTTGACTCTTTCCATAAAGCCCGGAAGCTGGATCCAAAGTGGACTGAATCTGAAAGGTATGGGGCCCAGATCCTTTTGTGACAGGAATTCAAGCAAGATGGGCCTATGGTCAGAGGTGCTGTTAGAGAGAATGTGCATTCTAGCCTCTAGCCCATAGAGCAGGTAGGAGCTTTGCACCAAGAATCTTTCTAATCTAGCAGTAATGTGGCCAGGGCCGATTCTTTTATTGGACCAAGTGAATTTACCTTTTAAGGGTTTGATGTCGATGAGGTCCTAGTCTTGCATGAGGTCCTCCACCCATTCCCTTGCAGGATCTCTGACAACGCTGCCTCCATGCTTCTTAGACAACAACAGACTAAGATTGATATCCCCCGCAATGATGGTGTTATCAAGATTCTCTGTATCAGCCAGGTTTCTGATAGAGTCCCAGCGTGACTTCTTCTCCCTTGCAATGACCGGTACGTAAACATTGATGAGACTAATTTCATCCTTGGATTCTATATTCTAAAATTTCAAATACAGCCAATGAGTATTCGAGATTGCAGCAATCATCAAATACTTGTTTGTGTTCCATAGCGTGCCCAAGCCGCCTGAAGCTCCTCTAGAAGAGACAGCCTGCCCACCACCTTTGTTCCAAAAACTTTTGCTTGTTTGGAGGAAAGCTTTATCCTCCATCTTGGTCTCCTGGATTAGAAGAAAGTCTGGGTTTTATATTCAAATTATACTTTTGAGGGCTTCTTCCTTCGCTTTGTTGCCCAGACCTCTACAGTTCCAGGAGATGACTTTCATTACTTACTTTTTTGGGAGTAATGGGCTCCCTTAGAGCCCTGGGTCTGATTTCTTGTATTTTTGGGTGTTTTTGCCAAAATTTTCTCAAGAGTGGGTTGGGTGCCTTGTAATTTGTCTTTATATGTTTCTTGCTCTCTTTTCTCCCGATCAGGTTTCTAACCTCTACTCGATCTTCTGAACGAGACTTGCAATTCCCCTATTTCTCCTTCTTCCTCGGAGTCCTCTAAGATCTGCTCCTCATCCTCTGTTTCTGCGCTTTTCCCTTTGGATCCACTTGGGGCACTAGCACCCTGCTTTGGATCTGGTGAGGTTCCTTTGTCCTAAAATTCATTCCCTTGTGATTCGATCTTATGCACCTCTGCTAAATTTAAACTGAGGGGTTCGAATTTGTTACCTTGGCCTTGCGAAGTTTGGGTTTGCTGGTCAGCGGAGCATTGCGATCCTTTGTTTGACGGAGGTCCCGGCTATTTCTTGTTGGATCTTGGCCTCTTGACTTACTTCCATCCTTCTTCTTTTCCTTTGGTTGCTTCGTCGTTACTCGGGCAACCTCTGGCGAAGTGAGCATAAACATGGCACTTTCGGTACTTGAAAGGGAGCTACTCATAGTCAAGCTTCTGAATATGAGACCAGCTTCCGACCTTGATTTTGATGGCCTCCGGGAGGCCCACTTCCAAGACGACTTCAACACAGATGTGGGCACAGTCAAACTAGTCCTGATTGTTTGCACGATCTATAAACTTTCCCAGGGTATTCCCAATGTGTTTTAGCGAATCCCAGTTCCAACAATGCATGGGCAGATTCGGGAGCCTGACCCAAACGAGAACCGTCATTGGTACATCCACAGCCGGGTCAAAATCGGGCATCCACTTGTTAAGGTAGAGCCCTTGCGGTCCCATGAAGTAGGGGCCATTCCTGAAGATAAGCTCTTTGTCTTCTTTTGAGGCAAATTCGAACAAGAAAAACCCCCTGCCCAAGAAATAGGAGGTAACGCTGGTTTTAATTAAAGGAGCCCAGTTTTTGGCCACCCAGATCTCCGTGGATTTGGGCGAGGGCCAGAGACTCGTGAATTGTCCAACGAGAGCGCGATCGGAGAGTGAAAGGGCCACTTGAATCGGCCCCTCAGCTGGCAGCGAGATCTCCGGAACATCATCAAGCTTTTTGACAAACCTGGCTGCTTCAAAGGTTTTTTTCTTCGGAAGAGAGGCAAGAAGAGAGTTGAAAGCCTCGACTTCATCGGCCGGTGGAGGAGACGAAGGAGGATGAGAAGAGTCCAGATCATCCATGATTGGAACTCAGGAAAAACAGAGTCAAAGGAGCAGGAGGGAAGGCGCAGAATGACCTAACAAGCTGAGAAGGGAGGCAGGGCGCAAGAAAGCAGCGGTCCAAATGGCAGATCCTATGCAGAACCGAAGGGGCGATCTGCACAAGGCCAGAGCAGACCAGGCGGCAGGGCAAGGGGCCGACGCAGCCACTGATCTCTGCGGGCGCAGACGCAGCAAGGCAGGGATATCGAGCGGGCGCAGACGCAGCAGAGAAAAATCTCCCCGATATCACCCATAACATTACAACATGTAATATTTTCAATCATGAATAAAATTCCTATTTTTCTTTGGAAAAAAAATAAAATAAAATAAAAAAAAAAATATATATATATATATATATATATATATAATAAGGTGAAATTTTGGAAAATGAATTAATTGCACGATTCTCTAAACATACTTATCAGTAATTGCCAAAATACTAGAATTCATCCTATCATTTTTCTCAAAGTCTTCTTACAATGCTTATACAAGGATTTTTACTCTATGTAAATTTATTCCAACGCTCCTTTTCCTTATTATAGGATTTGATTCATCATTGATCATTAATTAGTTGATTTTTTATTTTAATTTATTGTACCAAAAAACATAAAATAAATCCTATTGAATACAAATCAAATCAATTTACAAACTTTAATGTCATAGATATTACTATCCATGGTTTATATATATATATATATATATATATATATATATATATATTATTTTTTTTTTATTTTTTTCTTTTTAAATTACATATTAAAAAAAAAAAGTCTCTATAAATTTTAATTTTAATAATACATAAATAAATGTATTTGTTATTAAATCTATTTTATTTATTTATTCATGGATTGTTTAGTCTTCATCTCAATCTTAGAAATTTGAAGTTATCTTTAAATAATTGAGCATACGGTTTAGTATGACCCCGATGTGTAAGTATGTCGAAGCCAAAATAAAAGAATATATATTTTTTAAATAAAATATAAATAATGTCGGCTTTAAAAATAACTTACATAACCATATAAATAAACAATTAAAAATAAATTTAAACAATATAAATTTAAAATATGAAGAGTTTTATGAACACTCAGAAAAGAGATATGGTAAATAAATAAAATATAAATAAACGAGATGTATGGTAAATAAATAAATATATAAATAAACTAGAGATATGATAAATAAATAAAACCTCTTTTTATACTTACTGCAGAGGTATGGTAAAAAAATAAAAATATATATAAACTAGAGCTATGGTAAATAAATAAAACTTCTTTTTATGTTTACTCCATAAACCTCTTTATATTTACAAAAATTCAAAAAGAAGTTTTACTTAGGTGAAACCTATGGGCCAAATACCATGGGACAAATTATTATCAATACCATGGGTGAAATACCATGGGCCAAATACCATCTTTATAAAAGAGGTATAAAAAGGTAAGGTAAATAAATGAAAATATATCAAATAGGAGTAAAAATCAACATCTAATCATATTAGAAGCCTATGGACCAAATACCATGGGCAAAATTAATAATAATACCATGCAAAAAAACATTATTAACCTTAACATTACTATTAAAAATTATTAAATTTAATAACTTTATATTAATGCAATATTATATATATATATATATATATATATATATATATATATATATATATATATATATATATAAACTCTAGATATATATGGGAGGGAAGAAAAAAGACATATGATAGATGTGGAGAAGTAGAGGGAGTGAAAAGGGAGAGATGGAGATAAACTAAAGGAGAGGGGAGAGGAGGAATGAAGAGAGAGAGAGAGAGGGAGAGGAGTGAGAGAGGTAGAGAAGGGTAAGAGAGAGAGGGGCAGACATAAATATAGAGGTGGGAGAGAGAGAGGAGAGAGGGAGGGAGAAGGAGAAAGGATTGGAGGGTAGAGAGAGAGAGAGAGAGAGAAAGAGGGGGAGGTAGGAGAGAAAGGGAGAGAGAGGAAGGATGAGCAGAGGAGAGAGGGAGTAATAGAGAGACGGAGTTGGAGGGGGAGAGAAGAAGAAAGACATGGAGAGTGATAAGTGGAGAGAGAGGGAATGACAAGGGAGAGATGGAGAGAGAGTGTGTATGTTTAGGGTGAGATAAAGAGACATAGGAGGAGTGATGGAGACAAAGGGGGAGGGAAGGAGAGAGAAGAAGAAAGGGAACGATATAGTAACATAGTTGAAGAGATAGATAGAGTGATGGGGAAGAGAGAGTATTTGAGGGGGGAGATAGAGAGAGAGAGAGGGGAGAGGGGGGGGTGAAGATAGAGGTGGGTAGGTGATAAAGGGAGAGAGAGGAAGGAAGAGAGAGAGGAATAGAGTGATGGGGAATATAGAGGATCGTAGGAGATAGAGAGAGAGAGAGAGTAATGGGGGAAGAGAGAGGGAGGCAGGAGAGAAAAGGAGAGAGAGGGAGGAAAATAGAGGGGACTTGAGAGAGAGGAGGAGAGAGGGAGGGAGATAGATATGGAGTTGGAGACAGAGAGAGGGAGGATAGAGAGATGGAGTTGAATGGGGAGAGAGGGAGGGATAAAAAGATGAAATTTAAGGGGATAGAGAGATGAACTTGGAGGGAGAGATGGAGTTGGATTGGGAGAGAGGGAGGGAATAAGAAATACACAAAGAGTGACAAGTGGAGAGAGAGAGGGGATGACAAGGGAGAGATGGAGAGATAGTGTGTATGTTTGGGGGTGATATAAAGAGACAAAGAAGAAGAAAAGAATAAAAAATTGATAGAATGGGGGACAGAAGGAGAGAGAGAGAGAGAGACATAGTGACAAATTTAGAGAGAGAGAGAGAGAGAGATATAGAGAGAGAGGGGTGGGAGAGAGAGGAAGAGAGAGAGATATAGAGAGAGAGAGGTGGGAGAGAAAGGAAGAGAGAGAGTTGAGAGAGAGATATAGAGAGAGAGAGGTGGGAGAGAAAGGAAGAGATAGAGTTGAGAGAGGTAGGGAAAGAGAGATGGAGATGGAGGGGGAGAGAGAGGGAGGCAAGAAGAAATACATAGAGAGTGAAAGTTGGAGAGAGAGAGAGAAGGAGTGATAAGGAAGATGGAGGGAGAGTGAGAGAGGATAGCAGGAGGGAAGAGAGATAGAAGCGGAGGAGAGGGAGGGAAGGGGAAGAGAGAGAGAGGGATGGAGAGGAGGAGGGAGTGATAGATAGATAGATTGGAGAAAGAGAGTGTATATTTTGGGGTTGATATAGAGAGGCAAAGGGACATAGATATATGGATGGAAGGTGAAGAGAAATAAGAGATATATGGAGACAAGGAGGGAGGGACAAAGAGATTGATAAATATGGAGTGAGAGAGTGTGTGTGTTTGTGGGGGTGAGACAAAGAAGGAGAGGTGAAGGGACATATAGATATATATGGAGGGGGGGAGAGGGAAGAATAATTCTTACAATAGATGCATTGATTTCAGTGTATATGGTGATTTCTAATCCTATTTTATTGCTTTCACTAGATGCATTGATTTTAGTGTAGATTTTGATTTCTAATGATATTTGATTACTTGCACTAGATGCATTGATTTCAATGTACATGATTTCTAATTCTATTTTATTGCTTGCACTAAATGCATTGATTTCAGTGTACATGGTGATTTCTAATCCTATTTGATTGCTCGCACTAGATGCATTAATTTCAATGTAGATGTTGATTTATAATTATATTTGATTGCTTACACTATATACATTGATTTCAATATAAATGATTTATAATCATATTTTATTACTTGCACTAAATGCATTGATTTCAATGTAGATGGTGATTTATAATACTATTTGATTGCTTGCACTATATGCATTGATTTTAGTGCATATGTTGGTTTCTAATCCTATATTCTTATTTGGACTAGATGCATTGATTTGAGTGTAGATGTTGATTTCTAATCCTATTTGATTACTTGCATTAGATGCATTGTTTTCTGTGTCGATATTTTTTTCTAATCTTATTTTATTTCTGACATTAGATGCATTGATTTTAGTGTATATGTTGATTTCTAATTTGAAGTAATTGGATGTATGATGGTACGTTAATTTTAAAGTCATTGGATTAATAGTGTGCATTGATTTCACTGTAAGCACAAAAAATTATAGACAATGTAGAACGATTTTTGTGTTATAGTAATTAAACCTAATAATATTGGAGAGCAAGAGAGACAAGGTATGATGTTTAGTACAACAACTCGAGCTAAATATTTAAATGGTTTATGATTTATGATTTTTCTACTGTATTTTTCATATAATTGATTTGAAAATATGACAAAACTAACAAGGGTGACAATAAGAATAAGAATAGTAGAAGAAAATAGTTTGAGATTGATCACAATGAAGGCTATTTGTAATTGAATACATTCTTATTATTCACATTTTATATCATTCAATATTATTACATTGTCACTTTACATTCAAAAATTTTATTTCATCATTAAAGTTTTTCAACGTGAAAAATACTTTGGTTTATATTAAGTACCAGGACATAAACTTCTTGTTCAAAAATTACATTCTTATTTTTCAAATATAGCAAAAATACATTCAATTTTGGATATCCAGTTGTAAAAATATGGACAATACTACTATTGGCTGATAGTATCCTTTTACATACATACGATTGTTAAGGTTCCTCTTATCACAAAAAGAGACAAAAAAACATCGAAAAAAGTTGCATCATCAGCTGTCTAAAACTTCCCCAAAACCCTGATTCTGTAGGATTTCCTTCTACTTTTGGCTTTGTTATTCAACAATAACCCTGTAAACAAAAACTCGGTGGCACTGTTATACATCAAAAATCCTGTAAAATAAACCTCAAAAGGATTCATATGATAAATCGGTAACCTTCCACGGAGGTATCAATTGAAAAGGAATTTTCCATTTGCACCTGCGCCACTTGAATTTATTAACTCATAATGCATCTCCCCAAATAATCCATTCAATCCTTTCTTTGAGAGATGGTCAGCTTCTATGTTCTTTTCCCTGTAAACATGTGAGAAAGAAATGGCAGAGAAGTTTCTTTTTAGAGCATGAATCCTCTTAATCCAATGGGATAAATTACCAGGATTTAAGGTGGCCTTCTGATTCATATGATCTATAAGGATTTTTGAGTCTCCGAAAACCCAAATTTTATCCAAATATAAATGACAGTCAAACCAAAGTAGTCCCCAAAGAGCAAGGCATTCATCTTTCATATTGGTGCCATTCCCACCATTCCAATAAATCTTATAATGGCATGTAGGGGAAATCATAAGCCAAGCCCCACAACCACAAATTGCGTGTTGTGAGGCACCATCAAAATAGCCTGCAGGATATTGAAACTCGTGTGGGCAAATTCTCTTTGATAAATCCTTAGGTGGCTTCCGACATATTTTTAAACCTTCACAACTGCTATAAATCTGATGTGCCGTTCTTATTGGACAGCATGGCTGTCCCTCAAACAGTTTTCGATTCCTATTACCCCAAATATACCAATGGTACAGAATCAGAATAGTCCTGTAGATCTTGCCTTTACCCGACCACCACCTGGTGAAATCTTTCGTCATCCTGCTTACAAGTTGCTGAATGTTCATACTTTCACATAGGATTTTCAAAGTTTCCAGTGCGAAAGAGAAAAGGTAGAAAAGGTGTTGATTGTCCTCAATTTCTTTACCACAAAGAATACACAGGCCCGGCCCCTGCCAACCTTTTTTCTATAGGTTATTCCAAGTCAAGTTCTTGTCTCTCCAGACCAACCATAGGAATATAATCATCTTCACCTGCGCTTTGCTTTTCCACATTGCCCTAAACCAGCTAATAGGTTCCATTAAAAAAAAATTATTAATCAAAGCAGTATAGATCTCACTTACTTTTAGATCTTTCCCTGTTCTATTTCCACCCCAACCAAGTCTGTCTCCATCATCAATTTTGCATAGTCCTAATGACCTCATGTAAATTGTGAAAACATTCCATTCTACCTCCCATCCCTCTTCCAGGCCTAGATCCAAAAAGGATTTCCATCTTGGTGCCTCATATTCCCATCTCTCAATGATCTGTTGTATGTAAAAGAAACCTCGCTGGTTCAGATTTAGAATCAAATCCTCATTTATGAATTGTTGCGGCACTGCATCCATCTTAGTTGGACATCCTATCAACATTTTTTGGTCGTTTCCAAAATGCCACCTGAGATTCTCTTTAACTATTGGCCATATTTTGCCAAAGCTCCTCCAAATCTCAGAGCAAGATCTTATTTCCTTCCATCCCATAATGTACAGGTCCTCCACTATTGCCCTGCCTATGTATTTGCTTTTAACAATCTTACACCATATTCCCTTACCATTTAAACACCGCTAAAGAGATTTTATAAGCAAAGATTTTCCAAATTCGACCAGGTCCATTAGACCCCATCCACCTTTATCGTTTGGTGTAGAAAGATATTCCCATCTCGCTAAATAAATAGGTCTCTTATCATTACCACCTCCCCAAACAAATCTGGTCGTTATCTTGATAATCTCCTGCATAATTTTATTTGGAATGTAGTAAACGTGTGCCCAGAAGAAAAATATTTGTTGCAATACTGCCTGTATCAGAATCATCTTTCCCTTAAAGTTATTTTACAATATTTATCATTTCAACAAACTGAGGTAACTAAGAAAATTTAAAATTAAAATGACTCGATAAATCTCAAACATATTTAGTATATTTAAAATGGTTATATTAATATTAAATGTATTTACATATTATTGATAAAATTAATCATATATTCCTCATATTATCGATAGATTTTCCTTGGTCACCCACGACTGAAACCAGCCTAGATCCATCTTAACTACGGATCTATCAAGCGCCGAGAGGGATCAAATCCCTCGAGGTGCAAACCTTTCCTCAAGTTTTACACTCAAAAAAGAGGTTTGCACCTCGAGAGATTTCATCTCTCTCAGCGCTTGATAGATCCGTAGTTAAAATGGATCTAAGTTGATTTAAAATTTCAAGAATGACATCAATATCAGAGTATAACTAGGAAAAAAGTTCCAAGAAATGAAATGTTAGTAAAAGATGAGGTGTGTATGTATAACTACAAAGAAGGTTCAAGGAAAACAAAAATAGTAATAGATTGAGGTGTGATTAAAATGATAAAATCCTCATGATTATTATCATGGGCCAAAATAAAAGTCAAAGTCAACTATGCTGCCAACAGAACGAAAAAAAAGGGGCAATATAGAGACATGATATTGTCGTTCTGGAGGTCATCGTCCAACCAATGGGTCGTTCAATCTCAAATCAAAGTTTAAAAATTAAAAAACCATTAAAACATATTCATAAAGATCAGTCGCAAAAACAGCTGTGAGCCCGAGCGCTTGCGAGTTGATCAACACGGGTTGATATATTAAATCGCGTTGGGAGTAATTCGCTTGAATATACCACGTTTTGGAATTCTCCTTATACATTTTTCGTTTTAAAAGTAATGTTGTGGTATAAAATTTATTATAAAGAATTTTTTTGTGATATAAAGTTTATTATAAGGAAATCTTATTTATGGTGGCATGATTGATTAAAATTTTGTTTTTTTTTTAAGATTCGGCTATTTAAAGAAAAAGGTTTGAAGTGATTTGGTTTTATTTGGATTAAGTGGAGATTTGGAAGAAAAGGTATTTTTGGTATAAAGATTATAAAGATTTGAATGATATTGATAGTGATTTGTAATGGGTTTTAATGGTGGGTTAAGTGATAAGTTATTATTTTGAGAGTTAAGGTTTGGTGAAAAGGTTTTTTTATAATAATAAGAAATTTTTTGGTGAAAAATATATCATAAGTGTTGTTGATATTATTTAGTGTGGTTTATTATGGATAAGATGGAGAATTATATCATGGCACTAGATTAAATAGAGGATTTTTATAAGTTGTGTTGATTGGTGAATTGAAGGATATTTGGATTTTTTTTATATAAATGGAAAATCAATTTATTGATTTATATGTAACTCAATGCACAAAGCTAGGTGGAGAAAATTATACAAATTGGAATTTTAAGTTGCAAACGATGTTGGAAGGAGCCCATGTTTGGTCCATAGTAACAAGGGATGAAACCAAACTAACAACTTATGTTCAAGATTGGGAGCATTGAGAGACCACAGCCAAGGTACTCTTGTGAATGTCTGTAAATGACAATATTATTCCACATATCAGGGATTGTGATACATCTCAAGAAACTTGGGAAACACTTAAAAGGTTGTATGAAACTCCCAATACTAATAAAGTGTTATTTTTAAAGAAGAGGTTGTTCTCAATTAAGATGGAGGTAAACGAAACTATTAGTAATTTTCTTTCTAGAATCAAAGAAATTTCTAATAAGTTTGGTTCTATTGGTGAAAGGATTTCCAACAGTGATCTAGTGGCAATTACATTGAATGGGATGTTAGATTATTACCATATGTTTATCACGGGAATTTCAGTTAGGGAAAAAACTGCTACATTTGATGAATTAACAGGTATTCTATTGCAAGAAGAAGAGAGAAGGAAGAATATCAATTAAAAATATCAAAGTTCAGATTCGGCGTTGGTGACAAAAGGGAAGCAACCATACAGAGGAAAGTCGTGGGACAAGAGCAAAGGAGGAAAGTCACATCCAAAACCACATCAAAGCACAACACCACCAAGGAAAAATACCTACATGAAGAGGAAGGATGTATGCTTCTATTGTGGTAAGCCTGGACACTTTGATAAAGGTTGTCATAAAAAGTAATTTGATGAGTCCAAGCATAGAAGGCATTCAGGAAATTTTGTTGATTTCAAAATATTCAGTTCAGAAGCTACCTTATCAATAGAAATTGATGATGAAAACATATGGGTTATTGAATCTCATGCTTCAATTCATTTGACATGCAAAAAGGAATGGTTTGATACCTATCATGAAAATAATAATGGCACTCACATTTATCTAGGAGATAATCAATCTCATGAAATCAAAGGTTATGGTGATGTATGTGTAACCTTACCTAACAGCCTAGTAAGACAAATACATAATGTGATGTATGTTCCTGGAATAAAGAATAATTTAATATTTGTCTCCACCATTGCAAATCATAATCTCAGAGTTGAATTTCTTAAGTCACATTGTGTTGTCAAGGATATACATCATAATTATAACATAATAGCAAGAGGATTGAAAATGGGAGAATTATACAAGCTTGATGTGACCAGTAAAAGTCATCTTGTGTTGGCATCCACTACCATGACAACAAAATATCTTCGGCATCAAAGGTATGGTCACCTTAATTATGAAGACTTGTTGCTACTACGGAAATAAAGAATGGTAGAGGGACTTCCATTGCTAAAGAATGAATATTTGGCATGTGAAGGGTGTGCTTTAGGGAAGATGGATAGGGAATAGTTCCCTACTCATACAAATAGAAGAAAAAATGATATTCTTGAACTTGTGCATACATATGTCTCTAGGCCTATGCAGACTAGTTCATTAGGAGGAGATATTTATTTCTTGATATTTGTTGATGATTGCACAAAATGAACTTAGGTTCATTTCATGAGAAAGAAGAGTGATGTATTTCAATATTTAAAATATTTTAAAAACTTGGTTGAGAAGAAAACATGAAAATACATGAAGATCCCCCTGATCTGATCAAGGGGGAGAATATACATTAGGAGAATTTGTCAAATACTGCAAAGCCCACGAAATTGTACAACAGTACACGGTGCCACATACTCCATATCAGAATGGAGTAGTTAAAAGTAAGAAGAAAACCATGGTGGAATGTACAAGGATCATGATGAAAGGTTAAAATATTACCAATGTTTTTTGGGCATAAGCTATTAGTACTGTCGTTTATTTAAAAAATAGAATTCCAAGGATGAGTTAGAGGATTGGGGGAGCGAAGATGCGAAAGTGGAAGCCTTCGTGGAGAATATGCACACGCACACATCACTGATATCTCTATCCGTTTACGGTTGCGAAGAGTTAGGGTTTGTGCAGGCAAATCTCCGAAAATGACCGCAGCTATTCCGTTGTGATTCTCTCCATTTCCCTCGTTCGGATCCTACGGTGACAGGCGAACAAAAAGCACGGGTTTGTCGATTTAATTGTGCCAGCAATGGAAGATGAGGGGGTAGATTACTCATCGAACCCGCTAGAGGGTGTTGACATCTGGGGTTTCCCCGTCTATCCCATGCCACCTCATGCCCCGCTGGCCCTCAACTTTCCTGAGGCAGATTCTGTTGGACCCTTATTTCCTCCTCCACTCCCTTATCCCCTCTTTGAACTACCTCTAACCTCTAATTCTCCACCTTTCTCAATTTTCGACCTCCCAACTTTCCCTCAGCGCTCCTCGCTGGCATCTGGTTCGATTATTTTCTCACCGGATTCACTGAACTTCCTCTCCGCTTGCCTTCAAGGAACATCTCTATCTCCTCCTCACGGACCCTCCAGCTCTCAACCCCCTGAGTTTTGGACTACGCCTTCGATGACTGAGGCCTCTTCTAGACCTGATCTCTCAACGTCGGGTTGCTTTGATGCCCCGTCTGTAACCCTACTGCCTGATGACCTAAATCCTACAACCACTGACAGTGGATCTGACCCCCACCTAGCCCATCAGATCTCAAACCCTTCGCTCAAGGGAAAAAAATCCTCAAATTGCATCAAGAAAGGCAATCAGAATTTTGACCTAACCCTCGGGGCATGAATGCACATGGGTGAAGTGATGGACACTACAGACAGAGTCCTGTTGGGACATGTGACGGGGTGCAGATACAACCTCACACGCTTACGCAACTGGACGAATGAGATATGGGGGCCTATCATGGAAGCGCTATCCTAGATTGTCATCCTCCCTCGTGGATGGTTTGCTCTCTGATTCCATCGATTAGAGCAGGTTGCATGGGTCCTATCGAAACTGTGGAAAATTGAACAGGCACCAGTCATGTTCAAAAGACGGAGCCCCCTTTTCGATCCTGATAGAGAATAAATTGGAGCAGGTCCAATATGGGTTAGGCTACGAGGGCTACCCCTTCACTTCTGGTCTGAGGACATCATGAGGCACATTGGAAACACTCTTGGCACTTATTTGGATCATGACAAAACCTATCTCACTTCTGGCATCATGAAAATGGCTAGGATATTGGTACACCTGGATACCATGGATGGATTAGAGGAGGCAATCACTATGAGATGGAAGCATTTTGTTAGAATACAAATTCTCGATTATGAAGGGGTCCCCTATAGATGTCGTAGATGTCATGAAGTTGGGCATCTATACAAGGAATGCCTGCTCTTGAAAGGCTCAGATGCAGCTGGTAATTCGGATCAAGTACAGGCTACGGTGAGCCCGACTACACCCCCACCCGTCAATGCTACTGCAGATTGACACAAAGGGAAGAAGTCTGCTTCGGGGCCCATGCCCACCTCTGCTCCTCTTGGACCTCCCTCCCACCAGATGACAAGGGCTAGGGTTGTTGTGGCCAAGCTTGCTTCAGGTAACTCTTCATCCTCTATCCATGTATCTCTTATTAACTCATCTGCATATTTTTCTTCAAACATACAATGCACTTCATCCTCCCTGCACTCTGCCCCTTTCTCTCCGGTGACCTGTCCCACCCCCTCCTCCCATCCCTTTTTTTTGGAGCTCCCTCCTTCTATTCATGCTCCTTCCCTCACCCACCCTCTCTCGGAACTATCTTCGGACTCCCTGATCTCTCATCCCTATCAGCTCTGATCCCTCTCCCATTCACATTCTCTCACATCTGAGACTGGTGGCTTCAGCCTAATAGAACATAATCGAACAAAACCTAGCCAAGGGCGACACTCTAATATTTCCAAAGCTATAATACAAGCAGGATTGGACATAGTCGAGGACAAACAAAATATGCTTGAAGGGGTCCTTAGAGCACGGGTGACCCATCCCATGGTTACCTCATGAAAATTCTATCCTTCAATTGTCGTGGGTTTGCCAACCCTGAAAAGAAATTGGCCCTGCGAAGATTACTGCACTGCACTCCTTCAGATGTTATTTTTCTCCAATAAACACTTGATTTCTCTGAACATGTCATCTCTTCTCTCCAATATATTTGTCCAGGCTAGAACTTCTAGACATTGGATGCACGAGAACGATTAGGAGGAGTATTAATTGGTTCCAACCCTGGATCCATAACAATCCCGAATCAATGGGGTGGGGAAGGTTTCCTCGGGGTGGACATCTTCTCATCCGATCTTGGATATGTATATCGACTTATAAACATAAATGCTCCTTGTTCATCAACTCTTCCCTCTTATCAGCTCACAACCTGGTCATAGGTAGGGATCTAAATTTCTCTCTAGGACTAGCTGAATCATGGGGACCCCATGCTAATGCAGACCCCCTGGCTGTCGATATGGCACAAATCCTTGAGTCCCACCATCTGATAGAAATTCCAATGCCCCAATTACATCCCACATGGAGCAATCACAGGACCGGGGAGGCCTCGGTTGCCCGGAGGCTTGATCGATTCTTGATACACAAAGCTCTCACCAGCACAGGTATATCATATCGTCAATGGGTGGGCACTGGTGGTATTTCTGATCACTCTCTTATATATTTGGAACTTGCTCCTGGTTGAAGAAAGCCCTGCAGTCCATTCAAATTCAATGCTACTTGGTTGGTCTGTCCAGAGTACATTGAACTGGTATCCAAGTATTGGAATACCCATTCTATTGCACCTACATCCTCACCCTCATCTTCTTTTGCTACGAGGATGAAAGATATCAATAATCTTACAAAATCATGGGCCAGAAACAAAAGGAAAAAGGACGAGGACACCCTAAACAAAATAGAAAAGGCTATTGCTGAGATTGAGTTAACCCTGAGGTCTAGGACATGCACTGAAGATAACAGATCACAACTCTCTCATCTAATCTCTGATCGATCCCGTATTCTCAAAGAGAAAGAAGAGAGCTGGCGCCTTCGAAGCAGAGCCATATAACTAAAATTTGGGGATGAGAACTCCAAATTATTCCACCATTACGCGAATGGACACAAATTTATCAACACAATATGGTCGCTAACAGATCAACAAGGTAATCAAGCTCAGAACTTCCATCAACTGGCTCATATGGGAATATACCACTTCCACAACCTATATAAAGCCCTTGATAACACAAATTTGGCTGATATTATTATAGTGGATAGATTATTCCCACAATATGTGGATTAGGATGCTGAAAAACAGTTAATGAGACCTGTCACTTTACAGGAACTTGAGGACACTCTGAAATGGTTCCAAAAAGACAAGAGCTCGAGCCCTGACGGATGGCCCATTGAATTTTACTTGGCTTTCTTCGAAATCATGGGACTGGATATCCTCAACTTGGTCAAAGAATGTCGAACTACTGGAAGACTATAAGATGCCTATAATTCTACATTCATTGCCCTTATCCCCAAATCTAATGATCCTCATCATTTCTCCAATTTTCGTCTAATCTCCCTTTGCAACTGCATTTACTAGATCATTGACAAAATCATCGAAAATTATATCAAGACCATTCTCTCTAAGCACATTTCACCTGAAAAATTCGCCTTTCTGCACCAACGCCATATTCACGAAGCAATAGGCACTGCTTAGGAGGGGCTACACTCTATCAAACACAAAAAAGATCAAAAGTATCATCCTCAAACTGGATCTCGCAAAGGCATTTGACCAAGCCAATTAGCTCTACGTTTGCATGATACTCACGCACTTGGGTTTCCCCTACAATTTCATCAAATGGATCATGTGTT